>CM066033.1:457898532-458498532 GCA_033557465.1 Ichthyophis bannanicus
CTCCCTGTTCTCTAGGGGATTGCAGCAGCTATCTCCCCTGGCGTAGGGAGGGTCATTTCCATGAGGAGAGCTTCCAGATTGTTCTCCCTGGAATTTCTTTTCTTTTTGCAAAAGGCCTGCTCATTCTGGTGTGAAAATTCAGACCCTGCGGCCTCTGGGTTCCCCTGAGTGTGGTCTTGCGAGGGTCAGACTGAGAGTGGAAACCCTGTTCAGTCACCTATCGCTAAGTATCCCCAGCAAAGGGCGCCCTCTGAAGGTGGGGGGTCAGCTGGGATCTGGCCAAGATTTGGACTGTACCTTTGATTCAGATGCCTCTGTTCTGGGCTCTGATGTGGACAAAGAAGTACTCTCGCCTTTGGAGTATTGTAAAGAGGCTGGTGTTATCTGTCTGTTTTGGAAGGAGGAACTGGCGGATGCTCCAGGCACGGAACAGGAGCCGAAGGTTCATCCATTCCTGCAAGGGTGTGGAAATCCACTACTGTCTTCCCGTTCCTGGAGATGATCAAGGACATGATCCGGTCAGAGTGGGATTACTCAAACTCCCCGCTTAAGGAGCTGAATGTGTATAAGATGATGTATGCTCTCGTGGAGAAGGAGCGTGTCGTGTAGTTTGATTATTCCCAAGGTGGATATGCAGGTCAAGGCAGTTACCAACAGACCACCATATCTGTGGAAGGTGGATTGGCCTTAAAGGATACCCTGGACTGAAAGGTGAATTCAATATTAAAGAACCAGTTCGCTGCAGAAGCTGCTATTCTTCAGTTGGCCGTATGTGCGCAGGCCTTGACATCTCGAGCCTGCTCTTTCACCAGATGATACTACCACTCTTTTGGAGTAGACAACAGCCTTCCTTTCTGATGCCATATACGACCTGGTACATCTAGCAGCCAGGAATAGTGCAACGTCTACATGCTTGGCTCTCACTTTTCAGTTTGCCGGTCTTCCCATTGCCCCAAGATCATGGTGGTGGTGGCTGCAGTTCTATGGCGCCAAGGGATTTGTGTGCACCCATATCTGGACGACTGGCTCATCTGGGCCTGTCCTCTTTGGGCATCTTGGGTAGCAACTTGAGTGGTGTCCTCCTTGGACAGTTTCAGCTGGATGATCAATCGGGAAAAAGAGCCAGTTGAGACTTTCCCGGTCCTTGAAGTTCCTGGGAGCACATTTCGATACTCAAGGGGACAAAGTCTTCCTGCCAGAGGAGACAGTCAAGATTGTTGGATTGCCTGACACTGTTCTGTTCACAGCAGGCTCCCAGAGTCCAGGATTAGCTTCAGCTCCTTTGATGGCAACAGCAATCAAGATGGTGCCATGGGGGCATGTGCTCATGCGGCTGCTCCAGTGGTTCTTGTTAACTCAGTGGTCTCAGTTAGAAGTCCAAGCTCAGGCTTCTGCTCCCGATGATGGTGAAGGCCAGGCTGCGGTGGTGGCAGGCAGCAACCCAGTCAAATGAGGAAGGGTGTGCCGCTGGACAATTACTCGTTGATCCTTCTGATGACGGATGCCAGTCTCTTTGGCTGGGGAGCCCATTGCCAAGACTGCACAGCCTAGGACTGTTGGAGCCGCAGGGAGGTGGTGTGGTCCATCAACTGCCTCGAGGCGAGAGTCATCAGGTTGACTCTTCTGTGTTTCTGGCCCCTAGTTAAAGGCTGGGCAGTTTGGGTATTTTCAGACATTGCCG
Source organism: Ichthyophis bannanicus (assembly GCA_033557465.1). Lineage (NCBI taxonomy): Eukaryota > Metazoa > Chordata > Amphibia > Gymnophiona > Ichthyophiidae > Ichthyophis > Ichthyophis bannanicus. The sequence continues at coordinate 457,900,214 of CM066033.1, forward strand.
CGATGATGGCTTATGTCGATCTCAAGGTGGCACAAGGAGTGCCAGGGTAGCCCTGGAGATGGCTCTCCTGTTTGTGGAGAAAAACCACCTAGCTTTGTTGGCCCAGCACATTGCTGGTGTAGATAATGTGGAAGCAGACTTTCTCAGCCGGCACTTTCTGGATGCAGGATAGTGTGAGTTGAGTAAGCATTTCAGTTGATTCTGTGTTACTGGGGTCGCCCTGAGATGGATTTGATGGCAACCTGCTCAAATGCCAGTGTGTGCCGCTTCCTCAGTTGCCACATGAAGATGGGGTCTGAGGGTGTTGATGCCCTGGCTCAGCCTTGGCCAAGTCTATGCCTGCTGTATGTGTTTCCTCTGTGGTCCCTGGTGGGGCATGTGCTTCAACATATCGAGCGCCACCTGGGAAGGATTATTCTGGTGGAGCCAGATTGGCCAAGGAGAGCATAGTTCAGAGATCTGATGGCAGCTCCTGCAAGCGCCACCTCTTCGTTTGCCCCCATCTCATTCTCTTGTGTCAGGGGCCTATTGTCCTGGATGACCCGGTTCCCTTCTTGCTTACAGCTTGGCTCTTGAAAAGAGATGGCTAGCTTGTAAGGCCTACACTCTGGCAGTAGGTTCCACTCTGCTTGTAGCTCGGAGGAGGTCTACCAACCTGGTATACGTGCAGGTCTGGTGCCTCTTTGAGCAATGATGCAGCACAAGGCAGCTGCTTCCTGAGGCAGCTAAGGTGCTGACTCTGTTGGCCTTTCTGCAGGGAGGTCTGGAGAAGGGCTTCTCTCTTTGCCACCTGAACCTTCAGGGAGCTATTTTGGCCTGTTTCAGAGGTCCGATGGCTGACTGATAAGTCGCTACCCTTATGCCTGGATGTTTCATGCTTTCTTCAGAAGCTTCGGTGTCTGCATCCTCCCCTTTGTTTTGTGGTCCCTTCCTGGGTTCTGTGTCTGGTGCTCAGGGCCCTGATGTTGGAGCCCTTTGAGCCATTGAAGTACGCTACTCTGAAGTATTTGATGCTCAAGATGGCCTTCTTGGTTGTGATTTTGCTCCACGAGGAGGATTTCTGAGCTTCAGGTTCTGTCTTGCTGAGATTCTTTATCTGTCTTTTTCAGAGGAGACCGTTTCCATTCGGCCTGTGTCTTCCTTCTTGCCTAAGGTGATTTCTCCCTTTGAGGTGAACCAGGTGGTTTACCTGCTCTCTTTCTCTAAGGAACAGTGTCAGGGGAAAGATAAGGAATTTCACTTTGTGGATGTCTGGAGGGTGCTTCTCCAGTACTTGGAGGTTACGAATGCCTTTTGTAAGTTTGACCATCTTTTTGTGCTGTTGCTGGCCCATACAAGGGTGATGTGGCGGCTAAGTCTACATTGGGGCTCTAGATTAAGCCTCGGCATATCTGTTGCGAAACCAGCTGATTCCAGAGGGTTTGCGTGCCAATTCTACCCGAGCACAAGCATCCTTGTGAACGGAGCTTAGTAGTCCCTGAAGACATTTTGTTGGGCGGCAACATGGTCATCACTTACCACTTTTGTCAAGCATTATTGCTTGGATATCCACGCACGGGCAGACATAGCCTTTGGCTCAAGGGTTTTGCAAACTGCTGTCTCTTCTTCCTGCCCAGTGGAGGTGTAGCTTTGGTACATCCCACTTGTCTGGACTGGTCTAGCAGGACAATATGGAAGGTGAACATTTTACTCACCAGTTAATGTCCTTTCCTTAAGTCCTGCTAGATCTGTCCAGGGCCCACTCCTAAATCTGTTTGCTCTGTTCTTGTGTTGCGGTACGCTTTGATCAACTATGATCTATATGCTTGGCTCTGCAATCCGTTTTCTGACAGACTTCTGTTTATGCTTTCCTGTACATAAATCTCTACTGTTTGATTACTCATTGTTGCCCACATTGAGGTGGTGTGAGGCTTGTCATATTCTCCCATATGCTTGGGTACGGATATTAAAGAGACATCAGGTGGCTGAGATAGATAGAGGCATGGGAGTGATGTCATTGAAACCTGGGCTTTTCATTGGTTCTTTGTTTCCACCAATTTGCTGGTAGGGGAACACAACCCACCTGTCTGGACTGAACTGATCTAAGACATTATCTGGTAAGAAAAGGTCACCTTCTACCTTTATTGCCTGGGTGAGTTGTTTGTTTGGTTCCAGTCTTTTTTGTTTTTGTTTTTTGGTTGTTTGTTTCCTTCTTGTCTGTTTTCTCCCAGCAACTTTTCTAGGCTGTTGGTTCAATTTTACTTTGCTTCTTTTGTTTGTCTTCAACACTTCCTCCTTTACTTCTCTCTTACTTCTCCCTTTATCTTTCTTTCTCCTTTTTCTTTCTTCTGTACTTCTAAATCTTTTCCTTTTAGAGCACTATCTCTTCAAACTCTCTATGCAGTTGCAACCGGATTTCTCTTCTCTTCTCTTCTTTCCTTTACCAGCTTTCACCCTCCAGGTCTCCCTGTCTCAACACTTGATCCTCTCAGATCTCCCTCTAACTAGGATCTTTCTCCATCAATCTCTTACTTGCTCTTCGGGCCAGTCCAGGAACAGTAGGGGTAGTCAACCTCCTCCAGCAGCTGAGGGCTGAAATCTGAAAGTTCTTGCTGACAGGCTATCCAGCTCCCCCTGGTGCCAGTCACCCAGTCTTTCAGTCCTCAGCAGCTGAACAGGACGTGTGGCTGACAGGCTCCTTGGGGAGGTGAAGAAGAATTGGACAGTTAGACAGCTTGGTCGCTTTAAACGCTGGTCTTTGGGGTGCTCTGGCAGAGCATTCTCACCAGGATAGTTCAGGCAGAAAAACTTGAAAAAAAAATTAGAGACAATCTCCCTCTGACTGGAGTTCTCTCAGTCAGAGCCGAGCCTGCTCACTGAGAAGGTGACGTCTCTGTAAGAGTGAAGGGAGAAGCTGGGGGCCCCAGATTCCACCCCTCTGCCTGCCATATTTCTGCTCCGTGTCCCGCTAGCAGCGGGAAAGAGGAAGGCTGCCGGTCAAACGCTGGGGTTTCAGGTAGCAGTTCTTTGTGAAGCACGGTGAGTTTTGCTGGGCAGCGGAGGGGCTGCGTGGCTTCCGACGGAGCTGCTGTTCCAGCGATCGAAGTCAGACTGACAGCTTGAGCGCATGTTCCCGGCGTCGGTGGCTTGCGTGCAGTGTGGGAACCACGGCGGGCTGTAGGGCCGGGTTTTTGCTGATCTTGTGTGCGTGGCAGCTGTACTTTGGAGGATTTTGGTGGCCTCATGGAGGCTAGTTTGCCGTCATGGGACCTCGTGGAAGGGCCTCGGGGCAAAGAAATAAAGGCGGGAACAGCAGCCATTTTGTCAGGAATGGCACTTTCTTCCGCGCCTCACAGCAGGGCAGGAAAGAAGAAAGTAAAGTCTAAAAAGCCGCCTTCTGCGGAGGTTATGGTGAAGGGACAGCCTGCCCGGGTTCCAGAGGGCGTAGAGTCTTTGTTTTCGCCGGATTTTATTCTAGCCTTGCATAGGACATACTGTTTGAAGGTTGACCAGTCTGGCAGAGCTACAGCTTCCCTCAGCAGCTTAGGTTCTCAGGTGGGGGAAGTTAAAGGGACAGATCCAGGAGAAGGGAACCTCTCAGAAGGATAAAGGTCCAGAGAGTGCGTCTGATGGCTTCAGACCACTCCTCTCAGTGTCTGTTAGGTGAGGAAGGGGAAATCTCTCGGAGGCTGGTTTGGATTCCTGGTCTGGCGAGCTAGAAGAAGGTGAGATTGTGCCTGGCGATGACCCAAATATATTCCGGGTATTTCGCAAGGAGGAGCTGGGAGCGCTGATTGTGCAGTCCCTAGCGTCTCTCAATATTGTCACGCCAGCTGTGCCGCAGGAACCATTAGAGGATCCCTTGCTACAAGGCTTTAAAGTGGAGCAGCGCTGTTTTCCGGTGCATAGGGTGATCAAACAGATGATTGAGTTGGAATGGGAGTGTCCTGAGGCTACTATGAGGGGGGTGGCCGAGCTATTGGGCGTCTTTACCCGGTGCCACAGGAGGAGGAGGAGTTGTTGCGTATGCCTAAAGTAGATGCGTTGATCTTCGCGGTGACCAAGAAGATGACCATCCCGGTAGAAGGTGGCGCTGCCCTCAAAGATCGTCAAGATCATAAATTGGAGGCTCTGTTAAAGCAGGCCTTTGATTCAAGTGCTCTGTCGCTGCAGGCTTCTATTTGCGGGACGTATGTGTCACGGGCTTCTATCCGTTGGCTCCAGGGGGAGTCTGAAGTGGACAAAGAAGAGGGCTCAGTGGCCAATGGAGCGAAACTGGAGTCTGCGGCCACTTATCTGGCAGACGCCTTCTACGATTTGGTTAGAATTTCCACAAAGTCCATGGCGTCGGTAATAGCCGTTCGGAGGTTTCTCTGGCTGAGGAATTGGGCAGCGGATGTATCTTCAAAAACTTGGCTCAGTAAACTACCCTATAAAGGCAGGCTACTCTTTGGGGAGGCCCTGGAAAAGATTGTGAAAGATTTAGGGATTCCAAAGGAGGTCGACTGCTGGAGGATCGACCTAAGGCGATGAGGCCTGGAGCTCAGCTCAGGGGTCAAGGCAGAGATGTTCGCAGGTTTCGTGGACCTCGCTTTGCCCCTTATCAGAGAGGTCGGTTTGTGGCTAGGGAACAGCCCTTTCGGGGAGCTAGAGGGTTCGGCAGGGAATACTTTCATTCCCAGCAGAATGCCTCCAAGAAGCCGCAATGAAGTGCGGCAGGTCCAGGCAGAGATTCCGGTGGGCGACCTTTTGCAGGGATTTCTCTCTGTCTGGGCCTCCATAACCACGGACCGGTGGGTGCTAGAGATCATCCGCGATGGTTATGAGTTGGAGATCACTCAGCCACTGGCGGACTCATTCATGATGTCCCCATGTGGTCTGCAAGCAAAGAGGAAGGCGGTAAGCGATACGCTTCAGTGGTTATTACGGCTCAAGGTGGTCGTTCTCGTACCGCCAGACCAGTGCGGCTTAGGTCGATACTCGATTTATTTCGTGGTTCCCAAGAAAGAGGGGTCCTTTTGGCCCATCCTAGATCTCAAACATGTCAATCGGTGTTTGTGAGTGCCACATTTTCGGATGGAAACGCTAAGATCCGTGATTCGAGCAGTGCAACCTGGAGAGGTGCTGTCATCGATAGATCTCAGAGGCATACCTACACATCCCCATCCGAAGAGAGCATCAAAGGTTTTTGCGTTTTTCCGTTCCCATGGGTCACTTTCAGTTCCGGGCGTTGTCTTTCGTGTTGGCGACGGCTCATCGAACTTTCACAAAGGTAATGGTGGTGGTCGAGGCGGCGTTGCAGCAGGAAGGCATTCAGGTTCACCCCTGTCTGGACCATTGGTTGATACGAGCAGGGTTTCAGGCAGAGTCGGTTGCCTCGCTCGCACGGGTGGTGCAGGTTCTGGAACATCTCGGTTGGGTGATCAATCGAGCAAAGAGTCAGTTGCATCCGGTGAGGCGGTGAGGGAGCATTGTTCGATACGGAGGTAGGGTCGATGTTCCTTCCCTACAACAGAGTCCAAAAGATTTTGAAGCAAATACAGGCCTTCTTACGGTTGCAGACCCCAACGGCTTGGAGATACTTGCAGCTGCTAGGTTCCATGGCAGCAGCCTTGGATCTGGGTCCGTGGGCCAAGGCTCATATGAGACCGCTTCAGCGGGCATTACTGTCCAGATGGTCGCTGCAACACCATCCTCTGTCCGTCAGGTTAGCATGTCCGGGAGATGTAGCCTTCAGCCTACAGTGGTGGTTGGACCTAAAGCATCCTACAGGCGGGAGTTCCGCTGGTAGATCCGGATTGGGTGTTGGTCACCACGGATGCCAGCCTCTTCGGTTGGGGGGCTCATTGTCGGGTGCGGGTGATGCAGGGTGTCTGGTCTACGGAAGAGAGTGGTTGGACGATCAATCGGTTGGAGCTCCGAGCGGTGCAGTGGGCGCTGCTGGAGTTCAAGGAGCTCATCGTAGGCAGAACGGTTCGCATTTTCTCCGACAGTCTGGTGACAGTCTCGTATATCAATCGGCAGGGGGGCACAGGCAATGCGACCTTGTTGGAGGAGAGTCAGCATTTGATGCAATGGGCAGAAAACCATCTGGTGGCCTTATCGGCGGCACATGTAGCGGGAAAGGACAACGTTCAGGTTGACTATCTGTCGCCATGCCTTGGATCCTGGAGAATTGGAGTTGAATGCAGCGGTCTTTCACAACATTACGGTGCCATGGGGGCAGTCAGTCATGGACCTGATGGCAACTTTCAACAATGCCAAGGCATCATGGTTTTACAGCAGGCGCAGGGTGCACATGTTGGAAGGGCTGGTCGATCTGGTGCAACCCTGGCCGATGAACGTTTTGCTTTGTCTTCCTGCCGTGGCCGATCGGGAGAGTCATTCGGAGAATCGCAGGACATGAAGGTAGGGTAATTCTCATAGCTCCGGATTGGCCAAGGAGGCCTTGGTATGCGGATCTGGAGCGGCTGCTAGTGGATTGCCCATAGAGGCTGTCCAGTCAAACCAGTCTGTTGTGTCTGGGACCCGTGTTAATGCCTCTATATCGTTCCATGGTGAGACCGCATCTTGAATATTGTGTGCAATTCTGGTCGCTGTATCTTAAAAAGGATATAGCGTTATTAGAAAAGGTTCAGAGAAGAGCCACCAAAATGGTAAAGGGGATGGAAGGATACTCCTATGAAGAAAAGGCTAAAAAGGTTAGGGCTCTTTAACATGGAAAAGAGACGGCTGAAGGGAGATATGATAGCAGTCTCTAAATTAATGAACGGAGTGGAACGGGTAAACGTAGATCGATTGTTTACGTTATCAGAATATAGAAGGACTAGGGGACATGCAATGAAGCTACAGGGTAAACTATTTAAGACTAATAAAAGAAAATATTATTTTTCACTCCACATATAATCAAACTCTGGAATTTGTTACCAGAGGATGTAGTAAAGGCTGTTAGTGTAGCTGGGTTTAAAAAAGGTTTGAACAAGTTCCTGGAGGAAAGGTTCATAAACCATTATTAAGAAGGGACCCAGGATATCAATGCTTGACCCAGTACAAGCATTGTGGAACCTGTGTCTTTTGAGGAAACTGCTATGTACGTATGATCTAGATTGGCCACTGTTGGAAACAGGATACTGGGCTTGATGGACCTTGGTCTGACCCAGTATGGCGCATCTTATGTTCTTATGCTGCAGGTGGATTGGTTCTTTATTACAGCTTGGCTATTGAAAGGGAAAGGTTGTGACATTGTGGATACTGTGGCAAGGAGGCCTATCCGGAGTCTGGGGGAGGACAAAGAGACAGGGAATGCACCCTAGTAAAGGGCCCCCTTTCACCGAGGCAGGGTAGGAAAGCCACAAACGCCTCCAGGAATCAGAACATTTCCACATGGCCCTCATTTCATGCTCCTCCCTAGTGGAATGAAGGGGAGAGGATACAGAGCCCAGAACCCTTTAGGCAGTGAATGCTCCAAGCACTCAGGTGCCCAAAGTCAGGCTGATTGCCATCACCTGGGTAGGGAGGGGTTGAAGCTAGAGCCCTGGAAGTATAAACCTAGGCCAGAGTATGAGAGAAGAGAAGGAGAAGCAGGAAGCCAGACTGCCACGAGCCGAGGCACAGATGCAATCAAGGGAAGCTTAACTGGTGCTGAGCAGAGCAGAGGAACTGAGCTTCCAAGAGAGGAGAGTGCTAATTGGCGTATAGCACGTCTGCAAGAGGGTTTGGAGCCAGGAACAGGAGAGACTCCAAGATCCCCTGAGAGGCTAGCTGAGCATTGTGAGCAGGACGGGGAGTCAGAGCCGGTGAAGCTGAATGAGGAGGACTCTCCCATGGACTCTTCTTTGTGCCAAGCTTTAAACCTGAGGAACAGGGAGAAGACAAGCCAGTCTTGAGATAGAGTTTGCCAGGAAAAGAAACCCATAGTCCACAGGCTGCGTGGCCGTGAGTCCCTCATGTTGGTAAAGGGAAAGGTCACAGGGACTAAAGAGCAAGCCTGGAAACTGGGATAAGCTTGTTAATTTTCTGCTGCTGGAACAAGGACACTGGGGTAAGATAGTAGCTAATTATAATGAAGCTTTCTTGTGCCCTGAGTTTTATATTTCTTGCTTGAAGGTTTTTGAAGCTGAGAGAAGCTATTCTATCACGGACAGTGAATGTGATTTTTGTTTTGTGCTTTACCCAGCAAGGCTAAAAAGGGAATTATCCTTGCTGTTAAAGACTGTGTATCCTGCACTATGGAGAACCTTTAAACAGACATTTTTGGGTTTGTGTTTGTTTTTGGCAAGTGCTCTGCTTCACAAAGTCCCTGAGCAAATATCCTGTACGTGGTATGAACGAACCTTTTGTGTTAAAATAAATTTCTGTCATTTGCCTTACCCTTGGAGCCCGACTACAGCTTTCTGTTTGATGCATACATACAGCCAGCAGAAAGTTCCTCTAAAAACCACGCCCTCCTAGCTAGAGGCGAGTGGTGGTGGCGTGACAATACTCGACGGCCGGTAGCTACTCTGTTGAAATCAAAGAGGAGATCAACTTCCCTGGCGTATGTTAGAGTGTGGTGTATTTTTGAAGCCTGGTGTGAGGACCGTGCTATAAGTCCCTTTTCCGCGTCCTTGCCGGCTATCCTGGTGTTCCTACAAGGGGGGCTAGAGAAGGGTTTAGCACTCAACACTCTCAAGGTCCAGCTGGCAGCGCTGGCATGCTACAGGGGAAGTGTGCAGGGGGTTGTATTGTCGACACATCCCGATGTGCATCACTTTCTTAGGGCGGCTAGGAATATCAGGCCGCCAGTACATCAAGTTATGCCCGCTTGGGATTTGAACTTAGTCCTAGAAGCCTTGACACAGTCGCCTTTTGAATCGGTGGATTCAGGTAGTTTGAAGCATCTGTCTTGGAAGATGGTCTTCCTGGTGGCCCTATGTTCGGTGGCCCTATGTTCGGCGCGTAGGGTATCGGATCTGAAAGCGCTCTCGTGTAGGGAGCTGTTTCTTCAGTTTTCGGCAGAAAAAGTGGTCTTGCGACCGGTGCCATCTTTTCTCCCTAAAGTGGTGTCCGAGTTTCATGTGAACCAGCCGGTCTCTCTGCCAACCTTTCCGAGCCGGGAAAGGGGAGAGAGCAATCGGTCGCTGCGGAAGTTAAACATGGGTCGAGTGCTTCGCCGGTACCTTAGAAAAGCGAAGCCATTTCAGAGATCGGATAGGCTATTCGTGCTGTTTGGAGGTCCGCGTGAGGGGGAGGCAGCGTCCAAGGCCTCCATCGCTCGGTGGATGAAGCAGGCGATAGCGGCTGCATATGAGATCAGGGGCAGATCGCCTCCCGGGGGCCTCAGGGCTCATTCTACCCAGGGGCAAGCGGCTTCCTGGGCGGAGTTGGCATTGGTTCCTCCAGTGGATATCTGTCGGGTGGCGACGTGGTCTTCCCTTCACACTTTTGCGAAGCATTATCGTTTGGATGTTCAGGCGCGAGACGATGCAAAGGTGGGGGCTTCGGCGATAGTAGCAGGGCTCGCAGGGCCCTCCCAAGTTCAGGAACTGCTTTGGTACTTCCATACTGTTCCTGGACTGGCCCGGAGAGACGAAGAGAAAGAAGAAATTAGACCTTACCTGCTAATTGTCTTTCCTTGAGTTCTCTCCGGGCCAGTCCAGGACCCACCCAGGGATTCTGCGATTGTGTTGCGTAAGGCTGTGAGCTAGGCCAGTAGTTAGGAAGTGGCCCGGCGTTGGGTCATGGTTGGCTGGACACGGAGCGGAGTGATTGCAGATTGGCACAGGAGGGTCCAGTGTTGTCTGGACGGGTGCATCTCGGGTTCCTCGAGGGAAGGGAAACTGAGTTACTTTTGGAAAAATAAATAGGAATAAAGAATAAGAGGAAACAGGGAAAGTAGGAGGAAGGAGATCGAACATTAGGTTAAGTTTCTTATTTTCATAGTTGGTCAGGCAGTACGTTATAAAGTTTGAGAGCTGCTTGGACAATAAGTAGACTGAGTGACTGGCACCAGAGGGAGCCGGATAGCCTGTCAGCAAGAGCTTTCAGATTTCAGCCCTCAGCTGCTGGAGGAGGTTGACTACCCCTACTGTTCTTGGACTGGCCCGGAGAGAACTCAAGGAAAGACAATTAGCAGGTAAGGTCTAATTTCTTCTTTCTGGTTCCTTTCTTCCCCAGTAGCCATCTCCAACTGCTGCATTTAGACTCTAGGATAGACTAAAATTAGAGCAACATTCTTATTTTTGAATGACAGGAGGATAGAGGTTCTCCTTTGCTTTGTATACTCCAAGCTCACGCTCTCCTCTGCTGTTCCTACATAAAGCTGGGAAAAAAGGGCTGCAGTAAGAAGCAGAGGACTTCTTTCTGGGGCACTTTCAATAAAAATGGAATGAGAGCCTTAGAGACCGTAGAAAGCCATGTCACTGGCTGTCGCCACCAAGACACACAAAGGATTTTCCCAAAGCACACCAGTGTGCCCCGGCACATTGGCTGAGAAGCACTGTTCTAGAGTACATAGAGGCACTAAAGGCTACAGTTGCAGTTCCTATTCATGGCTTCCTTTAAGGATCAGCAATTCTGTACACATCAAAATCCACTGACTGTGCAACCTGTCTCCAGAAAGATGGATATAAAACCAACAAGGTCTAGCTTTCACACTCCTCTGTTAGAATGGTATGAGGAAAGCCACAAAGTGCAGGGAGTTTTCTGATACTGTTCTTGGTAAAGATTCACTGCTGTTAGACTGTTTTCGCAAGAAAGTATTTCAGGGTGCCTTGCTTTTTTTTTGTCTGCATAGAGGCCCATCCACTTTATATGGTTTAATATAGTGCTAATTTAGGTGGATTCAGATTCCTTTTAAAGAATTTTTTTGCGTAGCTTGAGTATGATAATTGATTTCCATTTCGATTTGGAACAAAAAGTTGGTATTGTTGTTAAGGACACTTTTGGGTCTCTTTGTATGCTTTGGCAAAATAGGGATTTATTCTGTTTGGGAGATACTCAAGGGACAGCTCACAAACAGCCACCCCAATCACCAAGACCTCTCTAACACCACACCCAGCACGCTATAGATCAGCTAGCCTCTTAAGTGCAGCTCATGTAAATATCAGTATGTACAATATTTATTCCTTATCGTTCCTCCAGTTTAGTCCTCCACCTCTGGGTAGTGCATCTCCTCCTGCAGCTTGGAGACTGGACCAATCAAATCTTCACCTCACTGGAAGTAGAGTGCTGGAATCCCCCATCAGCCCCCAGTGTGTCCAGTCTCCATGCAGCAGGAGGACCTGGTGATCCTAGGTGCTGGGCTTACTGAAGAAACTGTTAAGGAGCAGGCTAAATAGTTTTGAAAGGATTTGGTTTGGTTTAATTTGGTTTGCTGGGTGTTCTGTGTCAAAACAAACCCAAAAAACAAAACTAACGAAGAAGAGAGAATCTGGGTTTATGGGAAGTCCGTTCTGTGGTCCCTGCCCTGGCCAGCCTTTTTGTTTTCAAATGTGGCGGTCTTTCTCTTCAGGCTCTCTGCCCCTTAACGGTACGGGGCAGAGCTCCTTTCCCGGCACACAGCCCGATGGCTGCGGTGCCTTTAGCCGCAGTCTCGGGGGCAGCTCTAGCAGTTTGGCAGAGCTCACTGAGGGAACGCCTTAGGAATATCGGTTTTGATGACGCCTTGCTCGGCTCAGTTCCAAGCGCTGTCGCGTATGGAGTTTTTCTGTTGCCTTTCTTTGTCTTTTCCTCAGTAAGTGGTGCTCCGGCTGGTGCCTTCCTTGTTGCCTAAGGTATCTTCACCCTCTTTTCATGTGAGTCAACCACTGGTTCTCCCAGTCGCCCAGACGGGAGGAGAACTCGTGTCTCAATTGGTTCTGAGTCGCTTGGGCGTACGGAGAGGTCTGTGTCGTTCCTTTGCAGTCCCAGGTTCCGCCATAGGTCGGAGCGCTTCTCTGTGGCTGTTCCGGGGTCTCAGGAAGGGTGAAGCTCCGGCGCAGGTTTCTGTTTCCATTTGGTTCAGGGGGGATGTTCGTCTTGTCTTGTTGCAGGGGAGGACTCTCTCCGCTGGAGCACAGGCAGTTTCCTGGGCGGAGTTTAGTCTAGCGCCGCCGGTGTAACTGGGCAAAGCAGCATTTTGATCGTCGCTGCATGCTTTCATCAAGCCGTTTTGGCAGGATGTGCTGACGGCGGGGTCCGCCTGTTTCGGGTCCGCGATTTAGTGTGCCGACTGGCAGGGTCCCTCCCGTTGGTACTGCTCTGTTACATCCCAGAGGTGGAGGACTAAACTGGAGGAACGATAAGGAAATTGAAATTACACTTACCTGGTAATTGTAGTTCCTTGAGTGATGACAGTTTAGTCCTCATTCCCACCCTCTGTTTCGAAGGTTAGTTCGGCGCAAGTTCGGGGGTGACAGGCGTATTTACAGGTGAGTTCTTTGCCATGCTGAGCAGTTTTCTAACTGATTACGAATTCAGATCATTAATATATATGTAAATTACAAAAAATTGATTAGCTACTGATTTGTTGCTCTGTTGAGTCTGCTTTGTTACTAGGTCACTGGGGGCTGATGGGGGATTCCAGCACTCTACTTCCAGTGAGGTGAAGATTTGCTTTGTCCAGTCTCTAAGCTGCAGGAGGAGGTGCACTACCCAGAGGTGGAGGACTAAACTGTCGTCACTCAAGGAACTACAATTACCAGGTAAGTGTAATTTCAATTTAGTGTAAATAATTTTGTAGAAAGTTACCCCAGTTAGGTCCAAGTTCTATCTCCTGTTTCACTGTAAATACAATGTAGCCCGTCTGCATTGTATAAGGTTCTGTTAAATGTAAACCGCACTGATGGGAATAGCGCGGTATAGAAGAGACATTAAATAAATAAATAAAAATAACTTTTATAAAAAGTTGCTCTGACGGTGATTATGTCCCGCATAGATTACTGTAGTAATCTGTATTTGGGTTTGCTGAAGAAATGTCTTACAAGGATTCAACTGTTATAGAGTACTGCTGTGAAAAATTTGCTTAGGGCATCTAAATGGGATTCTGTCACCTGCTACTATATTTACTTCGCTGGCTTCCAGTGGCCGCTAGGTTGGAGCTCAAATAGTTTGTTTAAGATTCAAAACTTAGTATAGTCTTCTCATTATCTTTTTAGGGAAGTCTGTTTAATAATTAATTATATTCCTTCTGCTTATGTAAATAGATTAAAAATACCATCAACATATGAATTTAGATTAGTAGGGACAGCAAAGAGAAATTATTTTGAGGTGTAGTTTGGTTATTATGGAATAAACTGCCATTGGAATTGCATACTAAAAGATTGTATGTTACTTTTCATAAATCCTTAAACTTGGCTATTAAGTTTCTTAAATAATTGTAGCTTGTTTTTATAGCAGTCATGGGGTGGATCTTGGTGTTTTTTAATTGCCATATTTTTCATTAATTATCTGAACTATTGGTATGGGCTGGATAGAAAAGGTTAAATTTAAAAAGTACAAACGTTTTCACCTAGCATTTCACCACAGGCTTAGGCTTGGGCTGTCTCAGCTAGTTGCCATATTAGCAGAAGTGATGGGTGTGGCACTGATCTTGTATGCATGGTGTATTTCACTGTAGGGCATCTTCAAAACCCTTTTTGTGAGTTTCGGCTTCCACCATTGCTCCCTGATATCTAACTTGGTTATGTACATCTGGATTACTTGAAGACATCTGCTGTAAATTGGCAGATACTGCTTGTTTTGATGATTCATTATTTGGAGTTACAAAATATCACTGTTGCTTTTACTTTAACATTCACTGATCCACTCTTCAGCATCTCTTTGCTCTAGTTCATCCTGTAGGTGCGCCACATTAAATCAGTACTGCAGTTTTTTACTATCATAAGATGCAGTGTGCAGTTTTTTTTTTTTTGTCAAACCAGAAGGGGAGACTCAACCAAAGTAGAGTGCACCCGTTCAGTCAAAGCAGCAGTCCTCTTCTTGACTATGACAGTCTATTGCAGACAGAACCCCTGCTTAATATACAGTCTGCCTTTCCTGTGGGAGGCTGAGTTCACTTATACATTCCATCCTAGGAGAAAGGACCCAGGAATCTGTAGTGACAAAGTATAGTCCGAACAAGCTATCAACTCAAGTTTGTCACCTAGTCCCCAGATCTGCCCTTATGTGGATTTGCCTATTCTACACCCATGCCAAACTTCTATATGAAGTCTCTCTCCTCCTTCAGTCCAATGCCATAGGGCTGGTTGCACCATAGGAAAGGAATATGGGCCTCTACTCCAGATATCTCTTTATTCCAAAAAAAGGCTGGAGGCTTATACACAATTCCGACCCTTCAAGGCCTGAACATTTTTCTTCGTAAGATGAAAATCAAGAAATTATTTTTCCCTCCATTTTGCCATTCTTAAAAATGCAACCGGAATGAGGGGAGGAATTCACCTTCCACAGGACCAAAGGCCAAACAAGGAGCGGAGGGCACAAAACCACAGCCACGCTATGTAAGGTGAACAGGAAGTATTTATTTATTGGAGACCCAACTTAAAAGGTTTCGACATTAAGCCGCCTTCAGGGGTCAAAGAAACGTAACAGAACATGCGTAGTGCCTATCCCGAAGGGCGGAGCTATATCACTCTTCTTAAAAATGCACACTACTTCCTGTAATGGTGAGGAATTAGTATCCTTTGATTCATTCTTAAAATGGAACTTTGTTGGTGTAGGGCCCTTCCTTTCAGCCTTTTGTCAGCTCCCAGACTATTCACACATGCCTCTTAGTGGTAGCTCCCCCACAGCAAGGTCACCTAGTCTTCCCAAACCTCAATGCCTGGCTTCTAGCAGCCTTGGGCTTTATCAGCTTTTGAGAAATCCACCTTGCACTTCTATTACAGGTGCTATTCTGAACACAATTCAGGCAAAGCCTTTCTGCCAGTAGGCAGTTGACAGTCTGTCATTTCATATGACTGAAACATACAAAAATTGCCGGTGTTCATGGCCAAAGCTTACTTACAGATGTTGGTCCACATGTCTGCAAATGTTCATATAGTGCCTTTTTTGTTTGATTTTTAAAATGAGATGATCTCAGTTGGCCTTCAAGATTTATTTATTTTGTTTTATATACCGCACTATTTAGAAATCAGTGCAGTTTACAAGCAACAAAGAACATTCATTACATAGAACAAGATTAGAGAATAGGAATAGCAAACATAAAACAGTATCTCCAGGAACAAGCAGGAATGTAGTCTTCACATATGGGTATCGTCGGTACCGACAGAGCCTGCGCGGGAACGCTCCCCAGCGTCCAATTAGAAAGCTTTTGGGAGCATCCCACAGCGCCTGCGTGCCCCCTTCCCGCCTTTCCCAATTGCCTCTCTCCAGCTCTTCGTTTTCCACGAGCCAGCAGTTCGTTTTCCTGTCACCACAGAAATTATCCCATATTTTTCATTCTTTTTTGTGGTAGCATCTACCTTCCTCGACGCTATACAGGTACCGCCGGTTCTTTCTTTTTTTCTTAAAAAAAAAAAAAAAAATTCTAATCTTTTATCTGGATTTTCCAGCCTTTGTTCTCTCGGGTGCCACGTGCCATTTTGGGCACTAGGCCCAATTTTTCCTCAACATGGAAAAACCCGCTTCGGGTTTTAAAAAGTGTTCCAAGTGTGGCGGTACCATCTCCGTCACCGACACTCACGAGTGGTGCCTCAAATGTTTAGGTCCTGACCACTCCACTCCATCTTGGAGTGTGTTGCCTGTGGGATGATGTCGAAGAGGGGTCGGCAGAACCGAGCTGCTAAGCTTAGCACCCTTTTTCCGTCCGATGCAGCATCTGTGGCATCGACGTCTTCCAGGGCTTCGTCTTCCTCCCATGGATCTCAGGTAACCAAACATAAATCTGGCCGGTTCTCAAAGGGTAGATCTCCTTCCAAGCATCGAGATGCCTCTGGCGTTGCCCTTGAGGGACTTGTACCGGCAAAATTGCCCTGCGGGAGGCTTCGGCTTCCAAAGCACTATTGGGGCTCCAGGATGTTCTCGAGGCCTCAACCTCGGCAGAACTACTGGTGCCATGCTCTGGGGTACCGGCCGCTTCGTCCGGTACCGACACCCAGACATCAGCAGCGTCAATTGACCAGAGATTCCTGGCTATTGAGCGCAGTCTGGCAGCTCTCCTTGCGGCATCGATGCCTTTGGGTCTGCTTCAGACGGTTCAACCGGTATCGACACCGGTTCCGGCACCGATATCGGTACTGGTACCGACAGTATAGACATCGGCGAGTATGCTGCCAACACCGAGTCATGCTATTTCCTCCGGTATCGACAAGCCGGTACCGGACACCTCTGGTACCGACTTTGATCGGTACCGGTATCGTGCTTTACAAGAGCACCCTGACAGAAGATATTTTGAATCCTCCGATGACTCTGAGGACTCTGACAGCTCTGTCGATGCCGGAGTACTTCTCTCTGAGGTGCCTTCTTCTCCTAAGCGTAGGATGTCTCCTCCAGAGGATATATCCTTTCAGGATTTCATCAGAGAGGTAGCTAGGGGTCTTTCCATCACAGTGGCTCCTGAAACAGAGCCCAGAGCAAAGGAGTTGGAGATTTTACAATATCCTAAAGCTCCCAAGGAAGTGGCTACTTTGCCTATTCATGAGATCTTGCATGATCTCATGTTAAGAATGTGGGAAACACCTCTTACCACCTCTCCTCATTACCGTAGGTTGGATACCATGTATCGAATACCTCCTTGTCCTGGATTTCAAAAAACTCAGTTGCCACACCACTCCATAGTGGTGGAGTCAGCTATGAGAAGGATCAAGAGTGCAAAGAGACATGCATCTAATCCTCCAGGACGTGAATGTAGGACTCTTGATGCCTTTGGGCGTCAAACATTCCAGGCCTCTATGCTTTCTGCCAGGATTAGTTCCTACATCTTATATATGGGAATGTTCCTTAAGGAGGTTACAGGAGATCTCGAGCTTATGAGCCCTCTCCTTCCTGATAAGAGGCAGGATTATCTTACACTTGTCAAACATGCCCAGGATGTTTCCAAGTTTGTTAATCGTGCAGCTTTTGACTGCTTTGAGTGCATAAGCAGAACCTCTGCCATTGTCATAGGTGCTCATAGGATTGCCTGGCTCCAGGCATCTGACTTAGAACTCTGGGTACAGGACAAACTGAGGAATATCCCTTGTACAGGTGAAAATCTTTGGCAAAAATTGGCAAGAGAAAGCTAATGAGCTGGATGCTGATAACACCACTTTGGATAGACTATCCAAGGCTACAGCTGATCCTACAAGGAGAAAATCCTACAAGAAACCATTCTTCTCTAAAAAGAAGAGGTTTTATCTCTCCTATACCCAGCAGGTGCATTCTGCAGGTCAGTCAGCCCGAAAGGGACAGCAGCCCTCAAAGCAAAGGAAATCAAAGACTGCTAAGCCTCAACCGGCCCAGCAGACTCAGCCTCCACAGGGGCTTTGACTCCCATCTAGAGAACTTGGCCTTCCTGGCCCTGAACGGGCCAGAGCCTTCCACCATCCCAGGAAGGTTATGTCATTTTGCCCCCAGATGAGGGCAGATAACGGCAGAAGAATGCACTCTTTCCATTGTAAGAGAGGGGTACAAGCTTCATTTCTTCAACATGCCCCCTCCTACAGTGGTAAGACAGTTCAATTCTCAGGCTTTTCTCAACACTCAGTTGAGTCAAGAGGTCAGTTTACTTCTTGCCCAGGGGGCAATAGAAGACGTACCCATTTCCCAACAGGGTACAGGGTTTTACTCCCCTTATTTCCCGATTCGAAAGAAAACAGGGGGACACAGACCCATTTTAGACCTCAGAGAACTGAACAAATTCCTGTTCAAAGAGAAATTCAAGATGATTTCTCTGGGAACTCTGCTGCTATACCTTCAGAGTCAGGATTGACTTTGTTCTCTAGATCTCAAGGATGCGTACACTCATGTTCTCATCCATCCAACTCACCGAAGGTTCCTTCGCTTCCTGTTTCAAGGAAAGCACTACCAATACAGGGTGCTTCCTTTTGGCCTGGCCTCAGCACCAAGGGTGTTTACGAAATGCATGGCTGTAGTGGCAGCATTTCTTTGCACTCTAGGAATATTCGTCTTCCCCTACTTAGACGACTGGCTCATTCGAGCCCCATCAGAGTCAGAGGCCAGAATTTCCCTATCTTGCACAATGCGTATCCTTCAGTATTTGGGCCTGGTCATAAACATCCCAAAATCCAGCCTAACTCCCACTCAATCTCTAGAGTTTATAGGAGCTTTGCTGGACACCAGAAAAGCAAGGGCCTATCTTCCACAGGCCCGCTGCCTTCGCATTGTGCAGTTAGCCTCCCAGGCAGTGTTAAAAACTCATCTCACTGCTTGGGAAATGTTACAACTACTAGGCAACATTTATTTATTTATTTATTTATTTATTTAACATGTTTTGTATCCCGCCTTTTCCTTCAATCAAAGCGGTTAATACAGCACAAAGTTAAACAAAGGTGAGGGAAACATACATTGCATTATCATTACATCACAACAAAACACTAGGAGTACAAACAGGGAACACAGTACATAACTTACATTACATTACCTTACATTAACTACAAACAGCATATCGCTGAACAGAATGAGCATATAGCAGCAGATAGTGGGTCTCGCACGGTCCACCGCCTAAGGGCCACGCCAAAGGGCCCTCTTGCGAGGCCCTCAGGCGCGGGCCCGCAAGGCACGGGCGCGCCATTGCTGAAGGGATTTTAAATGATTTGAAAAGTGCTCAGATTGGCTGCAGTTTTCTCTCACACACAGTTCCCAACTAAGTAGGCACAGCTGATTCTCACTCACTGCTCACAGGATCGTTGGAGCCTTTGCTGAAGGGATTCTAAATGATTTGAAAAGTGCTCAGATTGGCTGCAGTTTTCTCTCACACACAGTTCCCAACTAAGTAGGCACAGCTGATTCTCACTCACTGCTCACAGGATCGTTGGAGCCTTTGCTGAAGGGATTCTAAATGATTTGAAAAGTGCTCAGATTGGCTGCAGTTTTCTCTCACACACAGTTCCCAACTAAGTAGGCACAGCTGATTCTCACTCACTGCTCACAGGATCGTTGGAGCCTTTGCTGAAGGGATTCTAAATGATTTGAAAAGTGCTCAGATTGGCTGCAGTTTTCTCTCACACACAGTTCCCAACTAAGTAGGCACAGCTGATTCTCACTCACTGCTCACAGGATCGTTGGAGCCTTTGCTGAAGGGATTTTAAATGATTTGAAAAGTGCTCAGATTGGCTGCAGTTTTCTCTCACACACAGTTCCCAACTAAGTAGGCACAGCTGATTCTCACTCACTGCTCACAGGATCGTTGGAGCCTTTGCTGAAGGGATTCTAAATGATTTGAAAAGTGCTCAGATTGGCTGCAGTTTTCTCTCACACACAGTTCCCAACTAAGTAGGCACAGCTGATTCTCACTCACTGCTCACAGGATCGTTGGAGCCTTTGCTGAAGGGATTCTAAATGATTTGAAAAGTGCTCAGATTGGCTGCAGTTTTCTCTCACACACAGTTCCCAACTAAGTAGGCACAGCTGATTCTCACTCACTGCTCACAGGATCGTTGGAGCCTTTGCTGAAGGGATTTTAAATGATTTGAAAAGTGCTCAGATTGGCTGCAGTTTTCTCTCACACACAGTTCCCAACTAAGTAGGCACAGCTGATTCTCACTCACTGCTCACAGGATCGTTGGAGCCTTTGCTGAAGGGATTCTAAATGATTTGAAAAGTGCTCAGATTGGCTGCAGTTTTCTCTCACACACAGTTCCCAACTAAGTAGGCACAGCTGATTCTCACTCACTGCTCACAGGATCGTTGGAGCCTTTGCTGAAGGGATTTTAAATGATTTGAAAAGTGCTCAGATTGGCTGCAGTTTTCTCTCACACACAGTTCCCAACTAAGTAGGCACAGCTGATTCTCACTCACTGCTCACAGGATCGTTGGAGCCTTTGCTGAAGGGATTCTAAATGATTTGAAAAGTGCTCAGATTGGCTGCAGTTTTCTCTCACACACAGTTCCCAACTAAGTAGGCACAGCTGATTCTCACTCACTGCTCACAGGATCGTTGGAGCCTTTGCTGAAGGGATTTTAAATGATTTGAAAAGTGCTCAGATTGGCTGCAGTTTTCTCTCACACACAGTTCCCAACTAAGTAGGCACAGCTGATTCTCACTCACTGCTCACAGGATCGTTGGAGCCTTTGCTGAAGGGATTCTAAATGATTTGAAAAGTGCTCAGATTGGCTGCAGTTTTCTCTCACACACAGTTCCCAACTAAGTAGGCACAGCTGATTCTCACTCACGTGGTTCCCTATGCTCGCCTCCATATGAGAGCAGCCCAATGGACTCTATCCACTCTCAGTGGATTCAGGCATCAGGCTGCCTATCAGAGAAAATAGCAAACACAAGTCACCTTATTTTGTCTCTACAATGGTGGCAGTCAACCCAAAACCACTTGCATATCAATCTCCTAGAACTCTGAGCAATCTTCCTTGCTCTTCGAGTGTTCCATACCCAGCTCAGCACCATGACAGTCCTAATTCAGACGGACAATCAAGTAGCTGTGTTCTATCAACAAGCAGGGAGGAACAGGCTCTCTGTCGCTTTGCAACGAAGCTTTGCGACCAAGGGCCCTCGCCAGAGAGCATCAGATTGATCTGCTGGCAGTGTATCTGCCAGGCATTCAAAACTCTTGGGCAGACAGACTCAGTCGAGTTCTGCTTCCACACAAATGGTCTCTCCATGCAGACCAGGTAGCAAAATGTTTTCAAATTTGGGGAACTCCGGACATAGACCTCTTTGCAAGTCTGCTGAATGCGAAACTTCCCCGGTTCTATTCCAGAATTCCGGCTCAGGGTTGTCAGGCCAGGGATGCTTTCCTCCTCCATTGGGGTCAGGACTTCCTATATGCCTTTCTACCCATTCCCCTAATTCCCAAAACCCTATTCAAGCTTCAGAGAGACAAAGGCCACATGATTCTCATAGCTCCATATTGGCCACGGCAGGTGTGGTACCCTCTGCTCCTGCATCTCTCTCAAGCTCCATCCCTGGAGTTAGGATCTGCTCCAGATCTCCTGTCTCAGGAGGACGGGATGTTGTGGCATCCCAATCCCCACTCTCTGCATCTCAGGGCCTGGTTGCTGAGAGCCTAGACCTTCATGATCTTAACCTTTCTCAACAAGTAAGGGATGTCCTTTGTGCTTCCAGGAAACCTTCCACAAGACGTTCTTTTGCTTTTCAAGTGGAAAAGGTTTTCCATATGGTGTTCGCAAAAGGGTCTTCACCCCTCTATGATACCTCTGGAATCATTACTGGAGTATCTCCTGCATTTATCTAATGCAGGACTTACGACTAACTCAGTAAGAGTCTATTTAAGTGCTATTTCAGCTTCTTTAAAGCCTTTAAATGGACAACCTATTTCCTCTCATAGCAAGATTTATGAGGGGCCTTCTTCTAACTAAGCCTCCCATTAGGCCACCTCCAGTGGTGTGGGACCTGAATCTGGTTCTTGGGCAGCTCATGAAGCCGCCTTTTGAACCTTTAGCTACTACCTCCTTGAAATTCCTTTCCTGGAAAGTTATCTTTCTCATTGCAATCACATCAGCACGTTGCATCAGTGAATTGCAAGGATTAGTTGCTGATCCTCCTTACACAAGTTTCCATCATGATAAGGTAGTCCTTAGGATTCATCCACACTTTATGCCAAAGGTGGTCTCACCTTTTCATTTAAACCAGGCGGTTTACCTGCCTGTATTTTTTCCAAGGCCTCATGCTTCAAATGCAGAAAGGAATCTTCATACTTTGGACTGTAAAAGAGCACTTACTTTTTACTTACAGAGGACACAGCAACATAGAAAGTACTCCCAACTCTTTGTTGCTTTCGATCCTTCTCATTTGGGACTTCCAGTCTCCAAGAGAACATTATCCAACTGGATTGCACAGTGTATTTCTTTTGCCTATCAGAGTAAGAACCTTTCTCTGGAAGGCCATGTCACGGCTCACAATGTGAGAGCCATGGCAGCCTCAATGGCTCATCTACACTCTGTGTCTATGGACGACATCTGTCGAGCAGCTATTTTGGGCCTCGGTTCATATCTTCACAGCCCATTACTGCTTAGACAAGGACTCCCGCCGGGATGCCTTGTTTGGTCAGGCTGTTCTACAGCACCTGTTCCATACTTAATCAACTCCTACCCACCTTTCCCGGTAGGATGCCAGAGATCCATGGGGGGAAGTGGAGCCCTTTCATAGGGGCACACAACCTCTGTGGTCTCTCCCTGGCATCTGTAGCAAGGGAGTCCCCGTATGTGACGACTACTTTTCTGCTTTTTCCTGGAGATAGCATAGTTACTCACCTGTAACAGGTGATCTCTGGGAACAGCAGGAATTTAGTCTTCACAACCCACCCACCTCCCCTAGGAGTTGTATCTCTCTCTCTCTCTCTTTTGTTTCCTTTCCCTCTCTCTCTCTTTGTCTCAGCTTTAAAACTCAACTGGAGAGAGGCAGTTGGGGAAGGCGGGAAGGCAGCACGCAGGCGCTGTGGGATACTCCCAAAAGCTTTCTAATTGGATGCTGGGGAGCATTTCCGCGCAGGCTCCGTCGGTACTGACGATACCCATATGTGAAGACTAAATTCCTGCTGTTCCCGGAGATCACCTGTTACAGGTGAGTAACTATGTTTTCTAAAGGTATCAGAAAATTAGATTGGAACAGGGAAAGTCAACTTGGATAGTAATTGGGGTGAATTATTTATAGGGTGGTCAATGGGCATGATGAGCAGTTGGATCTGGGTGAGCAGGTTTTCTCAGATGTGATTGTTACATCTTTTCCAACTTTGTTATGAACAAGTATCTTTAGTGCTTTCCTGAATGTAGACAAGTCCGAGATGGAACGGATTGGTGTGGGGAGGGAGTTTCATAGAGATGGTGCATATAGGTTGAAGGCTCGGTTCCTGGCAGTCTGGGAGGGCATTATCTTAGTATAGATGGGATGGTAGGAGTGTTCACCACGAGAGACCTTCTGATTCTATTGTCCAATGTCCATTGCAGGATACCTTCTAGGACAATTGCAGAGAGGTTGTGTAGGATCTTGAATGTCATTATGAGGGCTTTGTATGTAAGATGGCTAGAAATAGGGAGCTAATGGAGATGTCTCAAGATAGGTGTTATATGCTCATGTCTAGAGGCTCCAAACAGAGTTCGTGCTGCAGTGTTTATTGCCAATTGTAGAGAATGAATTGCACAGTCTGGCAGGCCATAAAGAATGATATTTGCGTAATCAAAATGAGGAATGACAAGCGCTTGGAATACAGTGTGGAAGTCTGCAGATTCAAGCAAGAGTCGAAGGTGACGGATGTTCCTTAGCTTTAGGTATACTTCTTTAGTGATGTTTTATGTGCGACTCCATATTTAGGTGTTTACTAAACAAGAGGTTCGGTACCTGGAATCACCTTAAACTAGTCAGCTCTGCATCCTTTATCTGTAATGTAGGAGGAGGTGTGATGAATAGAACTTCAGTTTTCTTGCAATTCACTCTTAGTTTGTGTAATTTCAGCCAGTCAGAAACTGCATTAAAGCAATCTGTGATTCCGGTGTAATTTCGACTGTCTGTGGAGAAAGGGGTGTAGAGCAGCAAATTGTCAACATAGATGTGGTAAAGTATGCCATATGATTTAATAATGTTGCACACAGGCTGGATGTAAATATTTAAAAATACTGCAGATAAGGAGGAACCTTCGGGAACACCCTGAGATTGAGAGTAACAGGTACGCAATTTTCATCCGATGTGTACCATTTGTTGTTGGTCTGATAAGTATGATCTACTCCATTTCAAGGCTGAGTTTTGAATGCTCTTCATCTGAAGTCGGATAAGGAGGAGGTTGTGACAAACTGTATCGAAGTCGGAAGCAATATCTAAGAAAATTATGATAACGCCGTGTTTGGTTTTATTCATGGCGACGACTAGGTTGTTTTATCAGGGTGACAAGCAGAGTTTCGACCCCTTAACACAGGGATGATGGTGTCTTCACTAGGAGGAATGACTACAATTGGAGGATCGTCATATGGAGTACTTACAGTTTTAAGGGGGATCCCATTGGTTTTGTTCTGAAAGTAAGTAGCGAAGTCATGCGAGTGTGGAGTGTCTTCAGTATACTGCTTTGTTGTGCCTTTTTATAAGGGACTGAATGATGCTAAAATGCTCACGGGGCTTGTTGAAAGTGCATCAGGATGCTGGTGTGATATTCTTTTCTCCTCTGATAGACTGCACTGCGATGTTCTTGTTGGGTCTTTATGTAAATGGTGCAATCTTGGGGACGTTTTGAGTGCTGACATTTTTGCTCCAATTTCCTGAGATGAAGCAGGGACTTTCTTAGGTCAGCTGTAAACCAGATAGCTGTTTGATTCCTTTTAGTGACTCTCATATGCTGTGGAAGGAGTGCAGCCTTGCTTAGTGTGGAATTCCATGTCTGTACCATTTCAAGTAGCTCAGAGGTGTCCGATTTAAGATTGGGAATTTCTTCCTCAAGGTATGCTTCTTTGATGAAAGGTCGAAAATGGCAAACTTGAGGTGAAGTATGATTCAAGGCATTCCCAGGGCTCATTGATGAGGGGATTGGAAGAAAATGGCCTTATGGTCGGACCATGGTACAGGTATGATTTTCGGTTGGTGAAGGTTGCTAGCCACAGAAGTGGATGAGGGTGCGAAGATGAGATCCACGGTGTTTCCTCTAGCGTGGGTAGGGGCTTGAATTTGTTGAGTATAACTTAATGCAGACATAGCATTCAGGAAGGTAGAGGAGTGCTTCAGTGAGAGTGTGGGGAGATTGAAGTCTCCTAGCAGCCAGCGTGGTTTAGTCTTAGTTGAGTGGTTGCATGCCATGTCGAGAACTATGGAGAGGTCATCAGCGCATGTGGTGGGGGCTTGGTAGAACAAGGCTAAGTGTTTGAGATCATGATGGCATCCAGGTTGTTAGAATTATGAATGGTGTGGGATTGGAATTTGAGTTTGCATTTAGTAATAAGGACTCCTCCACCTCTTTTATTAGCTCTTGTGTAGTTAAAGAGGTCGTTGTTAGGGAGCTTCAGTTGGTTTGTGATTACTGTATCCGTGTCATTTAGCCATGATTCCATTACAAAGAGCATGTTTAACATATTGCATTCTACATAGTCTACAATTATTGGCCATTTGTTTCGGATAGACCTTGTATTTATGAGCATATAGTTTAAATATTTTTCATCTGGGGGCTTCCGTCTGTGACTTTTTACTGGTGGCTGGCATATAATATGGATAAGGTGCTTGTAGCAGACTATCTGGAGTGGTTTGGTAGTGAAGAATCCAGTAGAACCAGTAAACCCAATCTTTCGGCCATCATTCGTCCCTTAGTTCAAAATCAAACTATGCTGTAGTGGTGGACATCCAAGACCAATCTAGCAACAAGTGTTCCCTTTGTTCCATTGGAATTCTGACTTGTCCTAACCACAGATGCATCAAACGCAGAGTGGTGAGCTCATATGAATGCTCACTACATACAGATAATATAGTTGAAGTCAAAGAAGTTTCTTCACATCAGTCACTTGGAATTCTGAGCAATTTATTATGCCCTTCGAGAGTTTCTTCATCTACTCCAGGGCACACCATTTTTAATAAAGACAGACAACCAAGTGACTATCTTTTATGTCCACTAACAAAGAGGAATTGGATCCCTTTTGTCTCTGCAAAAAAGTGTCAAATACAAGCCGTTTATATGCCCAGAATTCAGACATTCAGAATAGTTCTCCAGTCTCACAAGTGGTCCCTTGATGCATAAATCTGGTTGACCTCTTTGCCAGCAGTAAGAACATGAAATTATCTCTGCTGCTCCATCTTCTGATACTACAGCCATCTAGTCCCAGATGCACTGGCAATTCCATGGACTTGGTCTTTTTATGTGTACCTTCCCACCCCCTATTCCATTCCAAGCAAAAACCCTGAACAAATTTCAACAATGCTAAAGCACCATGATTTCTCATAGCAACATACCGGCCTCAGCAAAACTGGTTTCACCTTCTAAAATGGTTAGCATGTCTACCACTGTGCAGGCTCCAAAGATTTTCAGCAATGACCACTTAAGACAAGGCTGTCTTCTTCATACCAATCTGAAGTCCCTATCTCTCACAGCGTGGAAAATGAGCAGCATTTAGCCTCTACTTCAGGACACACTCAGAACATACTAATAATGGTAAGAAAACCATTCACCAGATGTACTTACACTTTCAAATGGAAATGACTTTTCCATATGATACTCCATGAATGATCACAATCCCATTTCATGTCTGCAATATTTTTATTATCTGTATTGTCTAGGATTCCACCCAGGGTGCATCTACCTATCACTCTCTCTGATAACTTTCTGCCTTTTCAATGTCCCATCATTTTGCGCTTTATGAAAGGCCTTTTTCATGTCAAACGGTCAGAGTAGAAGCCTTCTATAACATGGACCTCAATATTGTTCTAACTTATCATATGAAGTTGCCATTTGAACCACCGGAGTCTGCTTCAGCTAAACACCTTACATGGAAAGTGCTTTTACTAGTAGGTAGAAGAAATAGGGCCATGTTTTACAAAAGGTTGACGTGTGTTAATTTCCGCTGTGGCCCATTTTATACCTATGAACTCGTGAGAGAGACCTTAATTCTGGACTGTAAAATGAGCTATCACCTACTATAAGCCTTAACAATTTTTTTTTTTAATTTAGATGCCAGCCCAAAATTGTAGGAGTGAGCAGCTGAGATTCCCCCCTCCTTCCCCCCTCCCATTGTTTCCACTGAAGTTGGGGGATGGGGGGGTGATATATTGATGTCTACTGTAGCTCCTTTAAGGTCTGATTTTACTAAGGCTGTTTTTCCCAGCCCATGTCTAAAGGAAAAGAAAATTTTAGTAAATCGGGCCCTTAGGGGCTGATATAGAAACCCTGTGCCAGAGCCCAATGCTAAAGTTCTAGTACAGGGTTTCCTAACGCAAGTTTAATGCTGTTGTGTTTTTTTTTGTTTTTTTTTAAAACAAGAATGCTGTAAGCAAGCAGTATGCAAATCAGCCGAGTGTTAAAATCTAAATAAGGGAAGTAAGCTCACAGGGGCCTGCGTTTAAGTCTGGTACCTGTGCGCATGGATTAGATGTGTCAAACTTCACCTCAGATTTTTTGGCAATTACCTCCTGATGACCTGACCCACCGATCATGGCCCGATCCTCTATGATTCCCGCCCCCACCCACAATTGCGGCCTGATCCCTGATTATTCTCTCCCCTCCCGATCGCATTCTGAAATTACCTGGTGGCCTAGCAGTCTTCTCCCCTCCCCTCCCCCCCCGAACCAGAAAAATTACCTGGTGGCCCAGTGCCCTCTCCCCCCAAGGATGTACTGTACAGGGTCAGGCACCACCATTTTGCAAAATGGCGGAATGAGGGTGGGAGGGTATGGGCAATGCAACTACCCCCCCCCCAACTTGTAAGGTACTAGGAGAGTTCAGGGGGTAGGGGCTTCTAGACCACTGAGCCATTTTCTGGTTTGGGAGGTGGGAGTTACTGGGTCACCAGGTAATTTTTCTGGTTTGGGTAGTGGGGGGATTGGTGCTGCTAGTTCACCAGGTAAAATATTTGGGGATGGGGGGGGGATTGAGACCGCTAGTCCACTAGGTAATTTTTCTGGTTTGGGAGGTGGTGGGGGATTGAGGCTGCCAGTCCACTGGGTAATTATATTGTCTGGGGGACCCTGATGGAGGGTGTGTGTCACGATAGGGGGGGCGAGGAAGAAGTGCCACAATCGGAGGATCATTTTTGCCTCATCTGTATCTCCTACATATGCATGAAGCGGATGCAAAAATATAGCATTCCTTATCGTACCTCTGGGTAGTGCACTCCCTCCAGCAGCTTGGAGACTGAGCACGTCAACTTCTGAAGTCACCAGTACTGATACCACTGGCACCTCCCTTCAGCTCCCAGTATGCTCAGTCTCCAAGCAGCTGGAGGAGTTTGTGAGCCAGGGGTGCGCGGCTCACTGAGGAGCAAATAAGGAGCTAGTTAGTTAGGTTTCTGTTTCTTTTCCTGTTTCAATTCGATTTGTTTTTCTTTATTGGTAAAGTTAAGGTAAAAAAAAAGGATTTGAGAAGTTTGCTTTAGGCACAGGAACCATTGTTCAGGAAGATCTCTGCCCTCTCTCCCCTTGGATATCCAGGGGGAAGGGGTGTTGAGGTGCCTGCCGGCATCCCGGGGCTTTGGCGGCTCCCGATTCCATGATTGGGTGAGGAGCCGTCGTTTTGGCTGCAGCAGTCAGGAGGTGATTGAGTTCTGCTCTCCCCCCTCGTTGCTGAAGCTGTGTGCAGGCTGAGCACGAGGTGTGTGGATTCCTCGGCGGAGGTCCGAAAAAGCAGCCAGGAGCAGTTCTGTCAGTCTCTACTTCTAGCAGGTACATGGGGGAAGACAGTGTGAGGAGCATGTGGCTGGTGGGGAAGGCCTGGTTCCTCGTGGCCTCAGCGGCTGCAGCACCACAGGAAAACAAAGTTGCTTTTCTCTTCCTGCATTTTCTCCTGATGGGGGGAGAGCCCGGTCAGCCATTTTTGGTAAGCACGGAACACTCGACAAGGTTCCCTGGGGGGGGCCTTGCTTACTCGTGTTCTTCTCTGAGTTGGTTTTAGAACAAAGGGGCGAGCCTGTGATCTAAAGTGAGGAATAGGTTTTAACTTCTTTTAGCTCTATTTGGGTTGCCCTGGACAGCAGGTGAAAGACTAGAGGCAGCCCTGTCTCTCCTTGACCAGAGGCCCCAGGCAGGTTGGGAGCCAGGGGGCAGCGCTCTGGCATCCAGGCCTGCATGTCTGCAGTGCCTGGTCTGTGGAACCCCGATGAGGGGCCGTGTCCAATGCAGGTGTGTGCCACGGCTGTGCGTCAGAGGCTACCAGTATGGAGCAGGCACTACAGGACAAGGCATGGGAGCCTCTGTCTTCACCAGCACAAGAGGTCCAGTTCTCCCGGCACCTCTACCGCTCAGGAGCTGGGGGATGGAGGGGTTCTGTGCAATTTTCATATTCGTTATTTTGCATGTGTTTAGCATGCCCACTGCGCAGTGGTTCTGCTGGTGTATTTTCTGGCGCTAGCTTGCTTTTTGCATTAGAGAGCGAGACTAATGCCGGAAAAGTTCCAGCAGAATGCTGCACTAGAGCATAATGCAACTTTCTGCATCAGCCTCTTAATATACTGCGGCAGGTCACTGGTAGCCAACACCGCCCCACCCCACCCCACCCTATCACCCAGTCTCGCACACATACTCCGCTTCCTCACCCCATCGTCACCAGGTCTAGCTCCTTTATTCCATTCCTCCCCATCATATCCCTACTCCTTTAAACTGACTTGCGAGCCAGCATGCCTTTGATTCTACTTTATTTATCAGGTTTTTTATACTGCTTTATTATTTCAGTCAAAGCGGGTTTAGATTGTAACTTAAAACTTGGTGATGTACATTTAAACAGGGACGTTGATAACTTGGATTTTTCTGAGGCAATGGAGGATTAAGGAACTTGCCCAAGGCCACAAGAAGGGTTTCCCAATGAATGAAGCCGGTTGTCTTTGTAGAAGCATATTTTTATATGTCCTTTCTTTACATATGGAGTCCCTCTTGCTATAGAAAGTGTAAAGAGCAGACTCTTTATACATTTGTAATTCAATTACTTGTACTTTATTTATGACCTCTGGAAAGACAGCCTGTGAAACAGGTACATATTCTCCAGGCGGTCGTCTTTATGATTTACAAATGCCCTTATCCTGCCTTACCCAACTTAGCATTGAACTCTCATTCTCCACTCGCCGCTCTATCAAATGTTTGAAAGCTTTAGAGTCATGGAAGATAATTACTCCCTTATGCTATTTGGCCTTAAAAAGAAAACCATTCTCGCCATATTCAAGAAACCAACTTATCAGCTGGAACTCTACAAGACCTTTTTTCAACAAATTCGAGCAGCAGATCAAAGAAACTCAACACCAGAGACACAATACCAATTCCTTGCTCCTACACCAAAGCGAATAATTCCACCACGAAAAGAGCTCTCTCCTTAGCTGCACCCGCCATCTGGAACAACCTGCCAGAGAAAATCAGAACCACCAAAGACTTAAAGGACTTTCGAAAACTTCTCAAGACATTTCTCTTCACCGACCTCTTCAAAGAAATCACCTAGTCCTGTCATCTCACTGATCAAACCTAAAGTACAGCTAACCCCATGTATATAAGTTCTGCCTCTAGGCATCTCCTGCATGCCTCCCCTACCTGATTTGTTTACTGAGTTCTGTGTAACATTATTGAAGTTCTATGTAAACCGCTTTGATTGTATGAGAAGGCGGTATAAAAATCCTGTTAAATTAAAATAAATTAAGAAAACAGTGATAAGGATGCAAGTAAACTTGGAGAATCCAAAAATATAATATTAGCCATGAAACCTTTCAGTTTTCACTTGCCCCACTGCCTCCTGCCTCTCATGGACTTTTGGGCTCCATCACTATGTGCAGGTAATGACATTATGGCTGATGTTCACGCTGAACCCCAGAGAGTGAACCAAAGAGCAGCAGCACACAGGAAATGTTGGCGACCAACACTGGTGCTCAGGCAGACTGCTAACTTTGACATTATCATCCGAAACTGCTCAGCTCCTTTTCCTGCAGAATCTGCCACCCGAGGACACCTTGTCACTCCAAAGAAACCCCTGCCGAGGCCCCATGCTCTCCGTTCTCCCCCTGTCAGCCTCAATGAATTACGGAAAGGCTGCTGGCAGAGTGCTGAGGATTCACTTTGGAGTTTCACAGCTACAGAGACGCCACGCAATACAAATGGTTGCTTCATTCCACTTCCAGAACTCCCCTCCAACCTTATTGCTCAATGCAGACTGCACTTCCTGTCCCAAGGCCCACTAATAACAAAGAGCAGACACTGCCTCAGATCATCATGGGACAATGGCATCCCCCTCCCTCTTTAGTTGGCTCTGACTGAACACAGCCTGCTGCTGAGCCTCATAATCAGGCTGCCCCTGAGACTCATAATTTGTGTGACTCAGTGCTGTTGTGCGGCTGAATGCTGCCCATATTCTTTGCATGCAAGCTGTAGGTGCCAGGTCTGTTGTTGTTATATATTTTTTATTTTTTAGTCGCCATGGTGACCTGGCGCTTTGGTTTGGCAAGCCCTGGCCTAGTAACCTCAAAAGAACTAAATTGTTCAGGAAATCTATGCAGCTTTTTGTCTCCTTCAACCCCAGTATAATTGGCACATCAGTTGCCAAAAGAACTCTAAGAAATTGGCTGGCATTGTTTATTGAACTTGTAGATGCTGCCTTTTAAGAAGAAATTAGTTGACATCTTATTTTGTTATGAATAAATAGGTGCTTTCTTTATGCACTAAAGTAAAGTCTCATCAGATCAAAGCCACTGCAGCTACATAGCTTTCCTTTGCTGGAGACAGCTTTTAAAGTAGTAACTTGGTCTTCGCTTCGTACACTTTTTATTTTGCACTCCAGGCTTGGACCAAGCCACGATAAAGGACAGTGCCTTTTGTCAAGCTATGTAATGTAACAATTCCTGCATTTTCTTAATGTAGACTGCTCCTAAATGGGAAAACACACAAATGCAGAGCAGCCCTAATCTTGGGAGTCATCCATTTAAGAACATAAGAAATGCCATACGGGATGAGACCAAGGTCCATCAAGCCCAGTATCCTGTTTCCAACAATAGCCAACCCAGTTTAAGTACTGGCAGGTTCCCAAAAGGCACACAGGTTCCACAATGCTTGTCTTATTTATTTATTTTATTTATTTATTTGCATTTCTTATATACCGCACTATTTGCGATCAGCGCGGTTTACATAAAACAAAAGGTATCCGACAATGAACAAAAGTCAGGTCATTGCATTGAACAGGAACAAGTAACTTGGAAAACAGGGTAAACTATATACATATGCGTAGCATTGAATAGGTAACTATATACATGTCAGATGGAGTTATTGGGTATTGATCATACTTGGTGGCTGGGGTTCGGGGCAGTCAGTGAGGTATTTGATAAAGAGGAAGTGTTTTAAGGCCTTCCTGAACTGGCTCAAGTTAGGGATTGCTCTGATGTGTGGTGGTAGGGAGTTCCAGAGACTTGGGGTGCATAGTCTAAAGGCTCTGTTCGATGTTGCTTTGGAGCATTTTGTCATGTCTCTCTCGGTATCACTAGCATGTTGGCTACTGAGGTTCTTCTTAGCCTGTTGGGTATGGGTGGTTGGATGAGGTCACATAGTGAAGAGGAGGAGAGCCCCTTGATGGCCTTGAATGTCATCACTAGGGTTTTGAAGCTTAACCTGACTTGAATGGGGAGCCAGTGAAGCTGTTTCAGGAGGGGTGTGATATGCTCTCTTCTTGGCGTTCCAAGGAGAATCCGCGCTGCACTGTTCATGGCAAGTTGGAGGGGATGTAAGGTGGCCTGAGGGAGTCCTTGTAGGATGTCGTTTGAGTAATCAAAATGAGGAATGATGAGGGCTTGATAAATGGTGCGGAAGTCGCCTGGTTCGAGTAAAGGTCGTAGGTGTCTAAGGGATTTAATCTTGAAGTAGATCGCCCTTACAGTGTTAGTTATGTGTTGCTTCATGTTGAGGTTCTGATCCAATGTGACTCCAAGGTAACGTATAGCTGATTTAACTTGCAATTCGGCGTTGTCCACTTCCAAGTAGCTGCGTGGTGTAAACTCAGGATTTCTGGAGATGAACAGGACCTCTGTTTTCTTGTGTTGGATGCGCAGATTCTGAGAGAGGAGCCATTCGGATATGGCGTTGAAACACTCAGTCAATGGGGTAAGGTCTGGGCAGTCCAGGGATATTGGAAGGTACAGTAAGACATCATCTGTGTATATCATACAACTCACATTGAATGATCTGATGATATTACAAATAGGTTGGATATAGATGTTAAACATAAGTGATGATAGGGAAGATCCTTGAGGAACTCCTTGACTTTGTAAGAATGGCTCGAAAGTGCACCCGTTTGCTCGGACGTATTGCCATCTGCCAGACAGGTAGGATCTGCACCACTCGAGAGCTCTTCTACCAATGCCTTTCTCTCTTAGCCGACCTAGGAGAATTTCGTGGCAGACCGAGTCGAAAGCTGCCGCTATATCCAAAAATACGAGTGCAAAACCTTGACGTAGGTTGCCAATGCCTGAGATTATGGTATCGAAAAGAGTTGTGAGTAGTGTTTCGACTCCGTGTGACTCTCTGAATCCATGTTGAGATGAATCTAGAGGGGCGTTAGTATCAATATGATCTTGTAACTGTTTGTAGACTATCTTTTCGATGATTTTAGCGAGCATCGGGATGCTGGAAATGGGTCTGTATGACTCCACCTTTTGAGGGTCTAATTTGGCGTTCTTCAGGAGCGGTCTAACGGAGGTCTGTTTGAGCGTGGAGGGGAAAGACCCAGTGCTAAAAGATAGGTCTATCATTTGGGGTAAGCAGTGGATTTCCCAGCTCCTCTTTAATAAAGGTTTATGGACCTTTCCTCCAGGAACTTGTCCAAACCCCCTTTTTAATTTTTAAGCCCAGTTACACTAACAGCTTTTACTACATCCTCTGGTAACGAATTCCAGAGTTTGATTACGTGTTGAGTGAAAAAATATTTTCTCTTATTGGTCTTTAATGAGCTACATTGTATCTTCACTGCATGTCCTCTAGTCTTTCTACCTTTTGATGGCGTAAACAACCGATTTACATTAACCCATTCCACTCCATTCATTAATTTATGGACCTCTATCATATCTCCCCTCAGCCATCTCTTTTCCAAGTTGAAGAGGCCTAGCCTTTTATGCCTTTCCTCATAGAGGTATCCTTCTATCTCCAGGAACAAGCAGGCATGAGTCTTCACATATGGGTATCATCGGTACCGACGGAGCCTGCGCGGGAACGCTCCCCAGCGTCCAGTAAGAAAGCTTTTGGGAGCATCCCCCACAGCACCTGCGCGCTGCCTTCCCGCCTTTTCCAACCGCCTCTCTCCAGTTCTTCTTTTCCGCGGAGCCAGCAGGTTGTGTTCCTGTCACCGCAGAAGAATTCTTTATTTTTTTCTTTATTTTTCTGTGTCGCATCTGCCTTCTTCGATGTCAGACCGGTACCGCCGGTCTTTTCTTTTCTTTCTTAAAAAAAACAAAAACAAAACCTTTTCTTTCTTCAACTGTGCATTTTCGGTTTGGGCCTTAGGCCTGAACATATTTTCTCCTCATGGAGAAGCCCGCTTCCGGGTACAAAAAGTGCACGAAGTGTGGCGGTACTATTTCTGTCACAGACACCCATGACTGGTGTCTAAAATGTTTGGGTCCTGACCATTCCATCATGGATTGTGTGTCCTGTACCATGATGTCTAAAAGAGGTCGGCAGAACCGAGCAGCCAAGCTCAGTACCCTGTTTCCCTCTGATGCAGCCTTGGTGGCATCAACGTCTTCCAGGGTTTTTTCTTCCTCCCATGGATCTCAGGTAACCAAACATAAATCTAGCTGGTTCTCGAAGGGCAAATCTCCCTCTAAGCATCAAGATGCCTCCGGGCTTGTCCTCGAGGATTCCGCACCAGCAAAATTACCCCGGCGGGAAGTTCCGGCTTCCAAAGCACTGTCTATGGGGTCACAGGTTGACATCGATGGCTCGGCCTCGACCGATCACCTGTTGCCGTGTTCTGGGGTACCGGTGGCCTCCACTGGTACCGACATCCAGACTCTGGTGGCGTCGATGGATCAGAAGATTCTGTCCATGCAGCGCACCCTAACGGCGTTTATGCAGGCTTCGACGCCTCCGGTACCGCAACAGTCTCCGTTGCCGGTACCGACATCGTTCCTGGTGCCGGTACCGATTGCATCGACATCGGCTTCGGTGTCAACTGCAACGGTACCCTGTCCTATGATGCCCATCGATACCGAACCGATACCGCTTACTCCCGATGTCGATCCCACTCGGTACACGAATCGGGCTTTACAGGAGCATCCAGACAGGCGATACTTTGATTCCTCCGAAGACTCTGAGTCAGAGGTTTCTGTCGATGCACCGGTACTTCTTCCTCAGGAGTCTGATTCTCCAAAACGAAGAATGTCTCCTCCAGAAGACCTGTCTTTTCAGGACTTCATTAGGGAAGTGGCTAGGGGCCTCTCCATTACAGTGGCCCCTGAGTCAGAGCCTAGAGCCAAGCAACTAGATATTTTGCAATATCCTAAGGCTCCTAAAGAAGCAGCTACTTTACCTATTCATGAGATTCTCTATGATCTCATGTTGAGCATGTGGGAGACTCCTCTTACCACCTCTCCTCATTCTCGTAGGTTAGACACCATGTACCGTGTCCCTCCTTGTCCTGGCTTTCATAAGTCTCAGCTTCCCTCACCACTCTATTGTGGTAGAGTCTGCCATGAGGAAAATAAAGAGTGCAAAGAGACACTCATCTAATCCTCCAGGACGTGAATGCAGGACCCTTGATGCTTTTGGCCGAAGGGTTTTCCAAGCTAATATGCTTACTGCCAGAATCAACTCCTATAGTCTCTATATGGGGATGTTTCTAAAAAGTCACAGATCATCTGCAGACTTTAGCCCCTTTTATTTCAGAAGATAAAAGGCAGGGATTTCTCACTTGGCTTAAACATGCCCAAGATGTTTCCAAATTTTCCAACCGTGCAGCCTTTGACTCTTTTGAGTGTGCAAGCAGAGCCTCGGCTATTGCCATAGGTGCATGCAGAATTGCTTGGTTACAAGCCTCTGATTTGGAACTTTGGGTCCAAGATGAACTGGGAAATCTTCCTTGTACAGGTGAAAATCTTTTTGGCAGGGATTGGAAAGCAAAGGCCACTCAGATGGATGCTGAGAACTCTGCTTTGGATCGACTTTCAAAGTCTACCTCTGCTCCTGCTAAGAAAAGGTTGTTCAAAAAGACAACTTTTTCTAAAAAGGGAAGATACTATCCTGCTTATGGTCAGCAGGCATCATCTGCAGGTCGTTTTGCTGCAAAGCGTCAGCAACCACCTAAACACAGGCCAAGTCAAAGGCTGCCCAGCCTCCCACGACTCAGCAGCCTCAGCCTCCCCAGGGCCTTTGACTTGCAACTAGAGAACTTAGCCTTTCTGGCTCTGGAAGAAACAGAGCCCCTCACCATTCCAGGAAGGTTGGCTTACTTTGCTCCCAGATGGGAGCAAATTACAGCAGAGCAATGGACCCTCTCCATTGTAAGGGAAGGGTACAAGCTTCATTTCTTGAACCTTCCTCCCCACACCATGGTGAGACAGTTCAATTCTCCAACATCTCTCCTCAACCTTCTGGGTCAGGAGATTGCTACCCTTCTTGCCCAAGGGGCAATAGAAGAAGTACCCCTTCTTCAACAGGGCTCAGGGTTCTACTCCCCTTATTTTCTTATTCCAAAAAAAATAGGGTGCTACAGACCCATATTAGATCTCAGAGAATTGAACAAGTTTCTATTCAAAGAGAAATTCAAGATGATTTCTCTCGGTACTCTGCTGCCGTACCTTCAGAGTCAGGACTGGCTTTGTTCTCTAGATCTCAAGGATGCGTACACCCATGTCCTCATCCATCCAACACACAAAAGGTTCCTTTGGTTCCTTTTTCAAGGAAAGCACTACCAATACAGGGTGCTTCCTTTCGGTCTGGCCTCTGCACCAAGGTTGTTCACGAAATGCATGGCAGTAGTAGCTGCATTTCTACGCACTCTAGGAATATTTGTTTTCCCATATCTGGACGACTGGCTCATTCGAGCTTCATCCCAGTCAGAGGCCCAGATTTCTCTAACCTGCACAATGCGTGTCCTTCAGTATTTGGGACTGGTAATAAACATCCCAAAATCCCATCTCACCCCTACTCAGTCTCTGGAGTTTATAGGGGCCTTGCTGGATACCACAACTGCAAGGGCCTATCTTCCTCAGGCCCGTTGCCTACGCTTGGTGCAGTTAGCCTCCCAGATACAGTTAAAGTCCCATTTAACTGCTCGAGAGATGTTACAACTATTAGGCCACATGGCATCCACCGTGCATGTGGTTCCATATGCTCGCCTTCACATGAGGGCAGCTCAATGGACTTTGTCCACCCAATGGACTCAGGCATCAGGTTGCCTGTCAGACAAAATAGCAAACTCCAGTCGCCTATTTTGGTCTCTCCAGTGGTGGAAGTCCCCTCCAAATCTGTTGCTGGGGTCCCCTTTTCAGCAGTCGCTACCCCAAGCAACTCTGACAACAGATGCTTCTCCAATGGGTTGGGAAGCTCATCTGCAGGATCTCTCCACCCAGGGCATCTGGTCTCCACAGGAGACTTCTCTGCATATCAGTCTCTTGGAACTCAGAACAATATTCTTAGCTCTCAGTGTTCCATTCCCTGCTCAGCTACAGGACAGTCCTCATCCATATGGACAACCAAGTAGCCATGTTCTATGTAAACAAGCAGGGCGGGACTGGCTCGCTTTGCAGCAAAGCTTTGCGACTGTGGGCCTTCGCCAGAGAGCATCACATCCATCTTCTGGCAGTATATCTTCCAGGCGTTCAAAACTCTTGGGCGGACAGACTCAGTCGAGTTCTGCTTCCACACGAGTGGTCCCTCCACATGGACCAGGTAGCCAGGTTTTTTCGAATTTGGGGAACCCCTGACATAGACCTCTTTGCAAGTCCGTGGAATGCCAAACTTCCCTGGTTCTGTTCCAGAATTCCGTGTCAGAGAGTTCAGGCCAAGGATGGCTTTCCTCCTTCACTGGGGTCAAGACTTCCTTTATGCCTTTCCACCAATTCCCCTAATTCCCAAGACACTATTCAAGCTTCAGAGAGATCAAGGGACCATGATCCTCATAGCACCACATTGGCCACGCCAAGTGTGGTACCCCTCTACTTCTGCATCTCTCTCAAGCTCCTTCCCTGGACTTGGGCTCTGTACCAGACCTTCTTTCCCAGGAAGAGGGAACTTTGTTGCACCCAAACCCCCCCATCGCTGCATCTCAGGGCTTGGTTGCTGAGGGCCTAGACCTTCAAGATTTTCATCTCAGCAAGTCAGAGATGTTATTCATGCCTCTAGAAAGCCTTCTACTAGACATTCCCATGCTTTCAAATGGAAAAGATTTACCATTTGGTGTTCAGGGAAAGGTCTTAACCCTCTTGCAATACCTCTGAATTCTCTACTAGAGTATCTCCTGCATCTATCCCATGCAGGTCTGAAAACGAATTCAGTAAGAGTCCATTTGAGTGCTATTGCAATGTCCCTCAAGCCTCTCAATGGACAACCTGTTTCCTCTCATCCTCTTATAGCAAGATTCATGAGAGGCCTTCTTTTAACTTAACCTCCCATTAGACCACCTCCAGTGGCATGGGACTTAAACCTGGTTCTTGGCCAGCTTATGAAGCCACCCTTTGAACCTTTAGCCACCACCTCCTTGAAATTCCTTTCTTGGAAAGTTATTTTTCTCATTGCAGTCACCTCAGCACGCCGCATCAGTGAGTTGCAAGCTTTGGTGGCTAATCCTCCTTATACAAGGTTCCATCATGATAAGGTAGTCCTCAGGACCAATCCACACTTTATGCCTAAAGTGGTCTCACCTTTTCATCTGAACCAAGAGGTATATTTACCTGTCTTTTTTCCAGGACCTCATGCATCAAATGCAGAGAGGAATCTTTATACCTTGGATTGTAAGAGAGCTCTCGCTTTTTACTTACAAAGGACACAGCAACATAGAAAGTCTTCTCAACTCTTCGTTGCTTTTGATTCTTCTCATTTAGGACTTCCAGTCTCTAAGAGAACACTGTCCAACTGGATTGCTCAGTGTATTTCTTTCGCCTACCAGAGTAGGAACATTTCTCTGGAGGGCCATGTCACAGCTCACAATGTGAGAGCCATGGCAGCCTCAATGGCTCATCTAAACTCTGTGTCCATCGACCAAATCTGTCGAGCGGCCACCTGGGCCTCAGTTCATACCTTCACAGCCCATTACTGTTTGGACAAGGACTCCCGCCGGGATGCCTCGTTTGGTCAGACTGTTCTCAAACACCTGTTGCATTCTTAATCAACTCCTACCCACCTACCCTGGTCGGATGCCAGAGATCCATGGGAGGAAGTAGAGTCCTTTTCAAGGACACACAACCTGGGGTTTCTCCCTGGCATCTACAGCTAGGGAGTCCCCATATGTGAAGACTCATTCCTGCTTGTTCCTGGAGATAGCACAGTTACTTACCTGTAACAGGTGATCTCTGGGAACAGCAGGAATAAGTCTTCACAATCCACCCACCTCCCCTAGGAGTTGTATCTCTCTATCTATCTTTCCTTTCCTCTCTCTCTCTCTTTGTCTCAGCTTTAAAACTCGAACTGGAGAGAGGCGGTTGGAAAAAGCGGGAAAGCAGCGCGCAGGCGCTGTGGGATGCTCCCAAAATCTTTCTTACTGGACGCTCGGGAGTATGTGAAGACTTATTCCTGCTGTTCCCAGAGATCACCTGTTACAGGTAAGTAAATGTGCTATCCCCTTTACCATTTCCCTGTACCTTTTCTAATTCCGCTATACCCTTTTTAAGATACGGCGACCAGAATTGCACACTATATTCAAGGTGCAGTCGCACCATGATATGATACAGAGGCATTATCATATCCTTGTTTTTAGTCTCCATTCCTTTCCTTATGATTCTTAGCATTCTATTTGCTTTCTTGGCCGCCACTGCACACTGGGCAGAGGGCTTCATCATATTATCCACTATAACGCCTAAATCTTTTTCCTGAGTGGTGGTTTCTAAGGTGGTACCTTGCATCATCTAACCAAAGTTTGGGTTGTTCTTTCCTAGGTCCATAACTTTGCACTTGTCCACATTACATTTCATCTACCATTTGGGCGCCCAGTCTTCCAATTTATCAAGATCCTCTAGCAATTTTTCACATTCCTCTTGGGTTTTAACAACTTTGAATAATTTTGTGTCATATGCAAATTTGCTCATCTCACTTGTTTGTTCCCATTTCCACGTCGTTTATGAATGTTAAAAACAGTGGGCCCAGCACAGATCCCTGCAGCACTCCACTGGTTACTTTTCTTCATTGAGAAAATTGGCCATTTAGCCCTACTCTCTGCTTTCTATCTTTTAACCAGTTCCTGATTCACAATAATACACTGCCTCCAATCCCATGACTTTTTAAAAATTTTGCCAAGAGTCTCTCATGAGGGACCTTGTGAAAGGCTTTCTGGAAATCTAGATACACTTTACTAACTGGCTTATCTTTGTCTACCTGTTTATTCACACCTTCAAAAAAATACAGTAGGACAAGACTTTCCTTGGCAAAATCCATGTTGGCTTTCTTCCATTAAACCATTACCATATACATGATCAGTAATTTTATTCTTTATAATGGTTTCTACCATTTTGCCCGGTATTGACGTCGGAATCACTGGTCAGTAGTTTTCCCGGAACACCCCTGGAACCCTTTTTAAATAATGGCATTACATTGGCCATCATCCACTCTTCAGGTACTACAGTACCTGAAGAGTATTGTAATGATAGTTCAGATTACTACTAATAGGTCTGCAATCTCATATTTCAGTTCTTTTAGTACCCTTGGATGTATACTATTCTGTCCAGGTAATTTGCTACTCTTCAATTTATCAAATAGTTCTAATGCATCTTCCCGGATTATTGATATTTCAGTTCTTTTTATACATGACCTTTTATAAACCATTTCAGGCATGGGTAAATTCCCTGCATCTTCTGTAAAGACCGAAGCAAAGAATTAATTCATTCTCTCTGCTATGGCCTTGTCCTCACTTGTCCTCTCTTTCAATGGTCCAACTGACTGACTCACAGGTTTTATTATACAAATGTACTTGGAAAAAAGTTTGTTATGCATTTTTGCTTCCATGGCTAGTTGTTTTTTTTTTTCAAATTCTCTCTTTGCTTGCCTTATCAATGCCTTGCATCTAACTTGCCAATGCTTAAGTTGTTTCTGTTTTCATCGTTTGGCTTCTTTTTTCCATTTCCTGAAAGATGCTTTTTTGGCTATAGCAGCCTTTGACCTTGCCTTCAAGCCATGCTGGCAGATTTTTGGCCTTCCTTCCACTTTTCTTAAAATGTGGAATACATCAGTTCTGGGCTTCCAAAAGAGTATTTTTAAACAATGCCCACGCTTTATGTAAATCTTTAACCTTTGCAGCTGCTCCTTTTAGTCTTTTAATAACTATTTTCTTCATTTCATCATAGTCTCCCTTTAAAAAAATAAAAGGAGGATGGCAAGGAAATCCACATTGCTGCCATTTAACTTTCAAATCAAATGCGATCATGCTATGATCACTATTGCCAAGTGGTCCCAACACCCTTATGTCTTGCACCAGATCTTGTGTTCCACTAAAGACTAGGTCTAAAATAGCTTCCTCTGTAGTCAGTTCATGAACCAGCTGTTCCAAGAAGCAGTCATTTATTTCATCTAGAAACTTTATGTCCCTAGCATGTCCTGCTATGACACTCAACCAGTCGATACCTGGGTAATTAAAATCGCCCATTATTACTGTGTTGTAACTTTTGTTATCTTCCCTGATTTCTTTCAGCATTTTATCCTCCATCTGTTTATTCTGGCCAGGCAGTCGGTAGTATACCCCCACTGCCATTACCTTCCCTTTTTTACATGGAATTTCTATCCATACAGATTCTATAGCATATTTTGTTTCCTGCAAAACTTTAATCCTATGTGACTCATTGTTCTCTCTAGCATAGAGTCCACCAATTTGACCTACTCTGTCATTGCGATATAGTTTTTGTACCCAGATATCACCGTGTCCCATTGGTTGTCTTCCTTCCACCAGTACTCTGAGATGCCAATCATATCTAACCTCTCATTTAGAGCTATATATTCTAACTCTCCCATCTTATGTTTTAGACTTCTAGCATTTACATACAGGCATTTTAGAGGTTGTATTTCATTCATAGTAATCTGGTTATCAGTTGATAGGGGTAATTTGGTATCTTTCAGCTCCGTACTCAAGGGCATCTGGGTTACTTTTATCTTATTTGTATTGGAACCTCTCTGTTAAGATGTCCTATCTTCCCTCTTTTGCTAGTATCGTTCATGGATACATTTTTCTGAACCATGCGCTCTTAGGCGACTGTTGGTTTTCTCCTATTATTTAGTGGAAAAGCTGCTCTATCTCCTTTCTAAATGTTAACCAGGATGGAGCCAGGCTGCTGGCATTAAGGTGGAGTCCATCCCTTTTGGAAGAGCCTCTCCCTTACCCAGAATGTTGCCCAGTTTCTGACAAATCCAAAACACTCTTCTTTGCACCATTGTCTCATCCATGCGTTGAGACGCCGGAGCTCCGCATACCTTTTGGGTCCTGCGCGTGGCACTGCACTGAAAGAATTTCAGAGAATGCTAACCTGGACGTTCTGGATTTCAACTTCCTATTTAAAAGCCTAAATTTGGCATCTAGCACCTCCCTCCCACATTTTCTGATGTCATTGGTACCAACATGTAGCAAGACAGCATTCTCCTCCCCAGCACTATCTAAAACCTTGTCTAGGTGGTGCGTGAGGTCCACTACCTTTGCACTAGGCAGGCATGCTACAAAGCGATCCTCACGCCCACCAGCCACCCAGCTATCTACATGCTTAATGATTGAATCACCCACTATAATGGCCATACTAACCCTTCCCTGGAGAAACCTCCTTGGTGCGAGAGGGTATTACATCTCCTGGTAGACAGGCCCTAACTACAGGATCACTTTCTGCCTCACCAAGGCGATGCTGTCCTTTCACTTGACCTCTCTTCCTTTGGCAGTTGAGAGGCTGCCAGACTGGAGGTGGGGTTTCAATACTGTGTCTGTAGGTCTTGTCTATGTATCTCTCAGACTTCTTTATGTCCTCCAAGTCTGCTACTCTAGCCTCCAGAGTTCACACTTGCTCCGAGGTCAAAGAGCTCCTTGCATCTAGTGCACATGTAAGACCTCTCACCAACTGGGAGAAAATCATACGTGTGACATCCAATGCAAAAGACTGGATAACCCCCCATCTCGCTGTTGGACTGCTGTATGCATCATAGTTTGAAAGATTTTTGTTTAGCTTTTTTTTTTTTTTGAAACTTTTATTTTCATTTTACAACAAGCAAACGAAACAACAAACCAAAGGAGACAAATACAAATATACACATAAGGAAAGCAACCCCAATTACCCCCCACCCTTAAGCTTCTTCTCTAGAACTGAGGAGTATCATCAAAGAGGCGTATACATATAGCAGTGATTGTACAGCCAAACAAACAAAAGAGTATCAGCAATATAGACTGATCATGTGAAATAGATTTAAACAGTCAGATGGGAGCATTTAGCATTTTAGCATTTTAAACAGAATCATGGAGTATCCTCCATTCAGACAAATGATAGAGGGTCTGAACGGAGAAGCCAACAGATGAGGTATTTGTTCATATTTACTGTATAGACTGACAGAATGCCACCATTCATTAAAATTAAGAGGGGACCTATTTTCCCCCAGTATTTTCCAGTAATATTGTAGTACCGGGCATTCAAACATAATATAAGTTAGTATGTGAATGGCCGTGTGGCATATCCAAAATCTGTTGCTCTGGGTAGCGGTCATTTGACTAACCTATCAGGAGTATAGAAACTTCGGTGGATTAAAAGAAAAAAGTGTCTGAGTAAGTGAGGGAGATCGAGAGATCCATGTCAACCCGCTCCAGGCTAGGCTCCCATGCTCCGGGGTCAAAGCTACATGCGACTCCCGCTCCCAGAATTCCTGTGCTGTCTGAGCGCATAGGTGGATAATGGGAGTGAGGGGAGAAGCAGCCTCCATATATCTTCTAGCGCAAAATCTGTAATCAAAGCAGTAAAAGAGTCAAGACTCTTGGGTGGACCACTCGTTCTGGGCGGCAGCCAAGCTGTCAAGGGCTCAAGTACTTGGTTGAAATCGCCGCCGAGCATTAATGGAGGGCTGGCAAATGCCTGTGCTAACTGCACAATACTTGCATAATAAACAGGATTATCCACATTCGGAGCATAGATACCAATACACGTAAATTACAGTCTCAACCTGAAGGTGTGCACGGGCCCATCTACCCTCCTTATCAAAGCTAACAGCCATTACAATAGCTTACAGAGACTTCTTAACCAAAATGGCTACCCCACACCGCTTGGAAACAGCGGAAGAGAAGGCAGTCGCCATATTAGGCTTGGTATTAAGTTTCAATGCCGCAGCGGAATTTAAATGCGTTTCCTGAAGAAACATTAAATTAACCTGCTCATGATTAAGATAGCTAAGGATTTTCTGTCTTTTGATTGGACTATTAATGCCTTTTACGTTTTATGAGAAGATATGACACAAGGCCATCAAGAAAGATTATAAATTCTGAGAAAGAACACAATAATGCACACAGTTTCCCAATGTCCCTCATCTTAACTATGTATGACTGTGCACATAACATAATAATCAATGAGTTAATGAAAATCATGGAAACGCCCCATATAAAAAATAAGCACCGAGGTGCAGTAGAGAAGAAGCAAAACCCCAGAAATTACTGGCGACCTAATGTCTGCGGGGAGAAACTCCAGAGAGGGCCCAAGCTAAAGCATATAACCTGTAAAACTATGCATGTTTCGAATCCCACCGAGGTGCACATCATGGAGGGATAGAAGGCCAAGTAAATTATAGATAGAAAGAAAAGTCCAGGCAGTCTCTATTCCAGGCTGGGATCACCGCGTCGGGCCGTTCAAGATGGCGGGCAAATCCGGCGAATTACAGATCAAGATTGTTGAATCATAATTGTTGGATTAGCGCA
Source organism: Ichthyophis bannanicus (assembly GCA_033557465.1). Lineage (NCBI taxonomy): Eukaryota > Metazoa > Chordata > Amphibia > Gymnophiona > Ichthyophiidae > Ichthyophis > Ichthyophis bannanicus. The sequence continues at coordinate 457,944,976 of CM066033.1, forward strand.
TCTGATCCACGTTATTTGGAGTCCAAAAACGTTGCTAGTAGATCGGGATCTTCGAATGTTATGGCTGGGTTATGGAGAGTCACTCTGAGCTTCACTGGATATAGTAGGCCAAAGTGAGCCTGTAGTTATTGAAGACCAGGGCGAAAAGCAAGGAGCCTCCTCCGTCGGTCAACTGTGGACTTTGCCACGTCAGGGGAAAAGAAACTTTATGACTTTCAACTTCAAGATGATAGTTCGCCCGGGCAGCAGTGCGAGTTTGCTCCACTTATTGGTATCGCAACAATCGAAAAATGAAAGCCCGAGGGGTCGTCCGATTGAGCGCCATATTAGCAGGAACACAATGCGCTCGGTCAGTCTCCAGAGCTCTGTAACTAATAATCTTTAGCAAGGGGAGGAGAGTTTTGACCAAGAATTCTCACATGTCTCCTGCTCTCACATCCTCCGGCACTCCAATGAGCTCCATATGGTTGCAACCAGCTCGATCATTGCTATCCTCCAGCTCATTTTGAAAATTCTGTATCATACGCTCAGCCTTGCCCAATTTCACCAAGCGCACCGCGTGCGAATCAAGGACCTCCGCCATGTTGTCCTGTCGTAGTGGGAGACTTTCAAGCCGGTTCTGAAGTGTGCCAAAGTCTTCACGCATGTTTCGGAGCGCCACTCCGTTGGATTGTACCAGCTCCTTCATACCGCGTATCTCCTCCAAGATCTCCTGTGGCGTTGCGGGGTTTTCCCAAAGTGGGGCCATCTTCCGTGGGGAAGAACTCTGTTTTGGAGCGTTTTCCGTGTGAAGAAGAGGGAGACCCGAGGTCCAGTCGCACTGGTTTGTGGCCCGCCGTTCCCCCCGAGGCACCCCGGTAAGTTCAGAGCAAAAAATGAAATTTATGCAGGTATTAATTCAGGATTCTGAGTAGGCCTCTCGGGAGCTTCAACGCAAAGCGTCTATCCCGCTGGACATCAGGCTCCGCCCCCCTTTTGTTTAGCTTTTTAAGTTGTTTGATGTTACTAGGGGTACTTGCACTAATACAACTATACCAAATAATTTTTAAGGGACTTTGTACACCTCAAGATGAATTACTTTCAGAGTCTTAACTCATCTATTCCTGGTGAGGATAACCAGCTGAACCTGAAAGTGAATTTGAATACCTCTCCCCCTTTTAATAGGTCTAAGACCCTATAAAACTATATCTGGGGTGGGAAGGAACTAACACTCAGTAAAGGCTGGCTTGCTACACAGGTCCCCAGATCTGTGCATCTAAGGTAATCTGTCACCAATTTCCTGGGTGATTCACACCGCCCTTGCTTTGATAGAGGAAGCCTTTCAAATTTCCCCTTTGATCTGTCACTTGATTTTAACATGTATTTAAAACAATTTTACAGTCTCTTGCCACCTTTCTAGAAGGCCTCTTTGTAAAAGTCTCTAGAAACAATTTATTTCTTTCTGCTCAAAGAATATTGACCCTCTGATTTGATTTAAATTAAAGCTCTCTGCTGATACTAAGCCCTGACTGAGTATTAAATTTAAACTAAAAAAACTTCTGCTGGGTTCTGAACTTAAATTGAAAACTCTTTACAGATACTAGGTCCTGACTGAGTTAACAAATACACTCGATTCTAATTTACACAGATTAATCTGATTTGATCTAAAGAATTCCCTTTTCCTGAACATTTTAGAACATTTCCCAGAAGTAAATACTTACAAGTGCAGATCTCTGTCCAGAAGTAGCAGTCCCTTTTGGTAGTCCTTCAAGACTTGTGTGCCTAACTTTGGTCTTGCTTGTTAGCTGAAAATGTATTGTTGCTCATCTGTTATAGGATTGTTCAGGCACAGTCCCTCTCACCTTTTGAGAGTTTCCTGAATTTTTGAGCTTTGAAACTAACTGAAAACCTGAGGAGACTGCTGCATGCAAGAAGAATTACATATGCCCAGAATTTGGCACTTACATTCTTAGCTCTTGGAAAACTGTTCCATTGCAATGATGTGCTGTGACTTCATGCTTTTACATGCTTGAACAAGTCTGCTGTCTACAGAAAACATCTTTTACAGCGAGCTATAAAGCTTTATAATTTAGCACTGTGTGGTGAAATGTTTCAACTTGCTTAATTTGTTTTTCTCTGTTACAGTATGATCAAATGCTTAATTCATGCCCTTCTATAAAAGTAATTGTCTGTAAGACAATCAACTGACATCTGACATTTGTGTATGAATGTTTTATCTGTCACTAGCAGGTAGTAAGGTGTGTGGGCTGCTGCAGCAGTGCAGATAGACCTGTCTCCCCTGGCCCAGATCATGTTCTTGTGGCCTGTGTTTAGACCTTGGTTGAACGTTTGCTTGGAGTCTGGATGTGCCTGTTATCTCCTTGAGCCTATAGTTGTCCTATATCCAGTGCTGTTACCCATGGGTTCCAGCACTGGTAGACTGGCGAGCAGACAGGGGGACTTCATGGGGACCCTGAGGGCCTGGCTACGGCACTTCACAACCTTTTGAAGGGCATTTCTTACCCCAGGAAAGGTGGACAGTGTGCAGTTGCAGCTTAGAGATTTTTTTCTCTCAAGCAGCTTTCAGGGCCTTGGGACTACTTGAAGCTTCTGGGGCCAATGGTGTCTATCCTGGCCCTGATACCCTGGGTCAGGGTGCACATTTGTCCCCTGGGTACCTTCTGATTCACTGGTCTCCCTGCCCCAGTTATTTGAACAGCACCTACAGTGGTGTGCAAAAGTCTGGAATCACTTGTGAGTTTTGCGTTTTTTGTACTTTCTAATGTTTTCTTTTAAATTTTGCGTTAGCCCAGCATATTCATCTTTCTACCACGTTAAAAGGGATACGTTTGGCTATTAGAGTTGACTTTTTTGCATTCCTTGCTTCCAATTTAAATACTTTACAGACACTGGGAGAGAGCTACTGCAATTTTTGTGGATCCTGCATCAAAATTGGATCGAGATTATCTAATATGCACACATTATTTCTGAGCAATCAGGAGGCTGGTTTCACTAACCAATCACAATGCAGATATCTAACCAACAGTGCAGCTATAAAAACATGCGGAATTTTTGAGTTTCATACACTTTCTGGATGACCATGAAGAAGACTCGGACCCTGACATTGGAGGAGCATGTTTGTGTGTCCTTTATGAGCGAGGAAGGATTTTCAAGCCGTCAGATAGCCAGGAAAGTTGGCTGCAGTCAGAGTGCTGTTGTTAAGATTGTACAGAAGAAGAAAGAAATGGGTTCAGTGGTGGACAAGCCTCGTTCAGGTCATCCACGTGCATCAACATCATGCCAGGACCGTGCACTATGACGCATTTCAGTGACTAATCGCAAGTTGACCTCTCCTCAGCTACTTCGAGAGTGGTCAGACAAGAGTGAGGTCAGTGTCAACTCATCAACAGTTCGTCGCCGGTGCCTGCAGTTTGGTCTCCGGGGCTGCAAAGCACGGAATAAGCCACTGATGATTGGCATACAAAGGTGCAACCAGATCGTGTGGGCGAGAAAGCACTCAACCTGGTTGACTGAAATGTGGGAAAAGGTGCTATTCAGCGATGAAAGCACCTTCTGCCTGTTTGGTAACCAGGCCCACACCTGAGTGTCTCAACCTCACTGTGAAGCATCCTTTGAAGGTCCTGGTTTGGGGCTGCATGGCTGCCAGTGGCGTTGGACGTCTTCACATCGTCGATGGAATGGTCAACGGGGCCCAAGTACATCACCATACTGTAAAAGTGCATGGTGCCATCAACACACCAGCTGTTCCCTGGCCAGTTCCTGTTCCAAGATGACAATGCACCCTGCCATCGCTCCAGACAAGTGATCAGCTGGAAGCAGCGGAACAACATCAAGTCAATGGACTGGGCTGCCCAGTCTCCAGATCTGAATCCAATCGAGGACTTGTGGCACAAGGTGGCCTTGGAAATATCCAAGAGGCATCCGACATCAAAGTGTGAGCTGATTGAGTCACTCATTGCAGCTTGGAATCGCGTTGTCACCAATGATCACCTTGTCAGACTGGTTCATTCAATGCCGACAAGGTGCAGTCAGGTATCAAGAACAAAGGGTGGCCCATCAAATACTGAGCCATCACTGACACATAAAAATGGCCTTTTTAAAGGCCACATACATTAATTTTAAGGAAACCTGGCGTGTGTCCATAATATTTTAAAGCATCCTTACAATAATATATCGTTGGCCAACGATGTACATTACGCGATTTTCATAGAAAATCTATCAACAGGACAACTATGGGGAACAGACTCAGAAAATAAGGGCCAAACCAATACTAAAAGTTGGCCCTAATAGCTAAATCTATCGCGTATCATGAGATACACAGAAAAAGCCACTGGGAGGAAAAAGAAATTAAGATAAGGTCACGAAGCTGAAGCAACGTCAAATTTACAAGTGATTCCAGACTTTTGCACACCACTGTACCTTTTTCTTTGAGTGATTAAGAAGGAATTGGCCTGGTGGCTACAAACATCCTCTGATGGATGGGATGCCTCTAGAGGTGTTGGATTTGGTGGTGGTCACCACAGTTGCCAGCCTGCTGAGCTGGAGGGCGCATTGTCTGTCTGTCCTTAACCCTGGCCTCTAATCTGCTTGATCTACCAGGAGACTTCCTATCTGCCTGCCTCTGGAGAACGTTTCGAGGGAAAAGTAGTCTGTGTTCTTCAACAGTGCCATAGGTATTCTCCAATAAATGGAATTTGTACCCTATACAAATTTTGGTTTTCAGTCCACAGGCTATCCACTCCTTGTGTGTGATTGATTCTGCAGAGTTTACACCTTCTCTTCATTTATTGTTTCTAGTAGTGGTGTATGTCAACAAGCAAGGTCACACTTAAAGCCCTGAGGTGACCACAGAGGTGGCAGAGTTCTGTCGTTGGGCAGGGGCTCATCCGTTGGCCACATAGCGGGTGTCAGCAATGTGCAGGCTGACTTCTTGAGTCAGAACACCATGAATCTTAGTGAGTGGGAGCCATGCCCTTGTGCTTTTGACCTCATCATGCAGAGGTGTGGGACCTACCAGTGTTTCATCTGACATTCCCCTGGGTGGCAATGTGCAAATCTTTTTTTCCAGCCGCAAGAAGGATCTGCGGGTGATATTCTTGGATGTAACCTCCTTTAGGAGTGGCCTCAGAAGGGGCTTCTGAAGGTCTTTATCTCGTGGCCCTCAGGGGAAATGACATATGTGCAGAATTCAGTCTCACCTGGACTTGTTTATTCCAGTGACACCAGCCTGGAAGAGAAAGCTTGGCAGATAGTGGTGCAATTAAAGGTGTTTTAACACTTGGATAACTATAACACCTTATATACTGTATAGAGTTGCCAGCAACGTTAATTAAAATGCTGCAGATAATTCAAAATGCTGCCACCAGGTTGCTAATGGGAGTTAAGAAATGGGAGAGCCCAGCCACAATTGGTGAAATTGCATTGGCTTGCCATCAGAGTGGTGTCAATTTCAGTTGTGTATGACACTATGCTGATGATATCACATTACTGGCTAAAAGTGAAGATGATATGAAACATTTGCTTTTGAAGATCAAGGAATATAGTCTTAAAATGGGTCTGCACCTTAACGTTAAGAAGACAAAGATCCCAACAACTGGCAAAATCAATAAGTTCATCATTGATGGAGAATAAATTGAAGTAGTTGACAACTTTAACTTACTTGGATATAATCAATAAAGAAAGGACTAGCAGTCAAGAAATCCAACAACGTATTGCTTTTGGTAGAATGACTATGAAGGGCCTTGACAAGATTTTCAAGAGCAGAGATATTTCTCTCCATACAAATATTCAACTTGTCCAGGCCATGGTATTTTCAATAACATCATATGGATGCGAAAGTTGGACAGTGGAAAAAGATAGGAAGAAAATGAATGTCTTTGAATTATGTTGCTGGCGACGAATACTTTGTATATCATGGACTGCCTGAAGAACAAACCAGTCAGTACTAGAGAACCTAAGCTTTCCTTAGCTTGTATGACAAGATTTCGACACATCATGCAAAGGGCGAGATCATTGGAGAAAGACACAATGCTTGGCAAGCTAGAAGGTCACCATAAAAGAGGAAAGCCGACAATGAGATGGATCGATTAAAATAACAGCAGCTATGGATATCACTCTGTCAACAATGAGCTGCTTGACTGAAGACCAAAGTTTAGGTCAACTATCCAGAGGGTCGCCAAGAATCGACACAGACTCGATGGCACTTAACAACAATATAATAACATGACATTTAAAGTACTTGAAAACCAAAAGCAAGAGTACTTGAGAGACTATTGTATGCAAATCTATCTCATGCATATTCATTGTAATTATCCTGAAAACCTGACTGGCTAGGTGTGTCAGAGTGAAAAAAGTCTTGCATTCATTTGCCTTCCAGCTGTTTTATGGCAAAATTTCTAAAACAGTTTTGTTGTAAAAGTTCTAATGATCATGTCCTAAATTGCATAATAATGACTCGGCCAAAAAAGTTGTTAAGCTGCTTTAGAACGGAAATGCACATGTAGCTGACTTTGAATTAGTAATCTTGGCACTCTCATTTTGTTATAGGGCTGCTTCCAAAAGGGAATAGGAGGTGGGGAGAGACTTAAGGTTGCCAATTTTTTTTTGAAAGGGGGAAAACCCCGATCTAAACACCACCCCCTTCTGGTCCCCTGTATGCAGATAGCAGAGCAGAGTAAGTGCATATTTCTATTTGGATAGGTGATGGTGTTATGGGGTTATAAAGTCATTTTAGCATGTCATTAATCCAAAAGTTTTTCTTCCTTGCCCTATCTCTGCCCTTGGAACCCTCCCACTTCAGTACTGGTAAAAGTACATGAGTTGTCGAACAACACATTTTTTTCAATGGCATGGCTGGTGTTTAAAACCCTGATCAGTGCTGCCATTGAAAATTAACTCATATGTGCATAATTCTGGATGAAAAAAAGGTCCACAGAAAAAGCAAATTTCCGAGTACTTTTTCCTTAGACATACTTTTCCTCTGAAAATTGGTGCAACAGACAGTAAGAAAAAGATGCAGGTGGACTTCGCATCAAGTGAACAGTATTAAAATTGTAATGATTTTTTTCTATCTTTAGTTGTGTGGACATTTTGGAACAAGGGGGATTTTCTGCAGGTAAACACCCATTTCCCAAGGAACAATCCTTCTCAAAATTGTGCATTGTGCCCCTTAGTTGTTGCTCATCCCTCCTTTGGTCCCCCTTGTTCATTTTTAAGTTGTGCACCACTCTCTATAAACATAAGTTTCACGCAGACCTGACAGAACCTAATTCATGGGAGGTGTGCATGGCAACAGTTCACAGATATCTGTGAATTTAAAATGTCACCCCTGTCAGTGTTCATATCCTCCTAACATTTTATATATACCCACACCCACACGTGCACACCTTTTCCTTTGACAAGTAGCCTAAAAAGCACTTTTGGGTGGTGTACAGCTGTCTGTTATGCTTTTCAAAAGTGTATCAACCACTTTGGTTGGGCAATAGAGCGTGTTCTAACAGCAGATCTGGAGAAATTGGGTTAGTTCCATATTATTATTATATAAAATAATGGTCATTTTAGAAAGCTTGTGTGACACTTAGGGGTATATCTATTAAAGAGTGTTAGCTGCTACTGCAGATCTAACGCAGCTTTAACGCCCTGTGGTAGCAGTTAGCTCCCAAGAAAATCAGATATCAGAGATCCTTCCCTGCGATATCAGATTTTTTTCATGGTGAAGGGTCTTAGGGGCAGGATCGGGGCAAGGGGGGGGGGGGGTGACTATGGCTGACGGCCACTGCAAAAATATTTTCATGCAGTGTCTGTCTGCCAAAATCTGACGCGGTCATGGCAGCAGTTTCCCCTCAAGAGATAGTGTTACCTGCTTGAAGACCTGATTTAACGTGGCAGTGTGGTTGCAGCTGCTGCTGATTGGCAGCAGCCATCTGCTCTGCAGGCAATAGGAACTTAACAGCCGCAATCAGGCCTCCACAATATTGTCAGGTTCACAGTGTTATGATTCACGGCACAGACAATATGAAAAAAAGAAGTGCTGGCCTGCAGCACCGATTTTCCCCCTTGGACAGCTCTCGATCCCTATTGGAAGCTGCCCAGGGGGGTTCTGTGCATCTTCCTCAAGGCAATTGAACATCCCATCTAATCAGTCAGGGAAAGCCCCGTCCCTCCTCACTCCTTGATTCACTAGCCCAAGAGGGGGACCCAGCTCTGTACACCTGATCACTACCATCCTTCCTTTTGGATTTACTGCAGGGACCCACGGTACCTTACTCAGCAGGCACTGCGGGATGTCTGCGAAACCTGGTGAAGCAGATAACACTGATCTCCATGGGAAACTGGTACTGCCACAGTATCTGCAGGGGTTAACCTGAACGCCCCTTGCAGATACCGTGGAGTGTGTTTTTTCTTGCTGCATGGTTTTTGGCAGGTAATGCACCACGATAGCTGCCAAACCCTAGTGCAGTTTAGTAGACATGCCCTTTAGCTATGTAAATGTCCAGTGTTTGTAAACAGCTACTTTAGAAAGCCACTGTTGTAATGCAAAGATCTCTAACATGCATAGTTTTCAAGAGGAGCATGATTAGGGTGGGTCACAATCATATTGATATTAGTGACATAGGAAAGTGTGGGAGGGAGGTTCTCTGAAATGCTTATCGTTCCATGTGCAGGACCCAAGAGGCAGTCAGAGCTCCATAGTCTCAATATGAGAATGAGACGATGGTGCGAGAAAGAGGGTTTTGGGCTTGTTAAGAACTGGGCAACATTCTGGAGTGGGGGGGGGGGAAGGCTTTTCTGAAAGGATGGGTTCCACCTTAACCTGGGTAGCACCAGGCTGTCATTAACCTTTAAAAAGGAGAGAGAGCAGCTTTTAAACTAGATAACGGGGGAAAGCTGGCATCGCCCAAGAGCGCATGATTTGGAAACATGTATCTTTGAAAGCTACTAATAAAACAGGGCATCCTGACAGAGGTTCCAATAAAGGTAAAAGTAACCCAGATGCCTATAAATAAAGAGCAAACAGAGTTGAGTCCAAATTTACCCCTCTCATCTGATAACCAGGGAATGAAGGCATAGCCTAGTGGTTAGAGTACTGGCTTGGTAAACAAAAGACCAGGTTTGATTCCCACTAGCACTCCTTTTGGCTTTGATCAAGTCACTTAACTCTCCATTTCCTTGGAAGAAAGGCCTGGTAATCTATTTCTGGTCACACTGCCAAGAAAACCCAGAAGCTGCTGGGTCACCAGGAGTCATCAGTGACTCGAAGACACACATTGTTAATATGAACAAAATAGAAACTTTTAAATGCCTATATGCATATCTTTTGTTCTTATGCAAATGCTAGAAGTCTTAAAAAATAAGATGAGAGAGTTAGAATATATAGCATTAAATGAAAGATTAAATATAATTGGCATCTCAGAGACCTGGTGGAAGGAGGTTAACCAGTGGGATACTGTGATATCTGGGTACAAATTATATCGCAATGATAGAGTAGATCAAATTGGTGGAGGGGTGACACTATGAGGCTTGTTTAGAAAGCCGCGGTAGCGGTTCGCGATCGTTATTGGAGCCGCGGCCCCATTGATTTCAATGGGGCCGCGGCTCCGATAACGATCGTGAATCGCTACCGCGGCTTTGTAAACAAGCCCCTATATGTTAAAGAGGGTATTGAATCAAACAGGATAAAAATTTTGCATGAAACAAAATACACTGTGAAATTTCTAGGGATAGAAATTCCTCGTAACAAGGGAAAGGGAATAGCAGTGGGGGTTTACTACCTGGCCAGAATGAATGGATAGATAATGAAATGCTAACAGAAAACAGGGACGCTAACAACACTTACAACACAGTAATACTGAGGTAATTGAAATCACCCATTATCAGCTGGGTCAATAACACATGAGGATGTGCTAGGGCGATAAAGTTTCTAGATGAAATAAATGACTGTTTTCATGGAGCAGCTGGCTCATGAACTGACATGAGGGGAAGCTATTCTAGACCTAGTCCTTAGTGGAATGCAGGATTTTGGTGATCATAATATGATCACATGTAATTTAATAAATAGAGGGAGAACCGAAGAAAATTCAGTGCACTAGCATTCAGCTTTCAAAAGGGAGACTATAAGAAAATGAGGAAAATGGTTAAAAAAGAAAACCTAAAAGGAACATCTGTAAGGGTTAAAGCTTGTGTTTGTTTTAAAAACAGTATCTTTCCTCTTCATCCCTTCTAGCAGCTGAGGACTGAATGCTGAAACTTTTGTTAACAGATGCAATAACTCCCTCTGGTGTTAGCAAGCCATTCTTCAGTCCTCAGCAGCTGGAGTGGACGTATCTCTGGCAGGCTCCCAGGAGAGACGAAGTTGATCAGACTGTGGGGGTAGTTTTTTATTTTTAGAGGATACAATTTGAAAAAAAAAAAAAAGAAGAGACAAAAACAAGGGGCAACTTTGGGTATTCAGTTTTTATTGAGAGGAACCTTGCTCACTGGCCCTAGCAGGGCATCATAGCAAGCAATGCTCCCTTATTCCTTTGAAGGAGGGGAATAGGGGACACGTGTGCTTCAGCGATCATTTTTTTATTTAATTGGGTTTGTTATTTTGTTTGAAAATCGGGGGCAGAGCCTGCTTCCGAAGGATCCGCTGTGCTTAATCGGGGTTGGTCAGAAGCTGGGAGCCCCAGTATCCTCTTCCTGCGACGGTTCCTTAGTCTTAATCCTTTGCTAGCAGCGGAGACTAGAGACGATGGCTGCCTGTTAGTAGCTGAGGTAAGCTACGGTTTTCTTGAAGGGTTCTTGTGCTCGGGCTTGTTTTTTGTTCGGGTGCTTGTTTTGCCACCGGCGGGAACTGAGGGCGGCCATTTCCTGAGCGCTGGTCATTTTTTTCTTAGCTGCACGCTTCAGCGGGTGTTTCGCCCTCCGGGCTTGCCGGTAGTTGCGGTCAGCTTTGTTTAATTGGTTTCCACCCCGATGGAGAATACAGGCTCTGGGGAGTTGTCGGGGGAAAAGGCGCAGGGAAAGAAGCTGTCAGCGGCAACGGCAGCCACGCTTCCCTCAGACACCGCTTCTGTTCCTGCGCTTTTGCAGCGCTCTGGGAAAAAGAAGTCCAAATCCCATAAAGAGCCTACAGGGGAAGGCAACAGCAAAGGCTTGTTCCCTGGGTCTTAGGAAGCCTTGCCCTCTATTTTTTTCTCCTGATTTTATTTTGGCTTTACATAAAGCCTATTTGTTAAAATTGTCTCACCCGGGGGAGTGTGCAGCTCCAGTGGTGCAGGGACCTCCTAGGCAAAAGGAGTCCAAATTGTCAGATCCCGGTGAGGGCCCCTCATCTCAGCTTCCGGGTAGGGGTTTTTCTGCCGAGGAGCTAGATCCTCAATCCTCTGACTCTCTGCTGCCTGAGGAGGGGGAAATCTCCTCTGAAGTAGGTCTGGAGTCTTGGCCTCAGGAGTTGGAAAAAGGGGAACTGGGGCCGGGAGAGGATCCTAATGTGTTCAGGGTGTTCCGTAAGGAAGAGCTGGGAGCGCTGATTGTTCAGTCCCTCGCTGCCTTAAATATTGTGCCTCCTTCTTTGCAACAGGAGCCTCTGGAGGATCCCTTATTGCAGGGCTTTAAGCAGGAACAGCGTTGCTTCCCTATGCACAGCGTGATTAAGCAAATGATAGAGTCTGAGTGGGAATGCCCGGAGGCTAGCTTAAGGGGGGGGGGGGCGTTCGATTGCGCGTCTTTACCCAGTCCCTCTCGAAGAGAGGGAGTTATTGCGGATGCCTAAGGTTGACGTGCTGGTATCGGCAGTTACGAAGAAGACCACAATTCTGGTAGAAGGGGGTGCAGCCCTAAAGGATGTACAGGATCGGAAGTTAGAGGCGTTTCTGAAACAGGCCTTTGATACTAATGCTCTAGCCTTACAAGCGTCTGTTTGCGGAGCGTTTGTCTCCAGGGCGGCGATTCGCTGGATTCAGGGAGAGCAGGCCGCCTTGAAACAGGAGGACTCGTCGCCGGAAGGCACTAAGCTCGTATCGGCCGCTGCTTATCTAGCAGACGCGTTTTATGATTTGATTAGGATTTCGACAAAGTCCATGGCTTCCGTCATAGCGGCTTGGAGGTTTCTTTGGTTAAGGAATTGGGTGGCGGATACGTCCTCTAAGTCCCGCCTTAGTAAGCTTCCATATAAAGGCAAATTACTTTTTGGGGAAGCGTTGGAAAAGATTGTGAAGGATTTAGGCGACTCAAAAGGAGGTCATCTTCCGGAGGATAAGCCTCGAGGGGCTAAGACAAGTCTTGTGCAGAGGGGGCACAATAGAGAGATTCATAGATTTCAAGGTTCTAGATTTGTGCCGTACCAGAGGGGTCGATTTCCTTCCAGGGGTCAGTCCTTTCGAGGGGCCAGGGGTTTTGGCAGAGGTTTCTTCAACTCGCAGCAAACCCCTTCTAAGAAACCACAATGAAGGGAGGCTGGTCCAGGCGGAGATTCAGGTAGGAGGACGTTTGCAGGGGTTTCTCTCCGTCTGGGCTGCCATAACCTCCGATCTCTGGGTGTTAGAGATCATCTGCGATGGCTATGCTCTGTAGTTCGCTGCTCCGTTGTCAGAGGCCTTTGTGTTTTCTCCCTGCAGTACGAGTGCAAAGAGCCGAGCGGTCGCGGACACCCTTCAGCGTTTATTGGATCTGCGGGCGGTGATTCCCGTACCTCTAGACCAGTGCGGTGCAGGTCAATACTCGATTTACTTTGTGGTGCCCAAGAAGGAAGGCTCGTTTCGTCCGATTCTGGATCTCAAACACGTAAACCGGTGCTTACGGGTGCCACATTTTCAAATGGAGACCCTATGTTCGGTTATTCGAGCAGTGAGGCCGGGAGAGTGGCTCTCTTCCATAGATCTCACGGAAGCGTATCTGCACATTCCGATTCGCCCAGAGCATCAGCGTTTTCTACGGTTCACAGTTCCCATGGGGCATTTTCAGTTTCGGGCGTTACCGTTTGGTCTGGCGACTGCTCCTCGCACCGTCACCAAGGTTATGGTAGTGGTGGCGGCGGCTCTTCGCAAAGAGGGAATTCAAGTCCATTCCTACCTGGACGATTGGCTAATCCGGGCCAGTTCTCGAGAGGAGTCAGCCGCGGCGACGGCTTGGGTGGTGCAGTTCCTGCAGCACCTCGGGTGGGTCATCAACCGAGTGAAACGTCAGCTGCTCCCAGTGCAACGTTTGACTTACCTCGGGGCCGTATTCGACACAAAGAGAGGTCTGGTCCTTCTGCCGCTGGACAGGGGGCAGAAGCTGATAGCTCAAGTGGGCGCTTTCCTTCGATTAACGGCCCCAACAGCGTGGAGGTATCTACAGTTGTTGGGGTCCATGCCGTGGCCTTGGATCTGGTACCTTGGGCCAGGGCGCACATGCGTCCCCTGCAGCACGCCTTGCTCTCCAGATGGTCTCCGCAACTTCATCCGCTCTCTCAAAGGCTGGCCTGTCCGGAGGAAGTCCGGCGCAGTCTTCGCTGGTGGCAGCTTCCGGCTCATCTTCACACAGGAGTGCCTCTGCAGGACCCGGAGTGGATTTTAGTCACGACGGATGCCAGTCTTTCCGGCTGGGGAGCTCGTTGTCTGTCCCAAGTGGCGCAGGGGACCTGGTCACTAGAAGAGAGCAGCTGGTCTATCAATCGTCTGGAACTGCGAGCTGTTCATTTGGCGCTTCTGCATTTTTCGGATCTGCTCACAGGGCGGGCAGTGCGAGTGTTTTCTGACAATCTGGTGGCAGTGGCCTACATCAACAAGCAGGGCGGCACGGGCAGTGTTCCGTTGCTTCAGGAGAGCCGGGTACTACTGCAGTGGGCGGAGTTGCATCTTTCTGCACTTTCGGCAGCTCATGTCGCAGGAAAGGACAATGTTCAGGCCGATTTTCTTAGTTGGCATCGTCTGGATCCCGGAGAGTGGGAGTTGAACTGGGCGATTTTCCATGAGATAACAGTTCGTTGGGGCCAGCCGGTTATGGATCTCATGGCGACCATGTCCAATGCCAAAGCATTTCGGTTTTACAGCAGACGCAGGGAACACATGTCGGAGGGCCTGGACGGGTTGGTGCAGCCCTGGCAAGCAGAGCAGCTTCTGTACGTGTTTCCTCCTTGGCCGTTGATAGGGAGAGTCATTCGGAGAATATCAGTTTACAGAGGCAAGGTGATTCTCATTGCTCCGGATTGGCCCAGGCGTCCTTGGTATGCGGATCTGGTAAGGTTGCTGATAGCTCCGCCTTGGAGGTTGCCCTCTCGAATCAACCTCTTGAGTCAGGGGCCAATTCTAATGCCACAAGTGGATCGATTCTTGCTTATGGCTTGGCTCTTGAGCAGGAGTGATTGCGGCATAGAGGGTACTCGGGGCCTGTAATCGCTACTATGTTGAAGTCCAGGAAATGTTCAACGTCCTTGGCGTACATAAGGGTGTGACGCATTTTTGAAGCATGGTCTCGAGAAAGGGGGATCTCTCCCCGCTCCGCCGGCTTGCCGGACGTCCTAGCTTTTCTTCAAGGAGGCCTGGAAAAGGGTTTAGCCCTCAACACTCTCCGAGTGCACTTAGCAGCCTTAGCGTGTTTTCGGGGCCGTGTACAAGGCGGTTCTCTCGCATCGCATCTGGATGTGCAGAGGTTCCTACGAGCGGCTAAGAATATTCGGCCTCCTCGTCGTCTAGTTGTGCCTCCATGGGATTTGAACTTGGTGCTTGAGGCCTTAACAGGCCCGCCTTTTGAATCCGAACTGCCCAGCGGTCTGCGGTAGTTATCTTGGAAAACGGCCTTTCTGGTTGCCCTATGCTCAGCTAGGAGGATTTCAGATTTGCAAGCGCTTTCCTGTAAGGAGCCGGAAAAGGTAGTGCTGCGTCCCGTTCCCTCGTATCTACTGAAGATGGTGTCAGGTTTTCATATGAATCAGTCGGTGGCGCTTCCTACCTTTCCGTCGCGGAGCGGCGATAAGCTAGACCGGGCGCTTTGGAAATTGGATTTGGGGCGCGTTCTTCGGAAGTATCTTAGGCATACAAAGCCGTTTCGTATGTCGGATCGGTTGTTTGTGCTGTTTGGAGGTCCTCGCAAGGGTCTAGCGGCTACCAAGGCTTCTATCGCTCGATGGGTGAAACATGCAATTGCTTGAGCTTATGAGGCAAAAGGCAAAACGCCACCGCGAGAGCTCAGGGCGCATTCGACTAGAGTGCAAGCGGCGTCTTGGGCTGAGATGAGAGTGATACCGCCAGCGGATATCTGTCGAGCGGCGGCATGGTCCTCTCTGCATACATTCACAAAGCATTACAGATTAGATGTGCAGGCCCGTGCGGATGCCAATGTGGGGGCCTCGGGCCATTGTAGCGGGGCTTGCTGGACCCTCCCCAGTTTAGGTACTGCTTTGGTACTGCCCAACTGTACCTGGACTGGCCCGGAGAGACGAAGAGGAAGGAGAAATTTAGGCCTTACCTGCTAATTGTCTTTCCTTGAGTTCTCTCCGGGCCAGTCCAGGTCCCACCCCAGTGGTTTGCGAGCTGTTTTGTTCGTGGAGAGTCTCTTAGTACGTCGGCTTTTCAGTGCAGTTTTTCGCGGGCGTCCGCACTTCCAGATGACGTTCGAGTGTTTGAAGAGGATATTGGAGAGTTCTAGCTATCTGGGGGGGAACTTTTTATACTTGGAAGGATCGGGAGCAGCCCTATTACAGTTTTGAATAGGGGCGTGCTTCTGAGCAACGGGTAGCAGGGTTGCCAGTTGTTTTTTTTCTTGGAAATAGTTTTAGAAGTTTAGGTTTTTTGTTGTTTTGTATAGGGGCGAGTTCGTTGGGTTCGTCCGCTGCTTTGACAATAGATAACTGGCTTGCTAACACCAGAGGGAGCTATTGCATCTGTTAACAAAAGTTTCAGCATTCAGTCCTCAGCTGCTAGAAGGGATTGACTACCCAACTGTACCTGGACTGGCCCGGAGAGAACTCAAGGAAAGACAATTAGCAGGTAAGGCCTAATTTCTCCTTGGAAGCACAGGTTAGATATAGTCCATTCTTTAAGAAAGGTGGAAGTAAGGCCAAATGACTGCCAGCATGTTTTAAAGGTGAAATCGGAGAGGCTGTTGTAGCCAAAAAAGAAAAAGCATCCTTCAGAAAATGGAAAAAAGAGCCAAATGACAAAAATAAGAAACATAAGCAATGGCAAATTAGACACAAGGCATTAATAAGGCAGGCAAAGAGAGAATCTGAAAAGAGCCTTGCTGTGGAATTTAAAACTCATAGTAGAAACCTTTTCAAGTACATCTGTAGCAAAAAACCTGTGGGAGAGTTAACTGGACTATTAAATGATAGAGGGATAAAAGGGGCAGTAAGGGAGGACAAGGCAATAGCAGAAAGACAATGAATTCTTTGCTTCGGTTTTTACTGAAGAAGATAGGGGGAAGTTACTCATGCCAGAAATGATATTTAAAAGAACATTGGCACTCTTCGTGACTGCCTACTTCACTTAATGATAGCACCGGTCCTAGGACAGCCCCCTTGCAAATCTTGGCAAGTTATAACAGCTCTGCCCAGACTTGCTCCGGTGTACAGTCCCCTGACTCTGTGTTATTCGCTAATGAATATAATCTGCATAAGTCACTCGCTGATTAAAACTCTTTGGGGACAGTAATAGGAAAGTGTGTACACATATGGGAAATGGTCTAATAGCTGGAGCAGGCATGCTCATCCTGAAGCACTGTTCTCCCCAGAAATTTTGCCAGCTGGGTAGCATAAAGAAGTAGCTGAGTGGGCCAAACCATAAGCCAGCCAACAGCAGACAACCTAACTAGTCATCTGCCAGGAAGTTCCATATGCAATGTGTTTGCCACTGTTTCACATTAATTTAAGTGTCTAATTCATTCATATTATATTTAAAATCACTTAACGAGCAGGAATGGAAAATTTTTTTATTTTACCATGTCAATTCATCAGATCAAGTTAGCCGAGTGATCAAAAAAATCAGCCTGGTGGTGTATCCATTCCAAAGGTCCTGGGGAGAACACTGAGGAAGTACTGCAAAGGTTTTCTCTATATCCAGAATGGAAATTCTCTTCCTCTGCCTTGGATGGCATGCAATGAAGGGGAGTTTGGGTAGGGTGAGGGTGGAGATGGTGCCACAAGTGCATTCCTGCCAGACCAACCTTCTAAGAATGATTGATAGTACTGGAATTTGTGTGGCAGTAGAGTGAGAGAGTTGCTGTACTAATGTCTAAAGATTTGCGGCCGGTTGAGGTGGGAGATGCTGCGGATGCAGCAGCCTTTACAGCTCGTCTTCCGTCTTGCATGGCAGTGATATCTTCTATCCAGGTTCAAGGGGCCCAAGTGCCAAGTTGTAGAAGGATCTATGGCTGAAGATTGTTGCTGTAATAGCTGGACTGGATGGAGGAAGGGGAGAGGTGAAAATGGTGGAAAAATGCCCTGTATATATGGGGGGGGGGGGGGGGAGCCCTCCCTCCCTCCCTCCCCCCAAAAAGAAAAAAAAAATCCTTATATCGTTATAGTCTTGGTGGAAATTAGTTGAGTTCCATATTTTTATTAAAGACTTTAGATGAAGTGTATACTATGGCATGACATTGCATACTCCCAGAGGTTATGCTAGTCCTAAACTCCTGCTTCATATAATGGCATACATAATTCACTGATATTTTCTTTTAGCTTAGTTAACTTTGGTCTACTGGGATAATTTGAAGAATGTTAATCATTTTGCATTTTAGTGATCTAGATGATGGCAAAATTCACCTTGTGCAACTTCAGTTAGTTAAATTATGCTGCTTATCCTGGCTTACATTTTTGATTTATATAAGATTTTGTTTAAGCTTACAGGTTGGTATATGCTACATGAGGGTTATACTTCATGATGTTACTCTCACTTAGCAGAAACAAACCCAGTATTGACTTCATCTTCATATTAGTTTCTGCTCTTTTTTTTTTCCTTTCTGCTCCAGATAGTCGTTTGGAAGAGGTACAGCGACTTTAAGAAACTGCACAGAGATCTGTGGCAAATTCACAAAAGCCTATACACACACACGGAACTGTTCCCCCCTTTTGCCAAAGCAAAAGTATTTGGTAAGCATTCTGTGGCTGTAACACTTTTCTCGCTGTTTGTCAGTTGCAGGCGATGGCTTGCTGTGCCTGGTAAGGCTCCATCCTGAGGTATTGAATAAGGGGAAAACTTGTTGATTTGGAGAAGCCTCAAGCATAACCAAAGAGTACAAAGAGAGACTAAGGCCCAGCGAGTTGGTAGATGTGAAAATTGTTTGTCCATCTTTTGAGCAACTGTTAATTCTTAACAAGAAAGCTCGAAAAACAGAAATTTGAATTAGAGAAGTCTTCATGTTGTGTCATAGCAGGGATGTGACAAACTTCCCTTCTTATTTCTTGCATCTTTAGGGTTTTTTCCCTTGCTCAGCACAGTTTTATGGGGAAACCAATTGAACAGCAAGTTAGACAAATTTACTCTAAATAAAATCATGCACCAAGCTTTCATAACGAGCCAAATTGCTTACATTTATATTACATTATACAGTATGAACTGATATTCAAAAGGAGTGGTGCTATGTGTAAAATATAATATTAAAGTCACAGAACTGCAGGGCTTATAAGGGGAGGAGGCTTTGTAGTTTAGAATGAGGGAATGGAAAATATATTTACATTGATGCAGGTTTCATTTGCAAGCAGAAGAATTGGATAGCAATATTGTGAAAGTCTTAAATGAAATCTCTACGAAAGGGAAAGTACTATTAGTAAGAGATTTCAGTTTGCCAGATTTTGATTGGGATATCCCTGCTGAGGTGTCATCTAGAAGTAGGGAGATCCTGGATTCCCTACAGGGAGAACTGTTTCAGCAACTGGTAACAGAACACATGTGGGAAGAGGCAATACTAAACTTGGTGCTTACAAATGGGGAATGTTTCTGTGTAGTAGTGGGTGATCATCTGACTTGCAGGGATCACCGGGTGGTGAGCTTCAACATTAGGACACAGGATGGTTCATTCAAAAGTGAGGGTCCTAGACTTCAGGAAAGCTAACTTTGCAAAGATAGGAGAATACGTCATGGAGGAGTTAGCGAATTGAAAACATCTGGGGGATGTAGAACAAAAAGTGGGCAAAACTGAAAAGAGATATTTTAAGAATAACGAAACTTTTTTTTCGGAAAGTAAATAAAAGTAAGAGGGAAAAGAGTCCGCCATCGTTTTCAAAAATTTAGCTGAAAAGGTGAGGAAATTATAAGATTCTTCACAAACTATAAGATTTCAGCAAGTGGAAGACAAACAACAATTTTTGGAGAAACTAGGGGAAACATAGTCATGAAGCAGGGATGCTAAAGGAAGAATAAATAACCATGTTAGTGGCAGACTCAAGAGTGAAAGGGAGAAATACATAGAGGCTGATCAGGATAAAGGGGAGGAGTTGGCCTAGTGGTTGGGGCAAGGTACCACAGGCTGGAAGGTCGGTGGTTCAAATCCCACTAGAGGACAGCAACCTTGGGCCGGAAGGACTGGGGTTTCTAGTCCCACAGGTACTCCTTGTGGTCTTGGGCAAGCCACTTAACCCTCCATTGCCCATGTTCCCTGTAAGTATTAGTGTATGTGTCTCATATCCCCTCGTGTTAAATGTATCCCCCAATTGTGTTGTGACCACTTTGATTGAAGGATAAGGTGGTATACAAAACTGTTTAAATAAATAAATAAAGTGGAATTACTTAACAGATATTTCTGTTCTGTGTTTAGAGATGAAGGATCAGGAATGCAACCCCAGAAAGTGAATACAAATAGGGATGGAAGTGAGGTAGGATTCTACTCCGGCGTTTCCTCCAGAACAAGAAATCCCATGAGATGTGGGTGGCTCAGGCGGAGATTGTACCAGTGAGCAGCAGACTGTGCCACTTCTACTCTGCCCTGGTCCAGATAACATTTGACCAGTGGGTTCTTGAGATGATTCCTGAGGACTACACATTGGAGTGTGCGCGACTTCTGTCTGATGCCTCCCTCATCAGACAGGAGTCGCGCAAGCAAACTGCAGAGTCTCCTCAAGCAAACTAGAGGCTGTCAGGGATACCCTTCAGTGCCTCCTGTGATTCAAGGTAGTTGTACTGGTCCCTGAAGACCAGTTAGGTACCAGTCGTTACTCCATCTTCTTTGTGGTACCCAAAAAGGAAGGCTCATTCAGGCCCAAGCATGTCAATAGGGCCCTGTGTGTGCTGCACTTCCAAATGGAAACGCTAAGCTTGGTGATTGTCATGGTGCATCAAGGAAAGTTCCTCATGGTGCTGGACCTGATGGAGGCCTACCTCCACATGCCTGTCAGGCCTGAACATCAGCGGTTTCTTTGGTTTGTGGTACCATTGGCTCATTTCCAGTTTCAGGCTCTTCCATTTGGTCTGGCTATAGCACTTTGTACGTTTTACCAAGATCATGGTGGCTGTGGTGGCGGCCTTGCGACAAGAGGGGGTGTTAGTGCACCCTGTAAGGATGACTGGTTGATCTGAGCGAAGTTGATCAAGAAGAGTGTCAGCCACACTCGCTGAGTGCTTGAGGTACACCAAGGGCTGGGCTTGGGTGATCAATCTCGACAAGAACAGGTTGACCCTGACCCAGGATCTCCTGTACTTGGGGGCATGCTTCAATACAGCCCTCGGTCAGGTGTATCGCTTGCTGGACCGGGCCCAGAAGATACAAGAGCAGATTGTACATTTCTTATGCCAGGCTGCTCAGCCGGCTTGGATGAACCTCCAAGTACTGAGGTCAATGGCAGCGACTTTGGATCTGGTGCCGTGGGCACGAGCTCACATGAGAACATTGCAGAGGTCACTCCTGTCATAATGGTCTCTGCAGATTCACTTGCTGTCCAAGAGGTTGCTCAGTCATCCAGAGGTCCGTGCCAGTCTTCAGTGGTGGCTGGACTCTATGAATCTTCTTGCAGGGATGCCTTTGGAGGCTCTGGAGTGGATGGCAGTGACAACAGATACCAGTCCCTCAGGCTGGGGGGGGGGGCGCACTGCTTCGCTCAGGTAACTCAAGGACAATGGTCTGAAGAAGAGCAGCAGTGGTCCATCAACTGTCTGGAGATGAAGGCAGTGTTTCTGGTGTTCCAGGCCTTCCAGTTGCTAATCTGACGGAAAGCGGTGCGCGTGTTCTCAGACAATACCATGACAATGGCTTACATCAACTACCAGGGAAGCACAAGCAGTACGGCCTGGCGGAGGTGGTCATGCTACTGCTTCAGTGGATGGAGCAGGAAAGGAAAACATCCAAGCTGACTTCCTCAGCCACCAGCAGTTGGATCCTAGAGAGTGGTCTCTGGAAGATCTGTGTTTCAGGCAATAGTGCGGTGATGGGGGGGATGCCATCTTGGCATCCACGGTATACACTAAGGCCTCTCACTACTTCAGTCAATGCTGGGAGAGAATGTCCAAAGGCCTCGATGCCCTGAGGCAGCCCTGGCCATCTGAGGGGCTTTTTTTGTCTTTCTACCATGGCTGCTCATAGGCAGACTGCTGCAGAGAATAGAAGTGCACTGTTGCTTGGTGATACTGGTGGCCCTGGATTGGCCTCAGAGACCCTGGTATGCAGGCAGACTTGATGCGACTGTTGGTGGGAAAGCCCTGGTGCCTGCCAATCTCCTGTTGCAGGGTCCAATCTGCATACCCAAAGTGAATTGATTCTTGCTTACCACCTGGCTATTGAAAGGGCATAATTAAAGAAGAAAGGATACTCTTTGCAAGTGATCTCTACCTTGCTGCAGGCTTGTAAGTGGTCCACCTCTTGGTTGTATGTTGGAGTGTGGCGAGTCTTCGAGGAATGGTGTGCGAGTTAGGGACAATGGACTCTCTCAGCATCTATCCCGCACATCCTAGCATTTCTGCAGGCTGGAGTGGTAAAGGTCCTGGCCCTTAGCTCTTTGCAGGTGCAGTTGGTGGCGTTGGCTTGTTATTGGGGGTGTGTTCAGGGAGTTTCCCTGGCGATGCACTCTGATGTAGCCAGGTTCTTGCGGGCAGTGAAGCAGTTTCGGCCACCAGTGCGCACAGTAGTTCTGGCCCGGGATCTTAATCTGGTATGGTCCACCTTGGCGGAGGCATTGTTTGAGCCCTTAAGGTGGTTTTTCTGGTTGCGATTTGCTCAGCTTGGCGCATTTCAGAGTTGCAGGCACTCTCATGTTGGGAGCCGTTTCTCTTATTTGCCAAGGAGAAAGTGACTTTGCATCTGGTACCGTCCTTTTTGCCCAAAGTGGTTTCAGCTTTTCATGTGAACCAGGCAGTAGTTCTGCTGGCGATTCTGGATTTGGTGGACCAGCAGTTGCGGAAACTAGATGTCCGCAGAGTGCTTTAATGATATCTTCAGTGAAAGGAGACCCTTTGTAAGTCAGATCATCTCTGTCCTCCTATGGGGAGAGGCTGCCTCTAAGGCATCCATGTCTCGCTGGGTGAAGGAGGCAATTGCTTAGACATATCTTCAGAAGCGGCCTCTGCCTGCAGGTTTGCAGGCTCACTCTACCAGAGTGCAGGCATCTTCCTGGGCTGAGTTCAGTCTTGTGCTTCCAGCAGAGATATGCAAAATGGCTACCTGGTTGTCATGGCATACCTTTTGTGCGCCATTATCGGTGTGGGAGGATGGGCAGTTTGGGGCATGGGTTTTAAAGGCCAGCCTCGCAGGTCCCTCTCTCTCTTGAATACTGCTCTGTTACATCCCAGGAGTCTGGACATGACTGGAGAGACGATATGGAAGGTGAAATTAGACCTTACCTGCTAATTTTCTTTCCTTTCCCTTCAGTCCAGTCCAGAACCCGTCCTCTAAGAGTGCATGGGCGAGGTTGCCTGGTATGTCCCTTATGAGCTTTGGAGAGGAACTTAAGGAAGTACTGGTGGCTCTGCTGTCTGACCTTTATACTGCTTCTTTAGAGTTGGGAATGATCCCAGATGACTAGCGATGGGCATACATCGTTCCTGTCCATAAAAGCGTAAAGAAGAAAGAGGTTGGTAACCACAGACTGATAAGTCTGACCTTCATGGTGAGTAAATTAATGGAAGTGCTACTAAAACAGAGGATGGTGCTGTTACTGGAATCCAGAAGATTACAGGATCAGAGACAACATGGCTTTACAAGAGGTAGGACTTGTTGAAGGAGTCTGATTTCTTTGACTGGGTGACCAGAGGATTGGATCTGGGGAGAACACTAGATGTGGTAAACTTAGATTTCATTAAAGCTTTTGACCCTGTTTCATATTGGTGACATAAATAAAATGAGTGCCCTTGGTATGGACCCTACAGTGACTGACTGAGTAAGAAAATGGTTGACTGGGAGGTGACAGAGGGTAGACGTTTGTCCTGAAGATAGGGATGTAGCTATTGGCATGTTTCAGGGATTGGTCTCTGGTCCCGTTGTCTTTAAAATTTTTGTAAGTGATATTATGGAAGGTTTGTCAAGAAAGAGATTAGTCTTTGTGGATGATACCAAAGTCTGCAACAAGGCAGACAGCTTGGAAGGTGTGGAAAACATGAGAAGTGATCTAGTAAAGCTTAAAGAATGGTCAAAAATTTGGCAGCTAAGAATTAATGCTAAAAAAAAATACAAGATCATGCATTTGCACTGGAGATCCCAAAGGAGAACAGTACAGTATGGGGCAAAGTACTTCAGTGCGCGAAAGAGGAGCAGGACCTGGAGCTGATCGTATCAGATCTTAAAGTGGCCGAAAAGGTAACTACAGAAGCCAGAAGGATGCTTAGGTGGGTGCATAGGGAAAGGAATGGCCAGCAGGAAAGAGGAGGTGATAGCACCTTCTCCGGTAACAAGCAGGAAGTCAGTCCTCACATATGGGTGACGTCGGCACCGACGGAGCCCTCGTGGAAGCATCTCCCCAGCTTTCAAAGAAAGCCTATAGGAGATGCCACCACGCATGCGTGGTCCCCTTCCCGCCTAAGGGTGCCATCTTGCTCAGTTTCCTTTTTTCAGCGGAGCCCTTCAGATGTCTGGCTTGTCCCCAGGAAAAGTTGATTATTTTGTTTCCTGAGTTTCCAACTCGCCTCCGGTATTGCACCGGTGCTCTTCCTGCCTACCGACTTCGGTGCCTCAGCATCTGGTTCGGTTTAATTTTTGTAGTCTTTCATTGTTTTCTTTTTCTGGCACCTTTCGCGTCTTTTTTTTTTTTTTCTCCCGCTGGCAGCCCGGAGGGTGTTCGACCTCGCAGGGGTGCTTGTTTTCCCCTATGGCTACTAGTGTGCTGCCAGAGTACTTGAAGGAATATCAAAGACAGATCACATAACCCCAGTTCTAAAACGACTCCACTGGCTACCAACCAACGCAAGAATCCACTACAAGATACTGATCACTACATTCAAAGCCATAAACAACCAAGCACCATCAACCATTGCCAACCTTGTACACTCACAGACCCCTAATAGATCCAGAAGATCAATTGCAATGAATACATTAGTAATCCCGAAACAAACAGTCAGATACACTAAGGAAACAACCAAAAGAGCCTTCAGTATCCACGCCCCAAAAACCTGGAATGCCCTCCCACTAGAACTGAGAGTTATAACCAGCTTAACACAATTCAGAAAGAGTCTCAAACACCACCTCTTCCTAAGCTATTTCCCAATCTAACCTTCGCACATGAAAATATCACAGACACTTTTCTGACCAAGACATTTCCCCAACTGATATCCAAATTTGACTAATGTATTTCAATAATCTGTATATAGTTAACTAGCCTTATATAGTTGTACCTTGTTATTCCCAAGTTCAAAATCCCTGTTACTTGTAAAATGCATTACAGTTCTTTGTATGTATATGTTTGTTACCTGTAAACCGCGCTGGTGACAATAGTGCGGTATATAAAAGATGTTAAATAAATAAAATAAATAAATAAAATTAATATTTTTATTGATAAATTTAAAAAAGAAAAATACAACAAAAGATTATACATCATAAAGAAAATACAGAAAATAACATAGTCCACATCCAGGGAAGCAGCCATTAGTAGGAAAATATATAAACAGAAAATACACAATATAATTTAAAAAAACGGATTGAGAGGGAGAACTGCCCACCGAACTATACTAAACTTTACTATACTATACTTTATTACTGAAACATTGATCAACAATTTACTTCACAGGAACCTGGTTTATAATGAATGATTCTAAAGATGAAGTCTCTGAGAAAACATACTTGGTGCCGCCTAAAATAACCACACATTTACAAGGAAATTTTAAGAAAAAGGATGCACCAAGTGCTAAGACGCGAGGCTTTAAAGACAGAAAAGCCCTACGCCTGAGCTGCGTTTGCCTAGAGACATCAGGAAAAATATTTACCTTGCCCCCACAAAATTCAGCATTCTTATTTGCAAAAAACAAACGCATAACAGAATTTTTATGAGTCTCAGAGACAAAAGATACAAGCAAAGTAGCACAAGAGGAAATTACATCACGAGAAGACTATATACTCAGATGCATCCAATGAATCTTTTAAAACTTTAGGGGCAGCTCATGGGGAAACCCCACCAGAAGGTGTCCCAGTCACAGCTTATTTATAGGCGGTTTAGCATTATCTTCATATCCCAGAACTTCAGTTAAATATTTATCAAATAATATCTGAGGAGACAGTAGACGAGTATAAGGAAAATTTAAACATCGAATATTCATAGCCCTTAAAGAATTTTCCAACATTTCCTGTTGGGTATGCAAGATAATGCTATCCTTAATAAAAGACAGAGGATTTTTGCAAAGTAACACATTGGTTCTCTAATTTATGACATTTAGTATCTAAAGCTGCAATTTGGAAATCATGTTGAGCCATTTTAACTACTGAGCCTTTCGAAAATTCAGAGAATTGAGAAGCTACAGAAGCTAATGACGTAATAGAGGCCTCTATGTGAGAAAGAACAGACCAAACATCAGCAAGCGAAACATTTTGAATGTCCACAATACCAGGAATACCTTCAGAATGCATTGTAACACAGTCCACCGGTAGCTGAAGAACCCGTGGCAGAGGAACTATCAAGGGTTCAGAGCCACACTCCAATGGGGCGGAAGGAGATAGAACACCCCCATTGCGCGATTGAACCTCTGCCATTGGAGAAGATGTCACTGGGTCAATGCTATTCAATTCAGTAAGCAGGGCAGAGTTTGAAAACCCCAAAGAGGAACCATCTAGAAGGGGAGGAGACTTGGTAGCAGCACTAGAATCCACTCCTTCTACATTCACAGAGACAACATGTTTATCCATAGGACCAACAGTTTTGACAACCTTAGAGGGATTCACAGTACTCATGTTGAGATGTTTCCTGCGTTTTCCCATACCAAGAAAACCACCTCTATATCGCCTCGAGCGCCGAAGGAGCGCATAAGGAACAAAACATGCCCCTTTAAATCGCGCCCCTTCAAAGCGCGACCACTACCGCGTGACCACGGTGCGGATTAGATCTTATAGCCCACAGATGACGTCGGGGCAAGGCGCCGCGTGGAAGCAAGCCCTACAGGTGCCTGGAGAGATCACACAGCACGCGGAGCACAATCGGGCAGAACTCCTTCTCACACACTCCCCGGCTACCAGTGGTTTTAAGAAGCAGGATCGATGTTTTAAAATCATGTTTTGACCGACACACACGACTGCTGTCTTCACTGCCTCGGGCCAGACCACGACCTGGCAGCCTATGGTCTCTGCAAGAGGATGTCCAGCAAGGCCCTCAAGAGCCGCCGGCAGCAGCACAATAAGTTATTTATTTCCCCGCCCCCCTCCCCCCCCAAGTCCATGATGACTCCGAAGGCCAGGGCTTCGTCTGAGGCCCCGACATCTTGGGCAGAATGCTCCAAACCGAGCCTTGTCGTGGGCCTTCAGAAAGGAGGTCTCCCTCGAGGGAACCCTGGAAGAAGAAGAAGAAGAAACCCTCAACGGCAGCATCCTTGGATGGTTCCGACCGGCCGGGAGCTCCCTGGGCCCAGTCCCGCAGTCCAAGTCGCTCGTCCGAGGTTTCTGAGAAGGAGCGACCTGCAAAGGTCCCCTGGAAGGATCTGGCCATTGACCAACCTCGGTCCCCAGGCACCATCTTCATCAAGGATTCCCTTTCAGGAGAGCCGGCATCGGGCCCAAGTTCCTCGGTGCCCATGCCGAAGGCTGAGGAACCTTCTGGTCTGGATTCCAGAATGGCAACCCTGGAGCGTAGTTTGCCTTCATGGACTAGCAGCGGGCACTGTTGTCCGGCACATCTGCCCCGACAACCGGGCCCTTGATATCCAAGACGTCCACAAAGCCGAGCCAATCCTCGGCTGAGGTTGTGCTCTGAGTTCAGCTCGATGGAACCGCGGTCATCCCCGGCAAGTTTAAAAGGTGCCAGCCATAGGGCATCGGGGCCCTCAAGGCCTGTGGAGCAGCCCTCCTATGAGTCCTCCACAGACTACTCCGAGTGGGAGACGGAGGATGAGGAGTCCCCCAATACCCATTGCCACTGCGACATCCCTTCCAATTCTCCCAACTTGAAACCTTGGCAGTGGTCCCCGCCCGAGGACATGGGCTTCCTGGACTTTGTCAAGAATATGTCTAAGGCCCTGGCATTCCTGACAGAGTCGGAAGAGGACCCTCAGGCAGATGAGTTGGAGATCCTCCAGTACGAGGCCCCTCCGCAGGAAACCCTCCCATCCTGGAACGGCACATGTTCCGCATGTGGGAGACACTGGCGTCAGAGCGGATGGCTCGACTCGAAGTATTTTGTCCGCCGGAGCCCTGGCTTCTAGAAGTCACAACTGCCGCATAACTCCATGGTGGTGGAGTCAGCCATGCGTCAGCTGAAAATCCAGAAGATGTACTCCTCTGTGCCCCCCGGCAGAAAGTGCTACCAGGGCTTGATGCTCATCTGCCGCATCCAGGCCTACCAGCTGTACATGGCCATGTAGAGAGACCTGGCGAAGGAACTCGCCAAGTTCTCGGCTGGTCTCTCCGAGGAACCTTTGCAGTGGTTCAAGAACCTGGACAAGGCCACCTGTGAGTGCTCCAAATTCATGTCTCGAGCGGCCTATGACATGTTTGAGTCGGTGGCTCAGGTAGCCGCAGCGGGCATTGGTGCATGCCGCCAAGCTTGGCTTCAGTCATCCGACCTCGAGCAGTGGGTTCAGGACAAAGTGGTCGATGTCCCATGCCAAGGAGAGAACCTGTTTAGCAAACCCATGACCGACAAGGCTGCCGAACTGGAGACCGAGATCATGACGAGGACCAGGCTCTCTAACAAGACCACTGCCCCTCCCCGATGGAAGGGCTCAGGTAACAAGCCCTCTTACCCGACGAAGGGGGCTGCTTACCAAAGCTATCCACTCTATCAGGCCTCCCCGGCTCCCAAACAGGGTCAGCAGGCCAAGGGACATGGGCATGGCCCACGTAAGCAGAAGGCTCCAAAGCCCCAGGCACCGGCCCTAGCCCAGCCAGGGGGATCTTTTGACTCCTTGAGCATAGCCTCTCTACCTCAAGGAGGTCAGCAGCCCAAAGGTGGGTGGCCATTACCACTGATTCCTGGGCACTAAGGGTAGTCAAGGAGGATTATCTCCTCTACCTGGCTCAGACACCTCCCCCTTATTTCCCGGGAGAGTCCCTCAGGTCTCCCCTCCACCGGGACCACCTTCTGAAGGAATTGGCAGGTCTTCTCAAGGACAAGGTGGTGGAACTGGTGCCACACCACCTAGGGAGCAAGGGTTTCTACTCCAGATGCTTCCTCGTCCCATAGAGGGTGGGGGGCCTAAGGCCTATCCTTGACCTGCACAAGCTCAACAAATTCCTGGTGAGTGAAGTTCAAGATGCACTCCCTTGGAACATTGCTGCCATACCTCCAGAAGAGAGACTGGCTATGCTCCTTAGACCTCAAGGATTCTTATACTCACATCCTCATCCACCCCAACCACAGGCAGTACCTGCGGTTCGTAGTAGGGGGGCAGGCACTTTCAATACAGGGTGCTCCCCTTCGGCCTAGCCTTTGCCCCAAGGGTCTTCACAAAATGCCTGGCAGTTGTGGCCGCCTTCCTCCGGCTCCAACGGGTCTTTGTTTTTCCCTACGTGGACGACTGGCTCATAAAGGGAGACACAGCCTCAGAAGTGCAGCAGGGCACCGTACGCACCATCCAGGTTCTGCAGCACTTGGACTTCATCATAAACTACCCCAAGTCTCATCTCCTCCCGACACAGTGCCTGGAGTTCATCGGGGCAAGGATCGACACTCTCCAATAGAAGGCCTTCTTGCCCATCGACCAAGCCGATCGTCTCATATGTCTAGCTCGGGATGTTCAGCACCATCCCTCGGTGCCCGCCCAGCTTCTTCTGCACCGCCTCGGGCACATGGCCTTCATGGTCCACGTCACCCCAGATGCTCACCTCATCATGATGGTGCAGTGGTGTCTCCAGGACCAGTGGTCTCAGGCCACAGGCCGCCTCCGAGAGAGAGTTTTGGTGACCCGCCAGTTGACAGACTCCCTGGTCTAGTGGCAGTCGCCCCAGCATCTTGAAGCGGGCATGCCTTTTCGGGCCCCAAGCCACTCGAGGATCCTCACCACGGATGCCTCCCTGCTCAGCTGGGGATCCCACTGCGGAGATCTCCGCACTCAGGGCAAGTGGTCGCCAGATGAGAGCACCCAGCAGATCAACCTCCTGGAGCTCCGAGCCATACACCTTGCCCTGTGGGTCTTCTGTCACCAGCCAGTGCTGGTCCAGACAGACAACCAGGTGGCGATGTTCTATGCGAACAAACAGGGGGGCACAGGGTCTCATACCCTTTGTCAGAAGGCACTGGTCCTCTGCTCATACGCAATTCAATAAGGTATCCTCCTGCGGGCAGTGTACCTTCCAGGCCAGGACAACCTGCTGGCCGACAGACTCAGCAGAGTTCTCCTTTGCATGAGTGGCAGCTAGACTCCAGGGTAGCCAGTCAGCTTTTCCTTCTCTGGGAGGATCCCATGAGGGACCTGTTCGCCAGCCCAGACAACTTTCAGTAGCCCTGCTTCTGCTCCCGGCAGGCCCACCCTTCCAGGGTGGCAGCGGACGCGTTCCTAGTCTCATAGTCAGAAGGCCTTATGTGCTCCTTCTCTCCGACGCCGCTGATTGCCAAGACCTTGTTCAGGACCCTCTGCGACCAGGGCCTCACTCATCTTGATAGCTCCTCAGTGGCCCAGGCAGCCGTGGTTCCCGCTGCTTCTGCAGTTGATGATGGAGGCACCCATCCCCTTGGGGACCGCCCCAGGACCCTATCTCAGAAGGGGGGCTCTCTCCTGCGCCCCAACCTGGGGTCCCTCTTGCTGACAGTGTGGCTGCTGAGAGGGTGACTCTGGCCCCTCTCAACCTTCCAGTTGAGGTGGATGACATTCTGCTGGCCTCTCTCAAGGCCTCTACTAGGAAGGCTTACGCCCTCAAATAGTGCAGGTTCTCTGCTTGGTGCACCGAACATGGGGCAGATCCTTTCTCCTGCCCGGTGACTCTGCTGTTACATTACCTTCTACACCTCTCTCAGTCCAGGCTGAAGTCTAACTCCGTCTGAGTGCCCTGGTGGCGCACCACCATCCAATGGATGGTAAGTCCCTCTCGGTCCAGCCTTTGGTGACCTGTTTCCTTCGGGGCCTGCTCTTTTATCAAAACCCCCGGTTCACCCTCCAGCAACCGAATGTAACCTCAACGTTGTGTTGGGGCAGCTCACTCGCCCACCCTTTGAGCCTCTGGCTACCTGCCACTTTCGCTACCTCTCTTGGAAGGTAGATTTCCTGGTTGCGCTCGCCTCTGCTTGCAGAGTTAGCGAGCTGCAAGCCCTTGTGGTGGAGGCACCTTATACCAGGTTCTACAAGAACAGAGTGGTGCGGGAGGCGGAGCCAGTGGTGAAGCAAGATGGCTGCTTAGGAGTTAGCTCCGGTGTCCCCTGGCAAGATTCCTGTGATTTATCCTGCTGCTTTTGATTCAATACTGCTTCTGAACCTATTCCTGTCCTCCTGACAGAGGAAGGGTCATGGCGAGCAGCAAGCCCACGAAAGTAGACTTTACGGCAAGCACTAACTCGGGTTCCAAAAGAGCAAAGTCCGATCCCCTTTCTCCCCATACGATGGCTGCCATGAGGGAACCAAAGGAGGCAATAAGAGAGCTACCGGGAGAAATCCGATCAGTGAGAGATCTGGTCGTAGCGAATGGCGACGCTCTGGTGCAGATGCAAGCAGATCTACATGATATGAAATCGCAAATGAAGGGTCTTGCAGAGCACATGGATAAGGGGGACGCTGCTTTAGCAGCACATGAAGAACAGCTAAGTCAGCTTAACAGGGCCTTCAAGAAGATAGAGCACATGGAGTTGAATATTGAAGATCTTAGCAACAGAAACAGAAGAAACAATATAAAAGTGATGGGTATACCGGAGGGCACCAATATAATTGCATTTCTGGGAAAGACGATACCCAAACTACTGCGGTTAAATCTTACTGGATCGATTTTGAAATTGAAAGAGCTCATAGAGTCCTGGCTCAGGCGGGCCCACACAACCGAAGGCCAAGGCTGATAATTTTTTGCTTGTTGAGACATCAACAAGCAATACAGATAACGGCAGCAGCAAAAGCGCTTACCTCAATATTATTTGAGGGCCATAACATCTCCTTCTTTCCCAACTTCTGCAAGGCAACGATTGAGAAAAGGAAACAGTTCTTGGCGCTGAGACCCCGACTACAGCATCTGCAGGCACGTTATGGACTCTTCTATCCTGCTCGTCTCAAAATAACTTTGAACAATCAAACTAAAACATTTGAAGATCCTGTGGTCGCACTGCAGTTTGTTGAAGAGCAAGAGGCTTTAAAGATGCAATGAAATTTCTGTATTTTTTGTATGTGCGAGTCTCTTAGTTGAAGGGGGATGGTGAGCACAGAGGAGAGATACTGTGTTATTGTCCAAATTGTTAATTTTCTGTTGTAAAACACTCTAGACTATGTTAACAGGTGGACGGCCTCGGTGCCCTTCCTTCCTCGACCCCGAAGGGGGGGGAGGCACAGAGGTTGTGGATAGAGCCGAGGGTTGGAGACCCACCTTAGTGGCTGAATTTATGAATATCTGTTGGCATACAAGTCGTTTTAATGGTAAAGGAATATGTAAGGTGTAGCTGAGGAGAGTGCATTAGCAACACATATTAATGTTCAAATGTGGATCCTTGGGTGAGCAAGGGATGTGGGTAGCATTAGTTACTATGAACTGGACAGTTATGTATGACATGGGTTTGCTGCTCGTGCAATGTTGTTCCCTGGCTTAAGTGAATAATGGAAAGCAGAACAGTAATGCAACATGTTTTTCTGTCCATTTGATCCTGGCGGGAGGAATAAGATATTTATAAATCTTGGAAGCAAGAATAACGACAGCGTTGTGATATAATGTGAAGCAATCAGGGTTTCTTTTCTTAGTTTTGTTGCTTTCAGACGAGATATGCAGCGGCCATGTTGCAAAGCCTGCTCCCTCACCCATTTAATTACCACCTCCTTGAGGGGGTGAATTTGATGCCTTGCAAGCTTTGCATAACTAGAATAAACGTAACCGATACCTATCATTTGGGTAATCCAGGGCAGACCTTAGAGAAATATCCAAGTCCTAAAATCCAGAATCACTATGAAACCCCCTTAAAATATTGTCCTTGAATGTAAAGGGCATAAATCATCCTGCTAAGCAAAAGAAGATACTCACGTACTTCTACGTACTATAAGGAGCAAAAGGCTGATGTAATAATGCTTCAAGAAACTCATCTATCTACTAAAGAGACAACAAAATTGGCTCTGGGCAGGTTTAGTTTAGCGGCCCATGCTCCTGCTATTGGGAAGAAAAATGGGGTGGCAATACTGGTTTGCAATTCCCTCAAAGTCCAGTTTCTTTCCTCTAGAGCTGACCAGGAAGGCAGGTGGGCTAGTGTTCATGTGGCATTGGAAAATTTCCAAATTGCGATTGTCCAAAAATTTTCCAGTCCCTTGCGGAAGCGATTCAAGAGGTTTCCTCCCTCCCAATTATTATTAGTGGTGACTTTAATATGGTGCTGGACCTGCTGACGGATTGCAAACTTTGTAGAGTGAATAGAAGGGGCAGAGCTTTGGTGGTGTTGGATTCTATTATGGAGGACATAGGGATGGTAGACATATGGAGGTTACTGCACCCCTCAGAAAAGGATTATACCTTCTTTTCTCATCCGCATAGCTCCTTCTCATGGATAGACTTTTTCTTGGTGTCCAGAACACTAGTGCAAGAAGTCAGATGCGCAGACATCTTAAGCACGCACATCTTGGACCATGCAGCGATAATGCTGGATCTGGATCACCCGGAGGTCCATACTAAGAGTCATGTCTGGTCCTTTTCTAGATCGTTGCTTGCGGAGGAACCTTTTAAACTCTATGTCCAGCAGGCCATTAAAGATTTTTTGAAATTAATCACCCAGAAGATGCATCTATTTGGGCATGGTGGGAAGCATTTAAGGCTTCAATAAGAGCAAAGATAACCAGCTTTTCCATTGCTGCTGACAGAAAGGCGAAAGCCAAGCTCAAGGCTCTGGATCAGCAGATTAGGGCAGGGGAAAGAATTCTGCAAAAGCAATTTAATTCCGTGCCATTAATGCACCTACAAAAGTTAAGATATCAATATAATATGATTCTTAGCAGTGAGGTGGAACAAAGTATGTTTGTTCAACAAGCACGTTACCATACAGAGATGAACAAGGCTGGTAAACTACTGGCTTTGAGTTTTAAGTCGCAGCGTGGTAAATCTCATATCGTGTCTATAAAGGACGAGCATCGTGGCCCCTTGAGTAAAAACAACAAAATAACAGAGGACTTTTGTAAATTCTGTACGCAGCTATACAAATCGGAAGTGGACTGCGATGTACCTGCTATGAGAAAATTCCTGGGTCAAATTGATCATCCTAAATTGGGCCAGGATCAAGTAACTTGTCTCGGCAAAGATATTGCTCATGAGGAGTTGAAGGATGCTCTTTCAGGAATGAAAGGCGGGAAAGCAGTGGGACCTGATGGATTGCCGATAGAATTTTACCAGGCATTTGCAAAGGACCTTCTTCCCCACATGATGATCTACTACCAGCAGCTGCAGAAGCAAGTCAGTAATAATCCAGAACTGGTGAGCAATTATAGACCAATCTCACTTCTGAATGCGGATTACAAACTGTACTCTACTGTCCCGGCTAACCGACTTAACAAAGTTCTCCACTTACTAATACATCCAGACCAATGTGGCTTCATCACAGGCAGGTCCATGGCGGACAATGCTCGACTATTGTGTAATCTACTAGAAGTAGCAGAATCGCTGGAGACTCCATTTGTAGGCCTGTCACTGGACGCTGAAAAGGCTTTTGATAGGCTGGAATGGCCTTTCTTATTTCAAGTGCTGGATTGGTTTGGCTTTTCAAAGAAATTCGTGGGTATGATTCAGGTTCTGTATGCCAAATCCATGGCAAGGATACTGGCCAATGGAGAGCTCTCTCTGCCTTTCGCCTTAAATAGAGGCACGCGTCAAGGATGTCCGATGTTGCCACCTTTGTTCAACCTGGCATTGGAACCACTGGCGCTGTTTATTTGGCAATTGGGTGAGATTAAAGGCATTACAATGGCAGATCTTCAAATCAAGTTGTCAGCATATGCGGACGACCTTCTGCTCTTTCTCTGTCCAACATCAATCTCCCCTCTACTGAAGCTGATAGATAACTATTCTCGATTTTCTGGGTACAAAGTCAACTGGGCAAAATTTGTAGCTTTTCCTATCAACCAGCTTGCTAACAGCTTGATGATAGAGCAATTTTCTTTTCAATGGGCGCCTTCCGCTATAAAATATCTGGGGGTCCAATACTGTGCCCCTTTGGATGAAATGCTGTGAATAAACACAGAGAAGCTAAGTGAGATAACACGGTCCTTTACCCTGAAATGGTCCCCTCTACATCTTATCTGGTGGGGCTGTCTGGAATCCATAAAGATGGTACTGATGCCGATATTAAATTTATATTCTCGGGATGATACCCATTTTGTTCCCAACATCTGTGCATAAAGTGATGGAGCATATCATATGCTCTTTATCTCTGGGAAGGAAAAACGCACAGGATTGCCCTATAGAAACTAAAGGCTTGCAAAAGTGAAGGGGGAGTTCATTTTCCAGATTTTTACTGGTATCACCTTGCTGCTCTATTGAAACAAGGAGGCTTGTGGTCGTCAGGAGCGACTCTTTCGCAGAAACCAATATGGTTGGAGTTGGAAGAGCGTCTGGTTTGCCCCTGTCCAGTCAACTTAATTATGGGAATGCGATGGCCGGACACCTCTAGAGTGGGTCGCATAATCCTAGCCACCCAAAAGGTGTTTCAAATCCTTCTGCCTATTATTGAAAGAGAAAATCCTCCCTCACTCCATTTGCCGATATGGTACAATCGTTTATTTAAAATCAATAAAGCCTCCTTTGCCTAGGCAACCTGGCAAAGATGTGGTATCTGGTCAGTGGGGCACTTGATAGAGGGAGATACATAGAACCATTTAAGTCTCTACAAGAAGATTTTGGCCTACCATCCTCATGTTACTATCAGTGGCTTCAACTTATGCACTGTATTAGCTGCTTGAAGAGAGAGCCCAACGAATACTCACAGTCATGGGGGTTGGAGAGAGCTATGGAGAAAATTAGTTCTAAGAAAGGAAGAATCTCAAGCATTTATGCATACTTCAGAGCCTGCTATTCAACTCGGGGCAGGGGTCTACCGAAGATTCGGGAAGAAGAGGTCGGTTCTAATTTGTCGCAGCAGAATTGGAATTTCCTTTGGTGCCCCCTAGTCCGTAACTCAAGATCTGCCGTTCTCACGCAATCGATTAAACTGGCTAAATGGAACAAAGAGGTGACTACTCACTGCTGGCCCTGTCAGAAGGAAATAGGCACCATGAGACACATGTTTTTGGATTGCCCTTACAAGTTTTTTGGGCTCCTGTTTGGTCTAAGATACAAGTATTACACTTCTCCTGTCCTCTGTCATGGCACATAATAGCATTGAGATCATTAGCGGAGATTCCTGTGCTGGAAAAAAGGCATTTTTTCATACTAAACTTTATGATAACAATTGCCATAAAAGCAATCTTATCCAACTGGAAAGATCCCATGAAATTGGTTACTGTGGTGGAATCAAGTGTGCCTTTACAGTAAATATGAAAAATCTCAGGAAAAGTTTTCTTGCCTCAGAGGTAAAGTTGTAGAGTTGAACAAGTGGTCTGCTCTCGATATCTATGCGAATATAGCTACAAGTTGATGGGTACTTTTTCTTTCTTTCTTCTTTCTTTCTCTTTCTTAGCCGGGCTTGCAAGGCGTCATGGAAGGAGAGGAGGTCAGTAGGTAATGCTTGGTGTTGTAGTTAATGCTTTGTTAATTATTAATTATGTTTTTGTGTATTGGTTGTAAAATCTAAAAATATCAATTAAAAATAAAGAAATAAAAGAACAGTGTGGTGCTTCGCATGCACCCTAAATTCCTGCCGAAGGTAGTGTCGTCCTTCCATCTCAACCAGGAAGTGGTGCTTCCTACCTTCTTCGCAAGACCTCACTCCAGTTGGGCGGAGACGGTCCTTCACACTTTGGACTGTAAGAGGGCTTTGTCCTTCTATGTCCAACACATTCAGGGCCACCGCAAATCTTCTCAGTTTTTCATCTCCTTTGACCCCAGTAGGCTGGGGGAGGCGTTGACAAGCGTACGCTGTCCACGTGAGTGGCGGACTGTATTGCCCTTGCTTATGAGCAGGCGAGGCTCCTGCTAGAAGGCCGCGTCATAGCGCACCCTGTCAGGGCCATGGCGGCTTCGGTGGCAAACTTGCACTCTGTCCCGATGGTGGACATCTGCCAGGCTGCCACCTGGTCTTCAGTCCATACCTTTGCAGCCCATTACTGCCTGGAAAGAGAGTCCTGATGGGACAGTGCCTTCGGCCAGGCTGTGCTTCGTAACCTTTTTGGGGTCTAGGCAACTTCTACCCTCCGACCCTTCTGTGTTTCATCTGACACAGGGGTTCTAATGTGGTCTGTGCACACCGACTAAAAAATTGCTGCTGCTTGCGGCTGCCCGTGAGGGGGCCCCTATTTTTTCCTATGGTCTTTTGGCAGCCTGTAGCTGGGGAGTCCCATATGTGAGGACTGACTTCCTGCTTGTTCCCAGAAAAAGCGTAGTTAATCACCTGTAACAGATGTTCTCCGGGGACAGCAAGAATCAGTCCTTACAACCCTCCCTCCTCCCCTTGGAGTTGCTCCTTTACCATTTTCTGTTTTTGCTGTCTTTCAGCTATGTTATCTGACTGAGCAAAATGGCACCCTTGGGCGGAAAGGGGGACCACATATGCGTGTTGGCATCTCTCAAAGGCTTTCTTTGAAAGCTAGGGGGATACTTCCGCGAGGGTTCCATCTGTTCTGACATCACTCATATGTGAGGACTGATTCCTGCTGTCCCTGGAGAACACCTGTTACAGGTGAGTAACTACACTATGTAGTGAGATCTCATTTGGAGTACTGTGTACAGTCCTGGAGGCCACACCTTCAAAACGATATCAACAGAATAGAGTTGGTTCAGAGGGTGGTTGCTAAAATGGTCAGTGGCCTTTGTCATAAGGCATATGGGGATAGACTTAAAGATCTCAATATGTATGCTTTGGAAGAAAGGCAGCAGAGGTGTGATA
Source organism: Ichthyophis bannanicus (assembly GCA_033557465.1). Taxonomy (NCBI): domain Eukaryota; kingdom Metazoa; phylum Chordata; class Amphibia; order Gymnophiona; family Ichthyophiidae; genus Ichthyophis; species Ichthyophis bannanicus. The sequence goes on from CM066033.1 coordinate 457,982,621, forward strand.
TGACAGAGACATTAAACTAACTCCATGGCATAAATGCACATGAGGTGGCCCTCTTCCATTTAAAAAGAAGTTCTGGTACAAGGAAGTCATAGAATGAAGGTGAAAAGGGATAGACTTGGGTGTAATCTGAGGAAATGCTTCTTTGCAGAAAGACTGGTGGATTAATGGAACAGCCTCCCTGTGGAAATATTCCATGCTTTCTTAAAATCAGATAATTCTCATCTGTACTGAGGGAGAGGTAGGGATTCTTATGGATGGGCAGACTGGATAGACCATATGGTCTTTATCTCTTATTTTTTTATGATCCTGGTTCTGTGTTTTTGTTATTCTTTCACTTTTGACCACTGTTGATCACAGCCTTCTCCTTGATACCTTGTCCTTGCTTGGACTCTATTATACTGGTTCTCTTCTTATTGGATCTTCCTCTGCTGCTATCACACACTCAGTTGGTGTACCCCAAGGATCTGTCTTGAGTCCACTCCTTTTCTCTCTCTATACCCAGTCCCTTGGTGCACTCATCTCTTCCCATGGCTTTCAGTACCATCTTTACGCTGATAACTCCTCGATCTACCTCTCTGGCCATCCAGGCCTGGATCTCTGCCTGCCTTTCTAACATTGCTGCTTGGATGTCTCACAGCGCTTGAAATTGAACATGGCTAAAACTGAGCTTCTTTTTTTTTTTCACCCTAAATCCTCCTCTCCCCTTCCTCCTTTCTCAGTATCAGTGGATAACTCTACTCCTCCCTGTTTCCTCAGCTCGCACTTTGGAATCGTCTTTTGACTCCTCCCTCTCCTCCACACACATTCAACTGATAGCTAAAACCTGCCGTTTCTTTCTCTGTAACATCAACAAAATCCGCCCATTCCTTTCTGAACACACTACTAAGACACTTATCCACTCTTTAGTCACCTCCCATCTAGACTATTATAACCTACTCCTTGCTCGTCTCCATCTGAATCAACTCTCTCCCCTTCGATCTGTTCAACACTCTGCTGCAGGGCTAATCTTCCACCAGCCTCATCATGTTCATATTACCCCTCTTCTCAAGTCACTTCATTGGCTCCTTATCCATTTCTGCATAAAGTTCAAACTTCTCCTGCTGACTTATAAGTACATTCACTCTGCAGCTCCTTACTACCTTTCCTCTCATCTGTCCCTATACTCTTCCTTGGGAACTCCTTTCTTCTGGCAAATCGCTTCTATCTGTGCCCTTCTCTTCTTTTGCTAACTCCAGACTTCGTTCCTTTCATCTTGCTGCTCCTTATGCCTGTAACAAACTACCTGAGTCTGTATGTCAGGTGCCTTCTCTGACCCCTTTCAGATCCAGGCTGAAAACTCACCTCTTTGCTGCCGCTTTCGGATCTTGATTTACCTAATCTCCTTTGTTTCCTTACAATTTCCCCTAGATATATCCCATGTCTACAGCTACTGTGTTGTCTGTCTTGACTAAATTGTAAGCTCTGATAGCAGGGACAGTCTTTTAAATGTGTCTGTGCAGCGCTGTGTACGTCTTGTAGCAGCATACAAATGCTCATTAGTAGTAGTTGTGGCTGGTGAATGTGTAACCTCACAATCCATGTATTCTCATAAATTATACAGATGGTATCAAGCTGAATATCTGAGCCCGATACTATCCGTATAAAAAGGGACTAAATTTGGGGCAGGAGAAGAGTGGGCTACTTGGATCAACTATCACTAAAGAAGAAACAAGCAGTCAAGAAATCAGATGACACATTGCTCTTGACAGAATGCCAATGAAGGACCTAGACTAGATTCTCAAGAGCAGAGATGTCTCTCTCCATACAAAGATTTAACTTACTCAAGCCATGGTATTTTCAATAACGTCATATGGATGCGAAAGTTGGACAGTGAAAAAGATAGGAAAAAACGGATGCTTTTGAATTATGGTGCTGGCGACGAATACTGTGTATCCCATTGACTGCTCGAAAAACAAACCAATCAGTACTAGAGAAGACCAAACTTAAGCCTGATCTCAGCCACCGTTCATCCTTTTGCAGCCCTCTGCCCATAGGAGATGGGATCCCTGCGGGCAGAAGGGATCTGAGATCGGCAGGGTCTGCCCATGGGCACCCCATCTCCCGCAGACAGAAAGGATGAAAAAGTCCACAATCGTGGCAGAAGTGCTGCTGGAGCCTGCCAAAAAACAAAAGGTTAGAGGCAGCGATTTTGCTGCACAGACGGCTATAAGAAATTTAAAGGTGCAGCAGTTTTTATTTAACAAAAAAAAAAAAGTGTGGGCCCAAAATTCAAAGGGATTTACACTGTTTGCAGACCTGCAAAACGTGTAAATGTTGCTCTCCAGGATATCCTACGTCACTGATAGCAGCAACACCTGTGAATACTCGGAAGCACTAACACTCCCCGGTGCTAGCTGGTTAGCATCGAGGCATGTTAGGGACATTCTGAGGTTGCACCCCTTGCTAACTGGGCAGTGGTGATATTGAGCCGCTGCCCGGTTAGCGACATTATTTAGCAGCATTTTTATACCACCGTATCTACAAGCCACGGCGGTTTACATGAAACAATAAACTGAATATTTTAAACTGAACATTTTGTTAAAGGTTAAATTAACTGAACACATCATAATTATTTACCTCAAACTTAGTTGACTATTGCATGAGTATATAAAGATTTATGTTGGTGCTATGGAGATTTCCGGTGTGGATCTGATGGATGGGGGGGGTGGGGGAGGTAGTTCAGAGTCTGTGTCAGTATGTTCTAAGAAGAAAGTGGTTTATTCAAGGGTGTTGAAAGAACTGAAATACGAGATTGCAGACCTGCTATTAGTAATCTGTGAACTATCATTAAAATCATCTCTAATACCTGAAGATTGGAGGATCGCCAGTATAACACCAATTTTTAAAAAAGGTTCCAGGGGTGATCCGGGAAACTACAGACCGGTGAGCCTGACATCAGTACCGGGAAAAATGGTAGAAACAATCATAAAGAATAAAATTACTCAGCATGTAGATAGTCATGACCTAATGGGAGACAGCCAACATGGCTTTAGACAAGGAAGATCTTGTCTTACTAATCTGTTATGTTTTTTTGAAGGAGTGAATAATCAGGTGGACAAAGGTGAGTCGGTTGATATTGTGTATCTGGACTTTCAGAAAGCCTTTGACAAGGTCCCTCATGAGAGACTTTTGGCAAAACTAAAGAGTCATGGGATAGGAGGCAGTGTACTATTGTGGATCAGGAACTGGTTAAAAGATAGAAAGCAAAGGGTAGGGCTAAATGGCCAATTTTCCCAATGGAGAAAGGTGAATAGTGGTGTACCCCAGGGATCTGTGCTGGGTCCGCTGCTTTTTGACATATTCATAAATGGCCTGGAAAGTGGAATAACGAGTGAGGTTATCACATTTGCAGATGACACAAAACTATTTAAAGTTGTTAAAACCCAAGAGGATTGTGGAAAATTGCAAGAGGATCTTGATAAATTGGAAGACTGGGCATCAAAATGGCAGATGAAATTTAATGTGGACAATTGCAAGGTTATGCACCTAGGGAAGAACAACCCAAACTATGGTTACACGATGCAAGGTTCCACATTAGGAACCACCACCCAGGAAAAAGATTTAGGCGTCATTGTGGATACCATGTTAAAACCCTCGGCCCAGTGTGCAGTGGCGGCCAGGAGAGCAAATAGAATGCTAGGTATGATAAGGAAAGGAATGGAAAATAAAACAAAAGATATTATAATGCCTCTGTAGTTCCATGGTGAGACCGCACCTTGAATATTGTGTGCAATTCTGGTCGCCGTATCTTAAAAAGGATATAGCGATTTTAGAAAAGGTTCAGAGAAGAGCCACCAAAATGGTAAAGGGGATGGAAGGATACTCCTTTGAAGAAAGGCTAAAAAGGTTAGGGCTCTTTAACCTGGAAAAGAGACGGCTGAGGGGAGATATGATAGAAGTCTATAAATTAATGAACGGAGTGGAACGGGTAAACGTAGATCGATTGTTTACCTTATCAGAATATAGAAAGACTAGGGGACATGCAATGAAGCTACAGGGTAAACTATTTAAGACTAATAAAAGAAAATATTTTTTCACTCAACGTGTAATCAAACTCTGGAATTTGTTACCAGAGGATGTAGTAAAGGCTGTTAATATAGCTGGGTTTAAAAAAGGTTTGGACAAGTTCCTGGAGGAAAGGTCCATAAACCATTATTAAGAAGGGACCCAGGATATCAATGCTTGAACCAATACAAGCATTGTAGAACCTGTGTCCCTTGGGGAAACTGCTAGGTACATATGACCTAGATTGGCCACTGTTGGAAACAGAATACTGGGCTTGATGGACCTTGGTCTGACCCAGTATGGCATATCTTATGTTCTTATGTTCTTTTTAACTTGCATTGAAATTCAGGCACAGGAAGCACTGGACTAATTTTCACAGCAGAAGCTAGTGGGCAGCAGTTGAATATTGCCACTGCCCAGTTAGTTTTGCAGTAATCCAGGCAACCTGAATATTCAATGCTGGAGCCGAGATATGACACTGGCATTGAATAGGTAGGTTTCAAGTTCAGCGCCAGTGGCTAGCTGCTTTAGTAGTGTTAGCCGCTGGTGCTGAATATTGGCTCTGTGTGTGTGTGTGTGTGTGTGTGGGGGGGGGGGGAGTGTTTTGGACGGCAGACGGTAAGTGTAAAGAGGAAGGGAGAAGGAGGAGAGCCTGGGAAGGGAATGAGAGATGGCATGTGGGGGAGGGATAGCGAGTGAGGGGGGAGGAATAGAGCAAGACGCTAGAGAGTGAAGAGGTGAATGCATGGGAAGTAAAGGGCACAATGTGTATGTGCAAAAGATGTATCTTTCTTCTACCATACACTTACAGGCATTCCACCTCCACCCCACCCCCTCACAGGTATAGCTTAAAGGGTTAGTGGAGGTGGTGGAGAAGGAAGGAGTTGGGGTCACTGCCTTCCATTGGCACTGTGCAGTGACCCATTAAGAGCCTGATTTATTATGTTTTTTTCCTATAGAAAATGGGAAACCAGTAAATCGGGCCCTAAAACCTAAAAGCATAGCTGCAATACACCTCTTTTGGGGGGGGGGGCACAGTGACCTAGATTTCGGTGACCTGCTAGATTTTTAGGCTGACTGCTAGATTCCAAGAAACGTTTTCAAGGCCTGCCTCATGTTCTGATGAAGTCTGTTAGTAACATAGTATATGATGGCAGATAAAGATTAGTATGGCCCATCTAGTCTGCCTGTAAGGTGATTAGAGTGGTTCTAACTGCCACTCTGTGTAGGTCACCCTCCTCTATTTATTGAGGTATAAAAGATATTTAAGTTTGCTTTGATTTCATCCTTTTGCTATAAAGGGATCCTTCTTGGCTGTCCTGTTCCATTTTGAATTCAGTCACTGTATTTGCCCCCACCACCTCCATCGGGAGGGCATTCCAAGCATCCACCACCCTTTTAGTGAAAAAGTATTTCCTAATGGTGTGTTAAGTTTACCCTCTTGCAGCTTCATCATATGCCCTCTAGTTTTACAGCTTCCCCTTCTTTGAAATAGGTTTGTTTGTTCATTAATACCCTTTAATTATTTAAAGGTCTGTATTATATCTCCCCTGTTCCTCTTCTCCTCCAGGGTATACATATTTAGGTCTTCAAGTCTCATCTCGTATGTCTTCTGGCACAGGCTTCAAATCATTTTGGTCACCTTTTTCTGAACAATTGCAAGTCTTTTTATATCCTTTGTGAGATATGTCCAAAACTGAACACAATACTCCAAGTGAGACCTCACCAACGGCTTGTACAGGGGCATTAATACCTCCTTCTTACTACTGGTGATTCCTCTCTGTATGCAGCCCAGCATCCTTCTGGCTTTGGCTACCGCATTGTCGCTTTGTTTCGCCGCCACCAACTTGGAAAAAGGCTGCGGGAGAGATATGATAGACGTTTATAAAATAATGAATGGAGTGGAATGGGTAAAGGTAGATCGGTTGTTTACTCCTTCAAAAAAATAGAAGGCTAGGAGATACGTGATGAAACAACAATGTACAGTTGTGGTCAACATTATCGACAACCTTGCATTTTAGGTACGTTGTGTACCTAAAATAATTTAAAATATTACAATGGCATACATTTGGAATATTTAAATAGTATGTTCAAAGGTATATAACAAAAAAATATGTCTGTGCATCTTAAACATAGTAATTTCTGAGGGGAAAACAAACAAAATATGACCTGGACAGATTAATGGCATCTTTCACTAATATTTGGTTGTACAACCCTTGGCAGTGATGACAGTCTCCAAATGTTTGTTGTAGTCATCTATAAGTTTCGTACATCTGTCTGCTGTTAGTTTCTCCCATTCCAACTGCGATTTGTTCCAGCTCATGAATATTTCCAGGATTCCTTTTACCAATGGCAGATTTCAGCTCTTTTCAAAGGTTTTCGATTGGATTAAGATCAGGACTCATTGCTGTCCAGTTTAAAACAGTCCATTTTTTCCTTTTTAACCATTCTTTTGTACTTTTGGATGTGTGTTTTAGGTTATTGTACTGCTGGAGAACCCATGACCTTTGACCCAGACCTAGCTTTCTAACACGAGGTAGCACATTTTGCTCCAAAATATCTTGATAGTAACGATCCCCCTCCTTTCCCCAGAATGTTGCCCAGATCCTAACAAATCCAAAACCCTCTTCCTTGCAGCATCGTCTCATCCACACATTGAGACTCCGGAGCTCTGCCTGCCCTTTGGGTCCTGCGCGTGGAATGGGAAGTATTTAGGTGAATGCTACTCTGGATGTAATGGATTTCAACTTCCTACCTAAAAGCCTAAATTTAACCTCCAGAACCTCCCTCCCACACTTTCCTATGTCACTGCTACTGACATGTACTAAGACAGCAGACTCCTCCCCAGCACTAAGACCTTGTCTAGGTGGTGCGTGAGGTCTGCTACATTCGCACCAGGCAGGCATATTACCAGGCGATCCTCACGTCCACCAGCCACCCAGCTATCTACATGCCTAATGTAGCTGGATTTAAGAGAAGGTTGGACTGAAGGAAAAGTCCATAAACCATTATTAAAGGAGACTGGGGAAATCTACTGCTGATCCCGGGATAAGCAACATGGAATCTGTCTACCTTTTGGGAATCTGTTGGGTATTTGTGACCTGGATTGGCCACTGTTGGAAACGGGATACAGGGTTTGATGAACCTTGATATGACCCAGTATGAGGAGGGATCTAGCTAAGCTTGAAGAATGGTCTAGAATTTGGCAGCTGGGATTTAATGTTAAAAAATGTAAGGTCATGCATTTGGGCTGCAGCAATCCAAGGGAGCAATACAGTATAGGAGGTGAAGTACTTTTGTCCACTAAAGAAGAGCGGGACCTAGGCGTGGTTGTGTCTGATGATCTTAAAGTAGCTAAACAGGTAGAAAAGGCGACGGCAAAAGCTAGAAGGATGCTTGGGTGCATACGGAGAGGAATGGCTAGCAGAAAAAAGTAGGTGATAATGCTTCTGTATAAGTCTTTGGTGCGACCTCATTTGGAGTATGGTGTGAAATTCTGGAGACCGCACCTTCAAAAGGATGTGAACAGGATGGAGTCGGTGCAGAGGGTGGCTACTAAAATGATTAATGGGCTTCATTATAAAGCATATGAGGACAGACTTAAGGATCTTAATATGTACACCTTAGAGGAAAGGCGGGATAGAGGTGATATGATTGAGATGTTTAAATACCTCCGTGGCATAAATGTTCAGGGAGAGAGCCTCTTTCAATTGAAAGTAAGTTCTGCTACGAGGGGACATGGGATGAGGGTGAAGGGAGATAGATTCAGGAGTGATATGTGGAAATATTTCTTTACAGAAAGAGTAGTGGATCCATGGAATAGTCTCCCAGTGGAGGTGGTAGAGATGAGGACAGTAACTGAATTCAAAAAAGCATGGGACCAACACAGAGGATCTCTAAAGGTAAAAAGTAGACTGTTGTAGTTGTTGTTATGGAAGGACAGACTAGATAGGCCATGTGGTCTTTTTCTGTCATGTTTCTAGCATGGCATATCTTATGGTCTTATGTAAATCTGTGCTTAATTGGACAATTTTCACACTGTTCTCTTAAAGTACACACATTCCAAAAGAAAAATATGCTTGTACTTTTTCTTCAAAAAGTGCCATGAGCTCAAAAAATACCTGCAGGCTTTCACTGGCTTTTTACATGAGTAGAATTTTTATGGAAATGATGTACATATTTTCAAACTAATCTATGTATTTTATTTTCTCGACCCCAGAGAAAGTAGGTAAAAGTAGGGCATATTGTGGAACTCTGCACGTTCTAGATGGATTGAAGGGGTACTTCTCAGACAGCTGGTATATCACTATTTTATTCGCTTCTAAAAGCAGTTTTATAAAGAATTTCCTCATGTAAAGTCACTTATACATGCGGAAAAGATATTTTTAGAAGATCATGTGATCTTATTAGGGTATAAAGTACATACACTGATTGTGAATATTCGCTTTTGGACTGCGCATAAACATTCCTGGGGATGTAATTGAGTGGAATGGAGCCAGAGTTGCAATGTACGTGCATGTATCAGAAAATACATGGGTGCATGCACAGCGAGAGAGAGAGAGAGAGAGAGTGTGTGTGTGTGTACAATGCTATTGATGTTCAGTTCTGGGAGTCTGTTTTCTTTCCAATCCAATAGGCCAGATCAGATCAGAGATGCCAGAGAAATAAGCCCCCCCCCCCCTCCAAAAAAAATGGTCCAGAACATTTCTACGGAAGAATGGAATTCTAGCATAAAAACTTTACATAAAATGAAACATTGCAGTTAGGGAATTGCTTCTTTCAAAATACATCTTCTCTGTTCTCCCGACCTCCCAAACTGCTCTTCCCCCTAAATGCCTCGCCACCCTGCAAACTGACCCATTCACAAAAATACTCCCCCCGTTCCCCCCAAGGCAACGTATCCCAATCTGAAAAACTACCCCAGAACTCAAATCTTCTATGCCCCCCAAAACTGCCTCTCCTTGCATCTGTTCCCACCACCACGTAAACTGTCCCCACTCTTTAAAATTATTCTCTTGCAACTTCCCTGCCATCCTGCAAACTGCACCTACTCCTCAATGCTGCCCCCTACAGGCATCACATAAGAGCCACACATGCATGCTGCATATGTTCACGAGCCAGTGCACACGATGTATACCCATACTTAGGGAATGGGAATTACTTGAAATCCTTAATAGGATGCATTTTAATCAATCCAATCTATATTTATTTTCTGTTGTTCATTAACCTTTGAAAACTACCGACTTAATCATACTATTTTCTTACTGACTTAATAATACAATTTCTAATAGCTTTGCTGTGGGCAGAGCCAGATTACAGCATTGGCCAACTATACCCATACTTTGAGCAGAAATGTTTAGAGGGGGCCCTATGAGATATTCTTGGGACTCAGGAAGTTAGAATTATTAACTGTCTGACTTTTTTCAGAATTCAACAGAAATTTGCATTAATGTTCAGAAGGTAGAAGGATGGCTAACGTTTCTGGATCCTTTAAAGAAAAATAAATAAATAAAAATCTCTGTAATTCTTTAATCCTCCCCTGTGAGTAACCAGCCCTGCCTGCTTCTGGTGCAACTAGCAATAGTGACTGTGTATGGTTTAGCTAGTGGGAAGTCTGTGGGAGCGGAGCACTGGAAGGCAGCTCTAGTTCCAGAAAAGGAGATGGTAAGTTCATGCGCTGTAGGGAATACATTTATGCATGTGAACATAAGAACATAAGATATGCCACACTGGGTCAGACCAAGGTTCATCAAGCCCAGTATCCTGTTTCCAACAGTGCCCAATCTGGGTCATATGTACCTAGTAGTTTCCACAAAAGACACAGGTTCCACTATGCTTGTATTGGGTCAAGCAGTGATATCCTGGGTCCCTTTTTAGCAATGATTTATGGACCTTTCCTCCAGGAACTTGTCCAAACCTTTTTTAAACCCAGCTACACTAACAGCTTTTACTACATCCTCCGGTAATAAATCCCAGAGTTTGATTACACGTTGAGTGAAAAAATATTTTCTTTTATTCGTCTTAAATAGTTTACCCTGTAGCTTCATTGCATGTCCCCTAGTCTTTCTATATTCTGATGACATAAACAATTGATCTAAGTTTACCCGTTCCACGCCGTTCATTAATTTATAGACTTATATTTCCCCTCAGCCGTCTCTTTTCCAGGTTAAAGAGCCCTAACCTTTTTAGCCTTTCTTCATAGGGTATCCTTCCATCCCCTTTACCATTTTGGCGGCCCTTCTCTGAACCTTTTCTAATAACATTATATACTTTTTAAGATATGGTGACCAGAATTGCACACAATATTCAAGGTGCGGTCGCACCATGGAACGATACAGAGGCATTTTAATATCCTTTGTTTTATTTTCCATTCCTTTCCTTAAATATGATACCTAGCATTCTATTTGCTCTCTTGGCTGCCGTTGCACATTGGGCGGAGGGTTTTAACATGTTATCCACAATGACGCCTAAATCCTTTTCCTGGATGGTGGTTCCTAATGTGGAACCTTGCATTGTGTAACTATAGTTTGGGTGGTTGTTCCCTAGGTGCATAACTTTGCACTTGTCCACATTAAATTTCATCTGCCATTTTGATGCCCAGTCTTCCAATTTATCAAGATCCTCTTGCAATTTTCCACAATCCTCTTGGGTTTTAACAACTTTAAATAGTTTTGTGTCATCTGAAAATTTGATAACCTCACTCGTTCTTCCCTTTTCCAGGTCATTTATGATTATATCAAAAAGCAGCGGACCCAGCACAGATCCCAGGGGTACACCACAATTCACCTTTTTCCATTGGGAAAATTGTCCATTTAGCCCTATCCTCTGCTTTCTATCTTTTAACCAGTTCCTGATCAACAATAGTACACTGCCTCCTATCCCATGACTCTTTAGTTTTGCCAAAAGTCTCTGATGGAGGGACCTTGTCAAAGGCTTTCTGAAAGTCCAAATACACTATATAAACCGATTCACCTTTGTCTACTTGTTTATTCACACCTTCAAAAAAACATAACAGATTAGATTCCTTGTCTAAAGCCATGTTGGCTGTCTCCCATTAAGCCACGACTAACTACATGTTCAGCAAATTTGTTCTTTTTGATAGTTTCTACCATTTTTCCCGGTACTGACGTCAGGCTCACTGGTCTGTAGTTTCCCGGATCACCCCTGGAACCCTTATTAAAAATTGGCAGTATGTTGGCCATCCTCCAATCTTCAGGTATTACAGATGATTTTAATGATAGTTCACAGATTACTAATAGCAGGTCTGCAATCTCATATTTCAGTTCTTTCAACACCCTTGGATGTATACCATGTATACTGTCAGACGGCTGCCTAGGGTGAGAACTTACACAATCTTGACGATGCATATATTCATATGATTCTTGCAAGGTATTGTGGGTATTGTAGTTCATTCACTCCCAAACACAGCTGATGACAATAATTTGAGTTGTGAAACCAAGTGGTAAGATCAATAAAATACTTCTTTTATTGATGGGGTTTAATTCACCCAGCACATGTATGCTTGATAGCACTATAAATGAGGTTACTTGCTTGCAGTGTTTAAAATGGATAACAAAAAGTCACAAAGTAAACCAGAAAACAACCTTCAGCTTGTCAGGCAATTAGCTAATGTTTTCTTAGCAAGTAATTACCAAATACAAAGGCACAAAGTAAAGAATAAACTTTGCTGGTTAGGTTAACTTCTGCTTATTTTCCACGCTGATCTCAGCAGTGATTCTCCCTTGCTCACACACACAATCAGGTGCAGCCCTAATTACTATCAATGGACCAGCTGAAAGCCTTTAGCTGGCTGGCTGCTACTGTGTGAACCCAAATCCTGCTTTAAGAGCTGTTTGCAGTGGAAATAAAGAACAAAGTTAGGTTTCTTTGTGATGGCTGATGTGTTTGCTCATAGAAAACTAGCAATAGCATTTAGATAAAGAACAGTCCATGTAAATAGTTTCATCTGCTGTATTTCCCCCTGCATCAACAATCATAGGGTCAATATCATACATTGGCACAGATGAGTCTTTCATTAAGGCACTATCATGAGAATGCTTATTCCCTTGCTGCCATTCTCTATTATAGATAGGGTCTGGATCAGTGTTCATACCTGAGCCTCTCCTGCTATCATTATTCCTCTCTGTATAGCCTGGCCAATATGTAATCCAATTCTGATGTCCAGCCTTCCAATCTTGATCCCTGGACACTGGATCTTCTCTCACATACCTTCTGGCCTTGGTCTGAAAGTCCCTTCCACATGCAGTCTTCTCTCTTCCAGGTAGCCACTGGTGATTCCTATCTCTGCCACTCCATTCCTCTGGCTGAATCCAGTCCAATGGACTCTGCTGGCTTTTGGAATACCTCCCAGTATGAGTACTGCCTTGGAATCTCCCAGACCTTCCAGTAGCCTTTCTTCTCTTCCTTCCAGAGAGTTTCCTTCTCTCTCTATCTGCGTGGCTTTTGCTGAAGCTGTTCTTCCAACTGTTGCTGAAACTGTTATCTGAAGAAAAAGCTCTACTCTTATCCTGTTCTAATGTGTGCTGCTCCCTAACACAGCGCAGCTGTGTTGAATCAGGCCCTGCCCTTTGAGATGAGTGCTTAGGGATTACCTCATAGCTCTCTTGATTGCACACACATTCTCTCACTTCAGCCCCTCTCATGGCTGCTGGAAACCTGGTGCATTCTGGGACTGGTAGTCTTTTATGTGAAAACTCTGTTTTCTTGCTTCTACCAGAACTGACAGGTTGCTTGTTCAGAGTCACATCATCTTTTCTATAGCTCCTACCTGAGCTATGATAAGCTTCCTTATCACAATACCAGGTGATTTGCTATTCTTCAGTTTATCAAATAGTTGTGATACATCTTCCCGATGTATCGATATTTCCTTCAATTCTTTTGCACCTTTAAATACCAATTCAGTCATGGGTAACATCCCTACCTCTTCCTCAGTAAAGACTGAAGCAAAGAATTCATTCAGTCTCTCCGCTATCGCCTTGTCGCCTCTTAGTGCCCCTTTAAACCCCTCTATCATCAAATGGACCAACTGACTATCTCACAGGTTTTTGCTACAAATGTACTTGAAAAAGTCTTTATTACGCATTTTTGCTTCTGCAGCAAGCTTCTCAAATTCTCACTTTGCCTGCTTTATCAATGCCTTGCGTTTAACTTGCCAGTGCTTGTGCTGTTTCCAATTTTCGTCATTTGGCTCTTTTTTCCATTTCCTGAAAGATGCTTATTTGGCAAGAACAGTCTCTCTGACCTCACCTTTAAACCATGCTGGCAGTTTTTTGACTTCCTTCCGCTTTTCTTAAAGCATGGAATACAGCTGGTCTGGCCTTCCAAGATAATATTTTTAAACACCCAAGCTTGATGTAAGTCTTTAACCTTTGCAACTGCTCCTTTTAGTGTTTTCTTAACTGTTTTCCTCGTTTTGTCATAGTCTCCCTTTTAAAAGGTAGTACTGTGGATTTCCTTACCATCCCTCCTCCACTAATTAAATCAAATCATGCTATGATCACTATTGCCAAGTGGCCACAATACCCTTATCTCTTGCACCATATCTGGTGTTCCATTAAGGACTAGGTCCAATATGGCTTACCCTCTGGTCGGTTCATGAACCATCTGCTCCAAGAAGCATTCATTTATTTCATCTAGGAACACTATCTCCCTAGCATTTCCTGCCGTGACACTGACCCAGTCGATACTGGGGTCATTGAAATCACCCATTATTATTACTGTGCTGTGACGTTTTTGTTAGCTTCCTTGATTTCTTTGAGAATTTCATCATCCATTTGTTCATTCTGGCCAGGCAGTCGATAGTACACGCCCACTGCCATCGCCTTCCCCTTTTTTTACATGGAATTTCAATCCAGAGAGATTCTACGGCAAATTTTGTTTCCTGCAAAACTTTAATCCTTTCTGACTCAATGCTCTCTCTGTCATAGAGCGCAACCCCTCCACCAATTTCATCAGCTCTATCATTACGATATAGTTTGTACCCAGTTTGTGGTGGGGGGGTGGAAGAGAAATGAACCAACATTCCCCTCAAAAAGAAAATACCTCACTACATTTCTCTGGGAGAAGCATTCTCCAGGAACAAGCAGGAAGTCAGTCCTCACATATGGGTGACATCGATGTCGACGGATCCCCCATGTGGAGCAAATCCCCAGCTTTTGAAGAACGCCTTTGGGACTGCATCACGCATGCGCGGTCCCCTTCCCGCTCAAGGGTGCCATCTTGCTCAGTCTCCTTTTTACCGTGTAGCCCTGTAGATGTCGTCCTAGTTTCCCCTGGAAAAAATTGATAAAAGTTAGAAAATTCTATTTTCTGCTTGCCGGTTCGACACTGGTTCCCCTTCCCGCCTACGGCTCGGTACACCGGTATCGAATCCAGCCTATTTTTTTGTTTTTGTCCTTAGTTACTAGCATTAACGCGCTTTTTTTCTTTTAGCTGGCACCCCGGTCCTTTGACCTTGCAGGGGCCCTTTTTCCCCCAATAGCTGCCAGCAGGTTTAAAAAGTGTGATCGGTGCTCGAAGCTAATGTTTCTCACCGACACACACGACTGCTGCCTCAAATGCCTTGGGCCCGACCATGAGCCCGTGGTCTGTGGCCCATGCAAAAAGATAAGTCTTCCAAGTCATTGAGGAGCAGGCAGCAGCAACATGACAGGATTTTTCCCGAGTCCGCAACCGCCCGGGCCCGGACCTCATCAGAGGCCTCGACCTCTCGGGAATTGTCTGATCCCGAGCAGCGTTGGGTGTCCTCTGAAAGGGGATCTCCCTCGCAGGAACACTGGAGGAAGAAAAAATCTGTGAGGGCGGTGTCGTCTGAGAGCTCCGAATGACCTTGTCCCTTGTGGGCTCAGTCGCGGAGCCCGGCTCACCGCCCCAGATCCTCTGAGTCGGGGAGGCCTGCCAAACTCCCTCGAAAGGACCCGGATACACCGAGGTAGGTAAGCACTATCCTCGTTGTTGACTCTCCCCCGGGAGAGCCAGCATCTGGTCCAGTGGCGTCGGGACCTAAGCCGGGGGCTGCTGAGCTTTTGAGCTCGGTTCCAGGTTGACGGCCTTGGAGCCAGTGTGTCTGCCTTCATGGACCAGCAGTGGGTGCTGATGGCCGGTCTTACACGTCTGTCCGCCCCGACCACTGGGACTTCGATGTCCAAGTTGACCCCAGAGGCCGAGCCGATCCTCGAGTCGATAAGGTCTCGAGTCGATCTTCGGCTGAGGTCCCCCTCGACCTCTTGTTCGGGACTGAGATCGTTGACGCCGATTGCCTCGGGGCGGTCGAGACTGAAGCCCTCGAGGCCGCGGAGCCAATCAATTCCTCTTCAGAGTCAGATTGGGAGACGGAGGATGAGGAGTCCCCGGGCACCCACTGTACCAAGTACGTCCCATCAGACTCCCTAGGATCTGAACCTCAGAGACGGTCACCCCCGGAGGACACCCGGTTCTTGGACTTCGTCCGGGACATGGCAAAGGCTTTGTCATTCCCGGCAGATGCCGAGAAGGAACCTCGAGCTGAGGAGCTTGAGGTCCTCCTGTATGACTTTCCTCCAAAGGAAGCCCTTACTGTACCGGTGCCCCCCATTCTGGAATGGCCGATGCTCCGAATTTTGGAGACACCGGCCTCGATGCTGGTCCTCAGCAGGTGAATCGATTCCATCTATCGAGTTCGCAAGAGCCCTGGGTTCCAAAAGGCACAGCTGCTGCACAGCTTGTCAGATGGCTGCCTGGGTGAGAATCTTCACAGTCTTGGCAATGCATATATCTATATGATTTGCAAGGTATTGTGGGCAATGTAGTTCATTCACACCAGACACAGCTGCTGACAATAATTTAGTTGTGCTCTTGGGTAAAGCCAATAAGATATTTATTTATGGGGTTATTTCTCCCAACACAGATATGATTGGTAGCACATAAATTAGGTTACTTGCTTTCAGTGTTAACTTGGAAAAACAAAGTCAAAATCAGGAAAACAACAAAGGAAAAGCCACAAAGCAAGAAAAAAACTGTTCTTTTCAGGTTAACTTCTGATTACTTCCCACATAGATTCAGAAGTGATTCTCTCCTAGCTCACAAGCAATTAGGTAAGGCTTAATTGCTAGCAGTTATCCAGCTGAAACCCCTTAGCTGGCTTGCTTTCTACTGTGTGGGTCAAATCCTGCTTCAGGAGCTTTTCTGAGTAGATTAAAGAACAAATTTGTATTTCTTTGTGATGGTTGCTGTACTTTGTAACAGAAAGTTACCAACGGAGTTTAGATAGAGAGCAATCCATATAAACACATTCTTCATCTGCAATCATTCCCCCATCTTCAACAAGCATAGGTTCAATATCATGGATTGGCACAGATGAATCTCTCAATGGAGCATTTTCAGGAGAATACTTGTTTCCCTGCTGTCTTTCAAGGTTATAGCTAGGGCATAGATCAGTGTTCATACCTGAGCTTCCATTGCTGCTAGAGTTCCTCTCTATATAGCCTGGCCAGTATGTAGTCCAGTTCTTATGTCCAGCCTTCCAATCCAGATCCCTGGACACTGGATCTCTCTTCACATACCTTCTGGCACGGGTCTTAGGGTCCCTTCCACGTGCAGCCGTCTCCCTCACAGGTAGCGTCTGGAGATTCCTAGCTCTGCAGCACCATTCCTCTGGCTTTCCCCAGTCCAATGGTGTATGCTGGCCCTTGAAATGCCTCCCAGTATACGTACTGCTTTGGACTCTTCTAGACCTCTCAAAGGCTTTTCTCCTCTTTCTTCCAGAGGGTCTCTTTCCCTCTCTGTCCGTCCGGTTTGGCTTCTGCTTCTGATGATCCTTCAGATGAAACTGATGATCCTTCTCTGGATATCCAAGGTGATCATGAAGATGGTCATCTATAGAATAAACTCTACTCTTATTCTGCTTAGATGAGTGCTCCTCCCTAACATAGCGCAGCTGTGCTGAATCAGGCCCTGCCCTTTGAGATGAGTGCTTAGGGATTACCTCATAGCCCTTTTGATTGAACACACGTTTTCTCACTTCAGCTCCTCTCATGGCTGTTGGAAACCTGGTGCATTCTGGGACTGGTAGTCTTTTATGGCAAAATTCTGTTTTCTCATTTCTACCAGCACTGACAGGTTGCTTGTTCAGAGACACTTCACCTTTTCTATAGCTCCTTCCTGAGCTATGATAAGCTTCCTTATCACAAGCTCCATGGTTGTGGAATCGGCCATGGGCTGGCTCAAGAGCCAGAAGACGCACTCCTCAGTGCCTCCTGGCTGGGAGGCCCGCAACATGGATGCTCTCGGCAGAAAGTGCTACCAGGGTTTGATGCTGTCATGCCAAATCCAGACGTACCAACTGTACATGGGTACCTGCGAGACCTGGCAAAGGAGATTGCCGGGTTCTCTGCTGGTCTCTCCGAGGGACTTTTGCAGTGCTTCCAGGTTTTGTCCACTGGGATCAGAGAGTGCTCGAAGTTTGACTCGAGCAGCCTATGACTGCTTTGAGGCTTCGGCCCGGGTAGCGGGAGCTGGCATCGGTGCACGACACCAGGCATGGCTACAGTTGTCAGATCTGGAGCTATGGGTTCAGGACAAGTTGGTCGATGTCCCTTGCCAAGATGAAAACCTCTTTGGCAAGCCCATGACTTAGAAGGCTGCTGAGATCGAGTCCGAGTACCTGACCCGGACAAGACTCGAGAAGAAGACTTCTGTCCCTTCTAAAAAGAAGGGTTTGGGTAAGAAGCCCTTTTTCCCGAGGAAATGATCAGCTTACCGAAACTACCCCATGTATCAGGCCTCCCCAGCTCCCCAGCAGGGGCAGCAGGCCAAGGGACGGGGGCAGGGCCTATGTAAGGAAAAGGCCCCCAAGCCCCAGGCATCGGCTCTGGCCCAGCCTTGAGGGGGTTTTTGACTCCCAGTGCATAGTCTCTCTCCCAAATGACGCAAGGCCTTGCACAGGAGGACGGCTGACCCTGTATACCCACAGGTGGCCAGCTATTACAACAGACACCTGGATTCTCTAGATAGTCCAAATGGGCTATCGGTTACATCTCACCCTGGTGCCTCCTTCTTACTTTCCAGGGGAGCCTCTCAGACCCCCTCTTCACTGGGGCCTCCTCTTGCAGGAGTTAACAGGTTTTCTGGAGGATCAGCGGTAGAATTGGTGCCTCACCACCTACAGGGCTGATACCAAAGAGAACTGGAGGCCTAAGACCTATCCTCGACCTACGAAACCTGAACAAGTTCCTGGAGTGGAGGAGTGACCTAGTGGTTGGGGCAAGGTACTTCAGGCCGGAAGGTCGGGGGTTCAGATCCCACTAGAGGACAGGAACCTTGGGCCGGAAGGACTGGGGTTTCTAGTCCCACAGGTGCTCCTTGTGGTCTTGGGCAAGCCACTTAACCCTCCATAGCCCATGTTCCCTGTAAAATAGTTATCTCCAAGTTATAATGCCCTGTTCAATGTAATTTCAGTTTGTTCAATGTAAACCGCACTGATGCAGAATAGCACGGTATATACGAGAATGTAAATAAAATAAATAAATGGAGAGGGAAAAGTTCAAGATGCTTTCCCTTGGGATATTGCTGCCTTACCTCCGCCAGGGAGACTGGCTATGTTCCTTAGACCTCAAAGATGCGTATACACTCATCTTGATTCATACAGACCACAGACAATATCTAAGATTTGTAGTGGGAGGAAACCATTTTCAGTACAAAGTGCTTCCCTTTGGCCTAGCCTCGGCACCCAGGGTGTTAGAAAGGCCGCCACCACCGCAAGATCGCAAGGCCGCCACCACCGCAAGATCTTCCATTCCAAGGTGAAGATCTTAAACTTTAGGAAGACTAACTTTGCGAAGATGGGCCAATACCTCAGGGAGTCGTTAGTGGGATGGGAACAGCTGGGAGATGTAGAAAAACAGTGGGCAAAACTGAAAGGGGGTATTTTAAAGGCAACCAACCTTTTTGTTAAAATGGTGAATAAAGGCAAAAGGAACAGGAGACCGCTATGGTTTTCAAAGGAAGTAGCTGAAAAAGTGAAGAAAAAGAGGGAGGCCTTCATGAAGTACAAGAGATCACAGAGAGAGGAAGACAGGCATCTGTATTTGGAAAAACTTAGAGAAGCTAGCAAAGTAGTCAAGAAGGCAAAGATTCAAAAGGAAGAGGAAATAGCCAATGCAATAAAATGGGGGGATAAGACATTTTTCAGATATATCAGTGAGAAGAGGAAGGGCAAAAGTGGTATTGTCAGACTCAAGGGTGCAGGGGGGGAATATGTAGAAGCTGATAAGGATAAAGCGGAATTGCTTAACAAATATTTTTGTTCTGTGTTCACTGATGAAGAACCAGGAGCAGGACCTCAGAAAACACCCACAAATAAGAACAGAAGCGAGGGACATCTTGAACAATTTTCAGAAGACTGTGTTCGTGAGAAACTATCTCAACTTAAAGTAGACAAAGCGATGGGACCGGATGGGATACACCCTAGAATACTGAGGGAACTTGGGGACGTTCTAGCAACTCCACTGACTGACCTTTTCAATGCCTCGTTGGAGTCGGGAGTGGTGCCAAAGGACTGGAGAGAGGCTCATGTGGTGCCTTTACACAAAAGTGGAAGTAAGGATGTGGTTGAAAACTACAGGCCGGTTAGTTTAACTTCGGTGGTGAGTAAATTATTGGAAACGCTGCTGAAAGAGAAAATAGTGAGGTTTCTGGAGTCCGGCGGATTACAGGATCCGAGGCAGCATGGATTCACCAGAGGCAGGTCTTGTCAGACAAATCTGATTGATTTCTTTGACTGGGTGACCAGGGAGTTGGATCGAGGGAGAGTTCTAGATGTGGTGTATTTAGATTTCAGTAAAGCCTTTGACACTGTTCCTCACAGGCGACTTATAAACAAACTGAGCACCCTAGGGATGGACCCTAAAGTTACTGTTTGGGTTAGAAATTGGTTGGGTGGGAGGCGACAAAGAGTACAAGTAAATAGAGCTCACTCTGAGGAGAAGGATGTTACCAGTGGTGTGCCCCAGGGATCTGTCCTTGGTCCGATTCTTTTTAACATCTTTGTTAGTGATATAGCGGAAGGGCTGTCGGGTAAGGTTTGCCTCTTTGCGGATGATACCAAAATCTGCAATAGAGTAGACACCCAGGAAGGTGTAGATAACATGAGGAGGGATCTAGCTAAGCTTGAAGAATGGTCTAGAATTTGGCAGCTGGGATTTAATGTTAAAAAATGTAAGGTCATGCATTTAGGCTGCAGCAATCCAAGGGAGCAATACAGTATAGGAGGTGAAGTACTTTTGTCCACTAAAGAAGAGCGGGACCTAGGCGTGGTTGTGTCTGATGATCTTAAAGTAGCTAAACAGGTAGAAAAGGCGACGGCAAAAGCTAGAAGGATGCTTGGGTGCATACGGAGAGGAATGGCGAGCAGAAACAAGGAGGTGATAATGCCTCTGTATAAGTCTTTGGTGCGACCTCATTTGGAGTATGGTGTGCAATTCTGGAGACCGCACCTTCAAAAGGATGTGAACAGGATGGAGTCGGTGCAGAGGGTTGCTACTAAAATGATTAATGGGCTTCATTATAAAGCATATGAGGACAGACTTAAGGATCTTAATATGTACACCTTAGAGGAAAGACGGGATAGAGGTGATATGATTGAGATGTTTAAATACCTCCGTGGCATAAATGTTCAGGGAGAGAGCCTCTTTCAATTGAAAGCAAGTTCTGCTACGAGGGGACATGGGATGAGGGTGAAGGGAGATAGATTCAGGAGTGATATGCGGAAATATTTCTTTACGGAAAGAGTAGTGGATCCGTGGAATAGTCTCCCAGTGGAGGTGGTAGAGATGAGGACAGTAACTGAATTCAAAAAAGCATGGGACCAACACAGAGGATCTCTAAAGGTAAAAAGTGGACTGTTGTAGTTGTTATGGAAGGACAGACTAGATCGGCCTTGTGGTCTTTTTCTGTCATCATGTTTCTGTGTTTCTAAGGCACTTTGTTAAGGACTCAAGGGGTCTTTGTCTTCCCCTACTTAGACGACTGGCTTGTCAGAGCCCAGTCAGCTCTAGAGGTCCAACAAGCCATGTCCCTCACTATCCAGTTGCTTCAACATCTGGGCTTTGTGATCAGCTACACAAAGTCTACTCTGGTTCCCTCTCAGGAACTAGAGTTCATAGGGGCAAGGTTAGACATCCTTCAAGCAAGGGCTTATCTACCAGAGGAAAGGGCTCAAAGACTGGTAGCCCTAGTGCAGCAAATGAGTCGCAGATCCCGCATCTCGGCAAGACACTTTCTGCACCTTCTTGGTCACATGGCCTCCACAGTGCATGTGATGCCCAATGCTCGACTCCACATGAGAACAGCTCAATGGTGCCTCAGGGACCAATGGACACAGGCCACAGGCAGTCTCAGAGACAACATCAAGGTGTCCCATCGCCTGATACAGTCTTTGAAATGGTGGCTTCACCCTCGCAACCTCCTGGAGGGAGTGCCTTTTCAGCCTCCCACGCACTGAAGGGTGCTGACTACGGATGCATCCCTGCTGGGATGGGGTACTCATTGCCAACAGGTCTGCACTCGGGGTATGTGGTCTCCATGGGAGAGTACACAACAATCAATCTCCTAGAGTTTCGAGCGATCCACCTAGCTCTTCGGACCTTCTGCCAAACCCTGGCTTATCAATCTGTCTTGATTCAGACAGACAACCAAGTAGCAATGTTCTATGTGAACAAACAGGGGGGCACAGGTTGTCGTATCCTGTGTCAGGAAACCCTTCGCAGTCAGCCGGGGTTTGTACGTACCTAGCAGTTTGGGGAAACTGCTAGGTACGTATGACCTAGATTGGCCACTGTTGGAAACAGGATACTGGGCTTGATGGACCTTGGTCTGACCCAGTATGGCATATCTTATGTTCTTATGGTATGTTCCTCAAGGCGGTTTACTTACCAAGTCAGGAGAACTTCTTAGCAGACAAGCTAAGCAGAATTCTCCAGCCACACGAGTGGCAACTTGATCCCAACGTAGCCCAGCAACTCTTCCAGCGTTGGGGGCGACTATCCATAGATTTATTTGCGAGCCCTCAAAATCACCAGTTGCCCCGCTTCTGTTCCAGACAGCCGCACCCACAGAGGGTAGCTGTAGGTGTTTTCCTAATATCATGGTCTGTGGGCCTCCTATATGCGTTTCCTCCCACGCCATTGGTAGCTCGGACCTTATCAAGGTCCTTCAGGACAAGGCCTCGATCATCCTTGTGGCCCCCATGTGGCCGAGACAGCCTTGGTTTCCATTCCTCCTGCAACTGGTGGAGGAGATTCCAATTCCTCTGGGATTTCCGCCCAATCTCCTGTCGCAGGACGGGGGCTCACTTCTGCATCCCAACCTCAGGTCCCTCAATCTGATGGCATGGCTGCTGAAAGGGTAGTCCTTGCACCACTTCTCCCAAAAAAGATAGAGGATGTGTTGCTAGCCTTTAGAACAGTGGTTCTCAACCTTTTTTGTACCGCGACCCCTTTTACCATTGGTCAACTTGTGGTGACCCCCAATGATAAAATCAAATGCGTCTCTCTTCCTTTACCGTTAACGCATTGTTGCTGTAATCATTTGTTGAATTATTAATATATTATAGGCCTTTGCAATATGTTTTTATTTATAAAATTTACTTATTTAAACCACAATTAATCACAACAACAAGTAACAATATTTGATTTCAAAATTATGATGATTTTGTAGTCAAATCACTAATATGAAATAATTTTTTTTTCTACCTTTTGTTGTCTGACCAATTTATTCTCTGATCATGTTGGTCCCGATCTGAGGCTTCTGCTTTCCTATCTTTGCTTAGCTCTCTTTCTGTGGTCTATGGTCCATCTGCCATTTCTTATCTCTTCGTTTTCTTCACTTCTTTCCATCAGCCTATTTCCTGTCCCCTTCTAGTCCAAATACCATGGCAGCCCCTCTCAGCATCCACTCCCTTCCAGTCCCTTTCTCCCATTCCATCACATCAGCCCATTTGTAGCCCTAGCCCCTAGTTTTCTTCCAAGGCCAGCAGCTCTATCCTCCCCTCACCACCATCAGCCCATTTCCAGTTGAAGCCCCCTCCCATCAACTCGCTTCCAGTGCTAGTCCCCCCTCAACCCCATTACCAGTGCAAGGCTCCCCTAATCAACCCATTACTAGTCCTACCCCCCATCAGTCCATTACCAGTTCTAGACTCCTCTAATCAGCCCATTTCCAGTCCTAACCTCCCCGATCAGCTCATTTCCAATGCTAGCCCCCCATCAGTCCATTACCAGTCCTACCCCCCTATCAGCCCATTACCAGTCCCAACCCACCCATTGATCAGTCCATTCCCAGTCCTAGCCTTCTCTAATCAACCCATTACCAGTCCTAGCCCCCCCATCAGCTCATTATAATCTTAACCCGCACTGTCTCTCTCTCCAGCATTTATCCCCTTTGTCCATGTCAGTCCCCCTCCCTCTCTCTATCCCTCCGTGTCAGCCCCCTCCCTCCCTCCCTCCCTCCATGTCAGCTCCCCCCTCTGTCCATATCAGCACCGTCCCTCCCCCATGTCAGCCCCATTGCAGGTTCCCTGCCCCTTCCTCCCCTCTCCCTATGTCTGCCTGCTACTGCCCTGTTCTTCTACAGCTGCAGTTCGCTGTCTCTTAGGGAACCGCGGCTGTGCCTGTGAAGCTGTTGCGGAGCCTTTCTGTTTCTAGACGGGCTTCGTGCAGCATTGTCCCGCCTCTAAAGGAAGTTGTTTACCACTTCCTTTGGAGGCAGGACAATGCTGCACGGAACCCATCGAGAGACAGGAAGGCTCCCCAACAGCTTTACCAGCACAGCTGTGGTTCCCTAAGAGGCAGGGAGCCGCGGCTGCAGAAGAAGGGAGGCAGCGAGTTTGCTGCTGCCGAGAAGTGGACTCGGCAGCGGCAGCAACTTGTGCGCTTTTTTATTTTTATATTTTTTAACTCGGCGGAGTGAGGCGACCGCTGCTAAATCCTGTGGTGACTCCCGTGGGGGTCGCGACCCACAGGTTGAGAACCGCTGCTCTAGAATGCAATCGACCTGGAAAACCTATGCATTTAAGTGGCGTAGGTTTGAGATATGGTGAATTTGCAATGCAATGTGTGCCTTCGAGTCAGCCCTGACTCCTGGCGACCCAGAAGCTCCTGGGTTTTCTTGGCAGTGTCACCGGAAGTAGTTTGCCAGGCCTTTCTTCCGAGGCAATGGAGAGTTAAGTGACTTGCCCAAGGCCACAAGGAGTGCTAGCGGGAATTGAACCCTGGTTGCTTGGTTACCAAGCCAGTGCTCTAACCACTAGGCTACTCCTCCACTGTATTTAGCAGAGTGAGAACCCATTCTCCTGCCAGGTGGCTGTGGTGCTGCAGTACCTGCTTCACCTTTCCGATTTAGGCCTCAAGTCAAACTTGGTCCGAGTTCACCTTAGTGCTTTGTCAGCACACCACTCTCCAGTGGAAGGGCAACCTCTCTCTCTACATCTCTTGGTGTCCAGATTTCTGAGAGGTCTGCTTCTGCTGAAACCCCTGGTTTGCCTCCCGGCGGCCGAGTGTGATCTGAATGTGGTCTTGCAGCAGCTTACTCGCCCACCCTTTGAGCCAATGGCTTCCTGCTTGTTCCTGGGGAAAGCGTAGTTACTCACCTGTAACAGGTGTTCTCCAGGGACAGCAGGAATCGGTCCTTACAACCCTCCCTCTTCCCCTGGAGTTGCAGTCCTTTGATTAATTTTTATCCTTTTGTCTTTTTAGCTATGTCATTTGACTGAGCAAGATGGCATCCTTGGGTGGGAAGGGGACCACACATGCGTGATGCAGTCCCAAAGGCTTTCTTCGAAAGCTGGGGATTTGCTCCGCATGGGGACTCCGTCGACGTCACCCGTATGTGAGGACTGATTCCCGCTGTCCCTGGAGAACACCTGTTAAAGGTGAGTAACCACGCTTTCCCACAGCTGCAGCATACATACACTAATTCACAATAACAAGGTGAGTAAACTATACCTTTCAGACTGCCCTCCATTCTTATCTGCTCTCCTGGTCACAGACACACAGTAAGCTAGTACAGACAGACACACACACACACTCAGGTTGGGAAGAATTCCATGAGACATTCTCTGCATGCTTTCTCCACTTGTTAGACTTTCCGCATAGGTGTCGTGTTATAAAATTCCCCCCTAAATGAATAGTATATGAAAGTATGCCCCATGCTTTATTAATTCTCTTAATTTAAATTTTTCACATAAGGTGGTTTTAGAATTCTGGTCATCAGTAGACTTTTAAAGATACTGAATTCTCGACAAGGTTTTCCAGATTTTGGCCCAGCTTATTCTGATGAATACTTAAAGAAATGTTTCAAAATAATGTGCAGCTGCAAAAATACATGTTTCTGAAGGTGGAGCATGCCTCTATGTCATCTTAATAGATAAAAATTAAAATTCTTGAAACATATTCTGATTCAGACAGTTTTATTAATTACCTACTAATTAAATCAAAATGAATATGAACAAAGCTGTTTATCATAAGTCTCTTCCTATCTTCAAAAACGTACTTTCTGCCCCTCTTCAGAAACTTGTGGAGTGGAATTGGTTAAGCAGGTCTCCAAGACTCCACTGAGTGTCCTGAGCCTCATATGTGCTGCATGTTCTGTGGGGGGAGCTTGCTTTTGAAAGATGCGATTAAAATCAAAATAAGCCACTTTTTATCCAGGAAGTACAGCTGGAATTTGGTGATATTACTTTGCTGAGTAAAGGTGAACCTCATCCTAGGTGACCAGGCTGTATGGGGATGACATCTTGATACCGGCAACCCTTGGGTTTCTGTGCCGTTGATGCAAGTCATTTGCTAAGGAGTAACGAATTCACTCTGCAGAGAGCAGGGAAGCTTGCAGATGGCAGCTTCCATTTAGGCTGCCAACACGTGCTTCACATAACCTTCCTCGGGGAAAGCGGCATTTGTTTAATTGAGTTGGATTTGTAAGAGTGGTTTGGATTTGACAGCGGGTTTTGCATAAATAAATTGCCTGTCTTCATGGACAATTCGTTTGGGTAGTTTTTTTTATAATTTAGGAGTGATCCTAGGATTTGTAAAGGGATGCAAGTCTGGATTAGGTAGAGCGGTTGTCTGTCTCTGAAGCAGTCGGAGGATGTAGTGACTGACTGCCCTGTGGACTTTGGATAAAGTCTATTTTAACAATAGAAATTGGAACTAAGATGTTTTAGCCCTCTGTCTTGAAGTGCCAGTGTTTGCTCCTGGCTTGTTTGGATGGCTGCTGCCTCATATGCTGTGCTTTGCATTTTGTCTGATTGCTTGTGTCAGCTGGATGGTGGATTATACTGTTTGCTGCATCTGTGATGATACTCAAGCACATCCCCCCCACCCCTCCACCCCTTCTCCCTGCCGCATCTACAGGATTTCAAATGACCTCCTATGTCTTGGGTCAAGTTGGTCCCTGCTGCACCATAGATATCCTTTGTGACATGGGCAAAGTTCACATAGCGTATACAATGTAAATTACCAGTTGTTCTGGGAGTGCATCTGAGAGCTTTTTAAAGAATTTCAGAGACAAGTTTGTTTGTATGTGGTGTGAGTAATAGTATCATATGTACAACTGAAACATTAAATTAAAAATTAATATGCTATTTCCCCTCATTTTGTTTCAGTAGCTTATTTCAAATTGACATATTTGGTTAATGTTACAATGTGCCTAATTGTATCATTTTTATTTTATTAAGCAATTGCAAACATTGTTAAAAATTTAAAGAGCAATTTTTAACAGGTTGCTCATGTGTCAAGATTATGTAGACACCTTATTTTTAGCCTATGTATCTTGCTAAAATACCAGCACAACATAGCAGCTAGATTGAAACTGTTGACATTTATGAGCGGCGTAAACGCTTAAGGGCTCATTCTGTCCTGGATGTAGATCCCCTCTGTACTCCCGCTCTGAGCCGGACGTACAGAGGGGATCGCGATTCTGATCCCACAGGGCATGTCTAGCTCCACGGGATCAGAATCACGATCAGTCCTGTACGTGCAGGCTGGGACTGTGATTCAGCGTGGCCTGCACGTACAAGACCTTCCTGGCTAACTCGGTCAAGGCTTTTCAATGGAGCCACTGTGCTGTGGCATCATGTTGCCGTGGCACCGCAGCTCCATTGAAGAGCCGCGATGCTGGCTGCCAGGAAAAAAAAGCTTATTCCCCACAGCCCGACCTCCGATCTGGCCTCCTAAGGCTAAGGTCGGGCTGCGGGGAATGTCCTCTGGGGGGCCCCCTGCCCCATCTGTGCCCCGGGCGCAAGAAAGAATGCGTCCAGGGAAGTTATTTCACCTCAGAAGTGGAATAACTTCCCCGCACAAGTTGCTGGCCCTGGACGTACAGGGCCGACATTAAAATCAGCCCTGTATGTCCAGGGCCGGCACCCGCCCACCGCCTGCCCAGACTCCACCCCTTCCCTGCCCCCATCTAATTTCCCCGCACAACTGGCAGGGAGGTTATACGTGGTGGGGGAAGGCACGAATAGCAGGGATGGACGTTCCATTGGGATGTCCATTCCCGCTATTCGTGGCACAGAATAACCCCCTTAGTGTGTGTGTATGGGTGTCTCTCTTTGGCATCAAGTCAGTGCTGATTCCTGGCAACCCAGCATCCTCGGGATTTTCTTGGCAAGGTGTGACTAGAAGTAGATTGCCAGGCCTTTTATCCGAGGCAATGACTTGCCGAAGACCACAAGGAATGCCAGTGGGAATCAAATCCTGGTCTTTTGGTCATCAGGTTACTGCTCTAACCACTGGGCTATTTCTCCACTCTCAAAACACTTAAAGTACATACACATTTTATAAATCTGTGCGTAAATCATGACTCTGCCCATACTCCTCCCCTGAACATGCCTACTCTAAACATGTTCAAGTAGCCATCTAATTGCACTATGCATACCTCCACACACGAGGTAATGTTTATATGCGCAAATAATCCTTTATAAATTTACCTTCTTATAGCACAGGAGAATTTCTTAACTGTGGAGGGGCTTATTGGGTCACAAGGGGGCTGCCAAGGGATGCAGACATTCAAACAACTGACACATGTATCTGAGATAACCAGTAATCGGAGTGTTTTGTATTAGGCTATCATAACAATGACAAGAGTGGAATTACGTTAAAAAAATAGTTTAGGTAAGAGAGTTGGTGGTATCATATGATTAGCCCCTTGGGAAAGTACCATATGGTGTTGCTTTCCAGCCTTTCCGGTACTTTTTACTTAGATCTTTTCCATCCTGCTTGCAGGAAATAACACATTGGAATTAGGCCTGGGAGTGTAATGTAGTGATAACAGAGCAAGCTGTTGCTATTACATTTCATTCCCAGGTTGCTGCTGCTAATGCAGCTTCAGGTTGGATCACGGGATTTCTTTCTAGGAAATGACTGACAGCCAAGTCATGACCTGTCTTTTATTTCACTGTAGAAACTACCTTTGTTTTAGTTGGAAAAAAACCTTTCCATAGTCTTACTATATTTTAGCCATAGTCCCCAATGGATAAGGCACGTGCTTCCATTAGTGTTCAGTCTGGATTTTCCCAAAACCTTTTAACACATGACAGATGACTGAACATTGACCACTGGGATTATTGGTTTTACAAACTAATTTGTCATTACTGTTTTTTTTAAAGAGCTACTTATAAAATGACTGTATTATTGGAATGTTAGCCTGCTTTGATATTTCAGAGAGGAGTCTTTAGCTTCTTAAAACAGATAGTGATTTACTGTTCTTCATTCCTTTGGCAAATAGGACAAGTAATGACAGGCTTATGCCGCAGTGGAGTGTTTTATGTTAAGTCTTTGCTTTTAACATCAGATTATGCAAATATCTCACTAGTGAATTATGGCTATGGTAGACCTGCTTTATGCCAAAAAGACCAAAACAAAACTCACTGTGGGACTCTTGCCAACATCTTAAATGTACCATTTTGGGCACACATCTCTTGCAACACTTTGAGCCCGTTTCAGCACCCATCATTATTTTTTCTCTCTCAATGAGAGCCTTGGCCAAAGATATACCATTTTCAGGGATGTGAAATCTGACTTGCAGAAGATTTTGCACATTTGCTGCATGACGTGGTTCATCTTTAACACTAACACTAGAAGCCCCAAAGTGCATCAATTGACGCAATTGCATCTTCGAAGTTGTATACCAGTGCCACTGCTAGAACCATGCCAGTCATGTTCCATGACTTTGTTAGCAAAGTCAAGATGTTTAAATATGTGCATTGAAAATTAATGACAGATGCACCATCTAGCGGGAAAATGAATTTATACCTAAAAGCCCCAAAGTACGTCATTTGACGCACTCAATTGTCTTGGATGTGTCAATTGACGTTCTTTGGGGCTTCTAGTTATAAATTCATGTTCCCACTAGGTGGCGCATCTCAATCACTGTTTACAGTTTTACTCTGACATTACAAACAATAAACACATGACGTCGTCATATAATGACGTCACATACTGCACGTATTTAACAAATAAGTAACTTCACATTAATTCACATCTGCATTTCATGCTAAACGCAGTAATCGTGATAATGCATCAATTGATGCGCTTTGGGGTTTCTAGGTAAAATTCCTTTTGGGGCTTCTAGTGTTAAACCTGACCCTGTGAAATTGTTTCTTTTATTGTAGGACGATTTGATGAAAGTGTGATAGAAGAGAGGAGACAGTGTGCTGAAGACCTGCTGCAGTTTTCTGCCAACATCCCTGCCCTTTACAACAGCAGTCAGTTAAAAGAATTTTTTAAGGTATGTTCCTTCATATGTCACCATTGCTAACCCCAACAGTGACAAATCAGTGGCAAATAACTGCAGGATGTGAGAGCAGCAGTCTTTTTGGTGATGAGCACTGCTGCCAATAAACCAATGTACCACGGAAAATCATTTTCTGTCCTTTTGCCTTGTAGCTTCTGTTCCTATGCATCCTATTGTTCTACAGTCTCTCCCATATGCTTTTAGCTTACTGTTTGGTAACCTTGAGGTATTTAATACCACATTCCCCTGTGTTCCTTGACTTACGGCAGGACTCTGCTATGTACTAATTTCATTCTGTCTTAGTCACCATATTTTCTTTTTTGGCCTAGAGGCTTTCTCCACTTAAGTGCTTCAGCTCACTTGGAACTGTTCCCTACTGGGTCGTCTTAATATGCAGCAGCTCATTATGTTTCTTCCACTCTTAGTTCCCCTACCATCTAGTTCAGAAAATGGTAGTGGAAGGCATAGAAACATGACGACGGAAAAAGATCACATGGCCTATCTAGTCTGTGCTTCCATATCAACAACTACAGCAGTCCCCTTTTTTCCTTTAGAGATCTTCTGTGCTTGTCCCATGCTTATTTGAATTTAGATACTGTCCTCATCTCTACCATCTTCACTGGGAGACTATTCCATGGATCCACCACTCTTTCTGTAAAGAAATATTTCCGCATATCACTCCTGAATCTATCTCCTTTCACCCTCATCCCATGTCCCCTTGTAGCAGAGCGTGCTTGCAATCGAAAGAGGCTCTCCTCCTATGCATTTATGGAGGTATGTCAAGAGATGCGAACCACAGTGTCCTCTAGAACTCGACACAAGTATCATCTCGGCTAACCAATTTTGCAATGACACTGACTTCTTCTTTCTCCTCCTCACGCCAGGGGTCTTTTGAATAGACCTGGGCTGGCCATTGACTTAGGAGCCAATGATGGGTGTAGAATTCAAAGCCTTGAGCCCTGCGCTGCGATTTACAGTGTAACATAGGGAGCTGTGGCCTCTTTGTCCCAATATCCCCATTAACTCCTCCTGGGATGCCTCTTTGCACGGGAGGGAGCCTAGACTGAATAACGAATGCCAACATTGCTTAAATTTGGTAAATTCGGGTTGAAGTTTATTACAAGAGAACCAGCAGGGCCACTGTCATCTATACTGCCTTTTTGGGCCCCCTGCCATGAAGCAAGGCAGCCCTACACAACATACTTTTTAGGCCCCATTGAGCCTTGTGTCTACAGAGGTGCTGAGGCTCAACCTGGTCCTCCTGACCATTGTGGGGCACTCCTGGCACATTCAAAAGAGTTCATCTCCCTTAAAAGGTCTATCCCTGGCTTGGGTATTACCAGCTGCGATGCATTGGCAAGGGTGGGAGGGTGTGTGTGAGAAGCATTCAGGGAAGCAAGAGACCACTGCTTCTGGAAGCCCACATTAAATACTGCCATCACCCCTCAACCCCTCCCCCAGTGAGTCTAGCAGTGTGAATCCAAACTGTGACTCTCACAACTGGGGCACATGGTGCCGTTATCCTCATTTGCCATGCACCTCAGCCTGTCACCTCCCTATTGTCACTGAACCAGTGTATTGGCTCACTGCTGCTCTCTTGATCACTCCTTGAGTTTTTACAAGCCCCTTTTCATTTTTCCACCCCTTTGGGGGAGTCGAGCATATGTACATCTTGGTGTAATTTTCTTAGAGATACTTTCCTTTCCTCTGTAATCTTGCATCTAAATCACAGCTCTATGAGACCAAATTTTGGGATTGACCAAATAAACAATCCTGAATGAAATTATAAAGTATCTATCTGTATTTTTTATTTATGCATTTTTTTACAGTAAACTTCCAAGATCAATTTAAAGAGGATAATATCATAAAAGAGTGAGCAACTACCCTCAAGCCCTCATATGCAAGAAGAGGAGGGGAAAATCTCAAAACAAAGGAAATCCTGAATGGACTCAAACTAGGGAAATATTAGCAGACAATGGCTGGGATATAAATTGCTTCCAAAACAACCCTAACTAAACTTCAGGGCTTATTTTGGGGCTCTCCTCCGCTATGGATTGCACAGCAGTCAACCTAGATCTAATAAAGATGGACCGATCTTATGGGTCAAGAAAAAGATAATTGGACCTAGCCAACTTTAACTAAACATTTACAAGGAAAACGTAACCCCCCCCACACCCAAATGAACAACAGCAGATTTTAACAACAAATTGTTTCCTCCTTTTCTGAGTAGCCGTAGACTGATCCGGGAAAATCCTGATCCAGCAGTCCATAAACACTTTAACAGGAGACCTAAAGAGCATTTTTAAGAGACAGTCTCTGTTTTTCTGAGTCCAAAGCCAAGGTGACCTTGAATTTGAACCCTGACCTGTACAGGAACGCAGTTAAGTCCAAACTGTCATAAGTTAAGACTGAAGACTGTTTTTGTCCTGCCACCATCTTGACCTTTGCAGCAGGCAAATAAAATGTTTTAGTTATTGGAGGCGTAGATTGGAGGCACAGATTTAGAGGGTATCTTCAAAACCAAAACCAGAAGTTTTGAAAATAGGCTTAGAGGCACAGACGACCTCACACACTTTAGAAAGGAGATAGACAGACACTTCTCTTTTAAAGATCATTTTGATGAAAAAACATAAGGGGTTTAATGTTGCAATCATTAGCATATCATGCTCTTTTCCACTGCCATCACACATATAATAATGTTATACAAAATTCTTTTGCTGAGCTGTACCGCAGACCTTCCATTAAACAATCAGATTATTCTCTATTGTACCATATCACTTATTGCTTGTATAATAGATTATATCTTAAATTTCTACTTTCAGTGTTATACCTTCTCTGTTAGTAGTTAGCCATAACTATAACATGCAGCAATCTTTATTTGATATACCGCTAAAACTGTAGAACAAGCTATGCGGTTTACAGAAATATATAAAATAAGAATAAGTAGTTTGCCCAGTGAAGTTGTGCAGGGTGAGCAGTGGTCTCTCCCCTCTTTTGTGCTGGAATGCTTTACTCTGGAGACAATTTGGAGTGGCATCTCAAAACTGGGTGAGTTGATGGTAACACAATCGAACAAGATATTGTCTCGGGGGCATGTTAATGTTTTATCTATTTAGGAAAACTCTAGAGCAATTTCTGAATTGCAGAAGTCATCAATAGAAGTTAAGGTGCACCACCAGGAAGAGTGGTCCTTGGCTTTGATTGCTTGTTCTTTGTAATTTAAAGTTTATGTGTAAACTGCATTTATCTTTGGAACGGCGGTAAATAAATAAATAGTTCCATAGTTGACATAGAAGGAATCTTGGGAAAATTAAGAATTCTCAGATTTCTGCACCTGTTTGCATTTTTAAGGGATTCAAGCTTCCTGTTTCATAAGTGTTGAAGCATTTTCCTGGAACTGATCCAATCTACATTTAAAATCTTCCAATAGATGTTAATGTGACTCTATTTTCTGGCCAGTTTGAGTCATCAGCATGGCAGTAGACTGAAGCTGGAGAGAAAGGGGACTGTTCTAACATTAATAGACCATTCCACAAAATATCCAAGGTAAATACGTAAGGTCTCACCAAACTCTGACTGATACTGGAACAAGAACATTCCCCAGAGGAGTCTACAGGCTTTAGCAAAGAAGGATACTGAGACTCTTCTTCTACCCAGGTGCTACCAATCAGGCCGCTCTGCCGAGGCCCCAAATACTCCAAACACTCCAGCAGATGACCCCATCATTCAGGCGTCTCCCCCGATGCCGGGTGGCTATAACGGGGGGGCGCGGGAGGGGGGGGCGCGGGAGGGGGCGCGGGAGGGGGAGGGGGCGCGGGAGGGGGCGCGGGAGGGGGAGGGGGCGCGGGAGGGGGGGCACGGAGGGGGAGGGGGCGCGGGAGGGGGGCACGGAGGGGGAGGGGGCGCGGGAGGGGGGGCACGGAGGGGGGGGGCGCAAACTGTTGGTGTCTCCCACGCTTCAGCCCCTGAGACCTTCTATGCCAGCTGTTGTGGAGGATTTTGGTACTCTAGGCTTAAAGATATATCATATATCTAGCCCAGGGCACAGCTGCAGGTCTCCTTCCACCTTTGCCGGTCGCAGCAGGCTATCCGGCTCTTTCTCCCCGCTGGTGGGCTGCATGAAAGGAATCCATCGGCCTGCAAATCTCTATCACCTGCTTGCTGCTTCACCTTGCGCTTTGGTCCGGAATGAGGCATGAGGAAAAGAGGAGGCGCAGGAAAAGACTAGTCACTTCGGCACACCAGCCCAGGTGAATCAGTGGACTTCTCTCCATATACTATATAATTTAAATTTTTGACGGACTGCTCTTCAACTATTCGTAAATCAATTATGTTTCACTCTAATAAGGATTATTAATGCACTCCATTCTGACTGCATTAAAAAATAATCCTTTTCTTTTTATATTCATAAATTTAAATCTGTTTATTTCTAGCCACTCATCACAACTGATGTTCCCTTCTACATATTAACATATAGTAATTTTCAAACCAACATAGTACTGCTTTTCAAACTTCAGGTCATGAAACATTCTTTGGCTTCGGGGTTGATATTTCTACAGTCGCGTATCTCAGCTGTTGAGACCATTTCTCTGGGTTTTGATAGATGCTTCCTGACACAAAGCACTCTTCCATTTTACTTCTGGATTATCCACTTCCTGAGATACCAACGTTTAAATTTATCACATGATTCTGGGTCGTTCTATCACTGTAGTTTTCATATGATCGTCATCTATTCCACCTCCGCATTGAGTGTCTGGATGCACTGGATTCAAACTAAAAATCTAATGCTGCTCCCAGAGATTTAATGTTTGATCATCATCTCCCTTTCTCCAATATTCATATATGTGGTCTATGACCTGCCATCTCAACTAATCAAATGTGTGGTTCTTTTCTCCAGGACCAAGCAGGAAGTCAGTCTTCACATATGGGTGACGTCGGCGCCGACGGAGCCCTCATGCGGAGCATTTCCCCAGCTTTCAAGGAAAGCCTTTGGGAATGCAGCGCGCATGCGCGGTCCCCTTCCTGCCCAAGGGTGCCATCTTGCTCAGTCTTTCTTTTTCTGTGGAGCCCAACGGATGTGAGTTCGTGTCACCCGGGGAAAAGTAGATTTTTTTTTCTGCGATTTTCGCTTTTTTCTTATCCAGTTCAACGCCGGTTCCCCTTCCCGCCTGGGCTCGGTACACCGGTATCGAGTCGGGAATTTCTTTTTTCATTTTTTGTCGTTTGTGACTAGTGTTCTCGCCTTTTTTGTTATTTTCACTGGCAGCCCGGTCTTTTAACCTTGCAGGGCCCCTTTTCCCCTGATGGCTGCCAGCAGGTTCAAAAAAAAATGTGATCGGTGTAAGAAAACTATGTCTCTCACCAACACACATGACTGATGCCTCGGACCCAACCATGACCCGCTGGTCTGTGGCCCATGCGGCAAAATGTCGTCAAAGGCACTTCAGAGCCGTCAGCATCAACATGAAAGAGTTTTTTCAGAGTCTATGTCCGGCCAGGCCTGGACTTTGTCAGATTCCTCGACATCTTGGGTGTCTGATCCCGAGTGCCATCGTGGTTCCTCTGAGAGGGGGTCTCCCACCCGGGAGCACAAAAGGAAGAAGAAGCTTGTGAGGGCGGCATCGGTGGAGGCCCCTGGGTCCTCAAGGGCCAGGTCGCGTAGCCCTGACCGCCGTCTCGAGTTGGAGAGGCCGTCCAAACTACCTCGCATGGAGCCGGAGTCCCCCAGTCACGTAAGTTCTGTTGTCCTCATGGACAACCATGGAGCAGACAGAGCTTAAAGATCCCAAATTACCCATGTCTACCAATAGCCAAATGAATATGAATAAAATACAGTCTCTAAAATGCTTGTATGCAAATGCTAGAAGTCTAAAAAATAAGATGGGAGAGTTAGAATATATAGCACTAAATGAGAGGTTAGATATGATTGGAATATCAGAGACATGGTGGAAGGTGGGCAACAAGTGGGACACTGTGATACCTGGGTACAAACTATATCGTAATGATAGAGCTGATCAAATTGGTGAAGGGGTTGCGCTCTATGTTAGAGAGGACATTGAGTCAGAAAGGATTAAAGATTTTTGCAGGAAACTAAATTTGCTGTAGAATCTCTATGGATTGAAATTCCATGTAAAAAGGGGAAGGCGATGGTAGTGGGGGTGTACTATCGACCGCCTGGCCAGAATGAACAAATGGATGATGAAATGCTCAAAGAAATCAAGGAAGCTAACAAAAGTTACAGCGCAGTTATAATAATGGGTGATTTCAATTACTCTGTTATCGACTGGGTCAGTGTCACGGCAGGACATGCTAGGGAGATAAAGTTCCTAGATGACATAAATGACTGCTTCTTGGAGCAACTGGTTCATGAACCGACCAGAGGGGAAGCTATATTAGACCTAGTCCTTAGTGGAACACCAGATCTAGTGCAAGAGATAAGGATGTTGGGGCCACTTGGCAATAGTGATCATAGCATGATCGCCTTTGATTTAATTAGTGGAGGAGAGGATAGTAAGGAAATCCACAGTACTAACTTTTAACTTTCGAAAGGGAGGCTATGATAAAATGAGGAAAATAGTTAAGAAAAAACTAAAAGGAGCAGTTGCAAAGTTAAAGACTTACATCAAGCTTGGGTGTTGAAAAATACTATATTGGAAGCCCAAACCAGCTTTATTCCATGCTTTAAGAAAAGTGGAAGGAAGTCTAAAAAACTGCCAGCATGGTTTAAAGGTGAGGTCAGAGAGGCTGTTGTTGCCAAAAAAGCAACTTTCAGGAAATGGAAAAAAGAGCCAAACGACGAAACCTGGAAACAGCACAAGCACTGGCAAGTCAAATGCAAGGCATTGATAAAGCAGGCAAAGGGAGAATTTGAGAAGAAGCTAGCTGCGGAAGCAAAAACACGAAATAAAAATTTTTTTCAAGTACATTCGTAGCAAAAAAACCCGTGAGAGAGTCAGTTGGTCCATTAGATGATAGAGGAGTTAAAGGGGCACTAAGAGGTGACAAGGCGATAGTGGAGAGACTGAATGAATTCTTTGCTTCAGTCTTTACTGAGGAAGATGTAGGGATGTTACCCATGACTGAAGTGGAATTTAAAGGTGCGGAAGAATTGAAGGAAATATCGATACATCGGGAAGATGTATTACAAACTAAAGAGTAGCAAATCACCTGGGCCGGATGGTATACATCCAAGGGTGTTGAAAGAACTGAAATATGAGATTGCAGAGCTCCTATTAGTAATCTGTGAACTATCATTAAAATCATCTGTTAATACCTGAAGATTTGAGGATCGCCAATGTAACACCAATTTTTAAAAAGGGTTCCAGGGGTGATCCGGGAAACTACAGACCAGTGAGCCTCACGTCAGTACCGGGAAAAATGGTAGAAACCATCATAAAGAATAAAATTACTCAGCATGTAGATAGTCATGGCCTAATGGGAGACAGCCAACATGGCTTTAGACAAGGAAGATCTTGTCTTACTAATCTGTTATGTTTTTTGAAAGTGTGAATAAACAGGTGGACAAAGGTGAGTCAGTTGATATAGTGTATCTGGACTTTCAGAAAGCCTTTGACAAGATCCCTCATCAGAGACTTTTGGCAAAACTAAAGAGTCATGGGATAGGAGGCAGTGTACTACTGTGGATCAAGAACTGGTTAAAAGATAGAAAGCAGAGGGTTGGGCTAAATGGCCAGTTTTCCCAGTGGAGAAAGGTGAATAGGGATCTGTGCTGGGTCCGCTGCTTTTTGACATATTCATAAATGACCTGGAAAGTGGAATAACGAGTGAGGTTATCACATTTGGAGATGACACAAAACTATTTAAAGTTGTTAAAACCCAAGAGGATTGTGGAAAATTGCAAGAGGATCTTGATAAATTGGAAGACTGGGCATCAAAATGGCAGACGAAATTTAATGTGGACAAGTGCAAATTTATGCACCTAGGGATGAACAATCCAAACTATGGTTACACGATGCAAGGTTCCACGTTAGGAACCACCACCCAGGAAAAAGATTTAGGCGTCATTGTGGATAACATGTTAAAACCCTCGGCCCAGTGTGCAGTGGTGGCCAAGAGAGCAAATAGAATGCTAGGTATCATAAGGAAAGGAATGGAAAATAAAACAAAAGATATTATAATGCCTCTATACCGTTCCATGGTGAGACCGCACCTTGAATACTGTGTGCAATTCTGGCCGCCGTATCTTAAAAACGATATAGCGTTATTAGAAAAGGTTCAGAGAAGAGCCACCAAAATGGTAAAGGGGATGGAAGGATACTCCTATGAAGAAAGGCTAAAAAGGTTAGGGCTCTTTAACCTGGAAAAGAGACGGCTGAGGGGAGATATGATAGAAGCCTATAAATTAATGAACGGAGTGGAACGGTTAAACGTAGATCGACTGTTTACGTTATCAGAATATAGAAAGACTAGGGGACATGCAATGAAGCTACAGGGTAAACTATTTAAGACTAATAAAAGAAAATATTTTTTCACTCAACGTGTAATCAAACTCTGGAATTTGTTACCGGAGGATGTAGTAAAGGCTGTTAGTGTAGCTGGGTTTAAAAAAGGTTTGGACAGGTTCCTGGAGGAAAGGTCCATAAACCATTATTAAGAAGGGACCCAGGAATATCAATGCTTGACCCAGTACAAGCATTGTGGAACCTGTGTCTTTTGGGGAAACTGCTAGGTATGTATGACCTAGATTGGCCACTGTTGGAAACAGGATACTGGGCTTGATGGACCTTGGTCTGACCCAGTATGGCATATCTTATGTTCTTATGTCTCTCCTCCGGGAGAACCGACGTCAGGCCCGACGCCGTAGGGGCCCGAGTCGGGGGCTGCTGAGTCTCCTGAGCTTGGACTCAGGCTGACGGCCTTGAAGAGCACCTTGGCTGCCTTCATGGAACAGCAGTGGGTGCTGATCGCCGGTCTGACCGGTGCTTCTGCCCCGACCACCGGGACTTCGACGTCTAAGTCGACCCTGGAGACCGAGTCGATTCTCGAGTCCATCAAGTGTCGAGTTGATCCTCGGTCAAGGTCCCCCTCGACCTCCCGTGCGGGTCCGAGGTCTTCGAAGCCGGTGCCCTCGGTGTTGGGGCGGGTGGCTCCGAGGCCCACATGGCTGGAGACAGAGGTCGAGGAGTCCCCGGACACCTTCTGGACCTGGTGCATCCCTTCGGACTCCCCGGAGTCCGAGTCTCGGAGTAGGTCCCCCCCCGGAGGATACCCGGTTCTTGGACTTCGTGAGGGACATGGCCAAGGCTTTGGCATTACCTGCGGACGCTGAGGAGGAGCCTCGGAGCTCGATGCCCTCCAGTATGATTTTCCTGAGAAGAAAGCCTTTACTGTACCGGTTCCTCCGATTCTGGAATGGCTGCTCTTCCATATGTGGGAGACACTGGCCTCGGCACCGGTTCTTAGCAAACGAGTCGATTCTATTTATCGAGTCCGTAAGAGCCCTGGGTTCCAAAAGACGCAGCTACCGCACAATTCCATGGTTGTGGAATCGGCCATGCACCGCCTGAAGAGTCAGAAGATGCACTCCTCGGTGCCCCCCGGCCAGGAGGCCCGGAACCTGGATGCCCTCGGTAGAAAATGCTTCCAGGGCTCTATGCTATTTTGCTGTGTCCAGACTTACCAGCTGTACATGGGCATATACCTAAGAGACCTGACAAAGGAGATTGCCGGGTTCTCAGCTGGCCTCTCCGAGGAACCCTTGCAGAGGTTCAAGGCCTTGTCGACAGGGATTCAAGAGTGCTCGAAGTTTATCTCTCGAGCAGTCTATGATGGCTTTGAGGCTTCGGCCCGGGTAGCCGCGGCAGGCATCGGTGCACGCCGTCAGGCCTGGCTACAGTCATTGGACCTGGAGTCATGGGTGCAGGACAAGTTGGTCGATGTCCCTTGCCGAGGTGACAACCTATTCAGTAAGCCCATGACTGAAAAGGCTGCAGAAATCGAGACTTAGACTCTTTACCAGGACAAGGCTGTCCAGAAAGACTTCTTCCCCTTCTCAAAAAAAGAAGGGCTCGTGAAAAAGCCCTTTTTCCCCAGGAAGGGTGCGTCCTACAAATCCTACCCTCAATATCAGGCCTCTCCAGCTCCCCAACAGGGCCAGCAGGCCAAGGGGCAGGGGCATGGGCCCTGAAGGAAGTAGACCCCCAAGCCGCCAGCTTCGGCTCCTGCACAGCAGGGAACGGGGTTTTGACTCCCAAAGCATAGCCTCTTCTCCGCCAGTGGCTGCATTCAGCACAGGGGGTCGGCTGACCCTGTACACCTACAGGTGGCCAGCCATCACAGGGGATACCTGGGTACTGAGCATAGTCCAAAAGGGCTACATGCTCCACTTCCACCAGCTACCCCCTCCTACTTCCCAGGGGAGCCTCCAAGACTCCCTCTACACAGGAACCTTCTCCTTCAGGAGTTGGCAAGTCTTCTAAAGGAACAGGCTGTGGAACCGGTTTCTCACCACCTGAAAGGGCAAGGCTTCTACTCTAGGTACTTCCTGGTACCAAAAAGGACAGGAGGCTTCCGGCCTATCCTAGACTTGCGAAACCTAAACAAGTTTCTGGAGAGGGAAAAGTTCAAGATGATTTACCCTTGGGATACTGCTGCCCTACCTCCAGCAGGGAGACTGGCTATCTCCTTAGACCTAAAGGATGCTTATACTCACATCCTCATTCATCCAGACCACAGACAATATCTCAGATTTGTGGTGGGAGGAAACCATTTTCAGTACAGGGTACTTCCCTTTGGCTTAACCTCTGCCCCCAGGGTTTTCACCAAATGCCTGGCAGTGGTGGTGGCTTATCTCAGGAATCAGGGGATTTTTGTCTTCCCATACCTGGACGACTGGCTCATCAGGGGCCAGTCTCTCCAGGAGGCCAGACAAGCCACTCTTCGCACTGTCTCTCTTCTTCAGCATCTGGGCTTTGTCATAAACTACGCAAAGTCCACTTTGCTCCCCTCTCAGAACCTAGAGTTTATAGGGGCAAGCTTAGACACCCTTCAGGCAAGAGCTTACTTGCCCGAAGACGGGGCCCACAGACTGATGGACTTGGCCTCCCAGTTCCAAAGCAAGTCTCATGTCTCCGCCAGACACTATCTGCGGCTCCTGAGCCACATGGCATCCATGGTACATGTGACTCCGAATGCCCGTCTGCACATGCGGGCTGCTCAGTGGTGCCTCAGAGATCAGTGGACGCAGGCCACAGGCGACCTCAGAGACAGAGTAAAGGTGTCCAAACCACTTCTGTACTCCTTACAGTGGTGGCTACATCTCCCAAACCTTTTCAGGGGGGGTACCTTTTCAGGCTCCAGCACACACAAGGGTGCTGATGACCGATGATTCCTTAAAGGGCTGGGGTGCACATTGCCTGGGCATATGCACTCAATGCCTCTGGTCTCCTCGAGAGGCCGCACAGCAAATCAATCTTTTGGAGCTGCGAGCAATCCGCTTAGCTCTACAGACTTTTTCTCATGCCCTCTCTCACCAGTCTGTCCTAGTTCAGACGGACAATCAGGTGGTAATGTTCTATGTGAACAAACAAGGGGGCACGGGGTCCAGGCTCCTATGTCAGGAGGCGCTGGCCCTTTGCTCCTTTGCAGTCAAGCAAGGCATGTTTCTCAAAGCAGTTTATCTACCTGGTCAAGAGAATTTCCTAGCAGACAAGCTAAGCAGGATTCTCCAGCCTCACGAATGGCAGTTGAATCCATGGGTGGTCCAGCAGATCTTCCTCCGCTGGGGACTTCCATCCATCGATCTCTTTGCAAGTCCACTGAACCGTCAGCTGCCCAGGTTTTGCTCCAGACAGCCGCATCCCCTGAGGATGGCAGCAGATGCTTTTCTGATCTCTTGGTCTACGGGCCTCCTATATGCGTTTCCTCCCACGCCCCTGGTGGCCCGAACTCTGTTCAAGATTCTCCGGGACAAGGCCTCGGTGATTCTGGTAGCCCCCAGATGGCCGAGGCAGCCGTGGTTTCCACTTCTGCTGCAGTTGGCAGTGGAAACTCCATTCCCTCTGGGGTTGCAATACGACCTCCTGTCTGAAGATCAGGGTTCCCTTCTGTACCCCAATCTCAGATCTCTCAATCTGATGACCTGGCTGCTGAAAGGATAGTGCTATCCTCACCATCTGGAAGGGCAAGGCTTGACCTCTAGGAGGCAGTCCACCAGAAAGTCATATGCCCTCAAGTGGCGAAGGTTTACGGTATGGTGTGCTCTGCGCAATGAAGATCCTTTCTCTTGCCTTGTGCTAGTAGTACTGCAGTATCTACTTCACCTGTCAGACCTAGGCCTTAAGTCTAACTCTGTTCGGGTCCACCTCAGTGCTCTATCAGCGCATCACTCACCAGTGGAGGGACAGTCTCTGTCGGTTCACCCCTTGGTGTCCCGATTTCTCAGAGGTCTGCTTCTTCTCAAGCTTCCGGTTCGTCCACCGGTGACTGAGTGGGATTTGAACGTGGTCTTGCAGCAACTGACTCGCCCACCGTTTGAGCCGATGGCTACTTGCCATTTGCGCTTCCTCTCTTGAAAAGTGCTCTTCCTGGTTACTCTTACCTCTGCCAGACGTGTGAGTGAACTACAAGCTCTGGTTTATGATAGACCGTACACACAGTTTTATAGTAACAGGGTGGTCCTACGGACCCATCCGAAGTTCCTTCCAAAAGTGGTCTCCTCTTTCCACCTCAACCAGGAGGTGGTTCTTCCGACCTTCTTTCCCAGGCCACATACCAGCCGGGCTGAAACAGTCTTGCATACCCTGGACTGTAAGAGCGTTGTCTTTTTACATAGAATGTATGCGGGGGCATCGAAGGGCTACTCAGCTCTTCGCCTCCTTTGACCCTAATAAGATGGGGTTACCTGTCTCCAATCATATGTTGTCCACTTGGGTAGCAGATTGTATCACCTGGGCGTACAAGGCAGCCGACCTTCCTTTGCAGGGTCGAGTCACGGCCCACCGTGTCAGGGCGAAAGCCAATTCAGTAGCTCATCTCCGTTCTGTTCCGTTGGCAGACATCTGCCAGGCTGCAGCTTGGTCTTCAAGCCAGACTTTTGCAGCCCATTACTGCCTGGAGAGAGAGTCCCAAAGGGACTGTGCTTTCAGACAGGCGGTATTCTGTAATCTCTTTGAGGTTTAGGCAACTCCTACCCTCCGGCCCTTGTGTTGGCCTACCG
This sequence comes from Ichthyophis bannanicus, assembly GCA_033557465.1. NCBI lineage: Eukaryota > Metazoa > Chordata > Amphibia > Gymnophiona > Ichthyophiidae > Ichthyophis > Ichthyophis bannanicus. The sequence continues at coordinate 458,025,627 of CM066033.1, forward strand.
TACGGGGGCGTTCTCAGAGGATATTCTTATCACGAATGCTGAGGCTCTTGAGAGGGAGCCATTTTTTTAGCTTAGGGTTCCCCGGTAGCCTACAGCAGGGGAGTCCCATATGTGAGGACTGACTTCCTGCTTGGTCCTGGAGAAAGAGTAGTTACTCACATGTAACAGGTGTTCTCCAGGAGCAGCAGGAATCAGTCCTCATGACTCTCCCTCCTCCCCTGGAGTTGCAGTCATATCATTCATTTTGATTTTTGCAGTCTTTTAGCTATGTCATCAGACTGAGCAAGATGGCACCCTTGGGCGGGAAGGGGACCGCGCATGCGCGCTGCATTCCCAAAGGCTTTCCTTGGAAGCTGGGGAAATGCTCCGCACGAGGGCTCCGTCGGTGCCGACGTCACCCATATGTGAGGACTGATTCCTGCTGCTCCTGGAGAACACCTGTTACAGGTGATTAACTACTCTATCTATACAGTGTTGTACAATTGGCACGGTCATTGTGCAATTCGCCAATTATGAACAATGCTGTGTCAATCTGGTTTTAATTGTTCTTCTTATCTATACTATATGCATTAACTGATATGGACAAATAATTGTACATCTTTGCCCCATGTCGGTAAATGTACTATATAGGACAGATAAGAAGAGCAATTAAAACCACATTGACCGAGAATTGTTCACCAGGTGACGATTCACACAGTCAAAGTGCCGTTTGTACAACATTACATAGACGTGCACCACACACTTGATCATTATTATTGATGTATTGTCCAAAGAACCAATAGAAAAGCTAACTTGTGTGATACTTTTTCTAGGAGACTGATTCAAGTTGCATGTATAATACATAAACATTGGGAAACTTTAAAATTATATGACTTTCATTGTTCATCCAATTCTAGCATATTCTAGAAGTAAAAACGTGTGGATTAGATAGTAAAATCTGTGTCATGGGAGACATCTCAAATTGTCAAGCAAGAATCAGTAGGACATCATAAGTGGAATTTTAGAGGGGACGTCCAAGTGCAATCTGGGACATCTAAGCCAGAATGTCTGGGGAAAGAAGTGGAGGCTTGTCCAGGTGCAGATGTCCATATCAGACATGGCCATGTTTGTGAAATCACATCTACAGGGGCATCTACATAGACATCCCCATGACCGTATTTCAGAACCCAGGTGTCTAGGATAGCTAATGGTTAGAATAGTGGTTAGGAACAGGAAAGCAAGGGTTCAAATCCCACTGCTGCCATCATTGAAATTGTGCCGAGTAGTGGGGGTGATGGAGTGCTATCTTTTTTTCTACACCCTCTGGATGTTTTTCAGCCAAAAAGAGCACTTTCATGATGCTTATAAGTGCCTGGAGAAGGTATAACCTTAAACGTGAATCTGGATGTGCAGGATGTTTCTGAGATCAGGCAATGATGTCCAGGTTCCTGGGAAGGCCTCAGCCATGCCTCCACCATGCCCCTGTTCAGATACTGACATTCTCACGCTGGGGATATCCCCAGAGCCGGCTTCTAAAATTGTTCTGGAGACGTGTCTGCTTTGGATGTCTCTATGCCCATTTTTCAGACAGCTAAAGCTTGAATGAGGCTTCTAAAATTCCACCTTATAAGAACATAAGAAATGCCATATTGGGTCAGACCAAGGTCCATCAAGCCCAGTATCCTGTTTCCAACAGTGGCCAATCTAGGTCATACTTACCTAGCAGTTTCCCCAAAAGACACAGGTTCCACAATGCTTGTATTGGGTCAAGCAGTGATATCCCGGATCCCCTTTAATAATGGTTTATAGACCTTTCCTCTAGGAACTTGTTCAAACCTTTTTTAAGCCCAGCTACACTAACAGCTTTTACTACATCCTCTGGTAACAAATTCCAGAGTTTGATTACACGTTGAGTGAAAAAATAGTTTCTCTTATTATTCTTAAATAGTTTACCAATAGTTTCATTGCATGTCCCCTAGTCTTTCTATATTCTGATTATGTAAAAAATCGATCTACGTTTACCTGTTCCACTCCATTCATTAATTTATAGACCTCTATCATATCTCCCCTCAGCCGTCTCTTTTCCAGGTTGAAGAGCCTTAACCTTTTTAGCCTCTCTTCATAGGGGTGTGCTTCCATCTCTTTTACCATTTTGGTGGCTCTTCTCTGTACCTTTTCTAATAATGCTATATCCTTTTTAAGATACAGCGACCAAAATTGTACACAATACTCAAGGTGTGGTCGCACCATGGAATGATACAGAGGCATTATAATATCCTTTGTTTTATTTTCCATTCCTTTCCTTATGATACCTAGCATTCTATTTGCTGTCTTGGCTGCCGCTGCACACTGGGCAGAGGGTTTTAACATGTTATTCACGATGACGCCTACATTTTTTTCCTGGTTGGTGGTTCCTAATGTGTAACCTTGCATCGTGTAACCATAGTTTGGGTTTTTCTCCTGGGACAAGCAGGATGAGTCAGCAACACCTGGTGACGTCATCCGACGGCGCCGAGACGGAAGTACTCTCCATAGCTCAGAAGGGCTTTTGCCCTTCTGAGCATGAGCCAACTGGCCCCACCTCCCGGCCCGCCCCTAGCTAGCCAGTTTCAGTTCTTCCACCTTGCCAGCAAGACGGATTTTTCTACTCTCCACCAAAATTTAAACATTATGAAATTCTAATTCTCTTATAGTCAGTTTTTTTACTTGCCATTGATGTTTTCAAAACTTCTTTTCCAGAGCTGTTCCAGCGGAGCTTGGATTCCTGCGGGCCATGTGCTCCCAGTCTCTACAGCTTTACCACAGGCCATGTGCCCTTGGTCTCAGCACAGTTAGCCAGCTCTGAGATCTCCCCGCCGCTGCAATGCCGATCATCACACCATCGGAAAGAATAAGGCTGGTAGAGAAGCAGCTGGATCCCAACAGCAGCAGCCCAGGACGTGCCAATCTGGCCTCCGTTCCCGGCTAGCATGCCACCGCGACTCCCCCAAGGGCAGAAGACCCTGAGTGAGGAATAATCGCAGGAGGTAGCCCTCACGGCAGCCCGGGACGTGCCTAGGGCCTCCGTCCCCGGCCAGCCTCCTGGGTCCCGCCGGTGTTATTGCTGCGTTCCTGAAGATTGCTCGGATACTCCTTCCGGGGTTTGGATCCTCGACGTTGATGCGGCCTCTGCAGCCCACCCCGGTGGCTCTGAGCACGCTCTCACGGGCCTCCGTTCATAGCCCCGCGGCCCTGGACACCCAAAGTGGTCAGCTTGCCTTTTCACAGCCGCCAGCCCTACCGGCCTCGTGGTTCCCATGGCGGCGGCCATCTTGCTTTCATCACAGCTCCCGGCTCCTCCCCTTCGGCGCTATTGGTCAGTGCCGATCCAATCGTTCTCTGCGAAGGGGGAGCCTCTCATTCAGTGGACACTCCCACCATTCGGCACCGAAGCATCGCTGAGGACCGCGCCGACGTCTGGGCTCCGGCGCAGTAGACTCAGCGTTAGCAGTAGTGCTAAGTGGTCTGCGAAGGAGGAGCCTCTCGTTCAGCGTGCATCAGCAGAAGCTGCTGATCGCAGTCTCTTCGCTGGCGATCAGCCTACAATCCCAATCTCTCTGGAGAAACCGCGCCGAAAGAGATATCCTCCCTGGCACGTCACTGCTGGGGCTGCATCGCGAAGCATGAGCCTGGCCGCCGGATCTGCTGCTGCTCTGCTCCGCATACCCCTGTCTCGGCGCCAACGTACATTCCGGAGCGCACTGGGGCATCAGAGGTAGGCCGCCATGAGCAGGAAGTGATCCTGCACCTTTAACTGTGCGGTATGCCACTCCCCTCAGACGCATCATCTTCTGCTCGGCTCGTCGTCCCTTCGGGCCTCGGCACTGAGATTCTCCGGCATGCACAGATTCCGAGCTGTACCCCCGGTTTGCGCATCGGTCCCCAAAACAGAAACATGGGGCATCCTGAAGAGGCGAGGCCAGTTCCAAACTCCGCCCTGTCCCAGTAAGGAGCGATATCCTGCCTATGCTTGTTCTCCCGTATGGCGCCCTCCCCTGATGTGTGGCCGACAGGATCGCACTCTGAGGGATCGCACTCTGAGGCCAACTCACATACTTAGCTGCCTACACTGAATCCCATTGGGAACCCCTGCTCCATGAGTCAGGGAAGCTGTAGGGAAGCATCTACCCGCCGAAACCCAAAGCATTGCTGAGAGGGAGCTCTCTTGCACAAAAAAAAAAAAAAAAAGAGGGGGGGAGGGAAAGATCCTCTCTTGAAGACTGTCCACATTACTGCAGCCATTGGCCCTCCGTGCTAAGACCTTCGTCGACCTCAAGGAATCAAGTTCACATCACATAACAGCGTTAGGTCTGTGGGTGCGGCCAGCCACAAACAGAGCCTGCCAAAAATTCAGTCAACCAGAGAGAAGGCAGTGCTAACACCTGGCTGTGGGTAGACTCTGCACCCTCAGAGTTGTGGGTACACTCTGCACCCTCAGTGGCACATTACACACTAGATGCCTCAGTACCGCGCTGATAACAAATAGTGCAATATAGAAGAAATTGTGAAAAAATAAATAAATAAATAAATAAATAAATATCGGCAAGCGCAGGTAAACCCCCCCCCCCCCATGTTTTCCTCACTGGAATGCATGGAGAAGAGCGCAGACACTCCCCATGGATGAAGCCCCTGGGCCCTCCCGACTCTTCCTGGGAGGCTGGATCAACGCACAGGAGCCAACAGTGTGGTGCAGTACACACAGCTTGTATGCCCTGGAAAAGAAGGTCACAGATTCCGGTCCCAGCTGTGCAGAAAATGTCGAGTGAAATAGGAAGGGCTATGGGCGGTTAAGTACCCTTCCTTGCTACCAGACAGATATGCATAACGACACAGGTGGCAACTCGCTTCATTCACCCTCGGATTGGAACCCATGCCTAAGGTGCTCCTTGCGTCCTTTAATGGAAGGCTTGACAATCCACGCCCATGCCCAGAGAACCAGCTGCATCTAAGATTGTGCCTAGGACGCAGGGGTAATCCCTCATTTCCAACCCCCTTTCCCTGGCCTAGACAGCCAGGGACATCCGCTGATCGTACGGATGCACAGGGGGCAATGCTTGCATAGGCAAAGGTTGAAGTTTGATCCCTCTAATTCTCCAGCATGTTTTTTCCCCTATCACAGGTTGCTAGACCTGTGCACCGCCACCCACAGGAAACCAATCGGAGTTTGTCCAAAGGAATGGGTGGTCACTCCACACCAAAGAAAAACACAGTTCATGGACAATCGTAAGGTCCATGCAGCATCAAAAAGTTGGTTTGTGAAGATAATCACTATCCGTGACCCCCCGCATCTAGACCGCCATTGTGGGAGACCCAGGCAACAACCCAGCAAACCGGGCTCCCCAGTGAACCACCAGAAGCCTCATATCGACCAGATGCCGTTGGAGTGAACGTCAACAACACTGTATCCGAGTCATTCCTACTGCAGCACTGGAGGAACACCATTTCATCATCATGACAGCCTCTGTGGCTTAGCGCGCAGAGTCACAGGTCCAGCAGCCTCTGTGTCTAAGAGCACAGAGTCACAGGTCCAGGTCCCAAACACGGATCTCGGGAAAGATGTTTCTACATCTCCCTGAACACCATGGCCTACCAGGTGAAACCTGCATCTCTGCTGAAACTTCACAATGCCAATGACAGAACCAAGTTCCGCAGCTCCCAGCCCAGCTGCGCACACCGCAAAGCCAAGGACGTAACCAAGATCTGCAGCTCACAGCTGCGCCCGTTCCCCAGAACCTCCTGTGCTCCATAAACAGGGGCAACAGGCTACCACCAGGATATCCCCGCTGAGAGAATCCTACACAAGACAGGCCATGAAATCCATGACAAGACAGGCCCTGAGACCTGTGACACTAAGATCTGCAACACTAACCCCAAGTAACCTGTGGCACTGAAACCTAGGTTACTATGGACATGAGTGCAAGGGGGCAGATTCAAGGCCAGTCGGGGGATCGCCAGCTGAGACCCTCCTTTATGATCATAGGAATAAAGTAACAGATTCAATACCTGGCTGCCAGTCCGGTAGGGGTATGAGCTCACAGCCAGAGTGCCACAACGGCTCTGTGCTCCAGAGCCGGCTCAGACACATCAAGGTCCTGGGTACAAGGGAAACAGACCCTTGCTCCCCTGCAGCAAGACTCTAGACCCCAAACTTACCATCAAGCAGTACCTACTCACAACTTGAGACCCTGACTTACCGTCTCTCTCGCAGTTCCTGCCCGTCAAGGCTGCCGCACCGCACGGTGCCCTCCCACTGGGATTCAGGCAGAGCCGCCAGGCAGACTCAGCTGCCAGACATTCCTGCAGGTACAAAACCTCAACCCTTTGCCATCAGCTCTTCCCCCTTCAGGTGGGCCGCCCACATATCGCCTGACCTACCACGTGGTGGACACGAAGGCACTGGTTTACAATGGGCTGAACCCAGGCCATCTCCACTGTCCCTCTCCACCTTGCCCTGGCCAATAGCAGCGCTATCCCTAAACATATGGCTATGGGGCACCTGCATCCCCCACCCCCGTCAAGTGTGGGTGGATAATGCTTCTCCCTCCCCTCAGGTGTGGGTGGACAGTGAATATATCAAGCAAGCGTGGATGGACAATGCGTGCTCGAGAGCATGGCCCGGTCATCATGCGAGTCCTACAATTCACACCTTACCTGTTGTCTCTTCTTACCAACGCGGTACGAATGAATATACATCATGCAAGACCTACAACACCTGGCAGCAACCAGCAGCGCGATCACAGCCTCCGACGTCTGCACTCAGCAGCCTCACTACGGTATGGTGATCACCTCAAGGAGTCATCACCCCAAGGGCTCCCCTTAGGGCAGCCACATTGCCGAACCACTGCAGGTGATATGGATAGACCACAGCAAAAAAAAACAAAACCAAAAACAAAACAACTGGTTAGGCCGCCGGTAGGCGTATTGGATAATGTTCCAATCTGCTAACCCTACACTCCAAACTGGATACCTACCTCGAGGAGCAGAGACTCCGTACTCAGGATATCTTCAAAGCTCTATGCAGCTACGTCCCCAGAACATGCATGAAATACTGCACCAGCAACAATTGACCCAACCCTTCATCGCATGGGAACCCAACGGATCCCGGCCCAATTCAGCCAGGGACTCAAGCAAAGTCTCAAGCCATGCCAAGGGCGAACACAGGACTCTAGCTGCGCCAAAGGTCTAAACTGCGGACTGTACTTACAGCAGGGCCTCCTGCTAACACTGCAGGGAGCACAGAGAAATGCCTAGCTGTCTCAAGGTCTGAATGGCTACCTCCTGCCTGGGCACACTTGACCAGGCCAGCCGTCACGGTACCAGTGTTTAATTTGCTTCACTCTGTAGCTCAGTTGATGTCTATGTAATTCCTACCCTTAGTTGTTGATATAAGTCACATCCTTACTTATCTATTGCACTGCTCCTATAGCATGCTCATCATTGCCGCTGCAGCTATCCCTGCTCGCAGTGACTACCCTAACGCTACAGCTCATTGGACTCCATCTCCTGCTCTCTGGGGCTGCCCATTGAGATCATTCACCCTCGCAATCACTGCGGCGGCGGAGATACTCTCTCGCAATCACTGCAGTGGCACCTGCATGCATAGCGACTGGATGTTCCATCACCACCAAGCGATGCACCTCATGGGAGCAAAACCATTCTGTGTGCATGTTGCAGGTTGACACCCACCAGGTGCGCTATGGCATCACCCTGCCTAAATGGCTTCCTATAATATTTTGGTGTTGGATTTCACCATTATAATCAGATAAGTGTAATTTGTTAAACACTTCTCATAAGCTATTTTATATTATGATTAAAATGGACTGGCTGCAGCGGTTTGGGGTGGTTCCTTTCCCCTCTCTGTGGTAGCCGCTCCGAGAGAAAAAAAATAAAAAAAATAAATAAATAAATAAATAAATTAATTAATTTGCTTCACTTAAGGTTTAGTTTTCTCGGTACATATTCTGGATGCTTTGATTACCGGGTATGGTATAATTTGGGTAAATGGCTTCCTAGGCAGAGGTCATCGTTCGATCCCTCAGTGGCCTCATTTCATCCGGTCCTGATCTGGGCCTCGGCCTCCCCCCTTCCACCGCATCACTTGCCAGCTTGGGAGGCACCAGGTGTGGCTGACTCATCCTGCTTGTCCCAGGAGAAAACGGAGTTACTTACCTGTAACAGGAGTTCTCCGGGGACAGCAGGATAAGTCAGCCACACATACCCACCCACCTCCCCTGGAAGGGGGTTGACCTCCGACAGGTGCCTGCCTCCTAGCGGCTAAGGCTCAGCTAGAGACAAACTGGCTAGCTAGGGGCGGGCCGGGAGGTGGGGCCAGTTGGCTCATGCTCAGAAGGGCAAAAGCCCTTCTGAGCTATGGAGAGTACTTCCGTCTCGGCGCCGTCGGATGATGTCACCAGGTGTGGCTGACTTATCCTGCTGTCCCCGGAGAACTCCTGTTACAGGTAAGTAACTCCGTTTTCTTTCCTAGGTACATAACTTTGCAGTTGTCCACATTAAATTTCCTCTGCCATTTGGATGCCTAGTCTTCCAATTTATCAAGATCCTCTTGCAATTTTCCACAATCCTCGTTGGTTTTTACAACTTTAAATAGTTTTGTGTCATCTGCAAATTTGATAACCTCACTCGTTATTCCCTTTTTCAGGTCATTTATGAATATGTCAAAAAGCAGCGGACCCAACACAGATTCCTGGGGTATTCCACTATTCACCTTTTTCCATTGGGAAAATTGGCCATTTAGCCCTACCCTTTGCTATCTATCTTTTAACCGGTTCCTGATCCACAGTAGTACACTGCCTCCTATCCCATGACTTTTTAGTTTTGCCAAAAGTCTCTGAGGGACCTTGTCAAAGGCTTTCTGAAAGTCCAGATACACTATATCTACTGACTCACCTTTGTCTAACTATTTATTTACACCTTCAAAAAAACATAACAGATCAGTAAGACAAGATCTTCCTTGTCTAAAGCCATGTTGGCTGTCTCCCATTAAGCCACGACTATCTGCATATTCACTAATTTTGTTCTCTATGATGGTTTCTACCATTTTTCCCGGTACTGATGTCAGGCTCACCGGTCAATAGTTTCCCGGATCACCCCTGGAACCCTTTTTAAAAATTGGCATTACATTGGCGATCCTCCAATCTTCAGGTATTACAGATGATTTTAATGATAGTTCACAGATTACTAACAGCAGGTCTGCAATCTCATAGTTCAGTTCTTTCAACACACTTGGATGTATACCATCCAGTCCAGGTAATTTGCTACTCTTCAGTTTATCAAATAGCGATACACCGGGAAGATGTATTACAACTATTTCTTTCAATTCTTCCTCAGTATCACCTTTAAATACCACTTCATTTATGGGTAACATCCCTACATCTTACTAAATGTGAAATGTGCATTTTGATGATAGAAGGAACAACATGGATATATCCATTAACGCAGCAAAAGATTAAATTTGAGACTCTAACTACATAGAGATTTGACCATGCAATCTGTGTTATAATATGTCTATGTTCTCTGGTATGTGTAGGATGCACAAAAAGGAAAATTTTAAAACAGTTTTAATAGATCACAAATCCAGTTTAAATACCAACAAGTTTTTTGGCATCTTTATTAGACCATCATGTCTTAAGGAATCACCAACTTGATCAATTAAAATGGAGAATCATAGGTTGAATCTGAATGCCAAAGAAATCTAATTGAGTTTATGTTTATGTCTATGTTTATTAAAAGATTTACTATACCGCCCAAGACCAAAGGCATCTGAGCGGTTTACAATAAATTTAAAATATTTAAAAACATTAAAAATATAGACTGCTAGGGAGGAAAGGAACGCCATTAAGGAATAGAAAAGAATAGAGAAAAAGCAGGGAAAACAACAGGCAAAGCACATATCAACAGGAGGAAGGAGAGGGAGACACGACTGTAGGGGGGAGGTTAAAAGCCAGACAAAAGAGATGGGTGACCAGAGAATTAGATCAAGGGCATGCGATGGATGTCATCTACCTAGATTTCAGCAGAGCCTTTGATATTGTTCCTCATAGTAGGCTTATCAATAAACTCAACAGCTTGGGGATGGGTCCCAAGGTGGTGAACTCTATCAGAAATTGGTTGACTGACAGACGACAGAAGGTGACGGTAAACGGAACTCACTCGGATGAAAGGAAGGTTAATTAGCAGGGCGCCCCAGGGTTCCGTCCTGGGGCCGGTACTGTTTAATGTATTTGTGAGTGATATTGCTAAAGGACTGAATGGAAAACTCTCTTTTTGCAGATGACATGAACATTTGCAACAGAGTGGACTCCCCTGAGGGAGTGGATAACATGAGGAAAGATCTACAAAAGCTGAAAGAATGGTCTAATTCTGTCTGGAAGCAGAAATCCAAGGGAATTGTATGTGATAGGGGGCGAGAGGTTGGTGTGCACGGAACAGGAGAAGGACCTCGGAGTGATTGTTTCTGAGGATCTCAAGGTGGCAAAAGCCAGAAGGATGCTGGGTTGCATACAGAGAGGAATTACCAGCAGAAAGGAAGAGGTACTAATGCCACTGTACAAGTCGCTGGTGAGGCCTCACTTGGAATATTGTATTCAGTTTTGGAGACCATATCTTGCAAAGGACATAAAAAGGCTGGAAACAGTTCATAGGAAGGCAATGAAAATGATTTGGAGCCTGCGTCGGAAGACTTCTGAGAAGAGACTTGACGACCTAAATATGTGCACTCTGGAGGAGAGGAGGCACAGGGGAGAATATGATTCAGAACTTTAAGTATTAATGAACAAGCAAACCTCTTCCAAAGACGGGGAAGCTGTAAAACCAGAGGGCTGTAAAACCATGAAGCTGCAAGAGGATAAACTGAAAGGCAATGTCAGGAAATACTTTTTCACTGAAAGGATGGTGGATAGTTGGAATGCCCTCCTGATGGAAGTGGTAGGGGCAAAAACAGTGACAGAATTCAAAATGGCATGGGACAGACACAGTGTATCCCTTTATAGCAACAGGATAAAATCAAAATAAACATAACTATCTCTTATATCTCAGTAAATAGGGGTGACCTACACAGAGCGGTGGGTACACCCCTAAATAAAGGCACGGGGAGGGATGAACTGCACGGAGCGGCAGGTGCACCTACTCTTGCTGCCTTGATGGGCAGACTAGATGGACCATGCTGGTTTTTATCTGCTATCATATATTATGTTACTATGGTGAAATACACACGGAGAAACTTATATCATAAAGTAAAATGGACAAAATTACATTCTAGCATTATCACTGCCATGAATATATAGGTAAGACAAAAATATTAATAAAGAAATTCCCTTAGGTTTTATAAAATCATTGGGTTTGACTTAAATATGTTGATTACTTGATATTGGCATTTGACCTTGAATGTTTAAGTGGTAAACATGAAATAAAGCAAAGCATTATTACACGGCAGACTGTACTATTGCATATCAAAGGATCCTATAGTTACCCGATGGATAAGACACCATGTCTGCCAGTAGAAGCAGACTGGAGCCTGATTCAAGAGCTTCCTTTCCATCAATCCTTCCATAAACTAGTATTAACCACAGATGTACCAAATATAGAATGAGGGAGCTTATGTACTATCCGTTTGCGTCCAAGGAGCATGAATGAGAAGGAAAAGATCATATGAAATCACCTTCTAAAGCTAAGAGCAATCTTCAGTGTGCTTGGATTTTTTTGCCAGGCTACTTTTAAGATAGAGAAGTTTGAATTGGACACCAAATGGTGGTGATTTATATATACATAGAAAATGATGGCAGATAAAAACCATATGGGCTAAACAAGTAAAATAGAACTGGGTTTTCCCCTCTTTGTCTACATCCAGATCTTCAGCATCTCTTTACAATCTGTTGACAGATGCTCCTTTAGGTAATATACAGTATGTTTTGGGAGCATGTAAGATGATTGCAGGCAAACTGTCAACATCCAAGACTTTACAGAATATAAAGCCTAGTTACTCACCTGTAACAGGTGTTCTCTGGGGATAGCAGGAATCAGTCCTCGCATATGGGTGACATCTGCACCGATGGAGCCCTGGTGGAAGCATCTTTATCTTTATCTTTATCTTTATCTTTATTAAAAATTTAATATACCGCCTGCACCATTTGGCATACAGCGGTTTACAATAAAAACAAAAGCGGAGCTACTGAGAGAGAAACAGAAAAGAACGCCATTCATGTAGGGTAAGGAATAGAAAAGAAATAGGCCAACAAAGTAGAAAAATAATAAAAGACAGACAGGTTATCAGGTAGACACAGAAGGAGGGGGAAAAGGAAGGTCGAAGGCTGAGCAGAAAAGGTAGGTTTTAAGACAAGCTTTGAAAGTGGAGAAAGAGGATTCTAACCGTAGCGAAAGTGGCAGTGAGTTCCAAAGACGGGGCCCAAGGAAAAAGAAAGCAGAAGAACGTGTGGATTCAAGATGAGCCTGAGAAGGGGATGGGAGAAAAAGACGATTCAAATGGAGAGATCTAAGTACTCTAGAAGGACAAGAAAAGTGAACCAGATCGGAAAGATAAGTGGAATACCAGTGTGCAAGGACCAGTGCACGAAAATCAGGATCTTATACTGTATGCGAAAAGGAACGGGCAACCAGTGAAGGCGAAGAAGCAAAGGAGTGACGTGAGCTGATCGGGGAGAGTGGGTCAGAAGACGGGCAGCAGTGTGATGAACTAGTTGAAGACGACGAAGCTGGGTAAGTGGAAGACCGGCTAAAGATGCATTGCAATAGTCCAAACGAGAAACCACCAAAGCAAGGAGAAGTGTAGTCATAGAAGTGGGGGAAAGAAAAGGCCGAATTGCTCGAAGTTGTCGCAGAGTGTGAAAAGAACGTTGCACAACGGAGGAGATATGATCTCTAAAAGTTAAGGCAGAATCCAAAGTGACCCCGAGATAACGCAGAGAAGTGACTAGGGGAATAGGTCCAGCAGGAAGGGAAGGGGACACAACTTTGGGAGATGCCTCCACGCATGCATAGTCCCCTTCCTGCCCAAGTGTGTCATCTTGCTCAGTCAGATGACATAGTTAAAAGACAGCAAAAATATTAAAATATGGTAAAGAAGCAACTCTCAGGGGAGGAGGGAGGGTTGTGAGCACTGATTCCTACTGTCCCTGGAGAACACTTGTCATAAGTGAGTAACTACGCTTTCTCCAGGAACAAGCATAAAGTCAGTCCTCACATATGGAACTCCCTAGCTACAGGCTACCGAAGCCCATAGAGAGAAGAAACATAGTTATCCTCAGGGGATGCCATGAACAGCAGCAATTGAATCTGCAGGCGCAGACTGCAGTAGGACCCATGTGTCCGAAGGAAACCAGCACTCTGGTAGCCTGAACACAGAAGGGCTGGAGGGTAGGAGTTGCCTAGACCCCAAAAAGATTACGGAGCATGGCCTGACCGAAGGCACTGTCCCGTCAGGACTCCCTCTTCAGGCAATAATGAGCTGCAAAGGTATAGACGGAAGGCCAGGTGGCGGTCCGGCAGATGTCCACCATCGGGATGGAGCGCAGGTTTGCCACAGAGGCTGCCATGGCCCTAACACAGTGCATCATGACCCGGCCATCCAGCATGAGCCCTGCCTGCTCATAGGTGAGGTTGATACAATCCGCCACCCAGGTAGATAGCGTACGCTTGGTCACCACTTCCCCCAGTCTACTGGGTTCATATGAGACAAAATGCTGAGAAGCTTTACGGTGACCCTGGATATGTTGAATGTAGAAGGATGGGGCCCTCTTACAGTCCAAGGTGTGGAGGACAGTCTCTGCCCTACTTTCATGAGGCCTTTTGAAAAAGGTGGGGGAGCACACCCTCCTGGTTGAGGTGAAAAGGCGATACCACTTTTGGAAGGAATTTGGGGTGTGTGCAGAGCACAACCTTGTTCTTGTAGAACCTGGTATAATGCGCCTCGGCCACCAAAGCTTGAAGCTTGCTGACCCTGCGAGCAGAGGTGAGCGCAACCAGTAACACCACTTTCCACGAAAGGTATCGCAGATAGCCAGGGGCTCAAAAGGTGGGCGAGTAAGCTGCACCAGTACGACATTGAGGTCCCACTCGGTCACTGGAGGGCATACTGGGGGTTTCGATAAAAGGAGTCCCCTCATGAAGCAGGTCACTAACGGCTGGGCAGAGAGGAGTTTGCCATCCACCAGATGGTGATGTGCTGCCAGGGCACTAATGTGCACTCTGAGTTCGATTTGAGTCTGGAGTGTGAGAGATGGAGAAGGTACTGCAGGACCAGCTGCACCAGACAGGAGAATGGACTAATCCCGTGCTCTGCACACCAGACTGAAAATCTGCACCACTTGAAGGCGTATGCTCTCCTGGTGGAGGACTTACAGGAAACCAGCAGGATCTTCTCCACTTTCCCTGAGAGGTTGAAAGGGGTTAGGGTCCTTTTAGCAGCCACGCTGTCAGTTACAGGGACCCCAGATCAGGGTGCAAGAGAGATCCCCCCCCCCCTCCTGCAACAGGAGCCTGGGGAGCTCCCCAAAGGGAATGGGAGTCTCCACCAACAGCCGGAGGAGTAACGGGAGCCATGGCTTCCTGGGCCATCGAGGGGCTATCAAGGTCAGCGAGGCCTTGTCGTGGAGGATCCTGAATAATGTTTTGGCAATTAGTGGTGTGGGTGGGAAGGTGTACATGACTTTCTGACCACGAGATGAGGAACACATCTGCTATGACCTGGAAAGGGTGGACTTGCCAAGAGCATGAACAGGGCAACTCGTAGTTGTCTGGGCTGGCAAACAGGTCTATCCATGGTTTCCCCCCAGAGGTGGAAAAGCTGGCTGGCCACTCTGGGGTCCAGCTGCCACTCGTGCGGCTGAAGGATCCTGCTTAATCTGTCGACCAGTGCATTGTCCTGGCCTGGCAGGTATACTGCCCGTAAGAGTATGCCCTGCTGGACTGCATAGGAGCAGAGGGCCATAGCCTCATGGTAAAAGGCACAGGACCCTGAGCCCCCCCTGCTTGTTCACATAGAACATCACCACCTGGTTGTCTGTTTGGACCAACACTGGTTGGCGACATAGGCGGAGGCAAAAAGCTTGGAAGGCTAGGTGTATCACCCATAATTCCAGAAGGTTGATCTGCTGGTTGCTTTCGCTCTATGACCAGTTGCCCTGGGTGCGGAGTTACTCACAGTAGACTCTCCACCCCAGCAGGGAGGCATCTGTCGTGAGAACCCTTATGGGGCACGGAGTCTGGAAGGGCATCCCTGCCTCGAGGTACTGGGGATTTTGCCATCAGATCAGAGATTCCGCCAACTGGTGGGTCACTACAATTCTGTCGTGGAGATAGCCTGTGGCCTAGGTCCACTGGTCCCAAAAGCACCACCGTGCGGCCCTCATGTGGAGGTGGGCATCTGGGGCAACATGGACCGTGGATGCCATGTGTCTGAGTAGGCGCAGCAAGAGCCAAGCGGACACTGAGGGACGGCGTTGTATGTCCAGGGCCAAAGCCCTGAGCCAGGCGACTCGGTCTCTTGGAAGGAAGGCCTTTGCCTGGAGGGTGTCTAGTCTTGCCCCTATGAACCCCAAACACTGTGTCGAGAGGAGGTGGGACTTGGGGTAGTTTATTACAAACTCCAGATTTTGCAGGACCTGGATGGTATGTGCGGTCGCTTGCTGCACTTCTGAGGCAGGCCTCCCTTTATAAGTCAATCGTCCTGGAAGGGGAAGACAAACATCCTCTGGAGTTGGAGGATGGTGGCCACGACAGCCAGGCACTTGATGAAAACACTTGGTGCAGAAGCCAAGCTGAAGGGCAGCACCCTGTACTGGTAATGGCTGCCCCCACCATGAGCATCAGGTATTGCCTGTGGCTGGGGTGAATGAGGATGTGTGTGTAGTCATCCTTCAGATCCAAGGAGCATAGCTAATCTCCCTGCTGGAGGTAGGGCAGCAGTGTTCCAAGAGATAGCATCAAACTTCTCCCTCACTAGGAATCTGTTCAGATTGCACAGGTCAAGGATGGGCCTTAGGCCCCCTGTTCCTTTTGGTATGAGAGAGTACCTGGAGTAGAACCCCTTGCCCCTGAGATGGTGGAGAACTGGCTCTACCGCTCTGTCCTCGAAGACCTGCCAGTTCCTTCAGTAGAAGGTCCTGATGAAGGGGAGAGCTGGGAGGCTCTCCCGGAAAGAAATGGGGAGCTGTTTGGGCCAGGTGGAGGAAATGGTTGTCCTTGACCACTTGGAGTGCCCAAGAATCGGTGGTGATGGCTGGCCACCTTTGGGCATCGTGAATGAGACTTCCCCCTGTGGGCTGCTGACATCCTTGGGGTGGAGAGGCTATGCCCAAGGAGTCAGAAGCTCCCACCTGGCTGGACCGGGGCTAACGCCTGGGGCTTGGGAGCCTTCTGCTTGTGAGGGCCATACCCATGTCCCTTGGCCTGCTGACCCTGCTGGGGAGCCGGGGAGGCCTGAAAGATGGGTAGGTTCTGTAAGCAGCCCCTTTCCTTGGGTAGAAGGACTTTTTACCCAAGCCCTTCCATTGGGGAGGGGCAGCGGTCTTTTTAGAGAGCCTGGTCCTCATCATGAACTCTGTCTTCAGCTTGGCAGCCTTTGTTGGTCATGGGTTTGCCAAAGAGGTACTCTTCTTGGCATGGGACATCGATCAATTTTGTCCTGAACCCATTGCTCGAGGTTGGACGACTATAGCCAAACCTGGTGTTGGGCACCGATGCGAGCCGCTGACTCAAAGCCGTTATAGGCTGCCCGAGACATAAACTTGGAGCACTCATGGATGGCTTTGGCCAGGTTCTTGAACTGCTGCAGGGGTTCTTCGGAAAGACCAGCTGAGAACCCAGCGAGTTCTTTCGCCAGGTACATGCCCATATACAGCTGGTATGCTTGGATCCGGCTGATGAGCATTGAGCCCTGGTAGCACTTTCTGCTGAGGGCGTCCAGGGTGTATGCCTCTCTGCCGAGTGGCATGGAGGAGTGCGTCTTCTGACTCTTCAGATGACGCATGGCTGACTTCACCACCATGGAGTTGTGCGGCTGTTGTGACTTCTGAAAGCCTGAGCTCCAGTGGACTTGATACATCGAGTTGAGCCACTTACTCACCACCAGCATCAATGCTGGTGTCTCCCACAAACGGAGCATTAGCCATTCCAGGATGGGAGGGATGGGCACCGTAAGCTATTCCCTCAGAGGGGCCTTGTATTGGAGGATTTCTAGCTCCTCCGTCCGAGGGTCATTCTCAGATTTCGTTGGGAACTCTAGGGCCTTTGACATGTCCCTGATGAAGTTGAGGAATGCCATGTCCTCGGGTGGGAACCGACACCAGGGCTCCGAGGAAGGAGAGTCTGAGAGGATGTCGCAGTGGTGACAAGGTGCTCCTTGTGGTCTTGGGCAAGCCACTTAACCCTCCATAGCCCATGTTCCCTGTAAAATAGTTATCTCCAAGTTATAATACCCTGTTCAATGTAATTTCAGTTTGTTCAATGTAAACCGCACTGATGCAGAATAGCGCGGTATATAAGAGAATGTAAATAAATAAATAAATAAGTATCCAGTGACTTCTCATCCTCCATTTGCCCATCAGAATAGTCCGTCGAGGACTCGAGGGAAGGATGACTCATGGGTTCCGGGGCTGATCCCCACTGCAGCCCTCTGAGACACCATGGCTGATGCCGAGCACACTAGCTGGGAAAGATTTCTGCCCTGTGGAAATGGAGCTGGATCGAGAGCTTGGCCGAGGATCGACTCGAGCTAAAGGACCTTGAGGATTGGCTCTGCCTCCGGGGACGTCCTCTGTCGAGGGCCCGGTGATCTGGGCAGAGGAACCGGTGGTACTGGGCAACAGCACCTGCTGCTGTTCCAGGAAGGCAGACAAGCTGTGCTCTAGGGCTGCCATTCTGGACTCCAAGCCAGAAGGCTCTGCAGCCATTGGTGCAGGCACCAAGGGAATTGGGCCCGACGCTGGTTCCCCAAAGGGGAGTCCTCGACGAGGATGGTGTCGGGCGACCAAGGCTGGCCTGAGGTAGTGTCTTTTCAGGGGACCTTCGCAGGTTGCTCCTTTTCCAATCCCTCGTGCATGAGCGTCTAGGACTGCAGGACCTGACTCAGGACTTGCCCAGCCCACCTGAGCTGTCCAGAGACGTCACCTTCGAGGCCGCCGCCTTCTTTTTGGTTCCCTCGAGGGATACCCCCTTTCCGAGGAACCATGGCATTGGTCAGGGTCCTTAAGGCTACCCTGGGATTCTTTGGTTTTGGAAGAGGCCTTTGCCTTAGGAGGTACCAGGGACTCCAGGAAAAACTTATCGTGCTGCTGCTTGTGGCTCTTGAGGGCCTTGGTGGACATTTCTTACAGAGGCTGCATGCCGTGGGGTCATGGTCCAGTCCCAGACAGCAGTCGTGTGTGTCGGGCACACCGATCACACTTTTTAAAACCATTGGTAGCCATGGGAGAAAAAAGTATCCCAGTGAGGTTGAAGATCCACAGTGCTGCCATTTGGGAAAAAGGTGTGAAGGTACCAAGGAGGAAAAAAGACTACGAACCCGAGACTTGATGCCGGGGTAGCGGGCTCGGGTGGTGGGAAGAGGAGAGTATGAAATTCAGGTCGAGAAAATCAACTTTTCCCAGGGGAAGAGCAGACGGACGTCTGAAGGTCTCCGCGAAAAAAAGGAGACTGAGCAAAATGGCACCCTTGTGCGGGAAGGGGACTAAGCATGCATGGTGGCATCTCCCAAAAGCTTTCTTTGAAAGCTGGGGGGGATGCTTCTGTGATTGCTCCATCTGCGCTGATGTCACCCATATGTGAGGACTGACTTCCTGCTTGTTCCCTGAGAAAACAGAATAAGGCCTTTGTAATCCTCATGACTAGAACTTTAGAAGCCCTTTATGCATGTAATCTAGAGCTTTATACATGTAAATAGCTTGTTATAAAAATACCTGGAGTATATGTGGGTAAAAGTTACACGTTATGTCATTTCATGCATACTTCTACCTGTGATGATCAGAGACATTCCTGGGGGTGGAACTGGAGTGAGGTTTGAATTTATTTACATACTTTTGGGTTTTCACAATGATGTATGTAAATTTTCTCAAATTTTGTGCACTGAACAGCAGATATAAATATGTGTGCAGTCTTCGTGAGAATTTTTAACGTGGGAAGTATGTGTTTTGTTTATGCACCTGCTTGTTGCACAAGTGAGATGGCTTGTTACAGAATCATCCTTCTAGCCCTTTCCTGGCTCGTACAAATTTGATTTCCTTGTTTTTATCAGCTGTTGGTCCAGACAACAATCCATCATGCAGAATCTCCTTCACTGATAACTCAAGATCAGGGGGAAGTTCTCCGTCTGAACATCCATTCGCTAGCATTTTTGGCATGGATGTTGCATGCTCATTAGCAGCGACTCCAACTTTCTCAAGAACTGGAGAACCTTGTAATAGTTTCTAGGAAGAAAATCACAAGAAAATCATTCATCTTTAAGAGCTTATCCATGTGTTCATTCAAGGAAAACATAACCTGTTTATCTGTTCTTCACAGAACCTGCTTTGTTATTTATTCCGTCTTTTGTTATCTGGGAGTGGAGGAGTAGCCTAGTGGTTAGAACACTGGCTTGGTAACCAAGCAACCAGGGTTTGATTCCCACTAGCACTCCTTGTGGCCTTGGGCAAGTCACTTAACCCTCCATTGCCTCGGAAGAAAGGCCTGGCAATCTACTTCTGGTGATACTGCCAAGAAAACCCAGGAGCTTCTGGGTCGCCAGGAGTCAGGACTGACTCGAAGGCACACATTGCATTTGCATTTGTTATCTGATCTAAGTACCTCCTCAGTAAAGGTCCATCTGAATGTGAAAACTGCTTACCACAGTGGTGTCAAACTGCAATCATGGCGGGCTGAAAAACATTCTGGTTTTCAGGATATCCCTAATGCATCTCATGAACTATTTTTGCATGCATGACCACCATTGTATGCAAATATATCTCATACATAGTCTGGTTTTCAGGATACTGTTAATGAATAACGTGCTATCCTCCATATCCATATTCAGTCCTAATATACACTCATTCATGCCTTCATTACATCATGTCTCGACTACTGCAGCTTCATTTATTGTGGTTTTCGTCTTGCTAGTCTAAAGAAACTTCAGTTGGTTCAAAACACAGCCACCTGTCTTTTAACAAACGCATCCTGATAAGATCATGTCACCCCTCTCCTCTTTCTAAACCACTAGTTACCTCTACCCTATCTTTTTCATTTTAAAACATTGATACTTGCTCATAAAGCATATCACACTGGTGTGCCAATCTTCTTATCCACTCTCTTGACTCCCTGTTGTCCTCTGCGTACTCTATGATCACAGAACTGTAATCTACTGGTTATTCCCTTGATTTCAAAAACATGAATGGAAGCATCACGCTGTCCTGCTTTTTACTTCCTGGCATCTTCACTCTGGAACTCCGTATTCCTCCATGTCAGAAATGACTCCTCATAAACAGTTTAAGGTGGTTCTTAAGACCTATTTTTTTGAAAGGGCCTTTATGGGACTGCTCAGACTGAGAGGCGTACAGCCAGAGCTAGCAATCTTGTATGCTTGTTGTACTGTATATCCTCTGTTCTTTTTTGTCTAGCTGCCCTATCCTGTCCTGTTCGTAGAGGGTTTCTTTTTGCTTTTAATCATTTTTAGTATTGTAAACTGCTCAGGGACTATCTGGTAATGGGCGATATAGAAAGTCTCTTTTAATAAGCATGAACGTTATGTACATAACATAACATTAATGGAGATTCTGCATTGCTATACCCATTAGCATCCAAGTTCTTTCAGGGGTTATGTCATAAAACCTGCGGTCAAGAAACCACTTGCATCATGGGACCTTAATATGGTTCTGGCTCCACTCATAAAAATGCCCTTTGGAATCAGCAAAAAGAAACACATAAGGTGATACCATATATTTTGACTAATTTTAATATAGTTCTTGGCCAGCTTTCAGGAGTTACAGCTGTCTGTCGCAAAGGGGATGAGCAAAAGATATTGCCAGAAAATGCAAATGATTTATACAATACATTACAATGACAACATGAGGGGGAAAATGGGACATGGGGGTGATATATTTAGAGTGATAAGAAGGTGACAGGCAGGCAGCTTAAAAACCTAAGTCTCTAAATCCTTTTGGGAGTAGTTCTATAGGGCTTTTCTGTGCATGAAACACTTCCACAACTTCTCTTTAGAGCAGTTGCCCCCATATGGGGTTCTTCGGGAGGGTGAAAGGTGCAAGGACCAGATGCAGTGAGACATACTTTCTCCTCCATTGCTCCATTCTGTTGATATGCTAACTGGAAGCCTCTGTCGTTTTATAATGGTGACGTTTTTTATTTCAGGGTGGAGAAGTGCACGATGGCTCTGATTTGATTGGTCCTGCAGAGCCATTTTCAGATTCTTTGACCGACAGCCTTTCTGACTGCAGTACTGAAGGTTTGTTTTCACACATGGGTGATGCTGGTTTTAGTCATTCTCTTTGCATATCTCCCTGCTCTATAGTCATTAAATTAATTTTCTCAAAAAATATTTGCTAGCACCTCATTGTTGCTGCCTTTTTTAAGTCTCTGAGTTTGTCATGATATTTGTTGTCTGCAGTAGCGTTCAGTTCAGATCACTAATGCGCACCTAATCTAGATCTGTAGTGTATTTTCCGGAAATCGACAGCAGCCTGACGTGATACTGTGGTTTGCCTTTCACATAGCACATGGAGGGCAGAATAAAAGCTCCATTTTAACTTCCTTGAGTAAACAATCTTCATTTTGTAGCCACATAGTCCATAAACAACAAAGTGTAGTGTTTTTTAGGGAAGAATAAACGCACAGAGCCTTCATGCCACACGCTAGGCATTGAATGACATGATAGAACTAGGTTCCAGCACTTTATTTTGGTGTTGCTTTTGCAACACACTGCATGACAATGGGCAGACCTGATAATAATTTGGTGTGAGCTGCAGGCAGGTAAAAATAATTGGGCAGGTTGTCAGCAAAGAAAAATATAAATGTCAGTGAAGTTGCTTTAAATTAAGAAGTAAAGGCTAGCAGGGCTGGCCCTAGGGTTTCTGCCGCCCTAGGCGGAAGCTCCAGCTGTGCCACCCCCCAGCCCCGCTGCTGCTGATTCCATCAGTGGAGGGGGCAGTGGCGGCAGGCCATGTGTGAGCACTGTGCTGTGCTGCCTTAGGCGGTCACCTAGCCTGCCTAGTGGATGGGCCGGCCCTCAAGGCTAGATTTATTAAGGTGTAATACTGCAGTAGCACATGGTAACTGGTATTAATGCATGTTATTTACCACAGGTCCGGTTTTATGCAGTGGGACTTAATTAGTAACGCAATAGAGTACTTCAGTAAATCTAGCTAAAGTTAAAGTTGTCTTAAAATTTTAGCTAGGGGTATATCCTCCTCGAGGCTAGTGCAACGATATTAGACATCCTAAGCGAAACGTCAGCTTTTGTGCCCCCTCGCAATTAGCTTTTAGATCCCTAGTGCCCCATCCCTTGATATTTTGATCATTAAACTTGATTGCAGTCATCTCAACACCATCACTGGGAGAACAATCTTATAAAAACACATATATTTGGACATCACACTTTTTTTTTCAGTATTACATGAGGGAAATTTAAAAAAGCCATGAAAAATGGACCATTTGTGCATTACCCATTCTACCTGCAGGTAGAAGTATGCACTCGTGATTCTGCCAGGACCTATTGCTTTACTTTGACTGTTACTGTTCTCTGATGACCCATTCGACAAACTAGTTTGCCTAGTGATTGAGTTGGCCCTGGTCCTCTTAAATGCAAATGCAACGTGTGCCTTCAAGTCAAAGCTGACTCCTGGCGACCCAGCAGCTCCTGGGTTTTCTTGGCAGTGTACCTGGAAGTAGATTGCCAGGTCTATCTTCTGAGGCAATGGAGGGTTAAGTGACTTGCCCAAGGCCACAAGGAGTGCTAGTGGGAATTGAACCCTGATCTCTTGTTTACCAAGGTAGTGCTCTAACCACTAGGCTACTCCCCAACTCTTAAATATTATTGTTTGACTCTTCCGCACAGACGTTGTGGTGGATTAGCTCTGTGCTTGTTGATTTCCATTTCTTTTCTTAACGTAAATTCATCATTTAGGAAGAAAACTGTTTAAAATGAACAAAAAAATGTATTCCTGCTACATCAGGTATTGGAAGAATCAGTAGTGTGTATAGAGTCACATTTCTAGATCCTGACAATCACGGTGGAGGAGGGGAAGTGAAAAGCCCTGATTAAATCAGTGCTGAAGTGACATGTCTTTAATAAATCGCCCAATTTCAAACTTCCACTTTTAATATAAATCAAAAAGGCTCATTTAGAAGCGTTCCTATAAAAAATAAAATGCCAAAATGAACAAAAGAAAAGTCCCTTTGAGTTTAAGTTAGATAGATTAATGTAACAACCACACTTCTTTTCCTTTGACAGTGTAAGTTAACCTGCATCGTAGACTGGATGCTTTCTTACTCTTGCTGTATGTGCATAAAATGATTTATATGGTTAGCTTCAGAGTTAAATGAATATATATTTATATATTTCTTTTTAACTTGAGGCCAGTCATTATGTAACTTTTGACTGGACAGTACGATATCTGGCCAAAAAATGTGGCTAGAAGAGGGCATGATAGGAGGCGCACTGGAAGTGTGGCATAAACTTAAAATGGATAGGACCAAATATATAGCTGTCCTAAGCTAAATGGATAACTTAACTGTTGAAAATCAGCATGAAGATGAGCGGATAAGTTATCTACTTTTATTTATGCGACGATCACCTCATTGGACATTGACTACATATGTTCATATAGCTAGAAATAGATATATACGTACCTCAAAGCAAAGAATGGTAGCAAAATTGTGTTAAAGAAAAACAAATCCCAAAACCTGACTACATCAGTTATCCTCTAGATGGCAGTATTAGCAGGGGAAAAAGGAGAATTTAAAACCCAGTTAAAGCCAAAATCAGTGAAGAGAAAAAGGGATCCTAAAAGGTAAGCTCTGTTGCTAGCAAAAAGGAAAAATTGCAATCAGCTTTAAACTTTAGCTTTTATTACATAGCAAGAACAAATAAAAAAATGAGGAGAGACTCAAGAGGAAATATTAGCATCAAAATCTCAGTGAAAACCAAACAAACAATAACAAATAATAAAAAAACAAAAGTTATACATAAAGTTCATGTGAAGGGACACATCTCGTCTTTGTTCATCAGTAATAGAAAGTGACAGTAGGGAAAAGTGATGAATGGAAGTTCCTCGCACAGACACAGGAAGCCCAGTAGGCATGAAACCCAGCGCACTCATCAGAATGAAAAGACCACAGGATGATTCCATTTGCCAAAAAGGGTGGGAGGCAGGATTGTCCCATCAGGGAAACAATATAATAATTAAGGGAAACAGTTATACCACATTGGAAGATGTAAGACAAGTCTAAAAGAATTAAAAAAAAAAAGTCTGGGCTTTTTTTATGATATCTTCTTCACATGAACTGCATCAAATACAGCACCTCTACAAACTAGTCTATATAAAGTTGTTAAAAATAGTCAACAGCTGAAGGGGACTATAGGGTGGCTAATGGTCTGGCAGCAGAGAACGCAAAACTCTTTCCTGAAATGACTGAATGCACATGTAACTTTGTTTTAATCTTTGTTTTCTGCCTTTTCTTGTGGTTCTTTCCATATGACAAAGAAACAATGAGAGGAAATATATTCAGTATACAGGGTTGCAATGACTAAGCAGTACTGTAAAGGCACACAATCCAGCCATTTTATGGCATTGATTCTACCATAGCTAACATATTTCCTTAAGTTTGATCACCTTTTTTCCACCAAATTCCTTAAAGTGCAAACCAATGAAAATTGATATCGTGCAAAAAATGTAAAAATAACATAAATTGCAATTCTGTAATATAACCTCCTAAAAGGAAATTCCAATTTCAGTCTTGATTCATAGCAAGTCCTGACCAGAAATAAGCACCCCCCCCCCTCCAACCCCACCCTGGCTGACCATCTGTTAAAACTACATATTAAAAAGCCAAGCTTTTAGTTGTTTTCAAAATGTTGAATAATGTCAGCGTTGCAGATTTCTAAAGGGATAGCTTTCCTCAGTTTGATAGCATAATTTGTGAGCACAAAGTCCGTTGCAGCTTAATCTAGCAGTGTTGTTATAATGACCATGTGGTAAGCAACATTTCAGAGATGAACAGAATGAATCAACAGAATCATAGCATAGACGTGGACTAGACAGGCATTCAGGAAGAAAAAGGTTGAAGCATACGTATACCAGGTTTTAAATTTTAAAGGTAATTTTGCCATTGATATGGAACCAGTGAAGTACCCCTAGAATAGGCCTAATGTGATTTTTTTTTTTTCATGGTTTTATCCAATAATAATCTAACTGTGGGATTGTGCAGAAGTTGAAGATGTCTAAGAATTATAGTAAAACCTGTTGAATCCCGTTTCGGTGCATTGCAATACTCTGTAGTTTGTTTTTTTTATTAATGCAAGAATAACCATTGTAAATTCCTTTTTGTTTAATGATTTGCCTCATCTGCGTCTTTGAAGTATTTTATGTGTGATGTAACTGCTTAGGCGACATAAATGTCATAAATAAATAAAATATGGATGCAATTGACAGAATTGTCTCAAAAGACAGAAACTACCCGATGTTATAGAGGAAATCTGATCTGACATGGACAATTGAGTATCTGCTTTGCATTCAGACTAGTAACTGAATGGTTCACATAAGTGATATTAATTACTGCAGTGATAAAATGGCAAAGAAGAAATTGTAAAAGCCTTATTAGGAAATACTTTTTCACGGAAAGGATGGTGGTGCCTGGAATGCCCTGCCACTGCAGGTGGTGGGGACAAAAATGGTGGCAGAATTAAAAAAGGCATGGAATAAGCACAGAGGATCCCTAATATAGGAAGAGGAGCAGTCCTGCTCAAAGCAAAACCTCAATGACTTTCATGCATGAAAAAAGCATAGAGTGGGGGTAACCTGCACGGAGCAGCATGGCCATGCTGGTTTTGATCTGCTGGCATTTATTATGTAGCTTCTCTTGCAGTGGCTAACCCATAGCATGTCTGAGTTTGAAGGATTCAGCTTCTGCTTCTGCTGCCAGAGCTAGCTTCTCACAGCTTCCAATTAAAGATTTATGTTTTGACAGAGCAAAAATCTGGATATTGTCAGCAGAAAACTGGCACGAGATGTGCCAGGGGTGCCAGGTAGATGTTTTCACTCGACACACAGTGAAGTTTTGGAACTCATGGCTGGAAGATGTGGTAAAGCAGTTAGTGTACAGTAGCAGGGTATACAAAAGGTTGGTTCAAGCTCCTGGTGAAAAAGTCAATAGATTTTTAAGTTAGACCTGGGAAAACTACTACTTATCCCTGGGGGTACGTAGTATGGACTTTAGCTACTTTTTGGGATTCTGTCAGGTACATGTGACCTGGATTGACCACTGTTGGAAAAAGGATACTAGGCTTTGTGGTTTGATCTAGTATGGGAAACCTTATGACCTTAGGTTCTTATGAAAAGGGGTAGAGAGAAGATTGAAGCACGGGTGTCACAAGGCTCAGTGGGCGAAATATAGAAAATTGGTGAGCTCGGAACATACACTGCCTGTGATCTGTCAGAAAAGATCCTAGATACTGTAGACCAATATTAGTCAGATGTGTTGAAAGAAAAACATGACCAAGAATGTCAAATGGTGCATATGGATTCTTTAATATTAACAGGAATTTCCCTCCTCTGTCCGCACGCATGAGAACGCTATCAGCCAAAGAAAAAAAAGCTGCTTCTGTACCATTACTGGGTTGAAAACCTGGTTGGCAAGGATGTTAGAACCTGCACCTTAGGTCAAATACATTATTTTTTTCATCATGCCAAAATATAGTAAATTTGACACCAGGCAGTAGCGTTCTGTATTTTTATGACTTCACTGGGGTTTTTTTTCTCTTGGAATTTGCTTATTTATTTTGGTGCAGCAATTTTCTTTCCCTGGCAGCCTCGGTGTATGTGCACTGGACCAGGCTTTAGGCCGTCTGTCCTCACTGAAGCTAAATAGACAGCTTGGCAGACTGATATCCACATGTGTGAGGAGACAGAATGAAGTGATTTCAGTCAATACCTTCTGTAGGAAATGAATGTAGTTAACACTCCCTCCCCCCTTGATTTTAGCACATATTTTCTTTAAAATCTGTTCAGTATTTGTTAAGGATCCTGTTTCTTGCTGGCTATAAGCTGTATTTTGTGTGTGCTCTGGGACCTTTGCCCATGACTAGAAAATGATAGTCGGGTCTAATCATGGTGGAGGCAATTGGGGATTAATAGACCCTCAAATTTCATCTCTACAGGCCTTCATTACTGGCTTCATCACACATCATGGTAGTTATTTCTCTTCTGTTTACAAGGCTTGGCAAATATTTGTTTATCATGGCTCAATATTCAAATTTATTACAAATTTTATATTCAATTTCACAGGTAGATAACGGGAAAACAGAGCCCAATGTTAAAAAAAAAAAAAAAAAAAAAAAAAAAGCTGAGCTTCCAAGTTTATGAACCTGAGTTAGGTGCCTAAATTTGTTCCATCCTTATCATCCTGCTAGTTCAGTCCAGACAAGTGAGTTTATTTTCTCTTACCAGCAGATGGAGGCTGACTTGAACACATTTTAGTGATGTCATCACTAGGTATATCCTCTGGCGCAGCACCGAGAGAAGCCAGTATTTATCTACCTCCAGCAGGTGCAAGGAGTTTGGGCTGATGTAGCAGTGCAGATAGGTCCATCTCCCCTGGCTCACACCATGATGCTTGTGGCCTGTGTGACTGAGACCTTAAGGCCCAATGTTGCCCAGAGCTCAGGTACACCCCTCTCCTTGAGCTGGCAGCTGCCCTGTGTCCAGCACGGTTATCCATGGGTTCCAGCACTGGGGGCCTGAGAGGAGTAGGAGGACCCCATGGGGCCCCTGAAGAGGATGGTAAGTTGGATGCAAGCCCCCTTTCCTCTTGCTGTCCTCTGCTAAGCTTTTACTGATTTTTTGTTTGTTTGGTTGTGGGTTTTTTTTTAAACTTTTCTCTGGCTTCACAATTGGTCAGGTGGCTGTTGTCTGTCTTGTCTCTCTGGCATTTCAGGGCTATCGGGCCATTTTTAGATCAGCTGGCCCAAGTGACTATAGTGCTTTCACACAGTTTCTCGCGTAGACTGCTGTAATATAGTTTATGCAGGATTACCATAGTCCCAGCTCAAGTGCCTACAATTGGTTCAAAACACTGCTATACAGATTCTTACCCATTCCCACAGATTTGATCAGGCTATTTTATCTATGCCTTCAGCAGAACATGATCAGGGGCAGTATTCCATCTACTTCGAGATGCCCAAGAAAATGAGGTTCCCTCTGGCCTCTTTTGGACTTTGTAAACTGTCCATGCCAAACTCCATGTTCCCCATTTCCACATGGAAACCATCAGATCAGTCATTGCCTCTGATTGGCAAGGAGAGTTCCCATCCTCCCTAGATCTTGCAGAGGCATATCTTCATATTCCCATCTAAGAGCAACACCAGTGGTTTCTATGCTTCTGCATCTTGGGTCATCACTGGCATGCCTCTTCAAAGCTTCTCGA
This sequence comes from Ichthyophis bannanicus, assembly GCA_033557465.1. Lineage (NCBI taxonomy): Eukaryota > Metazoa > Chordata > Amphibia > Gymnophiona > Ichthyophiidae > Ichthyophis > Ichthyophis bannanicus. The sequence continues at coordinate 458,054,298 of CM066033.1, forward strand.
TGGTCAGGGTGGTGGTGACATCATTCCTGCATAGATGAGAGATCTGGGTTCATCCATCCCTAGATGACTGGCTTATTTGTTCTGACTCCCTGGAAAAGTCTAAGAAGGCACAGCTCGAGTGATTCAGTGGCTAGAATGGGTGGGATTGGTGATCAATTATCCCAAGAGTAGCTGGAATTCCTCCCAGGATTTGGAGTATCTCAAAGCTTGATTCAACACTCTCCTGGGTTGTCTTCCTCATGCTTGAGAGATCTCTCAAGCTGCGGAACCAACTTGGGGAGTTTTGCACACAGCCTACTCCTTTGGCCTTCAACTCCTAGGATCAATAGCATCAACCCAGGCGCTGTCCCCTGGGCCAGGATGCACATGTGTCCTCTGCAGAGGCATCTGCCTGCTCTCTCATCTCTCCACTCTCAGGTGTTCTTTAGACCATTCCTCTCCACCTGGAGATCATGGATTAGTCAGTATGGTGGTTTTGTTCTCGTCATCTGATTTATGGGATGCCTCTGAAAGCACCAAATTGGGTGGTGGTCACTTCTGATGCCAGCCTGAAGGGCGGGGGGGGGGGGGCTCATTGTCTTTCTGGGACAGATGGTTCAGGGCCTGTGGTCCTCTCAGGAAGTCTCCTGGCCAATCAACCAGTTGGAGTTCAGAATGATTTGCCTGGCTCTGTTGAGTTTTCAGCCCTTGATAGGGGGCAAGGTGATCCATGTGTTCTCAAACCATGTCACAGCAGTGGCCCATTTCAACAACTGAGGTGGAACTTGAAGAGCTGAGGTGGGTCTTGAGGTGGTGGAAATGTGCCTTTGGGCAGAGGAACATCTGATTGCCCTGTCGGCAGCGCACATAGTGAGTATTGACAATGTACAGGCTGACCTCTTGAGTCCAGAACACTGTGGATCCTGGAGAGTGGTCATTGAGTCATGTATTCAGCCTCATAGTCCAAAGATGGGGTCTTCCAGTATTCGATCTATGGCCAATTGAGAGAATGCCAAAGTGGAGGACTACTTCAGCCACGGGAGAGATCTGAGGGCAGTGGGCTTGGAAATCTTCCTCCCTTGGCCCCTGGTATGCTTCCTCTTACGCAGGATTCTATCTTATCTGGGTTTGGTGATTCTAATGGACCTGGATTGGCTGCATAGGCTGTGGTATGTGAATATTTTGAATCTGGTGGGGTACCTGCCCTTGCTACCCCAAGAGAAAGGCCTCTGGTGATGGAGGATCTCAATCCCTTCTCGCTTACTGCCTAGTTCTTGAGAAGTGTAGGTTATCCAATAGGATGGTAGTGGATACTGTTTTCAAGGCTCATGGGACTTTTGGCTTCCTTAACCTGTGCGAAGGTTTGGGTTTTTTTTGAGAGGTTTACTCTTCATCTCCAGGAACAAGCAGGAATGAGTCCTCACATATGGGTACGTCGGAACCGACGGAGCCTGCGCGGGAAAGCTCCCCAGCTTCCCAGAAAGGAAGCTTTTGGGGCCTCCCACAGTGCATGCGCGCTGCCTTCCCGCCTTCCTGACCAACTCTCTTCAGTTCTTCTTTTTCCGCGGAGCCAGCAGGTCGTGTTCCTGTCACCGCTGAAGAAATTGTTATTTTAATTTGTTTCTTTGACCGCGTGTCTGCCTTCCCCGATTCCGGACCGGTACCGATGGTCCTTTTTTCGTTTATTTAAAAAAAAAATATATATATATTACTCTTTCCTACACTTGGTGTATTTTTTCTGTGAGGCCTCTAGGCCTTCTCAGGTCTCCCTCATGGAAAAACCAGCTTCTGGTTTTAAAAAATGCACTAAGTGTACCGGTACTATTTCAATTACAGACACCCATGAGTGGTGTCTTAAATGTTTGGGGCCTGACCATTCCATTCCGGATTGTCCATCCTGCTCTCTGATGTCCAAAAGGGGCTTACAGAACAGAGCAAATAAATTTCATATGCTGTTTTCTACCGATACTCCAGCATCAACATCCTCCAGGTCTTCTTCTCCTGATGGATCTCAGGTAACCAAACATTCTTTGGGCAAGTCCTCAAAAGGCAAATCTCCCTCTAAGCAGCGAGAGGCCCTTGCAATTCACCCTGAGGACCCTGCCCCAGCCAAAAAACCCCAGCGGGAAGCTCCGGCTTCCAAAGCTCCTCCTATGGGGTTACAGGTAGACATGGATGGCACGGCCTCAACCGATCTCCTGTTAGACTGCTCTGGGGTACCGGCTAACACCGGTACCGACTTCCAGGCAGTTGTGGCGGCTATGGGTACTACGGTACAATCCATGCAGCAGGCCTTACTGACCTTCATTAATGCTGCACCGCCATCGGTACCGCGACAATCGGTTCCGACTCCGATTCCGGTACCGCAACCGATACCGGTACCCAGAGCATCTACTTCTAGTAGCATGCCGGTTCCGGTCTCCGGTTCCGGAGCTTTCTTCGATACCGCTCCGATACCCGGTACGCCCGATGTCGGTACTGATCGGTACGCGTATCGATCTCTGGAAGCAAATAGACGATACTTTGAATCCTCTGAAGAGTCTGATACTTCAGATGATTCTGCTGACGTCTCTTTCACTCTTCCTGAGGAGCCCTCTTCTCCAAAAAAGGAGAATGTCTCCTCCAGAGGATTTGTCCTTTCAAGACTTCATTATTGAAGTAGCTAAAGGACTCTCCATATCTGTATCCTCAGAAAAGGAACCTAGAGCAAAGAAATTAGATATTTTAGGATATTCTAAGGTTCCTAAAGAGGCAGCCACCTTACCCATACATGAAATTCTTCAAGAACACATGATGGATTTGTGGGAGGCTCCTCTTACCCTATCTCCACATTCTCGACGTTTGGACACCATGTATCGGGTTCCTCCTTCTCCTGGTTTTCAAAAACTCAGCTTCCTCACCACTCTATTGTGGTGAAGTCTGCTATGAAAAAGATAAAGAGTACCAAAAGACACTCTTCTACCCCTCCAGGAAGAGAATGTAGGACTCTGGATGCTTTTGGGAGAAAAATCTTCCAAGCTAGCATGCTTATTGCCAGAATCAATTCATACAGCCTTTATATGGGCATGTTTTTGAAAGAGATTGCATTAAAGATACGTTAATTTCTCCCCTTTATCCCAGAGGATAAACAGGAGGAATTCCTTCTTTTGCTAAAGCACACTCAAGATGTTTCCAAGTTCTCCAACAGAGCAGCCTTTGACTCTTTTGAGGGGGCAAGCAGAGCCTCTGGCATAGCCATAGCAGCTCGCAGACTGGCTTGGCTCCAGGCCTCTGATTTGCAACCCTGGGTACAAGAAGGCTTGGGCAATCTGCCCTGTACAGGTGAAAATCTTTTTGGCAAAGAGTGGCAAATCAAAGCCACTCAAATGGATGCAGAGAATGCTGCTTTAGATAGACTTTCTAAGTCTACCTCTACCCCTGCCAAGAAAAAACCTTTTAAGAAAACTTTCTATAAAAAGACCAGATTTTCCACAAATACTGGCCAGCAATCTTCCCAAGTTCGCTTTGCTCCTAAGCGTCAGCAAACTAAGCAGGCCAGAACAAAGGCCACAGGGACTGCTACAATCCAGCAGTCCCAACCTCCTCAGGGTTTTTGACTTGGTTCTAGAGAACTTACCCTTTCTGGCTCTGCAACAGCCAGAACCTCTCACCATTCCAGGAAGGTTGGCTCCTTTTGCTCCCAGATGGGAACAAATCATATCAGAACCGTGGACCCTCTCTATCATCAGAGAGGGCTACAAACTACATTTCTCCAGCCTTCCTCCCCATACCATGGTGAGACAATTCAATTCTCCCCCATCTCTCCTGTACCTGTTGGGACAAGAGGTGACCATTCTTCTCGCCCAAAGGGCAATAGAAGAGGTTCCTCTTCCTCAACAAGGGTCAGGTTTCTACTCCCCCTATTTTCTGATTCCCAAGAAAACAGGGGGATACAGACCCATTCTGGATCTCAGAGAATTGAACAAATTCCTCTACAAAGAGAAATTCAAAATGCTTTCTCTAGGTACTCTCCTTCCATACCTACAGAGTCAGGACTGGCTTTGTTCTCTAGATCTCAAGGATGCGTACACACATATACTCATCCATCCATCCCACAGAAAATTCCTACGGTTCATGTTCCAGGGAAAACATTTCCAATACAGAGTACTCCCCTTCGGTCTAGCCTCTGCTCCAATGGTATTTACCAAATGCATGGCAATAGTAGCTGCATTTCTACGCACTCTGGGGATCTTTGTCTTCCCGTACCTGGACGACTGGCTCATCCGAGCTCCATCTCAGTCCGAGGCTCAGACTTCCCTGGACCACACCAGACGCATACTGCAGTATCTGGGACTTGTCATCAATCTGCCAAAGTCTCAACTCACCCCTACTCAATCCCTAGAGTTCATCGGGGCTTGGCTAGATACTACCACTGCAAGGGCCTATCTTCCTCAGGCCCGTTGCAACCGTCTAGTGCACTTGGCCTCTCAAATTCACTCCAGAAGCCACTTGACTGCCAGAGAGATGCTACAACTGCTAGGTCACATGGCATCCACAGTTCATGTAGTGCCTTATGCTCGCCTACATATGAGAGCAGCTCAATGGACCTTATCCACACAGTGGACCCAAGCATCAGGAGCTCTCTCATACCAAATAGCAACCTCAAAACGTATTTTTTGGTCTCTCCAATGGTGGGTATCCACTCAAAATCTGTTGTTGGGGGCCCCCTTCCAACCTGTGTTACCGCAAGCAACTCTCACTACAGATGCCTCCCAAACAGGCTGGGGAGCTCATCTCCAAGACCTCTCCACTCAGGGCCTTTGGTCTCCACAGGAAACCACCCTTCATATCAACCTTTTGGAGCTGCGAGCAATTCTCCTTGCTCTCAAGGTCTTTCATACCCTCCTCATCAACATGACAGTCCTTGTTCATACCGACAATCAAGTAGCCATGTTCTACGTAAACAAACATGGAGGGACTGGCTCTCTGTCGCTTTGCAACGAAGCTCTAAAACTCTGGGCCTTCGCCAGAGAGCATGGGATCCATCTCCTGGCAGTGTACCTCCCAGGAATCCAAAACTCTTGGGCACACAGACTCAGTCGAGTCCTGCTGCCACACGAATGGTCCCTGCACATGGATCAGGTACTCAGAATCTTTCAAGAATGGGGACCCCGGACATAGACCTCTTTGCAAGTCCGTACAATGCCAAACTTCCCCGGTTCTGTTCCAGGATTCCGTGTCAGGGAGCTCAGGCCAAGGATGCCTTCCTCCTTCATTGGGGTCAGGCCTTCCTATATGCCTTTCCACCCATTCCCTTGATTCCCAAGACTCTATTCAAACTTCAGAGGGATCAAGGATCCATGATCCTCATAGCTCCACGCTGGCCACGCCAAGTGTGGTACCCTCTACTTCTGCATCTCTCCCAGACACCCTCCCTGGATCTGGGAGCTGCTCCAGACCTTCTGTCTCAAGAGGAGGGGACTTTGTGGCACCCAAACCCCAAGTCCCTTCACCTCAGAGCTTGGTTACTGAAGGCCTAGACCTTCAAGACTTGAATCTTTCTCAACAGGTGAAGGATGTCCTCCATGCATCGAGGAAACCTTCCACCAGGCGTTCTTATGCTTTTAAATGGAAAAGATTTTCAATTTGGTGTGCTAACAAAGGTCTTAACCCTCTAGCACTACCTTTAACTTCTTTACTTGAATATCTCCTGCATCTTTCCAATGCAGGACTTAAAACCAATTCTGTAAGAGTCCATTTGAGTGCTATTGCAGCATCTCTTCAGCCTATCAATGGACAATCTGTTTCCTCTCATCCTCTTATTGCAAGATTCATGAGAGGTCTAACTTTAACTAAACCTCCCATTCGGCCTCCTCCAGTGGCATGGGACTTAAACGTAGTTCTTGGTCAGCTTATGAAGCCGCCCTTTGAACCCTTAGCCACTACCTCCTTAAAATTCCTTTCCTGGAAAGTCTTTTTCCTTATTGCAATCACTTCTGCTCGCCGCATCAGTGAACTGCAGGCTTTAGTGGCTAATCCACCTTATACAAGGTTCCATCATGATAAGGTAGTCCTTAGGACAAATCCCCACTTTATGCCTAAAGTGGTCTCACCTTTTCATCTTAATCAAGAGGTATATCTACCTGTCTTTTTTCCAGCTCCTCATGCATCTAGTGCAGAGAGGAACCTACATACGTTAGATTGTAAAAGAGCTCTTGCCTTTTACATCCACAGGACACAGCAACATAGAAAGTCTTCTCAACTTTTTGTTGCTTTTGATCCTTCTCATTTAGGACTTCCAGTCTCAAAAAGAACACTGTCCAATTGGATTGCTCAGTGTATTTCTTTTGCTTACCAGAGTAAGAACCTTTCTCTGGAAGGCCATGTCACAGCTCACAATGTGAGAGCCATGGCCACATCTATGGCTCATCTTCATTCTGTATCCATCGATCAGATCTGTCGAGCAGCCACTTGGGCCTCGGTTCATACCTTCACAGCCCATTACTGCTTGGACAAGGACTCCCGCCGGGATGCCTTGTTTGGTCAGGCTGTCCTCAGACACCTGTTCCATTCTTAAACAACTCCTGCCCACCTTCCCTGTGTGGATGCCTGAGATCCATGGGAAGATGAGGAATTCTTGCAGGGGGATCTCCCCGGCATCTTAGCTAGGGAGTCCCCATATGTGAGGACTCATTCCTGCTTGTTCCTGGAGATAGCACAGTTACTTACCTGTAACAGGTGATCTCTGGGAACAGCAGGAATTAGTCCTCACAACCCTCCCACCTCCCCTAGGAGTTGTATCTCTCTCTCTTTCCTTTCCTCTCTCTATTGTCTCAGCTTTAAACTAGAACTGAAGAGAGTTGGTCAGGAAGGCGGGAAGGCAGCGCGCATGCGCTGTGGGAGGCCCCAAAAGCTTCCTTTCTGGGAAGCTGGGGAGCTTTCCCGCGCAGGCTCCGTCGGTTCCGACGTACCCATATGTGAGGACTCATTCCTGCTGTTCCCAGAGATCACCTGTTACAGGTAAGTAACTGTGCTTTCCATGCTCTTGGTCTCCCTCCACTTATTCTCCTTTGCCGATTTCCATCTTGCTTCCTTTTCTCTTTTCCTCCTTCCTACTCAATGCATTGGTGTGCTTTGGTGCCATATATGAAGGAGCGCATGAGTGGTGCCAATTTAAGTTGGAGCTTGGAAGGAACGCTGGCAGAGGTATTGAGTCCAGGTGATTCTAATCCTCTCTGAAATAACCAGTCATTGAGCTATAACAAGGCAATGCTCTGTAATAACGAATAGTTTTGCAGGCCACAGGTGGAAACAGCATTATGCCATCCTACATTAACTTCATGTGATTTAATGTTAAGCTTTCGTTATAAAATGTACAACTGTGACTATGTTGATCTTCTTTAAATCTTTGTCTTTTTCCTTTAGTTCGTAAAGATTTCTGTGGGTTTGATGATGCAACATTTACCAGCCAATCAGAATGTGGAGGTGAGATGCTAAGTGTTCGTAGGGTTTTTTTTTTTGTTTTTTTTTTAAATGCAAAGAAGAATCTGGAAACAGTGGGGAAGGGGCTATTTTTTAACCTGGAAGTTCTGCAAACCATGTAAATGTCTTTGAATATCCCCCCCCCCCCCCCCCCCCGGCAATAAATTCTCTACTGTATTAAGTTCAACTGTATGCTGAGGTTTTTACTTTTTTATATGTAGAAGGGCAGTAATAAACAGAACTGTCCAGTATCCTTATTGTACCACCGGAAACAAGTTTCAGATTATAATCTTTGATCCTATATGTCTTTTTTCCATTATTTTTAGAAGGGTTTTGATATTGCACATAAAAATATGTCCTGCTTCACAAATACAGTGTTACAACTAAAGAATCTGTAGAGGTTTAAAATGCAGACGTATTACTTAACCGAAATGTTGCAGCATAGCAGAAGTTTCCTTAAGGTTCCATGTTTTGAAGTCCCCTCTATAAGTGGATTGCATTCTGCAAACAAAATTCAAACTTCTTTGTCAAAACGTCCAAATTATGCAAAATTCTGCATGCTTTGTTTGTCAGAATAACAATGCATATTGCTTTACTTAAAAATACAATACAGATAAAAAAAATCACAAAAAAAGCAAAGATTTAGATTTATTGTGTGCAGAATTCCATCAGGAGTCGCAGATGGAGTCTTTGGGCCTGGCATCTTCCTCCAGCTCTTTGGGCTTCCAGCTCAATTGAAATAGGCTTCTATTGGGTGTGGTGCTATGAGTCCTCTTTTGCAGCTATACGGAAGTTTTCTTCCTTTTTGTGTCCCCCTGCCAACTCAGCCTAGCCATCACAGTGGGGGTCCTCAACTACGAACCACAAATCCATGTTTCACTCTAGAATCCAGCCAGCATGGGCCCTTAAAACTTGCCACTAGCTGTCACTGTTGGGCAGTGGCTGAGATTCGTCCCCCCTCCCCCCCCCCGGGCTGTCAGTTCTGCCTCCACAGTATCTATTGCTTCTAAGCTGCATGGCCATCAGGGGCAGCCCAAGGGTGATGCGGGGCCATGTGTGGAGACTCATTGTGGGGGCCTAATTTGCATATCCATTGGACCTTATTTGCATAAATTTAATTTATTTTATTTTAAAATGTATATGTTGCCCATCTAAAAATTTAGACTGCTTTCAAAGGAGCCCTTTACAAGACTTATATTTTTTTTTCCTGGCAATGACTCAGGAGCATGTTTGTTAAATATTAATATGTGTTAAGTACCATGCACCAATAGAAATAAATACAGTAGGTGTTCCTGCACTTAACACACATTAATATTTGTGAATGCGCATTAAAGTTTAGTAAACATGCCTCTTAATGAGTGTCTGTCTGAATACCATTTGCATGGACAGTGAGGATAAGGAAAGGCTACCAGATTTCTACAATACTGTACTCCAGTTCCAACTGCCAGGCATATTAAGAAGTACAGTAAACCCTGCCTATTTAGAACCCATCAAAACATAAAAACCTCAACCAAATATAGGTGACCCGTAGTATAATAATTTTCTTTTGTCGGAGCTGACCGTGGGGAGGTCGAAAGGGAAAAACGACCCCCACCCAGCGGGTAGCTACTTTTTATTATTTTTAAGGTTCTTCACCCAAAACCATAATCGAAATAACTTTAGAAATACAAAACTTATTTCAGTCCAAAACAACGCTGCTTCCAGAAGTCCACTCGCACAAAACAACGCTGCTTCCAGAAGTCCACTCGCACGACGCGCGCGTTTCGGGTATCCTCACCCTGTATCAAGTGCAATAACAAAGTATAGATTTTTGCAGCAACCGTCCAAAAACGCTGTCTCTATGCAGCACAGCATACAAAAAGGCAACACTGAAAATGTATTTAGAACCACTGTATATAGCCCACGTTGTACATAGCTCATACCAATCTAGCACACAATACAACACTCACCCAACTAAATTTCACCCTCACTGCATGTATAACACACTCACCTTACCCGATTGTTTGCTGTGATACCACCTTGATTATTAAGATAAGGCGGTTTAGAAATACTGTTAAATAAAATAAATAAATAAATAAATATTAAGCCAATACATCTCAGAGAATACCAATACATCTCCTACTGGGGAAAGAGAACAAATGGCACAGTGAAATAGAAATTACATGAACAGAATGCCTCATCTTGGTTACACATGCAGAACATAAACCATAACCAAATAAAGAACCAAGGGTTTACAGTTTAGAAATATGAAGACCGTAATTAATTAAACGGGGAACCCCAAAGCCAAACTTGGAATGTACAGTAACACTGGAGAAATAAAACTATACATTACTTTCCTCTTGTACTAAACAAAACGCAAAGACGTTAGTGATGCACATTTCCTAGAGCTAAAGTATTCCAGTTAATAAATTCAAAATAAAGTATTTTTTAACCTTTTTGTTCTTGTTTGGGGCATTTTATTTTTCAGTTGTAATTGCTCCAGTCACTTTCTTCTGGTTTCTTTGTGTCTTCTGCTAACTCTCCATTGTCTGCTGTCCATTTGTCCTTTCTTCTCTCCTCTAGTTTTTTCCATTCTCTCTCTACATCTGCTTTAACATACTGATCTTTCCCCTTTTGCTCATTCCTCAATTCCTTTCTTTATTCCTTTTTCATCCACTTAAATATCACCCTTCCATCCTCAATGCCCAATTCCCAGCCATTTGTAGATTTTTCTTCCCTCTCACACAAAATCTTTTCCCCTCTCCATCCTCACTCCTGCAGCCCCATTCTCTTCTAGTCCTCCCTTCTAGTTCCAGCCCAACCCAACATCTGCTCCCTTCTAGTACCATTCTCTTAGCCCCCCCATCAGTCAATTTCCAATCCTAGCGCCCCCCCCCCCCATCAACCCATTTCAAGTCCTAGCCCCTCTCCTCCCCGACAAGCCCTGTGCCTATCTGACCAGCTCCAAAGGAAGCCGGGGAGACCCGAATCCCCGGCTCACCTCTGCACAGCCATTTTCCTTCACTTCGGCAGCTGTGTTCTCATGCAGCCTGCTGGTGTGCGTCTTACAGGCAAACAGGAAATGCACTTTAACCACCGGCATGCCTTCAGGCTGCCCAAGAACACAGCCGCTAGAGTGAAGGAAAATGCCAGTCTTCACTCCTGCGGTTGTGCAGAGGTGAGCTGGGGCCTCGGGCTTCCCTGGCTCCCTCTGAAGCCGGCCCTGCAAACAGTCGGGAGCTGAACAGCATGTGCGAATTGAAAGTTGGTGTGGGGCCCTGTGCGAACAATATTCTTACACATGTCGGGCTGGCCCTGATGGCCATGCATAACACTTAGCACTGGACAGGCCAAAGATTGATTGTTTGTTTCTATTAGAGGGCGAAATTCAAAGCCATTTTCATGGATAAATTAGTGATTTATCTGGGTAAATTGACTTGACTGAAAATTGCCCCTCCTTCAGTGCAGCTAAAAGTAACATAGTAAGTGACTGCAGATAAAGACCAGCATGGTTCATCTAGTCTGCCCATTAAAGTGGCTAGAATTGTACCTACTGCTCTGCAGGTTTGCTGCCCTTTTACATTTAACCTTTTTTAAATAATTTGTTTGTTTTGATTCTATTCTTTTGCTATATAGGGATCTTCTGTATTTGTCCTATTCCTTTTTGAATTCTGTCACTGTTTTTGCCCCCCACTACCTTTTATTCCGAGAGCATTCCTGACACCCACTCCCTTTCCATGAAAAAGTATTTCCTGATGTTGCTTTTAAGTTTACTTCCTTGCTGCTTCATTTTATGTCCTCTAGTCTATGGCTTCTCTGACTTTGAAGAAGATATGTTCCTTAAGGGGTATTTAAATACCTGTATTAAGTATCGTATGTCCCCAGTCCCATACCATTTTGGTTGCCTTTCTCTGAACTGCTTCAAGTGTGTTTTTTATATCTTTTGCAAGGTATAGTCTCCAAAACTGAATGCAATATTCCAAGTGAGGCCCACCAATGACTTGTACAAGGGCAATATCAACTCCCTTCTGATTATTATGCCTTTCTACAGTATATGCAGCCCAACATCCTTCTGGCTTTAGCGATCCTCAGACACTATAACCTCGAGGTCCCTTTCCTGGTACGGGCACATCAGCCATTGGCCTCCTATTGCATAAAGCTCCTTTGGATTTCTGCATCCCAAATGTATCACTCTGCACTTTTTTGCATTAAATCTCAACTGCCAAGTAGTAGATCATTCTTCTGATTTTTATAGATTAGTTCTCTTGTTTTCTGTTCCCTCCAAAGTGTCCGTTCTTTTTGCAGATGACATGAAGATTTGCAAAAGGTAAACGTTTCCTTTTAACACTTCAGTAATATAATTCATAAAGATATTGAACATGGTTTGTCCCTGGCCTGAGGCACTCTATTATTCATCTTTCTTCTGAGTGACTTTCATTTACCGCCTCTCTGTTGTCTGTCAGTCATCCAAATTCTGATCTAGTTCACCAACGTTGAATCCCCATCTCCAGGCTGCTCAGTTTATTCGTAAGCCTCCTACGAGGAACAGTATCAAAGGCCTTACTGACATCCAAATTGATCACATCCAGTGCACGCCCTCTATCTAGTTCTCTGTCGCCTAGTCAAAGAAATCATTCCTTATCCTGATAAACCATTCTGGACAAATGGGTTATACTTTCCAACCAGCAAATGGAGGCAGAGAACCACAAGCTTTCAATGATGTCATCACCAGATTAAAGAGTGGTACAGACTTAGAACTTGTCAGTATGCTACTGCCAAAGCAGACCTGAATGACACTAGAAAAGCAATCTCCAGGAACAAGCAGGAATGAGTCTTCACATATGGGTACGTCGGTACCGACAGAGTCTGCGCGGGAACGCTTCCCAGCGTCCAATCAAAAAGCTTTTGGAAGCATCCCACCACGCCTGCGTGCTGCCTTCCCGCCTTTCCCAACTGCCTCTCCTCAGTTTTCGTTTTCCGCGGAGCCGCAGAAAATTCACCGCAGAAAATTCTTCTTTTATTTCTTTTTTTCTTGTGGTCGTGGCTGTCTTCCCCGACGCCACCGGTACCGTCGGTGTTTTCCTTTTCTTTTCTTGTGAAATTTTCCTTTTCAAGGAATATTTTTTCTTCATAGTTTCTCACGGTTTCTCAGGCCTTTTAGGCCTCTTCTTTTTCCTTCATGGAACCGCCAGCCACTTTCTCCAAGAAATGTTCATACTGTGGCGGTACAACTTTATTTTTAGACCCTCAAAGTCGGTGTCTAACCTGTTTGGGTCCTGACCTTTTTCCTCCGCCCTCGGGCAACAGTATTGTGAGAGAAGGTTTTCAACATCGAGTTTCCCTCGATACCCGGTTCCCTTCCAACTTCAGGGCACCGACCATTCCTTCTTCTACACAGGATCAGGTAACCCACAAACAGTCTGTTAAGACTAGCCAGTCCTCGAGCGGCAGATCTCATGCACAGCATAGAGATGCCTATGGCCTTGCCCTCGAGAATCCACTGGCTCCAGAGCCCCGGCGGGAGTCTTCAGCCTCCAAGGCGTATGAGGGGTTTCAGGTTATTCCTGGGGTTCACCTCCCACAGAACATACCTGAGCCATGCCCGGTGGCGGCATCCACTTCGAGCAGTACCGATGCATCGGCACTGGTGTTGGATGAAACACTCCTCACCAGGGATCGTCGTCTGGCGTCCTCGGTACCTAGGGGTCCGACGGATACGTTCCAGACTGACTTTCCAGTATCGGTACTGGCACCGATACTACCTCCGACGTCGGTACCCTCCAGACGTGCATCGATAGACTCGCTTCCTTCGATGCCGAGTCTGGAATCGATCTCCAGTCTGGAGGACTGGGTACCGACTCGCCTTGGTACCGGCTCCCGTCAGTGCTGAAGGCTCGGTTCCGATGGTTCGGATCCACAACTCTCCGTTCCTCCGATGCCGTTTGAGTTGCCACCAGCTGGGTTTCATCCATCGGTATCAGACACGGTACCGAAGCCGGTACCAAGGTCTACATTACCCTTGAGGTCGGCTCCTTCCATGCTTTGCTTGTCAGGTTCACTACCCTCGATGCCGAGTTTGGAATCGATCTCTAGTCTTGAAGACTGGGTACCGACACGCCTTGGTAACACGACCTGTCGATACCGGAGGCTCAGTGCCGAGGGGGACTGCCAAAAGTTTTCGGTTACCTCGGTACCGAGTGAGCTGTCACCGATGGCTGTTCCGATGTCTGTGTCGGGTTCGGTTCCGACATCGGTACCGGTATCGGCATCGGTACCGGTATCCTCTGTAGCATCGTGGCCAGCTCCTTCCATGCTTCTTTCAACAGGATCGCTCCCTTCTATACCAAGTTTGGAGTCGATACCTGGCATGGACGATGTGATACTACCTGTCACTGGTTCTGACCTCCAGTACCGGTGGCCATCCTTTAAGGATTCCACACTGCACCGTGCAGGATCTTCTATTCCTATATACTTGGATAGATCCTTCGGTGCCCAGGCTAGTTCTGCAAGTCTAACCTGTCCAAGGGAGGTTCCCTATGGGGATCCTTCTTTTCAGAGTTTCCTCCTGGATATGGCAAAATCACTTGCCATTCCCATTCCTAGGCATAATCCTACCGAAGCAAGGAACAACATAATGCTTCCTTTGCATCATTCCTTGCAGGATCTCCTTCTAGGGATGTGGGAAGCACCTTTAAGGGTACCCCCACATTCCAGAGCAACTGATCTCCTATATCAGGTGCCCCCTTCTCCAGGGTTTCAAAAGACTCAACTTCCCCGTCATTCCATTGTAGTGAAATCAGCACTGAGGCGGGTGAAGAGTACGAAAAACCACTCTTATTGTCTGCCAGGTCGTGATTCTAAAACACTAGATGCCTTTGGACGTCAAACCTTCCAGACATCTATGCTTTCAGCAAGAATTCTCTCATATATTTTTTATGAGTCTATCTCTTGAGGAGGTCACAAAGAAATTGCATCTTTTGACTCCTTCCCTTCCAGAACCCAAGAGTGCAGACTATTCCTCACTGCTTAGTCATATTCAAAATATCTCTTGGTTTCTTACTCGTGCTTCCCTAGACTCCTTTGAGTCTGTTAGCAGGACTTCTGCTATGGCTATAGGGGCACGACATAGGGCCTGGCTCCAAGCTTCAGGTTTCGAAAAATGGGCACAGCACAGACTGAGAAATACTCCTTGCACTGGAGAAAATCTCTTCAACAAGAAACATAGAAACATAGAAACATGATGACAGAAAAAGACCACAAGGCCCATCTAGTCTGTCCTTCCATAACAACTACAACAGTCCACTTTTTACCTTTAGAGATCCTCTGTGTCTTTACGTTATCCACGTCTTTACGTCAGGTTGCTCAGTTATCCACTGATTTACCTGTTTTTAGGGGCTGTTCTACGCCTTCTTCTTTCCCAGTAGGTAGGAAATGTCCTACCAAACTTTCTTCCCATAGGGGGAGAAGGTTTTATTCATCACCTGCCCATCATACAGATGTTCCCAAGCAGGGGAAACATCGTCCTGGTCTGAAGAATCCAAATTCTAACCAGGCTCAGCAAACCCAGCAACCGTAGGGTTTCTGATTAATCAGTATCACATTTTTTGTGCCTCTTGTGGTTTACAACTTGCAGTTTGCTTCTTCCCAATAGAGGCCTCCTACTGCTTTTATTCTAAACGCTAGACATGGATCTCTTTCCACAAGACGTCCATTTCTATGTTATGCGAGCTGTTCATGCCTATAGGTCACAGGTTTTTCCTCTTCTTCCTGCTAAGGAAAGAGGTCTAACAACTATCAAACGATAGTATCTCCAGGAACAAGCAGGAATGAGTCTTCACATATGGGTATCGTCGGTACCGACGGAGCCTGCGCGGGAACGCTCCCCAGCGTCCAAAAGGAAAGCTTTTGGGAGCATCCCACAGCGCCTGCGCGCTGCCTTCCTGCCTTTCCCAACTGCCTCTCTCCAGTTCTTCTTTTCCGCGGAGCCAGCAGGTCGTGTTTCCTGTCACCGCTGAAGAATTTCTTATTTTTATTTTATTTTTCTTTAGTCGCGTGTCTGCCTTCTCGATTCCGGACCGGTACCACCAGTCTTTTTTCTTTCTTTAAAAAAAAAAAAAAAACTTCTACTTTCTTCAGTGCATTTTTTCTTCTGGGGCCTTAGGCCTACAGATATAATTTTCCTCATGGAAAAACCCGCCTCCGGGTTTAAAAAGTGCACGAAGTGCAGTAGCACTATTTCTGTCACTGACACCCATGACTGGTGTCTAAAATGTTTAGGTCCTGACCACTCCATTGCGGATTGTGAGTCCTGTTCCATGATGTCTGAGAGGGTTACAGAATCGGGCAGCCAAGCTCAGTACCCTGTTTCCCTCCGATGCAGCTTCTGTGGCATCGACGTCTTCCAGGGCTGCTTCTTCATCCCATGGATCTCAGGTAACCAAACTTAAATCTGGCCGGTCCTCAAAGAGTTCATCTCCCTCTAAGTATCGAGATGCCCCCGGGCTTACTTTTGAGGAATCCACACCGGCAAAATTACCCCGGTGGGAGGCTCCGGCTTCCAAAGCACTACCTATGGGGTCACAGGTTGACATCGATGGCTCGGCCTCGACCGATCACCTGTTACAATGTTCTGGGGTACCGGCGGTCTCCACCGGTACCGACATCCAGACATTGGTGGTGTCAATGGATCAGAATATTCTGACCATTGTCACACTGCAGCGCCCTCTGGCGTAGGTATAGGCAGTTGCCTATGAGGGGTTAGCATGTGAGGCAAAGAGGAAAGCAAATTTATATACCTAAGTGCTGCTGTCTGGTGTCCATTGTAGTTGTGGGCCAAGTAACAGAGTGAAGGCCTTCTGTGAGTTCCAATAATAACTTTATTTCCACACACAGGAATTTGGAGCACTACGTCCCCAGGCACAAACAAAAAGTAGTGGTACTCAATTGTGTCAAATAAAAAGTCCATGAAAATCCTGATGCTTCTCAGGTACAATTCAAAGTACAAAGTTCAGCAATTAACTTCCATTAGCTTCCAATACAAGCCTTCATTTCTTCCATTAAACATTGCACTAGTATGCTCTCTTTAAACATAGGACATTCTCCAGCGTTGAGCTTTACTTCACAGGTGCAATAATTACATCTGAGTTTCCCACGGCAGAAGGCTGCCTTTCTCAATGAAACTCAGATTCATTCAAATAGGCTTCTCAGCACTTCACCTATAAGCTTTGATATAGCTTCTCTCCTCTTATAGGATTCACTTAATGTAACTTCAATCCTTATAACAGATCCCACATTCCATAGGCGAATCACTGCTAACTGATGAAGGTGGATCAATTAACATCTCTTCTGGGTCTGATATATCTTTGAGGCTTTGGTTAAGAGAGTTTACAGACTGCCATTGCTTAATTAAATCCTTAAGCTGTCTTCTTTTGTTCTCCTTAACATACCTAGGCACATGTACAGGCTCTAAATTATCAGCACCTTTTAAAAGCTTATAAAAAGGGCTCACCTGATTTCTGGTACGCCTAGACTGTGTTCTCTGGCAGGGAGGTAAACATTTCCTGTGATACTGTTTCACTAAATCTTGTATTACAGCGTCTTCGTCAGAGCCTAGCTCCTGCCCGTGTCTGTGCTGCTTGTAATCAAGAGCATGCTGATAGGCACCTGGGCTACACTCAGAGCTAGAGCTTCTATAACGTTGTCTGTGACAAGCAACTTTCTTTAGCTTACTGAAAGGGACCGTCTCTCTGCCCAATCTTTCATTCCTGAGAGAAGATTCCTGAGAGCTATTTCTCTCCCTTACAGGCAAGGTATCTGACCTTCTCCCCTGGAGTTTTAAATAGTCTCTGACCTGCTTTCCTTGGCTAATGAGCTCCAAGTAGTTCCTCTTTGGAAGGTTCCTCTGAAGCCTGGCCTCTCTCCTTGGCTCCCTTTGCCTCTGCTTCCCAGACTCTCTCTTGGTCTCTGCAGACTTTCTCTCGGACTCTCTCCTGGTCCCAGTCCTGCTCTCGGACTTGTTTCTGTTCTCCGGTCTGTTCTCGTACTCTCTCTCCTTCTTTCTCCTCTGCAACTCCTTCTGTCTACTGGCAGTTGCTTCCTGGTTAAGTGAAGCAAGCTGCCCTATCGGGTATGACTCCGCCCCTTTTCCTCCCACGTCAGCTCCCTGGGTTTGCTTCAAGCTAGGGTGTGGCTCTCTTTCCACTTTCCTGTGTAGCACAGCTTTCAGGGCTGTATCATTAACCCCTTCCTGCCCAGTTTCACTGACAGCTTCTGAAGAGAAAAAGTGTTTTAAACCTTCCTTATCAGGTTCTGCAACCTCTGCATTGTCACACCATGCAGCGTGCCATCACGGCATTCATATAAGCTGCGACGCCTACGGTACCGCAACAAACTTCGTTGTCGGTACCTGTACCGATTCCGGTACCGGACCCGATATCGGTCCCGATACCAGTACCGCTTGCATCAACATCAGCATCGACGGCAGCGGTACGCTATCCAGTGATGCCCATCATTACCGACCCGGTACCGATTACTCCCGATGTTGATACCTCCCGGTACGCGTATCGGGCTCTATGAGAGCATCCAGACAGTCGGTACTTCGATTCCTCTGAAGACTCTGATTCTTCAGAGGCCTCAATTGAAGCATCGGGGATCCTTCCTCAGGAACCCTCTTCTCCAAAAAGGAGAATGTCTCCTCCTGAAGACTTGTCTTTTCAGGACTTCATTAGGGAGGTGGCCAAAGGCCTGTCCATCTCAGTAACCTCTGAAACAGAACCTAGAGCCAAAAAATTAGATATCCTACAATATCCTAAGGCTCCTAAAGAGGCAGCCACCTTACCAATACATGAGATTCTTTATGATCACATGTTGGGCGTATGGGAGACTCCTCTTTCCACCTCACCTCATTCCAGAAGGTTGGACACCATGTATCGTGTTCCTCCTTGTCCTGGGTTTCATAAGACTCGGCTTCCTCACCACTCCATTGTGGTAGAGTCTGCTATGAAAAAGATCAAGAGTACAAAAAGGCACTCCTCTGCTCCTCCAGGAAGAGAATGCAGAACTCTAGATGCCTTTGGCAGGAAAATCTTCCAGGCCAGTATGCTTGTAGCCAGAATCAACTCCTATAGTCTCTATATGGGGATGTTTCTCAAAGAAGTTACAGATCATCTGCAAACCTTATCTCCTTTTATGTCAGAAGATAAGAGAGAAGAATATATCACCTGGCTTAAACATGCACAGGATGTATCCAAGTTTTCCAACCGTGCAGCCTTTGACTCTTTTGAGGGGGCCAGTAGAGCCTCGGCTATTGCCATAGGTGCACGCAGAGTTGCTTGGTTGCAAGCCTCTGATTTGGAATCCTGGGTACAGGATGGTCTAGGTAACCTTCCCTGTACAGGCGAAAACCTGTTTGGCAAAGATTGGCAAGCAAAGGCCAACCAGATGGATGCTGAAAATTCTGCTTTAGAGAGACTTTCAAAGTCTACCACTGCTTCTTTTAAAAAGAGGTTGTTCAAAAAAGGATTTTTCCCAAAGAAAGGGAAATTTTCTTCTTATGGTCAGGCCTCTTCTCAAGGTCGTTTTGCTACAAAGAGACAGCAACAACCAAAACAGGCCAAAACCAAGGGCTGCGAGGACTGCTACGGCCCAACAGCCTCAGCCTCCTCAGGGCCTTTGACTTTCCACCAGAAAACTTAGCCTTTCTGGCTCTAGAACATCCAGAGCCTCTCACCATCCCAGGAAGGTTAGCTCACTTTGCTCCCAGATGGGAACAAATCACAGCAGATCAGTGGACCCTCTCCATCATAAGGGAAGGGTACAAACTTCATTTCTTAAACCTTCCTCCTCACACCATGGTGAAACAGTTCAATTCTCCAACATCTCTCCTCAACCTTCTAGGTCAAGTGATTGCTACCCTTCTTGCCCAAGGGGCAATAGAAGAAGTACCCCTTCTTCAACAGGGCTCAGGGTTCTACTCCCCCTATTTTCTCATTCCAAAGAAAACGGGGGGCTACAGACCCATATTAGATCTCAGAGAATTGAACAAGTTTCTATGCAAGGAGAAATTCAAGATGACTTCTCTCGGAACTCTCCTTCCATACCTCCAGAGTCAGGACTGGCTTTGTTCTCTAGATCTCAAGGATGCGTACACCCATGTTCTCATCCATCCAACACACAGAAGATTCCTTCGCTTCCTTTACCAAGGAAAGCACTACCAATACAAAGTGCTTCCTTTCGGTCTGGCCTCTGCTCCAAGAGTGTTCACAAAATGCATGGCAGTAGTAACTGCATTCCTGCGCACTCTAGGAATGTTCGTATTCCCATATCTGGACGACTGGCTCATCCGAGCTCCATCCCAGTCAGAGGCCCAGACTTCCCTAACCTGCACAAGGCGTATTCTTCAGTATCTAGGACTGGTAATCAACATTCCAAAATCCCATCTCACCCCTACTCAGTCTCTAGAGTTCATAGGGGCCTTACTGGATACCAAAACTGCAAGGGCCTATCTTCCCCAGGCCCGTTGCCTACGCTTGGTGCAGTTAGCCTCCCAGATTCAGTTAAAATCCCATTTAACTGCTCGAGAGATGTTGCAACTCTTAGGCCACATGGCATCCATGGTGCATGTGGTTCCCTATGCTCGCCTTCACATGAGAGCGGCTCAGTGGACCCTATCCACCCAATGGACGGAGGCATCAGGTTGCCTGTCAGACAAAATAGCAACCTCCAGTCGCCTATTTTGCTCCCTCCACTGGTGGATGTCCACTCAGAATCTGTTACTGGGGTCCCCCTTTCAACAGGTGTTACCCCAAGCAACCCTTACAACAGATGCCTCTCCAAAGGGTTGGGGGGCTCATCTACAAGATCTCTCGACCCAGGGCATCTGGTCTCCACAGGAGACATCTCTTCATATCAACCTCTTAGAGCTCAGAGCAATCTTTCTGGCTCTGTCTTCCACACCCTGCTCAGCTACAAGACAGTCCTCATCCACACGGACAACCAGGTAGCCATGTTCTACGTGAACAAGCAGGGAGGGACTGGCTCTCTGTCGCTTTGCAACGAAGCTCTGAGATTGTGTGCCTTCGCCAGAGAGCATCAAATCCATCTCATGGCAGTGTATCTTCCAGGGGTTCAAAACTCTTGGGCAGACAGACTCAGTCGAGTTCTGCTTCCTCACGAATGGTCCCTCCATGGGGACCAGATAGCCAGGATTTTTCGGATTTGGGGTACCCCAGACATAGACCTGTTTGCAAGTCCGTGGAATGCCAAACTTCCCCAGTTCTGTTCCAGGATTCCATGTCAGGGAGTTCAGGCCAGGGATGCCTTCCTCCTTCATTGGGGGCAAGACTTCCTCTATGCCTTTCCACCTATTCCCCTCATCCCCAAGACTCTGTTCAAGCTTCAGAGAGACAAGGGGTCTATGATCCTCATAGCACCACTTTGGCCACGCCAAGTGTGGTACCCTCTACTTCTGCATTTCTCTCAAGCTCCCTCCCTAGACCTGGGGTCTGCTCCAGATCTCCTCTCCCAGGAGGAGGGAACCTTGTGGCACCCAAATCCTCAGTCTCTTCATCTCAGGGCCTGGTTGCTGAAGGCCTAGACCTTCAAGATTTACACCTTTCTCAGCAAGTGAAGGATATCCTTCATGCTTCCAGAAAGCCTTCCACCAGACGTTCATATGCTTTTAAATGGGAAAGGTTTTCCATTTGGTGTGCAGAGAAGGGTTTCAACCCTCTTGCAATACCTTTGAATTCTTTACTAGACTATTTGCTGCATTTATCCCATGCAGGCCTTAAAACAAATTCAATCAGAGTCCATTTGAGTGCTATTGCAGCATCCCTTAAGCCTCTCAATGGACAACCTATTTCCTCTCATCCTCTTATAGCAAGATTCATGAGAGGCCTTCTTTTGACTAAACCTCCCATTAGACCACCTCCAGTGGCATGGGACTTGAATCTGGTTCTTGGCCAGCTTATGAAGCCACCCTTTGAACCCTTAGCCACTACCTGTCGGGAGATATGATTCAGACCTTTAAATACTTAGAGAAATAATGAACAAATAAACCTCTTCCAAAGACGGGGATGCTGTAAAACTAGAGGGCATAACATGAAGCTGCAAGGTGGTAAATTGAAAGGCAATGTCAGGAAATATTTTATCACTGAAAGGGTGGTGGATGCTTGGAATGCCTTCCCGATGGAAGTGGTGGGGGCAAACACGGTGACGGAATTCAAAACGGCATGGGGCAGACAACAGAGGAACCCTTTGCAGCAACAGGATAAAAACAAAATAAATTGAACCATCTAACTTCTGAACCATTCAACTTCTCAACAAATAGGGGTTTCCTACATGGAGTGGTGGGTTCACCCCTAAACAAAGACATGGGGAGGGGTGGCCTGCACAGAGCGGCAGGTGCACCTACTCTTGCCATCTTACTGGGCAGACTAGATGGACCCTACTGGTCTTTATCTGCCGTCATTTACTATGTTACTATGTTACCTCCTTGAAATTCCTTTCCTGGAAGATTATTTTTCTCATTGCAGTCACCTCAGCTCGCCGTATCAGTGAGTTGCAAGCTTTAGTGGCTAATCCTCCTTATACAAGGTTCCATCATGACAAGGTAGTCCTCAGAACTAATCCACACTTTATGCCTAAAGTGGTCTCACCTTTTCATCTGAACCAGGAGGTGTATTTACCTGTCTTTTTTCCAGGACCTCATGCATCAAGTGCAGAGAGGAATCTTCGTACCCTGGATTGTAAAAGAGCACTTGCTTTCTACTTACAAAGGACACAGCAACATAGAAAGTCCTCTCAACTTTTTGTTGCTGCTGATCCTTCTCATTTAGGACTTCCAGTCTCTAAGAGAACTCTGTCCAATTGGATTGCTCAGTATATTTCCTTCGCCTACCAGAGTAAGAACCTTTCTCTGGAGGGCCATGTCACAGCTCACAATGTGAGGGCCATGGCAACCTCTATGGCTCATCTAAACTCTGTGTCCATCGACCAAATCTGTCGAGCGGCCACCTGGGCATCGGTTCGTACCTTCACAGCCCATTACTGCTTGGACAAGGACTCCTGCTGGGATGCCTTGTTTGGTCAGGCTGTTCTCAAACACCTATTCCATACCTAATCAACTCCTACCCTCCATCCCTGACTGGATGCCTGAGATTCATGGGTGGAGGTGGAGCCCTTCCCAGGGACTCACAATCTGGGTGATCTCCCAGGCATCTCTAGCTGGGGAGTCCCCATATGTGAAGACTCATTCCTGCTTGTTCCTGGAGATAGCACAGTTACTTACCTGTAACAGGTGATCTCTGGGAACAGCAGGAATAAGTCTTCACAACCCACCCACCTCCCCTAGGAGTTGTATCTCTCTATCTTTCCTTTCCTCTCTCTCTCTCTTTGTCTCAGCTTTAAAATTCGAACTGGAGAGAGGCAGTTGGGAAAGGCGGGAAGGCAGCACGCAGGCATGGTGGGATGCTTCCAAAAGCTATTTGATTGGACGCTGGGAAGCGTTCCTGCGCAGACTTCGTCGGTACCGACGTACTCATATGTGAAGACTTATTCCTGCTGTTCCCAGAGATCACCTGTTACAGGTAAGTAACTTTGCTATGTTAGCAGTCCCTCAAAAAGCCAACTCTGATACATTTGGGAAATAAATTCACTGGAATGACTCCAGTGATAAACATGAGATCCAACCAAACCTTCAGAAGAGATTGCTTCCATCTGCTGATTTGGGGAGCATCACCCTCCCCTTTGGACTGATTTAAAAGGACTTAATGAAAGGAAATGAATAGCTAAGAAGAAATTTTATTATCAGATTCATTTGACATGATCTTCCTTTGGTAAAACCATGTTACCTTGAATCTTGCAATCCATTGGATTCTAGAAAGTTTACTCTCCTTTTCTGCAGCAATGTCTCCATTACTTTTCCCACAATCGAGGTAAGGCTTACTGGTTTGTAGTTTCCCACCTCTTCTCTGTTACACTTTTAGAAGGACCACATCAGCCCTTCTCCAATCCCATGGAGCTGCCCTCATCTCCAAGGCTTAAACGCATCCTTTAAAGGTCCCACCAGAATCTCCCTGAGCTGTCTCAATATCTTGGGATGTATCTCATTCATCCCCCTGACTTTGTCCACTTTTAGTTTTTCAAGCCATTCATAAACACGTTCTTCCATGAATGTTGTGGCATCTACTTCATTCCCTTTAGTACCTTTGTCCATCAGGTGTTTACTTCTCTAGAATTTTCTTTTAGCATTTCCACTTTTTCCTTTTCAGTCCACACATTGTAGGTGCAAGGTTTACTAACTTTCTTTGAAGTGGAAGGTTTCTGTTGGAGTTTGAAGTGTAACTTAGAAGCAAATTGATTTGTCTTGTGGGGTTTACTTGAAAAGATTCTTTTTCCTGTGGATACTTACAGTGCCAAGCTTCAAGGCAATTTTCCCACAGAAGGGGCCTTCTCGGGGAAGCCAATGTCATTGACTTACTGAAACAAGGGATGCAAGACAGCAAAATGCTGGATCATTCTGAACTTTTATCACCTCCCCTTCCCCATTTCTGACGACTTAATTTTTCCTTCAAAATAGAATTTCATTTAGAAATAGCTGTCATGCTGCTTTATGCCCGAAGCAGTATGACTGCATCTCCCTACACCCTTCCTCGGGAACTCTGATCTTTTGGCAGATGCCTTCTATCTTTGCCCTTCTCTTCTACTGCTAACTCCAGACTTTGACCCTTTCACGTTCCTACTCCCTATGCCTGGAACAAACTACCTGAGTCTGTACGTCGGATTTCATCTCTGGCCCTTTTCAAGTCCAGACTGAAAACTCACCTCTTCGAGGCCGCTTTTGGATCCTGATCCGCTTAGTCTCCTATGTGTTTCCTTACCGTTCCCCTGGATGTATCCTTGTCCTCAGCTGTTGTGCCCTCTGTCTTTTTTTTTTATAATTTATATTTTTTATTATGATTTTTCAACCGTTACAGACATATACTTCAACTTTTACAAACTTTTACATCCACCATCTCTCACCCCCTCCTCACTTTCCAACATTGAGCAAAAACTCGAAACTTCAACATTTATGCCCCCCTTGCTCTTCCCTCTTCCATTTATACATTTCTTTATGCTCTTTGCTCCATATCTTTGATCACACTGATACAATAACGCAATTCTATCAGTCTACCATCTTACACCTTCATACTGTATTTATGAATTGTGTAGTCTTATACTACCAATATACCGAGCTTCTCCTTTAACCATTTCCTTTACTTCCCCCTCTCCATCCTCTCCTTTGCTTTCCTGTGCTTTCCCTAACTGCCTTAATATGTTCCCCCCTCTCCCCCTCCCCCCACCTCCCCTCTCCCCCTCCCTGATTCTCTATCCCCCCTCCTACCCACCCTCTCCTCCTACCCTTATTCTTGACCCTCAACCCCTCAAACCCATCACTCATCCTCCTCTTTACCTCCCTCCCTTTGCCATACTCACTCCACCCCCATTCCCCTCCAATTTTCATACCATTGCCACACCTTTTTATGTTTTCCCACCTGATGCCTTCTATGCGCTTCCATCATACATAAATTCCACAACTGCTCCAACTTACTCACCACCTCCCTCATCGGAGGTACTGCATCATTCTTCCACCATCGCAAAAGACTCATACGGGCCGCTATAATTCTGTATCCCATGAAGGTTGCCATATCCCCATCCCCCTCTCTCACCCCCTCATTAAGCACAACCATCTCTTGTGTTAAGATTGGCACTCCCATGATCTCCCCATATAACCTTCCCACTTTCCCCCAATACCCCTGCACCTTGGGGCACTGCCTTATCATGTGTATTAAGTCCCCCTTTGCCCCACACGTCTTCCAACACTCACTTGAACTATCCGGAAATATTGCCCTAATCCGCACAGGTGTCCAGTACATCATGAACCTCAATTTCAAACTATTTTCTAGCATTGGCGTTCCCCTGGCCAAATTATAGGTTCTCGCATAAATTCCTGCCCACCTACTATCCTCCCAGGATCCCGGAATATCTTCTTCCCACCGCTGCTGCCACCTCCCCTTCTCCCTCCCCTTCTGTAGGAGCATCTTTTATATTTTTGATATTACCCCTTTCTGCGACCACTGTTTTCCCATCATTTCCTCAAATCGCGTATGCTTCCGTTCCATATCAATTTTCACCTCCCGCACATTCATAAAGTACCACAGTTGCACATATGCGTACCGGTCCTTTTTTTCTAACTGAAACTCTTGCTGGAGTTCCTCAAATGTTTTAATTCCCCCCCTCCCCCCTTTTCATAACAGCTGCCCTAGCCTCACTAGTCCTTTTCCACTCCGCCCCTTAAGTACCTTAGAATTCCCTCCCATCCCCTTGTCTCCTACCACACTGATAAATGTATAGCGTGAATACACTTTCTCGTCCATAAGAAACCCCCACCATTTTTTCCACACCTGAAACATAAGTTCCCTAAATGGATTAGCCCTCCCTTCATTCTCTCTCCAACCCTCCGGGTCCCATATTCTCCTCTCCTTAGATTGCTCACCTCCTGACACAATTTGTACCCAACTTAAGATATCCGCCCCCTCCCTCCACGCTAACGCCTTCAATTGTACCGCTTCAAAATACTTCATCAAGCATGGCACTCCTACCCCCCCTCCCTCATTTGGTACAAGACCCCCCTTGCAACCTTGGGATGTTTCCCTTCCTAAATAAACTACATAATCAGATTCTACAACTTCCCTATCTCCTTCTTAGTTACCCTACATGGCAAGGATGTAAACAAAAACAGCAGTCTCGGCAGAACATTCATTTTCACTGCCGCTATTCGGCCCAACCATGACAGTCTTAACCCCCCCCCCCCCCCCCGAACTTTGACAAATCTCCCCTTATGGCTTCTGTGAAATCCTGATAATTCCACTGTTTAATCTTCTCTATTGGTTTCCCCAACTGTATCCCCAAGTACCGAAACTGCTGCTTCACCCATCTAAAATTGAAATGCGACTGTAACCTTTCCTCCAGCCCCCTTTGCAGATTAAACCCGAGTACCTCTGTTTTACCGGAATTAATTTTATATCCCGCTACACTACTAAACCCCTTTATAATTCTCATCGATACTGGCAAAGTAGTCAAGGGCTGCGTCAAGGAAAATATCACATCATCTGCGAACAACGCTATTTTCTCTTCCATCCCTCCCACTACTACCCCTTTTACATCCGCTTCCCTCCTGACCATTCAGCTAAGGGCTTAATGGCCAGCGCAAACAAAAGTGGTGATAGAGGACATCCTTGTCTAGTACCCTTCCCCAATGTAAACTGTTCAGAGTATCCTCCATTAATTCGGATCCTCGCCCTCGGGTGCTCATATAAAGCTTTTATCCATGCTATATACTTGTCTCCAAATCCCATCTGCTCCAGTACTTGAAACATATATGGCCATTCAACACGATTGAACGTTTTCTCCGCGTCCACCATAACTAATACCGCTTGCTGTCCTTTGCCCTGAAGATACCAAGCAATATTCATCACTTTCCATATGTTATCACTTCCTTGCCTCCCTTTTACAAACCCAGTCTGATCTCTATGAATGATCTTAGGCAAGATGCCTTGAATCCGATTGGCCAATATCTTAGCCAAGATTTTGGCAGCTAAATTTATCAATGAAATGGGTTTATAAGAACCACACACCCCCTTGTCTTTACCCGGCTTTGGTAACACTGATACCCGCTTCTCCCATCGTCTGAGGAATTCCTTCACCTTTGATTACCTTATTGAAAACTCGAGTCAATATGGGTGTAACTTGCTTCACCATCTTATAGAACTGTGATGTAGACCCATCCAATCCCGGGGACTTCCCTAATTTCAAGGACTTTATGGCTTCCTTCACTTCCCTCTCTTTTATTGTCTCCCCTATTCTTTCCCTGTCCTCTGGATCAACCATACCCAGCCCACACTCCTGAAAATATCTCTTTATCTCTTCCTGACCCTTTTGCAACTCACTTTGGTACAACTTTCGGTAATATTCCCTAAAAACCTGACTAATCTCCTTCGTGCGATGTACCATCCTTCCCTTATTGTCCCAAATTCCTTCTATATATGCTGCCTGCCGTTGGGCCCGCATCCTACTTGCCAGTATCTTCCCTGCTTTATTTCCCCCTTCAAAATATTTTTGTTTTAATGCACTTAATTTAAACGCAATCTCTTGTCCTCTCAACCTACTTAACTCTGCTCTTGCTTTTATCAGTTTAGCCATTACCCCATTAGCCTTTGCCTTCTGATGTTGTGCCTCCAGCTGTTTTATCTGCCCTAACAAGTCCCTTTCCACTTTCTTCTTCTCTTTTTTAAGTCACGCTGCTATACTTATTAGTTTTCCCCTGATGACTGCCTTTAATCCATCCCAAACTGATTTCAACTGTACCTCTCCGGTCTCATTGAATGCCAGATACTCTTTAATAGCTGCTCTCACCACCCCCACATGCTCCTCTTCATCTAACAGCGAATCATTTAGTTTCCAAAACTTGATCCCTTCCTCCTCTGCTCCTATATCAAAAATCACACTTACTGGGGCATGGTCTGTCCAAGTAATTTCTCCTTGATTTATTTCCTTTACTTTTGTTGACCATTTACCACCTCCCCACATCATGTCTAATCTGCTGTATGTGCCATGCACCTGTGAATAGAATGTGTACCTACGCTCCCCTGGATGTCGAGCCCTCCATACATCTATCACCCATAGTCTCTCTTCATACTTAATCTATCCTTCTTCCCTCCACTACTCTGCCCTCCACTATTATCCAGCCTTGGGTTACTCGTTAAATTAAAGTCCCCCCCCAAAAAAAATTAACTGCACATCACCCAGTTCCTCCAACTCCTTTGTTCTTTTATCAAAGGCTTCTCCATGTCCCTCATTGGGCCCATATATGCTTACCACCTCTTCCTCCTCCACCCGCAGTTTCACTCCCACCCATCTCCCGTCTTTCTCTCTCCTCTCGCCTACCACAAAATGTCGAAATGCTACCCCGCCATAATTCCTACACCTCCTTTTCGCTGATTCACCCTCTGCCCCGCTAACACTACCTTTTGAATATGCTTTTGATTGTAACAAGTATTCTTGCCCCACCCATAAATGTGTCTCCTGTATACAAACCATGTCTGCATTCATACGCACACCCTCACGTTCTAACATCCTTCGTTTTTGCCATCTTCTTAACCCTTTTACATTAATGGTAGTAACCCCTAATTGCTTAGTTTTCCCTCCACCCTTGTGCCCTCTTTCCTCCCTTCCTTCCTTTTCCATCCTCTTCCCTCCCCTCCCCAGACTCCCCTCCCATACACCTTCCTCCTCTTCTCTTTGTCCTCTGCTTCCCCCCTCCCTCCTTGTCCAGGAGTAATTAGAGTAGTGTGTCTCCTGCTCCCCCCCAACTGCCCAACCTCCCCCCCCCCATCGCCTCCCTCCTCCTCCTTCATCAGCTTTTCCTCATTGCCTTCCCTTCCCCTCCCTACCCCCACATATTTCGATATTCAAAAACATCATGTAAAAACAAAACCTTTAACAGTTCAACTATTGCAATTATATACTTTGCAAACATTTCCACTGCTATACAGTATACTCTACACAACTATTGGTTCACTAGTTCACCATCTTTATCCCCTATTCCTCTCACAGCATGTCCATCCATACGTTCTCCACCGTAGCTGGTCATCGTTTAGCTCATTCTCTGCTCTCCTTATTTCATCCCTTCTTCAGTTCTTGCTGTTCTTCAGCAATTTGATGGTTCTCCATCTCATTGCTTGTTTTGTCCATTTTGTTTCTACTATTCATTTTCTCATACCGCACCCCCGCTTCTTGTAGCGCTGCTTTCGCCTCATCTATCGTTTGTACTCTCCAAGCTTTCCCTTTTAAGGTGAAGGACAGCCCAAAAGGATGCAACCACCTGTACTTGATATCTCCATTTCTCAGTGCTTGTGTAACAGGTTGCATGGCTGTCCTTCTCTGCAATGTTCCAATGGACAGATCCTCATATATGATGAATGGGTATCCCTGCCAAGTTAAGGCCCCCAAGCTCCTTACTTTTGTTACAATGCTTTCCTTCATTTTGTATCCAGTAAAACATATAATAATGTCTCTAGGTCAGTTCACTCTTACCACTCCCAGTGCTCTATGCGCTCTGTCCAGTGCAATTTCAGCAGGGCCCCCCCCCCCCACTTTTCTCAGTGTTTCCAAGCATATTGAAGCCGCCACTTCCGCGCTGTCTTGAAATTCCATCTCCTCCGGCACTCCTTGGATCCTCAAGTTATTCCTGCGAGACCTATCCTCCAATTTATATTGCATCTCCTTTTGCCATTGCTGTACTTCCAGAACCCCCTGCTGGTGCTCCTCTTGTTGCTGCTCTAGACTTTGCAGCCGATTCTCTTGGTTTTCCGCCGTGTGTGTCAGTTCCGTTATGTCTTCTTTCAAGTTTCCTATAAGATCACTTAACTCTGTTTTTACTGCTTGCACCTCTTTTTTTTTTTTTTTTTTTCTTTTTTTAATTTCAGTGAACCATTCCTTTAACTCAGCTCTGGAAATGTCCTTACGGATTTCCTTTCCTTGTTCCCCATTACCTCTATCTGTAGACCCCTCAGCTGCCTCCATTTGTTCAGCGTTTTTATTTTTATTCTCCAAGGCATTATGTTCACCAGCTCTCCCCCCCCCCACTCTGATAAGCATGTTCTCACAAGTCCATAGTCTGTCTTCTCGTAGTCATGATGCACTTCTTGACTCTCTCTCCGTCTGCTCCTTCTGCCACTGTGCCCCAAAGAACGTGTTGACTTTAATTCAGCACCTTTTATATCTACCAACCCCCAGATTTCTGAAGGATTATCTCTGTTGTTCCTCCCTACTTTCACTGCTTCAATTTTCACCACTCTTTTATTGTTCTACTTCCCTTTCCTCCATCATATTTATAGTGCTACTCATGTTGCTGCTTTCCCCCTTCAGTGCTCACCCCACTACTTTCACTGGAGCACGTTAGGAGCCTATCAGTCTGTATATTCTTCTTTTCCTTCCCCCCCCCTCCCTGCTCCCCTATTCCCCTCCTTCACTTCTTCTTTCACCTGTTCTTGCCTTGCTGTTCTCTTCACCATCCTCTGGCACTTGCCTGACCCACATGAGCTCACTCTGCCATCTTGCCTGCTGCGTGGGTCCTGATCTCCATTTTCTCTGCTTTCCCCTCTGGTGTCTTTTTGCCGTTTTTCTCTTTGTGCGCTTCGGTTCTCTGATCCGCCGCAGCAGCACTTTCTCTCTCTTCCTCTGCACCCCGCTGGTCTGCTGCTTACTTCACTGCCTCTCCCCGCTCCGTCCGCCGGCTTTATAATCATTCTCTTCACCGCCGATCGCGCGGCTCTCTCCCTTACAGCTTTCGACACTGGTCCTCACTGCCGCCCGCCAGCCCTTCACTTCCCTCGCATTCTAGCCGCTCCAACCCGGCTGTTCACCTCCCGGCTGCAAACGGGGCTCTCCTCCGCTATTTTTACCGTGATTTGTCACTCTCCGAGGGCTTTTTTTTTTGTACTTTTGTGGCAGGGTTAGCCCGGAGCGGTGCCCTCACACTGCCATCGGTCTCGGTGACGTCACTTCCTCCTGTGCTCTCTGTCTTGACTAGGTTGTAAGCTTTGATGAGCAGGGAACATCTCTTACATGTCTGTACAGTGTTGCATATGCTTTAGCACTATACAAATGATCAGTAGTACTAGTAGTAGTAGAAGATAAGGTTCTGATGCAAGGAAGGGTGATACAGCAGATGCCCGGCTTTTTCCTGGAGAATGAGCTTGTCAACTGGGTAAGACGTGCAGTCTCACCTTGTAAAAGAGTTCTAGACCCAGCCTCATGTGGACATCCATTTGCACTACCCCTGAGATACTTTCTATTTTGTGGTGTAGTGCCTTGATTGGTTTGTTCTGTGTTAAAGAACAGATGAGAACATTAACATAGTGGTACTTCACTTTTCTCATTTAGTAAGCAAGCAAGAGACACATTTAGAAATGTTGTATTAATTTGTAGCTTTTAAAATACAAGCATAAACTCTGCTGTTTTCATAAACCTGAGATGTAAAAGAGCCCTATTGAGAACCTTTAAGAACCTCATCTTACTCCCAAGCCACAATTAAATTTCTTTGATATAACCAATGGAAGTTTGTGACTTAAAGACTGACTGACATTCTGCTAACCAACGAGAACTCTTGTCTCATTGCAAATAGTATGCAATTTATTTTGTTTCTTATTAAATGTAACTCTTTATTACTTGAAAAGTCTTTCTTTATTTTATAGTATCTGCTTTGGTCATCTCTTTTTGAAATTTCTAAGCATTTTTGATTAGATATAGAAACACAACTCTAGAGAGTATTGTGCAAATTGTTTACAATAGTGTTTAGCAGAATCCTTTCTAAATAGGATGACACGATTGACAGAACATTCGAAAATATATTGTCATAATGCTATGTTTCAGTGAAAAAAGTCAAACATATAAAGTTGGCAAGGTTTGTATTGTTGCTTATTTTGCATTTCTTTGTATTTTTGTCTTCAAATTCACAGGCTTTTCAAGTGACAGTGATTTGATCTCTCTGACGGTAGATGTAGACAGTGTTGCAGAATTGGATGATGGAATGGCATCTAATCAAAATTCTCCCAGTAGAGCTTTTGGTCTCTCTCCTTCTCTGGAGCCCTTAGTGAAAGGTGCAAACACATCTGACCACGAGTGGAACAAAGCTGAAACAGAAAGAGAGAGCCAAAATCTCTTTACCGGCAGCCTGAAGCAGAGACTTGGCAAACCAGATTACCTAGAGAAAGCAGGGGAGCTGATAAAATTGGCCTTGAAGAAAGAGGAAGATGAGGAATATGAAGCTGCCTTCAGCTTTTACAGAAAAGGTGTTGACCTACTCCTGGAAGGTGTTCAAAGTAAGATTGTTCACTCGGTACCACTACCTTTTTCTTTCTTAAATTGATGCATTCAGAGCTCTGGACACAAATGCAGCAATCTTACTGGCTGTTAAAATGTCTTGCAAAATCCTTATTTTCTATTTTGAGTCTGTCTTCTGATGTTTGGCAGACAAGTGACTAAAATGAATTGGAGACTGGAGTTGCTCAAAGGGTCTCTGAATTTTATAATGCTTACTGGGTTATGCTGCATAGCACTGTGCTGGTGAGGTATATACGTTATTGAAATCTTTGAAATGGATAAGTAGGGGCAACAACCTTGACTGTCCTGCATAGAGCATCACAGAATTGTGACAAACTGCCAAGGCTGCCTCCTGTTGCTGTCGCTTTCTAATGAGTGCGGTGCCGCTACCCCTTGCAAACACTTTGCTCCCTTCTTTTCTGTCCTCTTTTCTCCCTTCCCCAGGTCTGCTACCATCCTGTCACTCCATGTACTGCTTCCTGTTGATGCCTGCCCCAACCCAGATGACTGCCATTGCACTTGGCTCAGCTGCATGAGTTTGCTTACTTTGAGTTGCAGAGTATGAGCAGTAACACTTTGCAGAGATGGTGCAAACTCACCCTGGACATAGTATAAATCAGTGAAGACTGGTAGCAGCCAGCAGACATGTTCATTTGAAGTGGGCACAGGAACGATAGGGGAAGGGAAACGGTCAGGAGAGAGAGACAGTGAGAGGAAAGGGTACAGATGAAATCCTGGACAGGAGGAACATAATTCTAGGGAGGGTGGGTAGAAAGAAGACGCGAAGGATGGAATGGGGAGAGAAGACAGAGTGATGAGAATGGTGGATGGTATGAGAGTGTAGCAAGGAGGGGGTGGTGCATGAGAACCTGAAGGGAAGGTAGAGTTCTTCTCCCAGAGGGAGGGAGGTAAGGAGATATGGAAGGAAGGTAAAAGTAGGAAAGGTGCGCGATCGAGAGGAGAGATGTGTAGGAAACAGGCTTTTTGTAAGAAATAGTGATGACTGAGAGAAAGATAGCAGAATGAAAAGGAACATGGGAAAGTAAAGACATAGAACTGAATATGAAAAAGAAATAATGCAGACGTGAACCAGAAGTACACAGCAAGTCTTGGAAAATGTTTTGAATATTTTCCAAATTATAAGATATTTTTATTTTTAAGAAAATTGCAGTTTTATAAATATAAGTAATGGAAAAATATATGCATATGCGTATATCTATATATATCTTGCTGCAGAAACTGGGTGAAGGTGGAGGAGACTATATAAAGAGAAAAAGGGAGAGAAGACCTGGGGGGGAAGAAAGAAAGTGCAGGAAAATGAATAAGGTCGGGTGAGGGACTGGAAACATAGGGAAGAGGAAAGAGCCTCGAAGAGAGGAAAAAGAGATCTCTTGCAGTAGAGAGGGAAATAAACTAGAAAAGGAATTGAAAACTGCATGAGTGAAGTAGAGGAGAAACTGGAATAGAGATTGGGAAGACTTAATGAGGGTAATTTTATAAGATGGCCCCTACTTTTCTTTACAAAATACTAGTGTAAGTGGTTGAAAACGTATGCTAATTTAAGGTGTGATCACTTGTCTTACACCAACTCTAGAGCTGGTATAGATGCCCATTCTAAATTTATAAAGAAAGTATGTAAATTATGGTATTTTTATAATTCATGTGCAGACTTGAACACCTCATTCATGATCTACCCACGCACATGTCCACAGTGAAAGTACATGCCATCAGGCTGATGGTGCATACTTATAAAATCGAGACTGCCTAAAAAATGTGCTTAAACCACTAAAATACCATGATTTACAGGCCTAGATGGTACATAACTTTACATTGTTCTTTATAAAATAACCCCCTATGTGGGAGGGTTGAAAGGAATAGAAACAGGAAGGGAAATGATGGAAAGAAGGAGAGACTAGACAAAGTGAAAGGAAGTAAAAGTAAAGAAAACAAACTTGAGGGAAAAGAAAGCAATTGATAAGAGTAAAATATTCAGATATATGCAGCAAAGGTTAGAGCACTGTTGTAAGTTTCTAATAATTTGGCTGTTTTTCTTTTCAACTAATGTATAATTTACAAAGTCATACAAAGATGTCAGCAGACTTGCTGCATAATTTTACAATCTGTGTTGCAGAGGGCCTTTCCTATAGATCACTTCAATTGATCTTTTGGAAAGAGGAAAGATTGGGGGGGGGGGGAGGTTGAGTACAAGGTCTACCATCCGTATGATTTTCAAGTCTTTGTCATTTGGTTCTCTACATTTCTTTTTATGACTGAGTTATCAACAAATTGGAAGCCATGTGACCCAGTGCCTGAATTCACTCTTCAAGGCTATATAACAAAGGTTGAGAATCCAAGTAAGGACCCAACAGTATACCATGTTTTAAGCAATGCCTTAGCTCTAGCCATTTAAAGTATTGTGATGGAAGGAGAGAAAACTTTTGTACTAATGGAAATGTAAGAAAGAATTACCATCTGATTTATAATTCATATTCCTTTACTACTTGACTTTAGCCTGAGTGTTTTGCCAAGTTGAAGTTTATCTAAAGGAAAAAAGTGGACTGTTGTAGTTGTTGATATGGAAGGACAGACTAGATAGGCCATGTGGTCTTTTTCTGTCGTCATTTTTCTATGTTTCTAGTTGACCTCCATGGGTTTTTCTAGAATTCATTCCAGTTCTATCAAACATTTTGAGTATTGCTCAAAACTCTTATAATCATTTAAGATGCATACAAGCTAATTGTTATCGTAAAATGAAGTCCTCATGGTAATAGAGAAAAATCAGGAAATACCGTATTTTCATGCAAATAATGCACACACATGTAACGCGCAGAAATGATGACATTCTGTGCAAAGGTTTCCGGATTACACGCACACACATATACCGCGCAAAGCCTTATTAGATTGGCATCATGCCAGGAATGAAACACAAGTCGTACACCACTGACTTAAAAACTGAAAGTCATTATGAGAGCAGAGGAAACAAGCAATAGAGTGGCAGCGAGAGAGTTTGAGGTTAGAGAGGCGTCCATTCATGAATGGAGAAAGGAGAAAAAGGAGCTTGAGAAAAAACCTCCATAAAGGCGCACATCGTGGACCCAAAGCGAAATAGTCTCAACTGCAGAATGATGTGAAAGAGTGGGTTCTTTCTCGGAGGGAACAAAATTAAGCTATCTGTCGCAATTCAGATCAAAGCGAAGCTTCTGGCAAATGAAAAAGGAATCATGGATTTCAAAGCGGGATTCATGAAAAGAAATGGACTTTATGTGAGAATGAGAACTACTGTAGGCCAGTGACATCCAGATGACTGGGAGCATAATATGATTGACGTCTGTGAATTTGTCTCCAAAGAAATCTCTGAACATGGTATTTCTGCAATGGATGTTATAATTCTTCGGGAAAAAGCAGGAAGTCAGCCCTCACATATGGGTGACGTCAGAGCCGATGGAGCCCATGCAGTAACCTCTCCCCAGCTTTCAAAGAAAGCCTTTAGGAGATGTACCACGCATGCGTGGTCCCCTTCCCACCCAAGGGTATACCATCTTGCCTCAGTCTCCTTTTTTCCATGGAGGCCATCAGATGCTTTCTGTTCCCCTGGAAAAAGTCAGTGACTTTTTTTCTTTTTTTGCTTTCCCCAGTAGCATGCCAGTGCCTTTTCCCTTCCCCGAGCCCGCTTACCTCAGCATCACATCCTCTGATTCTTTTTTCTTTTCGTTTTCTTATTTTTTCAATTGGCATGGGTTTGTGCCTTTTTCTTGGCTGGGCCCTGTGAATTTGACCTTGCGGGGGCAGTCTTCCCCTCCATGGCCTGTGCCAGTGGCTTCAAGTCGTGCGACCGCTGCACTCATAATGTCATGCACTGATCCACACGACTGCTGCCTCCGATGCCTTGGGCCAGACTACGATGCCGTGGCCTGCGGTCTGTGCAAGTAGATGACCCCTAAGGCCCTCAGGAAATGTCAGCAGCTGCGTGAGTCAGTTTTCCAGAAGAAAGACTCAGCCCTGGAGTCCTCCATGAGAGCCTGCTCCGAGACTCCTCCCAGGACCTCGAGCACCCATGGAGACCATGTGGCCTCGGAGTCCCAAGACCACGGAATCTCCGGCCAGAGCTCCGGTGTCAAGGATCGTGCCAAGAAGAGCCGGAAGAACTTGAGGACCCCATCAGGCAACAAGTCAGGGAAAGTGGGGAAATCCTATGGGAGGCTGAGGGAGATAGCAAAGAGCGGCTATCAAAATTGCCTTGCTGGGAAATGTCCATGCTTCTTGACAGGGCTTGGACACCTTAGTCCATCCTGGTCGAGGGCTCCCCCTCGATGGAGCCGGCACCAGGCCCAAAGTCCTCGGTACTGTCACGAACCCCCTTGCCTCTACAAGTACAGGCAGGGTATTAAGCCTAGGCCCAGCCCAGAGACCTTGCTTGGCCCCCTGGGATTTGTAGTATTTATAGGCCAGTCCAAAGAATCAGTTGTGGCACCGAGGTAAGGCTTAAACAAGGTTTTATTCCCCTTCCGGGAGGATTCTTTTGGGTGGGTGAACAAAAAGTAAACAGCCCCACTTGGGCACAAACAAAGTGACAAAAATGAGAACAGAAATTGCTTATCTTCAGCTTCTAACAGGTAAATGAAAAAGTATTCAAAACAGTTCTTTCCAGCATACAAAGACCTTTTCCTTTGTGGCTTTCAAGCTTGGTAAATCACAACTTGTTTATCTCAAAGAAAACACATTATCTGAAACTGTGAGCATGCAGTCCATGTAATCATTACATACAGTGTCTCCCTGCACCTCACATTGCATCTCCTCGGGCTCTGCCGTTAAGGATTCTTCCCTTGCACGATATGGCACGTTGCTGAACAGTCTCTCCTTACTATTCAGGAACTCTCTCTCTCTCTCTGTGAGAATGTTTGCTATGCTGCTACCATATTCATTAGAGTATCTGCTTTGGGAGCCTCTTAAATGCTGTGGAAGATAGGGGAAATTACCACTTTCACTTTCCCTTCTATTAGAAACAATTGAGTTACCTTTAGGCAGCCTTTGGCTTGGGCTTCTCTCGGCTGTTACAGACGCCGGAGTAAAATCCAGTAAAAGCTTTTCACGGCTCTTGCCTTGTAACCTTCTTCTAGACACAGGACTATCCTCAGGTATAACAGCTTTACTCCTTCTTTGCCAATTGTTTGTATAAGGACTTTCTTCAGGCTTCCTCCAGCTAGCTTCCCAATTAAATGCTTTGTTACCTTTCTGATAACTTCTGCTCAGCTCTGACGCTTCCGTGCTCTGCCTTTCACTACAGGCACCTGGGTTCTCACTCTCTCTTTTGGAATAGGGCTTTTTGGCTTTCCCAGCTCTGCCCTCAGCTTCCTTCCAACTAGAGTTTCCTCCAGTACGTCTTTGGCTTTCAGAATCACAACTGCTTGCTCCCGTGCTCCAACTGTGTCCTGTGTGTCTCTCTCCTGTGTCTCTCTCCTGTGTCTCTCTCCTGTGTGTCTCTCTCCTGTGTGTCTCTCCCTTGTGTGTCTCTCCCCTCTAACTCCATGTGCACTGGGCTTTTCTACGTGCGTGTCAGCTCCACCCACTCCCAGCTGGCTTTCATTAGTTCCTAATCTCCTAGCCTTTCTGCTGCTTGGGCGTGTTTC
The DNA here is from genome assembly GCA_033557465.1 of Ichthyophis bannanicus. Taxonomy (NCBI): domain Eukaryota; kingdom Metazoa; phylum Chordata; class Amphibia; order Gymnophiona; family Ichthyophiidae; genus Ichthyophis; species Ichthyophis bannanicus. The sequence goes on from CM066033.1 coordinate 458,092,268, forward strand.
CCTCGCACGTGAGCTGTTTTGTTTGGGTTGCCAATAGCAACATTCTGACCTGTGCTCTTCTGAACTGTCAGATTCAGTTCTATTGCCTGCACTTCTGCCTGTTTTCAAGGGCTCTATAAAACCTCCTTTGTGACAGTACCCATGCCGAAGGCTGCAGAGCCAGCGGGTCTTGAGGCCAGGATGGTGGCCTTGGAGCGCAGATCCCCTCAAGAGGACACATCCTTCCAGTACTTCATCAGGGATATGGCAAGGGGTCTGTTCATCACTATCTCATCTGAGAAGGAACTGAAGGTGAAGGAATTAAAAATTCTCCAATACCCTCCAATGCCCAAGGAAGCAGCTACCCTTCCAGTACATCACATCCTTCAGGACCTGGTGTTTCTGATATGGGAGACCCCACTCATGGTATCGTCAACCAGTAAGAGACTCGATACAATGTATCGAGTGCTGGAATCTCCAGGTTTCCAGAAGCCTCAACTTCCACATCGCTCAATGGTAGTGGAATTTGCGATTCGCCACATAAAAAGTTTGAAGAACCATTCTTTGGTTCCTCCAGATCAAGAGCCAAGAACACTCGATGTCTCTGCTTGACGCTGCTTCCAGGCATATATATTAGCATCCCACATCAACTCCTACATGCTCTATATGGGCATGCTCCTCAAAGACGTCAACAGGGATCTGGATGCTTTTACTTCTTTGATTCCAGATGACAAATGCAGTGCTTATCAAACACTCATGCAGCACAGCCAGAGCACATCTGAATTCCTAACAAGAGCATCTTTTTGATGCTTTTGAATCAACAAGCAGGTCATCCTCTATCTGCATTGGGGCTCGAAGAATGACTTGGCTACAGGCATCAGACCTGGAACAATGGGACCAGGATAAGTTGGTCAACATTCCTTTTAGAGGGGGAAACCTATTCGGAAAAGGCTGGAGAGAGAAAGCAGGGGAGATAAGACAGATGATCTCGTGATGAAAGATCTCTCCAGAAAGACTGCTGATCCCTCCAGGAAGAAAGCCTTTACTAAAAAGCCTTTCAACCTCAAAAAGAGGAAATTCTATCCTCCTTATAGACCTTCACCCCCTACCAGCCTCAACAGCCGCAGCAGTGGCTTCTTGCCAGCCTAAGACACAAAACCTCAGCCTGTAGCACAGCCTCAACCTGCGCCTGGGTTTTGACTCTTTCATTCAGAGCATTGCCACTCTGCCACTGGTGGAACCCCAGCCAACACAGATAGCAGGCAGACTTTTGCCTTTTTGCCCATAGGTGGCTCCTCATCACAGAGGAGCAGTGGACACTACCAATTGTCCAAAGGGGTTATCAACTTTACTTCCAAACCTTGCCCCCCACCAGATTCAGGGATGAACACAAATTGCAGTCCTTCAAAGCACTCTCCTCACCACAGAGGTGTTGTCCTTGTTGGCACAGGGTGCCATAGAAAGAGTTCCTCCTACAAAACGAAAGGGTTTTACTCTCCTTACTTTCTAATCCCAAAGAAAATGGGGTTTCAGACCCATTTTAGATCTTGGGGACCAACAAATTCTTGGTCAGAGAAAAATTCAACATGATTTCTCTGGGAACTCTTCTACCATACCTCCAGATAGACGATTGGCTCTGCTCTCCCGAAAGAGGCCTAGATGCACATACTGATCTACCCTCCAAACAGACAATATCTGCGTTTCATGTATCAGAGAAACCACTATCAGTATTGTGTTCTCCCCTTCGACCTCGCTTCCACCCCAAGGGTCTTTATGAAACATCTGGCAGTGGTCACTGCTTACCTACATACCTTGGGAATATTAGTTTTCCCTTACTTAGACGATTGGCTAATAAGGGGAGAGTCCCCTCAGGAAGTGATGAATGCCTTTTACTGCACCAAAACAATACTACAATATCTGGGGTTTGTCATCAACTTCCAAAAGTCTCACCTCACTCCAACTCGAAACCTCTAGTTTATAGGAGCACTATTAGATACCGTATAGGCCAAGGCCTTTCTGCCTCAGGACCATTGCTCCCATCTTATCGAACTGGCAAGTGCCATGCAAAAACAAACCCAAGCAACAGCACAGCAAATGCTATGCCTCTTGGGGGTCACATGGCCTCCACAGTCCACATCATACCTCATGCTTGCTTGCACATGCGTCCAGCACAGTGGATCCTCTCAGTGGACAGAAGCAACCAGAAGTCTCTGAGACAAGATCTTCACCACCCCTCACCTCCTCATCTCAATGCAGTGGTGGTGTCTCCCCAAAAACCTGCTTGTCGGGTCACCTTTTCGGATACTTCCACCTCGATGCAAACTCGCGACTGATGCATCCAAACTCAGTTGGGGTGCTCAGCTGAATGGCTTGACCACCCAAGGCCTGTGGACACCACAAGAATCTGCTTAGCAGATCAATCTCCTTGAGCTACGGGCTCTCACAGATGCACTAAAAGTTTTTCAACCCCACCTGGCTGTCCAGTCTGTCCTGGTCAGAACGGACGACCAGCTTGCAATGTTCTATGAAGTGGGGGCGGGGGGGAGGTGGGGATTACTACTCATCTTTGCTCTTGCTCACCGCATCCATTTCAGAGCGATGTATTAATAGTTGAGGAGAGGTAAAGTGAAACCAAAGGATGAAAGATTGATAGTCGCGTCCCAGGACAGTGGATTATGGATGAGATGGTTTACTGTGAGTATTGAAAAAACGGGCACAACAGACATATGCCAATTCTGTAAGAAAGATCTGGAAACAGTGACTCACCTAATAGCAGGCTGTGAAGTTCTGATGGTGGAAAATTTCTATACAGAAAAGCACGACAATGTAGCACGCCGCCTCCACTGAAAACTCTGTAAACACTACAACATCACTGTCCCTGAAAAGCACTGGGATCATGACCCTAAGAGAATAAGAGAGAATGAAGAGGTTATGTTCACCTGGGACATTCCCATTCCGATGGATAAGAAACTGGATGCCAGGAAACCTGACATAGTGGTAAAGGAGAAGAATACTAGAACGGCATTGATAATAGAAGTGTCAATACTGAGTGATTATTCTGTGAATTACGTGGAGAGGCAGAAGATCCTTAAGTACCAAGAAAGTCAGTCAGAGGCCAAGAAAATGTGGCAGAAAGATACGGAAATATTTCCCATTGTACTGGGAGCGACAGGCATGATAAAGAAGAATTTCCAGGCACATCTTGAGAAACTACCCATACCTGTTACATCTTACGAACTCCAGCAGAAGGCTCTCTTTGGCATGATGCAGGTATTACGCTGAACATTAGCAGTAAAGTTGAGAGACTAAGATCATACTCCACATATCCTGGCTTACAAGTGAGGTTCACGACTGCTATAGTAGGCGCAAATCTGACCAATTTGGGGAAACTACCCCAGTGTATCTCCCAGGAGAACTGTGTCCTCGTGGACAGGCTCAGCCATATCCTCTGTCCGCACAAATGGATGCTGCATTGGGACACAGCTGCCCAAATCTTCCATATGTGGGGAACTCCATTCCTGGATCTCTTTGCCACTCCGCAGAACACACAGCTTCTGCTGTTCTGCTCCAGGACCCCATCAATACATACTGGCCCCGGATACCTTCCTTCTCCACTGGGGGAAGGGATTGCTCTATGTATTCCCACCCATACCCCTGATACTCAAAACGCTTTTTAAACTGCAGGCTGACAGGGGCTCCATGATCCTCATAGCTCCCTTCTGGCCTCGCCAATCATGGTTTCCTCTACTTCTGCATCTTGCAAAGACATGATCATTTCCCCTGGGCTGTGCACCCAACCTCCTCTCACAGGATGACGGGACACTTCTCCATTCCACTCCGCATTCCCTATGCCTAACGGCTTGGCTTCTGAAAAGGATAGTGCTTGCTGACAAGTCTTCCAGAAGATGTCATGGCCTTCATCCTGGTTTCTCGCAAGGATTCAACTTGTCGCTTGCATGCTTTCAAGAGGTGACTATTTGCCTCCTGGTGTTCCCCCAGAAAATATCAACCCTTTTGTTTGCCCAGTGGAGCCCCTGCTCTAATATCTGCTTCTGTCCTCTCTCTCCTGTCTACCATAAATTGGCATTCCTTTCCATTTCTCAGCAGTCTCAAATTTTGTTTGTAAACCGCTCTGGTGCTTGTAGTATGAGCGGTATATTAAATCCTTAATAAAGATAAAGATCTCCTGCACTTGTCTGTCTCAGGTTTAGAAACTAACTCTGTCAGAGTGCATCTGAGTGTCATAGCTGCATCTCACAAGACTTTGGAAGGTTGTGCTGTTTCCTCCCAACCTCTCGTGCAACACTTCATGAAGGGTCTCTTGCTCTTGAAACCACCCATTAAGCCTCCTCCAGTGGCTTAGGATCTCAATGTGTTTTTGGCCCAATTTCTCAAACCACCTTCAACCCTTTAGCCACCACTTCGCTAAAGCTTCTCACCTGGAAGGTCCTCTTCCTCATTGCTTTCACATCAGTTTGCAGAATCGGTGAGCTCCAAGCCCTTGTGGTGGATCTTCCATACACTTGTTTCCACCATGACAAGGTCATTCTCCATACACATCCACACTTCCTCCCAAAAGTGGTTTTCTCATTTCATCTAAATCAATCTGTTATCTTATCAGTCTTCTCTCACAGACCACACACGTCTTGAACAGAAACAGTGCTGCACACTGGATATGTAAAAATGTAGAAATATTATATGTAAAAATGTAAATATGTAAAGCCTAATCTTTAAGTCCCTATTTCTGTGTGATGTGCCATACCCTCAAATCTATGTGTTTATTTCCCCAACATTTCTGTCATGATTTGACAACTCCCAAATTTGTAATCAAACCGTTACTGATCGCTGGAAGTAGCGGTATATAAGTGTATACTAAATAAATAAATAAATAAAATAAAATAAGCGAGCGTTAGGTTATTACTTGGTAAGAACCAAGGATCACAGAAGATCTTCCCAGCTTTTCATTTCCTTTGATCCTAGTCACCTTGGTCTTCCAGTGACCAAACGTACCCTATCCACATGGATAGCAGACTGCATCTCTTTTTGCCTATGCTCAAGCAGGATTCTCCCTAGAGGGATATGTAACTGCTCAAAATGTGAGGGCAGTGGCAACCACAATTGCCAATCTTCATCCAGTCAATATTCAAGAAATCTGACAGGCAGTACCTGGTCCTCAATTCACACCTTCATGGCCCATTATTTTCTTGACATAGCCTCCTGCTGGAACGCTGAATTTGGCCAGGCTGTTCTCCAGCACCAATTTGGGACTTAAACGCCTACCCTCTGTCCTGGACTTCTCAGGATACCAGACCATCATCACAGGACCATCCTACATGAAACAGAGTCCGATGACCCTCAACTTTTTCACTCTGTCTGGCCCTACCTTTTGTTAGAGGATCACTTCTCTCTCCCCTGTACCAGTCTGGTTCCTTGAGAGCTAGTGAGTCCCATATATGAAGACTGTATTCCTGTTTGTTCCTGGAGATAGCATAGTTACCCACCTGTAACAGGTAATCTCCGGGAACAGCAGGAATCGGTCTTTACAACCCACCACCTTCTCTAGGAGTGGTAGGATATTCTCTTTTTATCCTCTACCTCTCAGCTACATACTCAACTGAGGAGAGGAGTTGGGAAGGCAGATGCACAGTGGATTGCTCCCAAAAGCTTTCCATTTGAATGCTGGGGAGCATTCCCACATGGGCTCCATCAGTGCCAGTGTCGCCCATATGTGAAGACTGATTACTGATCTTCCTGGAGATCACCTGTTACAGGTGAATAACTATGCTGTCCATACTGAGAGTGACATTCATTTTAGGCATGGGTAGCATTTATATTGACTCTAGTCTCCACCACCACAAAAGGTGCAGAGGAGGTCAAGACAGTGCAAGGTCTTTCCATTTGTAGTATTGCTTGAGAGTTTTGATGCATAGTTAAGGCAATATCATTATAAAAGGTTGTTCCTAAATATTTTGGGAGGCATTTTCAAAGGAATTTGCATGGTTTGCAGACTTGCAAATCATGTAATTGCTGCTCTATGGGATATCCCCGAGTGTCACCTCTACATGCTCCAATGCTAAGCGGTTAGAATTGGGGCATTATGGAGTGGAACATAGGTGGCACCCATCACAAACTGGGCAGTGATGATATTGAGTTGCTGCCTAGTTAGTGATATGGGGCGAAAGAAGCACAGGAAGCCCTGGCCTAACTTTGGTCATGTTAGCTAACTAGGCAGCAGCTCAATAGCGCCACTGCCTAATTAGCCTCATAGCAATGCAGTGAACCCGGATATTCAGTGCTGGGGCCGGATATGACCTCTGCATTGAATGTATGGGTTTACATTCAGTGCCCTGCAGCTAGCCCCATTAACAGCACTAGCCACGAGTGCTGAAAATCCCCCCCCCCCCTTATCCCTTGGGGAGTCCATGCAAAATTATATCATGCTTTTTATCTTATACTTGGAGAGAGATGAAAATTCCTTTATCAACTCCAGTAAAGCTGTCAGAGAGGATTGTGTTTTAGAACTATAAAGCAAGAGATCATTCACTTAAGCCAGCATCTTGATTTCATAATTTCGAATATTGACTCCTATTTGCAAATTTTGACAAATCACTATTAGCAGCAGCTCAAGTATCAAATTTACAAAGTAAAGGGGAAAGAGGGCAGCCCTGTCAAGTGCCTCTATATAGCTGAATAGAATCAGATAATGTGTCATTTGCTAGCACTCTTTCCAAGGGATGAATATGAAGTACCCTGACCCTTTTGTATATAAATTTACACTCAAACTGTTCCTTGAAATAAAAAAGATCTTCTCATTCTATTCCATCAAACTCTCAGCATCTATTGGATAGGCCTTTGTTTTAGCTATGTGGATTACTTGATAAAGTGAACATGTCTTATCCTTTATGTATGAAGCCTATTTGATTATTGTAGAGAATCTTATCAAGCACTTTACTTAGTTTAATAGTTAATATTTTAGCATGGATCTTATAGTCTCTACTTTAAGCAAAGGTGGGTGTGTAGTTTTGGATGTACATGGGATCTTTTTCCGGCTTCTAAAATATTACAACAGCCTCCTCTGTGACTTTACCTTTAGGGTTTCCTTTCATTTCCAGGTATTGATATAGTTTAAGCAACCATGGGGATAGGGATCTACTAAAAGCTTTTATAGAATTCAGGCCATCTGAGCCTGGTGAATTCCAAGCTCGCAGGGAACTAGTTGCCACCCTCCTATCCATTTCGGATACTGAAGCTTATAAAATTATGTTAACCTCCACACTCCATTCAGCTTGGTCTAACGTTGATTAAAAATAACATTCTAAATTTTGATGAGCACTAAGACAGCAATTCTCTAATCTTGCGTGCAGGTAAAGTGTGTTGTGTGTGCATTTGGGACTTATTTTATAAAGTACAACAGGTGTGGACTTTACCTTATAGAATAAGGGCACACGGCTGCGCCTGAGTCAGGCCATCAGGCTTGAAAAGTACACTCCTTTTACTGCAATTATGCACCAACGTAGCAGGAAAAAGGAAAGGAGAAAAAGAAACATAACAAAGAAGTCTTACCAAATCAAAAATCAAGATAAAAGGATAAGAAAAAGAAAGGGGAGAAAAAAACCTAATAAACCATAACATTAAAAATAACATTAAAATAGTGGAAAAAAGAGAAAGGGAAATTAAATAAACCGAATAAGACTATTGTCAGTCACTGATCCAGGTGCTTCCAAACTGAAGAAACAGCTAAAGGTCCCACTGAATCTTCCTGCATCATTTTCTGTCCAGCGCATTCATCAATAAATTCCTGCATTTGATCAGGCAGTTCAAAAGTTTTTGTGATGTTGCTGTGTCGCCATCATCTGAGCTGAATATTGTAAGCTATAGCAAGTCCCCAAGGTCTCATGGCCTGAAATCTGAAGCCACCAGTAGCTTTGTCTAAATCCTATTTCCTACTTTTAAATGTGTGACTGAATGAATTGGCAGTATCTGAGGATCTGTAATTAATTTGGCCACTATAGGTCTCGGGTATAGTGAATTAGCCATTGATTGAGAAGGAGTCCTGTGTGCTCTTTCAATTTTTAACAGTTTGTCAAATGAAATATTTAGCATGTTTGGCAACCATTTTTCCAAAAACACTAGCATAGCCACGTTTTTCCACACCTTCCCGCAACCTAGTATATGAAGGTTGCTACCTCTGATTCCGTTCAACAAATCTTCCAAATCACATTCCACTCTGTCCAACTTATGAAGTTTAGTTTGTATTTGAGTAGCTATTTTTGTGGTTTTCAGAGCTTGCATTTCATCTTTTTCTAAATGGGCTTGAAAATGTGAAACTGTTGCTGTAAGCTCTGCAGTCTCTGACTTTATTTTGTGTGTTCTCCGGGAACAAGCAGGAAGTCAGTCCTCACATATGGGTGACGTCGACACCGACGGAGCCCACGTGGAGCAAATCCCCAGCTTTCAAAGGAAGCTTTTGGGAGTTGCTACCATGCATGCATGGTCCCCTTTCCGCCAAAAGAAGCCATCTTGCTCAGTCTCCTTTTTTTCACGGAGCCTATCAGACATAGTCTGTCCCTGTCCCAGAAAAAGTTGATTTTTCTTTTCTTTTCTTCTCTGCCTTTTGGCTGTTTTTCTGGTCTTGCACTGGTACCTTTCCCGCCCGACCCTGGTAACTCGGTATCGTGCCAGCCCCCTTTTCTATTTTTGATTTTTCTCTCTTGGGCATCTTCGTGCCCCTTTTTTCCTCGCTGGCAGCCCAAAGGGTCTTCGACCATGCTGGAGTTCTTTTTCCCCCCATGGCTACCAGTGGGTTTAAAAAGTGCGATTGGTGTGGGAAGATCATGTCCCTCAGTTATATGCATGACTGCTGCCTCCGGTGCCTCGGCCTGGACCACGACCCGGCGATTGTGACCTCTGCAAAGAGATGTCTTCGAAGGCCTTGAGAAGCTGCCAGCAGCAGCATGAAAACAATTTTTCCTGATTCCCCTATGCTTCTGAGAGCCAGGACCTCGTCTGAGGCCTCCACACCTTGGGAGGAGTAGTCCGAACCCAAGCGTCGTCGAGGGGCCTCGGAGAAGGGGTCTCCCTTGAGGGAACCGAAAAGAAGGAAGAAATCCTCGACGGCGGTGTCTCTGGAGAGCTCGGAACAGCCAGTCCCTCGCGGGGCCGGTTGCAGAGCCCCGAGTGCCTGCCTGAGGCATCGGAGAAAGAGTGCCCAGCCAAGGTTCCCTGAAAGGACCCGGTCGCGGACTGGCCCTGACAAGTACATCCTATCTTAGTCAAGGACTCCCCTCCAGGGGAACCAGCTTCAGGCCCGAGCATGTCGGTGCCCAAGCCAAAGGCTGCGGAGCCTCTGGAACTGATGGCCAGGATGGCGTCCTTGGAGCGCAGGATCACTGCCTTCCTGAAGCAGCAGCGGGCGTTGGTATCCGACACATCCGGTTCCTCCGCCCTGACCACCGGGTGTTCAATGTCGAAGTCAACCCTGGAGGCCAAGCTGATCCTCGAAACCCTGCGGGCCTGAGTAGATCCTCGGCCGAGGTGATCTTCAAAGCTCTGCGGGCACGAGTAGATCCTCGGCTGAGGTCATGCTTGGCCTCCCATTCATCGGGACCGAGGTCGTCACCGGTGAGCCAGTGAGTGCCGGGGCGGATGGCGCTGTGCCCTTCAGGGCCCGAAGAGTGCCACCAGTCTTCGTTGAAGGCCTCCGCTTGGGAGTCCAAGAACGAGGAGTCACCGCACTCCCACAGTCACCGAGATGTCCCGACTGCTTCCCCGGTATCGGAGCCTCGGAGAAGGTTCCCACCAGAGGACATGGAGTTTCGGGACTTTGTTTGGGATATGTCCAAGGTTTTGGCTTTCCCGATGGAGTCCGAGGAGGATCCTCGAGCAGAGGAACTCGAGAACTTCCAGTACAAGGTTCTCCCTCGGGAGACCCTCAAGATGCCATTCCTCCTATCCTGAAATGCCTTATGCTCCCCATGTGGGAAACACCGGCATCAATGCCGGTGATCTGCAAGTGACTCAACTTGATGTATCGGGTCCGCTGGAGTCCTGAGTTTCAGAAGTCACAACTGCCACACAGCTCCATGCTGGTGGAGTTGGCCATGCATCAACTGAAAAGTCAGAAGATGCTCTCCTCTGTGCCACCTGGCAGGGAGGCTCGCATCTTGGATGCCCTCAGCAGGAAATGTTACCAGGGCGCGATGCTGAATTGTCGGATCCAGGTCTACCAGCTGTACATGGGCATGTACCTGAGAGACCTGGCGAAGGAGATCGCCGGGTTCTCGGCTGGTCTCTCTGAGGAGCCTTTGCAGCGCTTCAGGGGCCTATCCAAAGCCATCGGTGAATGCTCTAAGATCATGTCTTGGGCAGCCTACGACGGGTTCGAGTCTGCGGCCAGGATAGTTGTGGTGGGCATCGGTGCATACTACCAAGCCTGGCTACAGTCGTTGAACCTCGAACAACGGGTGCAAGACAAGTTGGTCAATCTCCCATGCCGGTGGGAGAACCTTTTCGGCAAACCCATGACCGACAAGGCTGCCGAACTGGAGACTGAGTTCATGATGAGGACTAGGCTTTCTAAGAAGACCTCTGCCCCTTCCCGAAAGAAGGGCTTGGCTAAAAAGCCCTTTTACCCGAGGAAGTCCACTGCTTCCCGAAACTACCCCCCGTTATCAGGCCTCCCCAGCTCCCCAGCAGGGGCAGCAGGCCAAGGGACAGGGGCATGGCCCCCGTAAGCAGAAGGCTCCCAAGCCCCAGGCTCCTGCTTCGGCCCAGGCCGGAGGGGGCTTTTGACTCCTGCAGCATGGCCCCTCTCCCAGCCGGAGCTTGGCAGCACAGAGGAGGTCAGCTCACCATGTAAGCTCCCCACCTGTGAGCAATCACCACCGATTCATGGGCATTACAGGTGATCAAGGAGGGTTACCTCCTCCGCCTAGCTGAAGTGCCTCCACACTATTTTCCCAGAGAGCCCTTCCGGCCTCCCCTTCACTGGGCCCTTCTTTTGAAGGAGTTGGCAGGTCTTCTTGAGGACCGAGCGGTGGAACCAGTGCCCCACCATCTCAAGGGCAAGGGGTTCTACTCCAGTTACTTCCTTGTGCCAAGAAGGACAGGGGGCCTAAGGGCCCATCCTCGACCTTGAAGGACTAGAAAGGGGGACTGTTACTTCTGGAGAGAAATCTGCAACTGTGAGTATATACTTCTGGTAATTTTCTAAAAAGAATTCTTTGTATTAAAGCTACTTAATCTGTGAACCCACTGTTTTTTGTTGGATCAGTTAGGGCCTAGTAGCAGCAATTAAAGTTTGAATTTAAAACACAGAGGAGAACTTTCTGGTTACATTTCATACCCAGCAGAGAGCTTGTAGTTTAAATTTAATAGTCACTCAGGGCCAAGTAACAGCAAAGTACTTTTAGTTTAAATTTAACACACAGAAGAGAGCTTTCTGGTTAAATTTAGAATCCAGCAGAGAGCTTGTAGTTTAAATTTCATAAGAAGTTAGAGCCTAGCAGCAGCTAAGAGCTATAATTTAAATCAAATCAGAATTTAGCTTACCTCAGCAGCACAAGACAGGGTACTGTGTAGCAGCCCTCTTTTAATAAGTGTTATTTCCCTCCCTCCCCTGGGATAATCGTAGCTTTATAGGTACTTACACATCTTAAAAGACAGGAGGTGCTTTCAGGTGAAGCTCATTACCCAAATCAGTCATACACTAAGGACCTGAGATTAATTAAGCTTCAGGTGAACAAGGTATATTAAACGTATTAGGTACAGTTTTATTGGTATAAATACCCATAGCAACCCCTAGTAAGTAAGATAGACCCAAACTTAAAACTAAGATGCAGACAGCAGTCCAGCAGCGGGATGGGGGCTTTCCAGTCTTTTGCATTGAGTGTCACATGTATGATTTTCTCCCAGTTGGTGAGAGGTCTTACGTGTGCACTAGGTGCAAGGAGCTCTTTGCTCTCAGGGAACAAGTCCGTTCTCTAGAGGCTAAAGTAGCAGACTTGGAAAACATAAGACAGACAGAGAGGTACATAGACGAGACCTACAGGGATATAGTCCTGAAGTCCCACCTCCAGTCTGGCAGCACCCCTGTTGCCATGGAGGAGAGAAGTCACGTGACAGGAGAGCATCATCCTGGTGTGGCAGGAAGTGATCCTGTAACTAGGACCTGTCCTCCAGGTGATGTAAAACCCTCTTGCACCGAGGAAGTTTCTCCAGGGCCATGTGCCCATGAGGGAAGGGTTAGGACAGCCGTTATAGTTGGTGATTCGATCATTAGGCATGTAGATAGCTGGGTGGCTGGTGGACATGAGGATCGCCTGGTAACATGCCTGCCGGGTGCGAAGGTAGCGGACCTCACGCACCACCTAGATAAGGTCTTAGATAGTGCTGGGGAGGAGTCTGCTGTCTTGGTACATGTCGGTACCAATGACATAGGAAAATGTGGTAGGGAGGTTCTGGAGGCAAAATTTAGGCTTTTAGGTAGGAAGTTGAAATCCAGAACTTCCAGGGTAGCATTCTCCGAAATGCTTCCTGTTCCACGCGCAGGACCCAAAAGGCAGGCAGAGCTCCGGAGTCTCAATGCGTGGATGAGACAATGGTGCAGAGATGAGGGTTTTGGATTTGTTAGGAACTGGGGAACATTCTGGGGAAAGGAGGGGCTCTTCCGAAGGGATGGGCTTCACCTTAACCGGGATGAAACCAGGCTGCTGGCATTAACCTTTAAAAAGGAGATAGAGCAGCTTTTAAACTAGATATTAGGGGAAAGCCAACAGTCGCCCAAGAGCGGATGGTTCGGAAGAATGTATCCTTGAAGGATACTACCAAAAGCGGAGAGGTTCCACAAAAGAGTAAAGTAGCCCAAATGCCCTCAAGTATGGAGCAGACAGAGCTTAAAGATCCCAATTTACCCATGTCTAACAATAGCCAAATTAACATGAATAAAATACATTCTCTAAAATGCTTGTATGCAAATGCTAGAAGTCTAAAGAATAAGATGGGAGAGTTAGAATATATAGCACTAAATGAAAGGTTAGACATGATTGGAATATCAGAGACATGGTGGAAGGAGGACAACCAGTGGGACACTGTGATACCTGGGTACAAACTATATCGTAATGATAGAGCTGATCAAATTGGTGGAGGGGTTGCGCTCTATGTTAGAGAGGGCATTGACTCAGAAAGGATTAAAGTTTTGCAGGATACAAAATCTGCTGTAGAATATATATGGATTGAAATTCCATATAAAAGGGGGAAGGCAATGGCAGTGGGGGTGTACTATCGAGCGTCTGGCCAGAATGACCAAATGGATGATGAAATGCTCAAAGAAATCAAGAAAGCTAACAAAAGTTACAGCGCAGTAATAATAATGGGTGATTTCAATTACCCCAGTATCGACTGGGTCAGTGTCACGTCAAGACATGCTAGGGAGATAAAGTTCCTAGATGAAATAAATGACTGCTTCTTGGAGCAGCTGGTTCATGAACCGACCAGAGGGGAAGCCATATTAGACCTAGTCCTTAGTGGAACACCAGATCTAGTGCAAGAGATAAGGGTGTTGGGGCCACTTGGCAATTGTGATCATAGCATGATCGCCTTTGATTTTAATTAGTGGAGGAGGGATAGTAAGGAAATCCACAGTACTACCTTTTAACTTTCGAAAGGGAGACTATGATAAAATGAGGAAAACAGTTAAGAAAAAACTAAAAGGAGCAGTTGCAAAGGTTAAAGATGTACATCAAGCTTGGGTGTTGTTGAAAAATACTATCTTGGAAGCCCAGACCAGCTGTATTCCACGCTTTAAGAAAAGTGGAAGGAAGTCCAAAAAACTGCCAGCATGGTTTAAAGGTGAGGTCAGAGAGGCTGTTGTTGCCAAAAAAGCATCTTTCAGGAAATGGAAAAAAGAGCCAAACGACGAAACCTGGAAACATCACAAGCACTGGCAAGTCAAATGCAAGGCATTGATAAGGCAGGCAAAGAGAGAATTTGAGAAGAAGCTTGCTGCGGAAGCAAAAACGCGAAATAAAGACCTTGGACAATCTCTCCCATCTCATCCATTCCATCTACTTAGTGCTTACATTTCATATCTTTAGTTCTCCTGCCTTTATCAGACTGCAATCTGAATCTTTTCCTCTTTGATTATTTTTACTGTTACTCTGTCCTGGAATTTTATTAGGAAATACTCTGGCACTTATTCTCATACAACTTATTCTTGTTGCTTCAGTCTCCTCATGCCATGAATCTTTACAGATAAAGTTACATAAGATATTGCCTGCATTCTTTGATTTTATTTTTTAATATGATTTACATTTATTTTCATCACATATTTGTATCGGCACAAAGCTAGAGCATGTTTTTTATTACGCATTAACGGACTTTATTAAGAGAAGTTAATCACAATTTAGTTATCATTTAATGCAAGGCTTCTGTTCTTGTAAACCTCACAGCTGATATGGTTTTCAGGATTTCCACAGTGACTATATGTGGGATGCATTTGCGTACATTGGAGATCCAGTGTATGCAAATTTCTCCAGGAGCAAGCAGGAAGTCAGCCCTCACATATGGGTGACGCCGGCGCCAATGGAGCCTGCATAGAGCATCTCCCCAGCTTTCAAAGAAAGCCTTTGGGAATGCTATCACGCATGCATGGTACCCGTCCTGCCCAAGGGTACCATCTTGTTCAGTCTCCTTTTTTTTCGCGGCAACGAACGTGATCCTCATCTCTCCTGGAAAAAGTGATTCCCTTCCAAATTCTTGACTTTGGTCTTGTACTGTCCTCCGCCTCGAGTCGGGCACCTCTGTGTCATTCTCGGCCTCATTGCAGTCTTTTTTTTTTTTTTTTGTCGAGTGATTTCCTTGATTGTGCCTTTTTTCGCCCGGAGGTCCTTGTCCCCGGCCGGGTGTTCTCCCACCATGACTCCCGGTGGATTTAAAAAGTGTGACTGTTGTGACCAGATCATATCGGTTACAGATACTCATGATTGTTGCCTACGCTGTATGGGCCCGGACCATGACAGCTCCTCCTATGAGCTGTGCCAGGCTATGACTCTCAAGACCAACAGGAAGAGGTCGGAGTTGCAGGGGAAGCTGTTCCCCAAGCCAGACTCCGCTCTGGCGTCACCATTTCCCAGTCCGAAAGAGGGTTCCTCGAGGGAAGTCCAGGCGTCCTCGGAGTCCTGCAGTCCCTCCTAAGAAGAAGAAGAATTCATAGGGACCCAGCTGAACACTATGCTGGCCAAGGCTTTCCTCCCAGAGGACAGAACCCCACCACCTGATGCAGTTGGCTGGGGAGGTGCAAGCCTTCAGGTCAGTGGCAGCCTGGTGGCTCCTTTGCTTGTTGGGCCACATGGCCTCAACGGTGCACGTTACGCCCCTAGCCCACCTACTCATGCGGGCGGCCAGTGGTGCCTCCAGTCTTAGTGGTCTCAGGCCACAGGCGGACTGGGGGACAGGGTGTGCGTCACCCGGCAGCTGGGGACCTCCCTTGCCTGGTGGAAGTTCTCACACCACCTCGGGGGTGGGAATGCCTTTCCAGGCACCAGCACCTCAGAAGGTTATGACTTCGGATACCTCCCTGGTGGGCTGTGGTGCACATTGCGAGGGCCAGCACACTCAATGCTACTGGTCTTCTGAGGAGTCTTTTCTGCAGATCAACCTCCTTGAACTCCGGGTCATCTTTCTAGCCCTGCGGACCTTCTGCCACCTGCTCAGAGGTCTTCTGATCCTCATACAGACACCCAGGTGGCCATGTTCTACGTGAACAAGCAGGGTGGAACGGGCTCCTACTCCCTCTATCAGGAGGCTCTAGCACTTTATGCCTTTGTGGTACACCACTGCATGATCCTGGTGGACAAGCTCAGCTGGGTTCTTCGGTCACACGAGTGGCTCCTGGACCCCGAGGTGGCCCAGATGCTCTTCCGACTTTGGGGCAGGCCCTGCCTGTACCTGTTCACCTCTCTGGACAACACAAAGCTTCCGTGATTCTGCTTCCCTCAACCGTGCTGCAGGAAGGTGATGGCAGATGCATTTCTGATGTCATGGTTGCAGGGCCTGCTTTACGCATTCCCACCAATTTCTCCCCTCCCCCCCGATACCCAAGTGTCTATTCAAAATCCAGAGCGAGCACATCTCAATGATTCTGGTGGTCCCCAGGTAGCCCAGGCAGCCCTGGTTCCCCCTGCTGCTCTCTCTGTCAGTGACAGCCCCGGGCCTCCTCTCACAGGAGGAGGACTCTCTCCTGCACCCCAATCTGAGGGCCCTAGGGCTGACAGCGTGGCTGTTGAAAGGGTAGCGTTGGCCCCTTTCCACCTCACAAGGGAGGTCGAGGAGGTCCTCCTGGCCTTCAGGAAGCCCTCCACTAGGAGGGCTTACGCCTTCAAGTGGAGGAGGTTCTCTGTGGCAGATCCTCCCTACATCCGGTTCTACACAGAGTGGTGCTACATATGCATCCCAAGTTCCTTCCTAAGGTGGTGTCTGCTTTCCACCTCAGTTAGGAGGTGGTTCTCCCTACCTTCTTTACATGTCCTCACGCCAGCAAGGTAGAGTTGGTCTTGCATACCTTGGCTTGCAAGAGGGCCTGTCCTTCTATCTTCACAGGACAAGGGTCCATCGCAAGGACAAGGGTCCATCGTCCTAACTCTTTGTCTCATTTGACCCCAGTAAGCTGGGGTTGCCAGTAACCAAAGGACTCTGTCTTGGGAGGCGGACTGCATCGCCTTTGCTTATGAGCAGGCTGGCCTTTCCCTGGAGCACCGGATCACTGCTCATTGCGTCAGGGCCATGGCCGTGTCAGTGGCACACCTGCGCTCGATACCAGTGATGGAAATTTGCAAGGCCACCACATGGTCTTCAGTGCATACCTTTGTAGCACATTACTGCCTAGAGAGTGAGTCCTGCAGGGACAGTGCCTTCGGCCAGGCGGTAATCTGTAGCATACTCGGTGTATAGGCAACTCCTGCCGTCCAGCCCGTCGACAGTCAGGCTACCGGACTAATAGCGGCGAGGGTAGATGGGTGCTGCCGAGTCTCTGGATAGGGACTCGTCTTCTGCAATGGCGGCCTCCCCTGGTGGTCACTATTGGTGCTGTTGTGGTTTAGGTCCTGGCAGCCTGGAGCTAGGGAGTCCCATATGCTTTTTTTCTGGAGAAAGCGTAGTTACTCACCTGTAACAGGTGTTCTCTGTGAACTGGAGGAATCGGTCCTCACAACCCTCCCTCCTCCCTTTTGGAGTTGCCTCCTCTATCTGTTTTTATCTTTTTGCTTAAGCTATGTCATCTGACTGAACAGGATGGCACCCTTGGGCGGGAAGGGGACCACACATGTGTGGTAGCATTCCCAAAGGCTTACTTTGAAAGCTGGGGAGATGCTCCGCGCGGGCTCCGTCGGTGCCGACATCGCCCATATGTGAGGACTGATTCCTGCTGTTCCTGGAGAACATCTGTTATAGGTGCGTAACTACATCATATCTCATACATATTAATTTATGGTTATACCAGAACACCTGATTGTTCTCTTTTACTACCTTTACATTGATAAAGAAGCAACAGTTTGAACGGAACAAGTATAAACGGGATGGTTTAAAATCAGCAAAAGTATACAGCAAGGCTACGTACTTTCCCCCTACCTGTTTAATTTATATGCAGAAACAGAGAACCAGAATTGTTTGAAGACAACTGAGGATTAGTGGAAGACTCATCAACAACCTTTGCGGTGCTGATGACTCCACAATACTGGCTGAAAGTGAAGACAATCTGAAGATCAAGGAAGATAATCTTAAAATGGGCCTGCACATCAAAGAAGAAAATCAGAGGTATACTTCCGCCAGAATAACCAGGAACAAGCAAATAACAAGTGGAAGGCAATCTTGTATAAACAAAGAACTTTATTATAGGGCCCGTCTTGGCCAAGTTTTGGCTGGTTAGCATTTGTCAGGGACCTTAGGTATTGCAACCAAAATAAGCATCCATAGATGCTGTTTCTGTATTGATCCATCTCATTGTTGGCCTTCCTTTTTTACATTGGCCTTCAACCTCGTCAAACATGATGCCTTTCTCTAATGATCTTTCTCTTTGCATGATGTGTCAAAGTATGAAAGTCAAAGTCTTGTCACTGGAACTTCTAAAGAAAGCTTAGATTTGATCTCCTCTAGTACTGACTGATTTGTTCTTCAAGCAGTCCATGGTATACACAGTATTCTTTGCCAGCACCATAATTCAAAGGCACTTATTTTCTTCCTCTCTGTTTTTCACTCACCATCTTTTGTATCCATATGACATTATTGAAAATACCATGGCTTGGACAAGTCAAATCTTTGTTCTGATATACCAATGCTTCTTAGTGTGGCCCAGAATTTCTCGGGATTTACACAAAGGCCTTGCTATAGCTAATAAAACATATATAGATATCCTTTTGATATTCTTTTGTCTTTTCAAGGATCCATCTGACATCCGCAATGTCTCTTGTTCCTCACCCTTCCTGAATCCTGCTTGTGTTTCAGGCAGTTCTCGTTCCAGGTATGGGTTATAGTCTTTGCTGAATGATCTTAAGTAGAATCTTGCTAACATGTGGGATCAGAGCAATTGTGTGAATTTCAACAGTCGGTCGAATCACCTTTCTTCAGTATTGTTATAAACACAGATCTTTTCCAGTCAGTTGGCCGTGATGTCTTCCAAATTTCCTGGCAGAGCCTTTTAAGTATGGTAACAGTCACATCTGGCTGCTGTAATACTTCAGTGATAATGCCATAAATGCCAAGTGCTTTGTTCTTTGATAACACAGGTCTGCAAAAAATTTTTTTTCGAGAGCTGTTTTGGTTATTCCATGTAATCTTTATGTTTTTTGGTGCGCTGAATCCGAAAATGACCTCTATTTTGTCATAGGACATCACGTTTCCTGACAATTTAGGTAACTATGTTAAATAAGGCAGTACCTCAAAATAAATGGAAATAGACTTATAAAAGTAAAGTTTTATTACAATAAATCCTTTTTTGAACTGAAATGAGCTCACCTACACACACTAAACTCTATTCCTCTTCCTTGTGAGGCTCCTCTTGGTGCATTTACGCTTGTGAGTAGCATCTGGAATGTCTCTCTGAAGCATCCAACAGTAGTCTGCCATCATTGTAATGCTCCATTTTCCATGGTATCTCCTTTCCATCTCTTTAATGTCTTGGTGGAATCGTTCACCTTGTTCCTCACTCACAGCTCCCAAATTTTCAGGAAAGTAGTCAAGGTGGGACTGGAGGAAATGCACTTTCAAACTCATCAGGCAACCTAAAGCTTGAAATGCTTTCAGCATTCGTCCAACGATCTTTTTGTAGTGAGGATCTTTGTTATTGCCTAAAAATTTCTGTACGACTTCTTTAAATGCAATCCACCCTTCTTTTTGAGGATCCGTCATGGTATTGACAAACTCTTGATCAACTATAAGCGTTCTAATGTCTGGTCCGACGAACACACTTTGCTTCAATTTTGTCTCTGACAGGCCTGGAAACTTGGTGAACAAGTTATTTGAAGCATTCTCCATCTCTTGGAAGTGATTTTACGAATTGCTTCATCAATCCCAATTTTATGTGGAGAGGTGGTAGAAGAACTTTATGGGAAAGTACCAAAGTTTCTCGGAGGACATTTTTTTCACCGACTGTTGGCACCCTCGGCTGCCAACTCTTCTTGGTCCTGTGATTTTGTCGGTCTCGACTGTCCCATAGACACAGAAAACAAGGATATTTGATATACCCAGCTTGTTGCTCGAGCAGCATGCACAAGACCTTCAAGTCCCCACACACTTGCCAATCATGGTCTTCATATTTAAGTTTACGAAGAACCATTTCCAAGTTCTCGTAGGTTTCCTTCAAGTGTACGGAATGACCTACAGGTATGGAAGCGTAAAAACCGTTGTGGAGTAAAACTGCTTTGAGACTTCTTTTTGAAGAATCTATAAAAAGATGCCATTGCTCTGAATCATATTGGATTTTAAATTGACCCATCAGACCTTTGACATCGATGCAATAAACCAACTTGTCTTCCTTGGCGAAGTAAGGAACGAACTCCTTTTCACGATGTCTGAACCATGAAGATGACACTCCTGGCAACAATAAATTCCTGCTTTTCAGCCTTGATCCGAGTAACTCAGCGGCATCTTTGGGAAGATTCAAGTCTCTTACCAAATCATTCATCTCCTCCTGAGAAAACAATTTTGGTCTTGTATCATCTTCAAAGTCAGAACTTGATTCGTCATCTGGTTCAGGTATGACTTCACCTTCATCGGAGCTAGGTATTTTATTTATTTATTTATTTTTATTTTTTATATACCGCGCTATTGAAATCAGTGCGGTTTACATTAAAACTGAACAGTGCAACAATGCATTAATATCACAATGTGCTTACATAGAACAAGGAATACTCAAAAAAATGGGATAACAGGGGAACTATTCACATGATATCTACAAAGTATTTACATAGAGTTAAATATTCTAGTAATTGAGGTCTACGGTAATCATATATAGGTCAGGTGGTAGAATGGATAGAACTAAAGGGGGGGAGCACCTAACCATTCTCATATTGGGTGTTAAGGCAGTTAAGGTGTGAGGTGAGTGTGAATGATTTATGTTCTTCGGGATCTGTTTCAGAATAGTGAATTAGAAAGAGATGGTGTTTTATTGCCTTTCTGAAGGAGATGAGGCTGGATATGGATCGAATACCAGCGGGAAGGTCATTCCAGGCTGTCGGAGCATAAATTGAAAAAGCTCTTTTGGTAGTTGCCTTCGTACATCTTGTGGTGAGCTTAGGTACCATTAGCATGTTCGATAGTGTAGATCTTCTGGTTCTGATGTTGGGTGTGTTGTTAAGCAGTTTACTGATTGGTGTGGGAGAATGGTTCTTCAGTGCCTTGAAGGTCATGACCAGTACTTTGTATTGAATTCGGGCTTGTAGTGGTAGCCAGTGTAGATTTTTCATTACTGGAGTTATATGTTCCGATCTTGATGTACCTGTAAGCACCCTAGCAGCTGAGATCATGGCCAGTCGAAGCGGGCTGAGGGTTGCTTGTGGAAGACCATGGAGGATGGTGTTCGCGAAGTCTAGGTGTGGGATCACTAGGGCTTGAAATATGGTTCGATATTATGAAAAGTCCAGTAGTGGGCGGAGGTGGCGTAGGGTTCGTATTTTGTGATATATTGCTCTGGTAACAGTCTTTATGTGGGTTGTCATATCCAATCGCTGATCTAGGGTGATGCCTAGGTATCGAATGGAGTCTCTTGTCTTAAGTTCAGCGTTTTTAACTTGTAGGTTGGGTGGTGGGGTGAACTTCTGATTCCTTGTGACAAAGAGGACATCAGTCTTGCTATGATTAATCCTCAGGTTTTGAGTGAGAAGCCATTCAGCAACTGTATCAAAGCATCTGATGATAGGGGAGAAATCGGGTTGTTCGATGGTAAATGGAATGTATAGTAGTATGTCGTCAGCATACAGGAGGCATTCTACATTTAATGAGCGAATCAAGGAGCAGATAGGCTGCATATAAATGTTAAATAATAGGGCAGACAGAGAAGATCCCTGTGGCACTCCTTGCTTCTGTAAGAATGGTTCAGAGGACGCGTTACCTGCTTTTACTTGCTGCCATCTGTTAGTTAGGTATGATTCACACCATTGAAGTGTGGTGCCCTGTAATCCTTTTTCTTGAAGGCGTTGTAGTAGTATCTTATGATTCACAGAATCAAATGCAGCAGCAATGTCAAGAAATATAAGGATGAAACCTTGGTGTATGTTGTCGGTTCCTGTGATTAGTTTATTGAATAGGGTAGTTAAGATGGTATCTACCCCATGCGATTCTCTGAATCCATGTTGGGCTGGATCGAGGGGTGCCTCGTCATCGATGTGCTGATGGATCTGTCTCTGTATATCTTCCAAGGTAGTAGGGGGCTTGGGTACTGGTATATCTGTGCCATGGGGGATGGGACGAATTGCCAAGTGAAGATTGGGGTATGAAATGGAATGCTTCCATTTGGAATTAAACCCTTTCACATCGCATGAACAAAAGTAACAGTCGTCACTATGGTTCTTTTGCTCTCGCCATACCATAGGAATCCCATAACGGAAAGATTTTTTCTTACCCTTGAACCAGTTTCGGAGGTCCTCAACACACCGTTTGCACACTTTATGAGGCGCCCAGACTTTATCTCGATCTCCAATTTTTAGTCCAAAGTATGCAAAGTATACTTTTTTCAAAAAGTCTGTAATATTCTGCTGTTGCTTCAACACTGTATATTCATTACAGATGAAACAGAAACTGTCTGGTGAATTAATACACTTTCGCGGAGCCATAACATAACGGTTGAAGAATGACGAGCTAACACGAATTGCCATGAAAAAGTGTGAACAGCCTAGAACCAAGAACCTAATGATGATTCGTGCACAAGTGTGGAATGCAGGAGAGAGCAGCAAGACATCACAGTGCTGGCCACGTCCCCCTGCACTGACCGGAGCTGCTGCTATCTGCCCTGTGTCTCCCTCCCACTGGATTCTTCAGGAAAGATTAACCCCTTCTACCATTAGAAGCACGGACTTAAAACTTGCTTAGCTTATGTATATATTGCTGACCATCAGATTTGCAGTGCTATATTTTTTTTTTACATAACTTGGACAACCCCTTTAAGTTTTTTTTTGGTATTTTATATCTTAAATGCACTTATGTGAATTAATTAATAGTAATTTGAATTAATTAATAGTAATTTGAAAAAATTTGATAAATTTGAAGACAATTTTGCATGTTGTGGCAAATCATGACGTCTAGGAGTTTTTTCTATATTTTATTTGTTTTCAGCACACCAAAATACATGGAAATTAGATGAAAATAATCAAACAGCTTTTTAGTTGCAGACCTGTGTAATGCTTTCACTGCTGCTTTGACTTATTCTTTCATCACCAGTGGTTCCTGATTATAAGGTACAGGTTGAAACAACTGTTGGTCCACTTCATCTTTATGGTATAATGACTGTATATTCTTTCCACCATTTCTTGATGGTCAGCATCATTCAGCATGGATCCTTGAACATCTTGTAGCATTCCATTTCGAGGCTGGAATTTTCTGTTTCATTCTTGTAGCTTTAGGAAAGCTAATCTTGTTCTTCCTCTGATAGTTTCTGCTTCTTTTTCCTTGTGTGCGTCATTTTAGTACTTCTCCTTGTCTCGTCTTGCTGCACATTTGAAATCTAAGTTCTGTCATTGCCTCTCTTTCTCCTCTGGCTATAGCTTCTCTGCGTTTCTGGTCAGTTTTCAGTTTAAATCATCCATTTTGGCTGTTTTTGCTTTTTCACCATTTGTAGAAACTTCTCACGTTCTTCGAGCACAATTTTCTTGGTCATCCCATAACTCTTCTGGTGTTTTGTCATTTGTATCCAAAGCAGCAAATCAATTTTGCAGGCAGTCTTTAAATTCCAGTGGTATATTCTCAAGATCATATTTTTCTACAGTCATGAGTGGCTTGCTCTTTTTCAGCTTTAGTTTGAGTTTGCGTACTAGTAGTTGATCTGTGCCACAGTCAGCTCCAGACTTTCTTTGTTGATGATATTGAGTTTTTCCATCATTGACTTCCACAGATATAGTCAATTTGATTTTTGTACAATCCATTAGGTGAAATCTATGTGTACAGTGACTGCTTGTGTTGCTGGAAGGAGGTGTTGAGATGAATAGATCATTGGTCTTGCAGAATTCTATAAGTCTTTCTCCAGCTTCATTTCTATTGCCAAGTCCATATTTTCCAACCACTTTGCCGCCTTCTTTGTTGCCACCTTTTGTTGCAGTCACCCATGACTATCAGGATATCCTGTTTGCATGTTCTGTCAATTTCAGCTTGTACTTGTTCATAGAACTGATCAACTTCTTTCTCTTCTGCAGCTGTTGGGGCATATACCTGAATAATAGTTGTGTTGATGGGCATTCCTCGTAGTCCACTAGAAATTATGCATTCACTGATTGCACTGTATTTTATTACAGTTCTTGCAAGTTTGTTCTTTATACATGCAATTCCATTTCTTCTTTGTCTTACATTTCCAGCATAGTATACCATGTGATCCTCAGATGCAAAGTGCCCGATGCCAGTCCATTTCAGTTTGCTGACACCAAGCAGATTGGGTTGTACATGTTCCATTTCATTCTTGACCATCTCCAACTTCCCTTGGTTCATGCTTCGTACGTTCCATATCACAATATGTAAGACATCTTTGCAGTTTCTGACTCTCACTTCATGTGCAGCTATATCAGCAGTCCAACGTCCCTAGGGCTTTGATCCAACCACATCATAAAAGCTGTCTTTACTCTGAAACGTCATCGGCTCATCCTCGGTAGCCAGTTGAGTGCCTTCCAACCTGGGGGTCTCATCTTCTAGCACTATAGTGCAATTTGTTTTGTGACTATCCATTGGGTTTTCATGGCAAGATACAGATGTAGGTTACCAGACCTTTCTTCCACGCAGGTAATGCTAGTGTTGATGTTGTCACAGAAATGTGATTCTCTGCCAACATTGTCCCATTCTGCTGCTGCCCAGATGGGTGGTTGTCTTAGTCTGGCACCTCACCTGAGACTTATCCATCTTGGACGATGCTGCTGTAGTAAAGCTACCAGTAACTTAGCTCTCAGCATCACTGATGCACACGAGTCCTCAACAGCATGACAAGCTGCAAACCAAGTGAAGGCAAGAGGATATCTCGGGGAACAGTAAGGGCACAATTAATGTATACCTCTCAGAATGCAAAGGCAGAACATGCACTAATAGTCATTTGTGAGGTCATATTTAACTTAGTCAGCATTAATTCCATATCTCTTTCATATTGGCAAAGTCAAGCCACTTCCATTGCTTGGGAAGGGAGTAAACTTTAATGGGTTGCACAGAACTTCAGGTTGCTTTTTATTTATCCTTACCAAGAGTCAGTATTGATTCGACGGCATTTAAGTTAAGGATGAATATAAATAATTTATTGTTATTTCTGGCACCAAGATGAAGTTTGGCTCAAACTGTAGAAGATGATGCTGGAATCGCTGCCATCTGATATTGTTAATGGGAGCCAAAGTTGGACATCATTAGCAATAGATGGGAAGTCACACCAAGATTGCAAAGAAAATCCAAAGGAGGTCTCTATATAATTGAGTTATTACAAATGAAAATAGAATTCCATTTCAAGAATTGGAAAGAGGAAAAAAAAGGAAGAGAATAAGGCATGGCAAAAACCAAGGGGATTAGATATTTATCATTTGTTTATTTTAAAATATTTGTATCCCATCATACGCCCTGTGTTTGTTTTATTCTCATTTAATATACCTCCCTTAACATACGCAGCAGGGCGGTGTACAATAAAAACAAAATATAGGAAGGAGAGGAGGAAAGGAATGTCATAATTTGACAGGAAAGAGAGAGCAATCATTCAGGAAAGGATCAGGGAGAAGGTTGTCAACATGGTCAGGGAGGTGGTGGATCAGTGGGCAGCAAATCAAAGGCTTTCTGGAAGAGGTGTATTTTGAGAAGCGATTTGCACCTGATATGAGATGTCTCAAGATGGGAGGGCAGGGGGTAGAGCATTCAAGAGGGAGGGACTGAGAAAGTAAAAAGCAGAATAGCAGGTTATCTCTAATAGAGCTTGAGTGACGGTGGGTAAGTGAAGATAGTTAGCATGGATGGAGTGGAGTACCTGGTGAGGGGCATGCAGATGAATGATATTGGAGAGGTAAAGGAGAATACCAGAGTGAAGGACTTCATGAACCAATGTGAGAATTTTTAAAGTGAATATGGTTGTGAACTGGGAGCCAGTGAAAGTGCATGAGGAGGGGGATAACATGATCTAAGTATGAGATGTGGGCAAGAATCCTGATGACAGTGTTTTGGATGGGCTGCAAACGCTGTAGTTGATAGTGGGGAAGTCTGGCAAGAACAATATTGCAATAATCTAAGCGAGACAACGAGTGTGAGCAGTAAAGTGGCCAGAGAGGAAGTGGAGAGGAATGGATATACGTCTCGAACCTGACTGAGGGAATAGAAGGAACAGCAGACAATGGTAGTGAGGTGGTCCTAGAAGGATAAAGAGGAGTCAAGTATGACAGAGAGCAAAGTGAGAGGACCAGGGGAATAGGGGTATCTTGCAATATTGGAGAAAGCGAGGGACAAGGACTACTACCTGTTAATCAGATGGTGAAGGTTTTCCTTGGGTTCAGAAGGAGATAATTGGCAGACATCTAATTGACTATTCTAGTAAGGCAGGTATTGAGCGGTGAAAGATTAGGGGAAAGTAGATCTGTGTGGAGAAGAAATATGATATCCTTAACATAGTAGTATGCCAATATGCTACATTGCTGCACCAAGAGGGTGGTAGGGACCAGAAAGACATTGTAAAGCAGAGAGGTGAGCATGGAGCCATGGGGTACACCACAAGGGAGCGAAGTGAAGGGAGATGAAGAAGAGCCAAGAGTGATTGAGAAGGATCAGTGAGAGAGAAACAAGTGGAACCATCATAAGACAGTGTCGCGAAGGCTGAAGTCATGGTGTCTGGTGAGGAGAGTGGCTTGGTCAACGAGATTAAAGGAGGATAAGTAAAGGGAGACTGCGAGGGATATGTTACCACTGTCGTGGAATTCACGGACTTCATTGAGGAGGGGAAGAAGTATTGTTCTCCAGGACCAAGCAGGAAGTCAGTCCTTGCATATGGGTGTCATCGACGCCGATGAAGCCCCAGCGGAGCATTTCCCCAGCTTTCTATGAAAGCCTTTGGGAATGCAGGCACGCATGCACGGTTCCCTTCCCGCCTAAAGGTTTCATCTTACCTCAGCCTCTCTTTTTCCGAGAAGCCCACCGGACGTGCGTCCTGTCATCCCGGATAAAAGTGTGATTTTTTTTTCGGCGATTCTCGCTATTTTTTCTTCCCGGTTCGATGCCGGTTCCCCTCCTGCCGGGTTCGGTACACTGGTATCAAGCCCGATTCTTCTTTTTCGGTTTTTGCCCTTCGTGACTGGCGTTCGCGCCCTTTTTTTTGCTTTTCCCTGGAAGGCCGGTCCTTTGACCTCTGTGAGCCCCTGTTACCCACAAAAAGACCACTCACTAATTATCACTATTTTCCTGTAAAGTCCAGATCTAAAAGTCAGTACAGGTGCAATCAAAATCTCTGTTTATTAGATAACTGATGGACAATACAGGCAACAGGGAGGAGAGCTTCTGTCAGTCACCAGACACCTCCAGAATTCCTCCTCCCCCTCAGTGCAGTAATCATATCACTTATATACATTTTCTGATTTCCGTATACGTGCACAGCTCTCAAATCTATCTCTCCCCTTGTATCTCATCTCCTCTTACCATCTGTTTCCTGTTATTTCCTTTCTATCCCCCTTGTTCCTGTTTTGATCCCCACTTAGGTTCCCTTTCTCATCTGCTCTTTCTCCATACCTACCAACTGTCAACCATCTGCTTTCTTCAGGGCTGATGTGTTCAGCATATACTTTGTTCATGTCAGCATGTGGTTTCCTGTGTTCATGCTTGTTATACAAGACTTGCATGACTATTCCTGGGTCTTCCAGCTCAGTAATATGCATTGCAAAGATTTTGTTTCTTATATGGTTTCTTCTTATGCTGGCCTGCTTTCTCTTTGCCCACCATAATGACAGCCTGGTTGACATATATTTTTATTAGAGCAGTCATTCACAAGAGACCCCAAGTGGTATGAATCAGGAACATATCCCTAAGCCCTACAATCCCCCATTTCTTTTTCTTTTTTTGAGGAGATAAGACCAAATCAGAGAAATCAGAAGTGGGAACCGGGGCATAAGAAACATTCACATGTGTATGACTGGTTTGATTGGTTTGAACAGGCAGAAGGGAGGTGGACACTTTGGTACACTGTTTCTTACAGCAGGAGATGACAAGGGAAACAATACAACAGAATGATAAAGCAAAAAGTAAAAATATACCTGCAGATATCAAAAGGCCTTTCAGGCCGGCACCCAGAGAGTGAAACCAGGATGTAAGGGACGAGAACCAGTCCCCAAATTGGAGACCACCCTTAAAATCATCTATGTGTAATTTAGATAAATGCTTAATCTTATTCATAGCATCAAGTACAAAAACTGTATGGTTCGCAATCACTGTACAGCAGTTAGTAGCATTGATAAAAGTACAGGTGCCGCCTTCACCAGCAAGCAACAAGTCTAAAGCCTGTCTATTTTGAAGAGTCATGTGGTTATTCTGTTCAAGAGATTCAGCTAAGCAGGAAATTGATTCAGTAACTGCCTTCATTTGTATATGCAGAAGACATTGTAACCGGCGAACAGCCATACCCAGTTCAGCAGTAAGGGCAGGGGTGGCAAAGGGAATCCAAGCAGTAGAACTAAGGGCATCAAGGCGGACTTTAGTCATAGGGTAAGTAGAGTTGATGTACTCATAGGAAGCTTGGATAGCCTCATCTTCAGCAATAGAAGAGTCCCAGGGGCTAACATAAGAGGAGGAGCGACGCTGACGTCGGGGGGAAGGAGGAGGGGGAGGATGGTGAGACACATTCAAAGGGATTAGGACCGAGTAAGGGAGAACTTTAACCAAAGCACAGGGTAAATTGGAAAGAGAGACCTTCTGATACAGAATGTCTCCACAGAGCCAATAATGGCCCACAATAGCAGACAAAGAAAAGGAAGGCTTCCAATAAAAATAAGTAAAAATGGGATATGAATCACAACTGTGGACATCACAAGAGGCCTTACCTGAGGTTACTGTATAAGGGGTTTTACAGAGAGGATGATCGGTACGGGAAGTACAAAATTTCCACTGTATGCGACCAGTAAGTTGGTGGCCTTGGTAAAAGGCAGTAGCATCAAGACCACCGCATGCTTTGCCATTGCAATATTGGGAGAGGGTAGGAGCATAACAGGAAGAAAAGGGAGTACCAGTAAAATCACCATACCGAAAAAAAAGGGAATGATTCGCAAAAAGGGGACCAACAGTAAAGGAAGAGGACCAAAAATTTGGTCCCTATACGCGCATGCGTTGACGGACGAGGGGACCCCAATATGTGGCATTAATAAGACCCTTATGCATGTTGTCTAGATACCACTGCTCCCAAAAAGCATTATTCCCATGTGAAAAAGGGCGCATGGTCCACCGTAAGAAGTGGAACTGGTGAGTTTGCACATTCCAGGAAACATTACAATTCTTGGCAAAGTCACAGGAGGAATTAGTGATAAGGCAATAATAAAATATCATGGGAGGAACAGAGACGCGGACTGGATAGGACGGGGCCTTACGGGCCGCCCAAGTATCATTACAGTATATGGGACCCTTTTCTATACATCCTCTGATGAATTTGTGGTTATTCCAGCAAGGCATTGCCCCCACAAATTCCTCAAACGGGACAGGGAGTATACGCACAGGAGCATAATTGGCACCCTGAGGCAACGTGGTGCATATAATGCAATCAGTAATGTTCATGAGGCTAACTACATCAAGGACAGTTGATTTCCAGGTATTGGGAAGAGGAAGGGATCTACGGGAACGATTTAGGGAGGAGGTGGTGAGGGGCAACCTAGGAGCTGGGGCACAAATGAAAAACAAAACCCATGCCAGGAGAATCGCAAATAACATGAAACAATATAAAAAAGCATACTTAAGAGCAGGAGAGGCAGGCATGTTATAGAAGATTAATCAGAGTCCAAATCACAGTTCAAGGAACCCAAAGATGGGCTATATGAGTCCAGGTTTGACCAGAGTCCAACAGAACAGCAAAAGGAGTGGACGCAGAAACAATATGGGGTCCCGAATATGTTGGATCCTGCCAGCAACTCCGATGAGGGTTTCTGCGATAGACTTTGGTTCCAACCGGAATCAGCGACTCATTGGGAGGAGTTGGATGTTCGTCACGAATGGCACAACGTCGGGAGATTTCTGCCAAGGCTAAGCGCAGACCTGCAATGTAAGGAGATAAAGAATCTGGTAAAGAAACAGAAGTTTCAGACAAATTGTATAACAACAAACGTCTTCCGGTACATATTTCATGTGGTGTCAGAGCAACATTCTTCAGTGGGCGATTCCTGAGTTGAAATAAAGCTAGAGGTAGGGCCTGCAACCAAGAAAAACTTTTGTCTGATTGAATCAAACGCAGGGCAGTCTTGAGCAGGCCATTGGTCCGTTCGACGAGACCATTGGAGGTGGGGCGATAGACAGAGACATACTTCCAGTGCAGGTTCACCGCTGTGGAGAAAAGATGTATAAGCTGATTCCGGAAATGAGAGCCATTATCAGAATAAACAGTTTGGGGAATGCCAAAGCGGGGAAACAAATGTTGTGAAAAGCATTTAAAAACTTCAGCTGCAGTTTCCTGTTTACAGGGAAATGCTTCGACCCATTTGGAGAATGCACAGACACAGACAAGGAGGAATCTGTATCCGTCCACACGGACCTGCATATCTGTGAAATCGACATACCAGGAAATGAACGGGCCCTGTACAACGGGGAGATGACCTTGTATCATTTGTTTGCCCTTTACAGGAGAGTTCTCTAAACATTGAGGACACTTCTGACACCATTCCTGCACCCTGGCCCTAAGGCGAGGGTACCAGAAGAGCTCAGAAATTTGTGCACAAACGCTGGAGGCAGGGGCATGGGCTACAGAGTGTAACAAGAGACACAATTGTTGTAAAGACCAGAGTGAAATGCAAGCCTTTCCAGAAGGGTGAACCCATAAATGTTTGTGCTCTGAACACCCTAACAATTTCCACTTCTGCACTTCATCTTGCAGAAGATTCTGTTGATAATCCTGGAGTGATGGTAAGGGATACGTTTTTGCTCATGTAGTAACCAAAATGGGGACAACATCTCTGACTTGTCTAGCTGCCTCATCTGCCAGAGCATTTCCGAAATGTAAGAAACCATAATGTCGGGAGTGGCCAGGGACCCAGTTACAAGAGGTTAGAATACCTTTCTGATTGCGCTTCAGTAACAGGTCATACAAGTATAGAATCAATGACTTGTGAACAAGCTGACTACTGGATGAAGTAACAAATCCCCGCTGCAACCAAATCTGGAGGTACTCCCCACACAATTTTTTAACATACTGTGAGTCAGTGTAAAAAATCAGGGGCGTTTCCGGACGTTCTTCTAGGACTGCTAATATGGCGCACAACTCAGCTGCCTGGGCCGAATATCCCTGATCCGAGTCCAGTACATATTGTAGGCGATAGTCAGAGACTCCATCAGGGGTTACTAAAATGGCAGCGAAACCCACAGCGCCTTTCTGTTCTGATCCATCAGTGAACCAAATTTCACTATCTGGTGGCATGTCAGAGGGTGATACCATAGTTGACAAAACATCCTCATAGGGTGATTCACGTACAGGGGTATGAACATCTACCGCTGTTTGTAGCCAACTGAGTGGGCACGTGGAGGCAGTGAGGGGACGAAAAATCACTCCACTGTTCAAAATAGATGCACAGGCCTGTTGTAGTTTGGTTGAGGACAAATGTAAGGTGTCTTTGTTTAAAATAGCCTTCAGTTCAATGGACTGATAGAGAATCAGGGTAGTGGGAGTGAAGATAGACAAAACTTTATCTATTGCTGCTGCTATCGCTATGACCAATTTCTCAAGATCAGGAAGGGGGAGTAATGTACACCCAAAAGTACCGGACAAGAATGCCAAAGAGGAATCCCGGCCCTGAAATAGTATGGCAGCCCAAGCCTGGGAGCCTGACACAACCATCAATTGGAATGGCTTGTTATGATCTGGCAGGAGCAGGGCAGGAAGACATTTTAAGTCTTCGAAGTGTCACCAGTAGTTGGCCCGCAGCCTAAGCGTACGGGGTAGATAGCCTGGAGACCTTTTATTGAAAGGTTGGAGTCAATGCTTTATGGTTGCATTGCCTCCTGGGAGTTGTAGTTGTGTCCCTTTTCAATAAGATGTAGTCGTGAATCGAGTGGTTCAGGCAAAGACAGGCTTTTAATTCCCCTCCCGGGGCGGATTCAAACACAATGTAACTTAGGATCAGAAAGCCATACACTCTGGCACAAGGTAAGAAAAAGAACTCATAACAGCTTTCAAACTTAAACCAAAAGTGGCACGGTATTCATAGCATACAGTCCCTTTGTATTAGGCAAAGTAAACTCCTGTGCTTCTCAACTGCCAGTTAAACAGCTTCCTCAGATTATCTGGCTCAGCACAATGAAATCACATCATCAGTAACCGTTAATGTACAATCCATTTGATTATCAGACAATTCTTCTTCTGGAGGATCAATTAACATTGACTCATGCTGATTACCAGCTGAATACAACTTCTGCTTTGTATATAACGTTTCCAGACTTCCCTAGTCTGCCTGTTCCTGAGGCTTCCCTATTACAGCCTCTGTGAGATAGGGTTCAGCCCTACCGTATATCTTGGTATAGCCTAGAGGAGAGTCATACCCTTTAGGGTTTCTAGGAGAGAAATTCTTGTAACCACTTTTATAGTAATTAGACAGCCTACCTTCTGGCTTTGAGGCAGGGGAAAGTCCGTGCACAGCTCTATCAGGACGGGGTTTAAACCTCAGAGGTTTTTCTCTGTATTCTGGCTGCTCACCTTCTTCCTCTGACATACAAATGTCCTGTACCATATACTTTTCACTCCTTGGAGCTTGTAAGTGCTTCCCAGCTATCCTTACTGGTAACCTTTCCCTCTGAGTGCCTTCACCATAGGATAATGGCCTGGAGTTCTGGCCAAAGGGTTTTTGTGCCCTGCTCCTCCAGTTATTCCTGTCAGTTGCTTTCTGTCTTTCTCTCTCACACTCAGAATCAGAATCCACTGAGTCACTGGGGGATTGTTTGTTAGCTGGGCGGGGTTCCTGCCCTCGTGGCTGGGATTGTTTATGTTGCTCCTGGCAACTGGGAGTCCTGAGCTTTTCCTTCCTGCCAGGAACAAACCTGCTGCACTCAGGTTCCTCTGTTTCCCTAGCAAAGGATGTCTCTTCCCCATTACATATCCCCCCCCCCCTTAAGATATTACAGGCTGCAGCATCCTGAGTCTGCCAGCTTGTAATCCTGAACTGGTCAGCCAAACCTTCCTCTACCTTGACCAGCCGTACTGTGGCTGTTCTGTCGTGCCAAGGTTTTAACAGGTTCAGGTGGTATACTTGTCGCCGCCCCTTTTCATTCTCCACCTTATAGGAGACGGGACCGAGCTTTTCCACTACTGTACAGGGTCCTTTCCATCTGGATTCAAATTTGGGACCGGCCTCTGCTACTAGGACTAGCACCTTATCCCCGACTTCTAACTGTCGTGTCTTGGTTCCCCGATCATAATAATGTTTTTGCCGGCGTTGGCTAGCCTGCAAATTTTCTATAGATACTCGGGAGGTCCTCTCTAGACGTCTCCTAAGATCCCTGAGAAAGTGGGGTACCCCTATCTCTGCTGCATCAGGTTCGACCCATTGTTCCCTTAGGATATCCAATTTCTCCAGGACCAAGCAGGAAGTCAGTCCTCACTTATGGGTGACGTCGGCGCCGACGGAGCCCTCGCGGAGCAATTTTCCCCAGCTTTCAAAGAAAGCCTTTGGGAATTGCAGCGCGCATGCGCGGTAGTCTTCCCGCCCGAAGGTGCCATCTTAGCCAGTCTTCTTTTTTCCGCGGAGCCCTACAGACGTCCCCGTCTTGTCCCCGCGAAAAAGTTGATTTTCCTCTGTATTTATCCTTTTTTCTTTCGGTTCGACGCCGGTCGTTTTCCCGCCCGGACTCGCGACGCCGGTCTCGAGTCCTCTAACGGTTTTTCGGTTTTTCTGACTTAGTCAGCTTTCGTTTTCGTTTTTTTCCCTGGCAGCCCGGTCCTTTGACCTCGCAGGGGCCCTTTTTCCCCCGATGGCTGCCAGTGGCTTTAAGCGGTGTGGTCGGTGTGACCGAAATATGTCACTCACCGACTCACACGACCTTTGCCTCCGCTGCCTGGGCCCAGATCACGAGGAACTGATCTGTGGGCCCTGCAGCAAACTGTCCTCGAAGGCGTTGAGAAGTCGGCGGCATCAGCGCGAAAGAATCTTCGCTGACCCCAGCCGTACCCGGACCTCGTCGGAGGCCTCACTGTCGAAAGGCTCCAGTTCGGACCGTCGACGGAGCTCCTCCGACCGGGGTTCTCCCTCCGGGGACCATCGACGGAAGGAAAAACCCGCGAGGGCGGCGTCGGTGGACGCTCCTGGCTCCGCGAGGGCCAGGTCGCATAGCCCCGACAGC
Organism: Ichthyophis bannanicus; assembly: GCA_033557465.1. Lineage (NCBI taxonomy): Eukaryota > Metazoa > Chordata > Amphibia > Gymnophiona > Ichthyophiidae > Ichthyophis > Ichthyophis bannanicus. Next base: position 458,126,453 of record CM066033.1, read on the forward strand.
CGCCCCGGGTCCTTGGAGAAGGAACACCTCCCGAAGCGACCTCGCCTGGAGTCGGAGATGCCTGCCCGGGTAAGTCCTGTTGTCCTTCTGGACTCGCCTCCGCGTCAGCCGACGTCGGGCCCGACGCCGTCGGGGCCCGAGTCGGGGGCTGCTGGGTCGCCTGAGCTCGGACTCAGGTTGACGGCCTTGGAGAGCAGATTGTCTGCCTTCATGGACCAGCAGCGGGCACTGCTCGCTGGCTTCGCTGGCGTCGCTGCCCCGACCGCCGGGACGTCGACGTCCAAGTCGACCCCGGAGACCGAGCCGATCCTCGAGTCGATGAGAACTCGAGTCGATCCTCGGTCGAGGTCGCCCTCGGCCTCCCGTTCGGGACCGAGGTCGCCGACGCCGACTCCCTCGGCGTCGGGGCGGCTGGCGCCGCACCCTGCCCGAGCCGACCCCACCGAGTCCTCGTCGGAGTCGGTCTGGGAGTCTGAGGAGGAAGAGTCACCTGATTCTTTCCGGACTCGGTGTGTCCCATCGGACTCTCCGGAGTCCGAGCCTCGGAAGCAGTCCCCCCCGGAGGATGCCCGGTTCTCGGATTTCGTTAGGGATATGGCCAAGGCTTTGGCCTTCCCTGCGGACCCCGAGGAGGAGCCTCGAGCCGAAGAGCTCGACGCCCTCCAGTATGACTCTCCCGCGAGGGAGCACTTTACTGTGCCGGTTCCTCCTATGCTGGAACGACTACTCTTCCGCATGTGGGAGAGTCCGGCCTCCTCGCCGGTCCTGAGCAAGCGGGTCGATTCTATCTATCGAGTCCGCAAGAGCCCTGGCTTTCAAAAGGCGCAGTTGCCACACCATTCCATGGTAGTGGAATCGGCCATGCATCGTCTTAAGAGCCAGAAGATGCACTCCTCGGTGCCTCCTGGAAGGGAGGCCCGTAACCTGGATGGCCTTGGCAAAAAGTGCTTCCAGGGCTCTATGCTCGCCTGTAGTGTCCAGACTTACCAGCTCTACATGGGCATGTATCTCAGGGATCTGGCTAAAGAGCTAGCCGGCTTCTCCGCTGGTTTGTCCGAGGAACCCTTGCGGAGGTTCCTAGCCTTGTCCACAGGTATTCGGGAATGCTCAAAGTTCATGTCCCGAGCAGCCTATGATGGCTTTGAAGCCTCGGCTCGAGTAGCCGCAGCCGGCATCGGTGCCCGCCGACAGGCTTGGCTTCAGTCGTCCGACCTTGAGCCCTGGGTACAGGACAAGTTGGTCGATGTCCCCTGCCGAGGCGAAAACCTCTTTGGCAAGCCCATGGCGGAAAAGGCTGCACAAATTGAGACTGAGACTCTCACCAGGACCAGGCTTTCTAGGAAGACCTCCGCCCCTTCCCAGAAAAAGAAGGGCTCGGGAAAAAAGACCTTTTACCCGAGGAAGGCGGCTGCCTACAAACAATACCCCCATTATCAGGCCCCTGCAGCTCCCCAACAGGGCCAGCAGGCCAAGGGACGGGGTAACGGGTCCCGTAGGCAGCAAGCCCCCAAGCCTGCGCCACCAGCCCCTGCTCAGCAGGGTGGGGGTTTTTGACTCGCTCAGCATAGCCTCTCCCCCCCCGCTGGTTCCCCCCAGCACCGGAGGCCGGCTGGTTCACTTCGCCGACAGGTGGTCCAGCATCACCGCAGATGCCTGGGTGCTTCAGGTCGTGCGAGAGGGCTACCTTCTCCACTTCCATCAGGTCCCTCCCTCCTATTTTCCGGGAGAGCCTCCGCGCCCCCCTCTGCACAGGGAGTTGCTCCTTCAGGAGTTAGCAGGTCTTCTGCAGGATCAGGCGGTGGAACCGGTGCCACACCACCTGAGAGGTCAGGGCTTCTATTCAAGGTATTTTCTGATACCAAAGAGAACAGGAGGCCTCCGACCCATCCTGGACTTGCGCAACCTCAACAAGTTCCTTGTGCGGGAGAAGTTCAAAATGCTTACCCTTGGAATCCTTCTGCCCTACCTCCAGCAGGGAGATTGGCTATGCTCCTTGGATCTAAAGGATGCTTACACGCACATCCTCATCCACCCAAGCCACCGCCAATACCTAAGGTTTGTGGTGGCAGGAAATCATTACCAGTACAGAGTACTGCCCTTCGGCCTGTCCTCCGCACCGCGAGTCTTCACAAAATGTCTCGCGGTCGTGGCGGCCCATCTCCGGCTTCACGGCCTCTATGTTTTTCCGTACCTCGACGACTGGCTCATCAGAGCAGCATCCGCTCAGGAGGTCACCACCGCCACGTGCCGCACGGTGACTCTGCTGCAGCACTTGGGCTTTGTCATCAACTTCGCAAAGTCCACTTTGCTCCCCTCACAGGATCTCGAGTTCATCGGCGCAAGGCTGTACACCCCTCAGGCGCGAGCGTACCTACCGCTCGACAGGGCTCAGCGGCTCATGGACCTAGCCGACCGCTTTCGCAGCCAGCCCCTGGTCTCCGCCAGGCGCTTCCTGAGACTGCTCGGCCATATGGCTTCCACCGTCCATGTGACCCCCAATGCCCGCCTGAATATGCGGCCTGCTCAGTGGTGTCTCCGCCAGCAGTGGCGACAGGCCACGGGCGGCCTAGCAGACCTGGTGCGCGTCTCCGAGCCGCTGGTCTCGTCTATCCGGTGGTGGCTCCGGCAGCCGAACCTGGTATTGGGAATGCCTTTCCAGTCACCTCAGCCGACCCGGGTGCTGACCACCGATGCATCCCTCCTGGGCTGGGGAGCCCATTGCCAAGAGGCACGTACTCAGGGCCTCTGGACCAAGTGGGAGTCTGCTCAGCAGATCAACTTCCTGGAGCTCAGGGCGATCCGCCTAGCTCTCAAGGCCTTCTCCCACCTGACCTCCCAACAGTCCGTCCTTGTCCAGACGGACAATCAAGTTGCCATGTTCTACGTGAACAAGCAGGGGGGCACGGGCTCCTTCCTCCTCTGCCGGGAGGCACAGAAGCTCTGCTCTTGGGCCGTCAGTCACGGCATTCTCCTCAAGGCAGTTTATCTCCCGGGCCAAGAAAATTGCCTGGCGGACAAACTCAGCAGGGTCCTCCAGCCGCACGAGTGGCGTCTGGACCCCTTGATCGTTCAGAAGCTCTTCCTCAGGTGGGGCCTCCCCACAGTGGATCTCTTTGCCAGTCCTCACAACCGGCAGCTTCCTCGCTTCTGCTCTCGTCAGCCTCACCCCCTTCGGGTGGCGGCGGACGCCTTTCTGATCTCATGGTCGGGGAGCCTTCTGTACGCTTTCCCTCCCATCCCGTTAGTCTCTCGGACCCTTTTCAAGGTTCTCCGAGACAAAGCTTTCATGATCCTGGTGGCCCCTCGCTGGCCCAGGCAGCCGTGGTTTCCGCTCTTGCTGCAACTGGCGGTGGAGGATCCAATCCCTCTGGGGGTGCAACCGGATCTCCTCACCCAGGATGAGGGGTCCCTACTGCACCCCAACCTCAGGTCTCTCAACCTCATGGCCTGGCTGCTGAGAGGGTAGTCCTTGCTCCTCTCCTCTTGCCGGCAGAGGTGGAGGAGGTCGTCTTGGCTTCGCGACGGCCTTCTACCCGCAAATGCTACGCCCTTAAATGGCGTCGCTTTGCAGTCTGGTGTACCCAACAGTCTCAGGATCCCTTCTCCTGCCCGGTGTCGGTGATCTTACAGTACTTGCTACACCTCTCTAATCTGGGACTTAAGTCCAACTCCGTCAAAGTTCACCTCAGTGCTCTTTCCGCACATCATGTGCCGGTGGACGGCAGACCTCTCTCCAACGACCCTCTCGTAGCGAGGTTTCTCCGAGGTCTCCTACTACTTAAACCACCTCTGCGCCCGCCAGCGCCTGACTGGGACCTGAATGTGGTTTTACAGCGGATCACCTGTCCGCCTTTTGAACCTATGGCTACCTGCTCTCTCCGTTTTCTGTCTTGGAAAACGCTGTTCTTGATAGCCCTCACTTCCGCTAGGCGCGTAAGTGAATTACAGGCCCTCGTGTCTGATCCCCCCTACACTCGGTTCTACAAGAATAGGGTAGTCCTACGGACTCACCCAAAGTTTCTGCCTAAAGTGGTCTCCCCTTTTCACTTGAATCAGGAGGTGGTACTTCCAACCTTCTTTCCCAGACCACACTCCAGCCGAGCTGAGACGGTCCTCCATACCCTGGACTGTAGAAGGGCGTTGAACTTCTACCTTGACCGTACGCGGGAGCACCGTAAAGCTGCGCAGCTTTTTGTGTCCTTTGACCCCAATAAATTGGGGCTCCCGGTCTCCAAGCGTACTCTGTCCATCTGGGTTGCGGACTGTATCTCTTGGGCTTATGGGGCAGCCGGACTCGCCTTAGAAAGTCGAGTCACGGCTCATTGCGTTCGGGCAAAGGCCACGTCAGTGGCTTACCTCCGCTCTGTTCCGCTGGCAGACATCTGCCGGGCCGCTACTTGGTCTTCGAGCCAGACTTTTGCGGTCCATTACTGTCTCGAGAGGGAGTCCCGTAGGGACAGTGCTTTCGGACAGGCAGTCCTCCGTAATCTCTTTGAGGTCTGAGCAACTCCTACCCTCCATCCCGGATGTGGGCTACCGGTGGGTGATAATTCAGCGAAGATTCTATCCTTCTGTGCTGCTGAGCTAGAGGGAGCTCATTTTTGTGCTTAGGGTCTCCGGTAGCCTTGAGCTTGGGAGTCCCATAAGTGAGGACTGACTTCCTGCTTGGTCCTGGAGAAAGCGTAGTTACTCACCTGTAACAGGTGTTCTCCAGGAGCAGCAGGAATCAGTCCTCACTACCCTCCCTCCTCCCCTTGGAGTTGCAATCGTCTGCTTATGTTCTTTTTGCAAATTTTTATGCTGTCTTTTTAGCTATGTCATCTGACTGGCTAAGATGGCACCTTCGGGCGGGAAGACTACCGCGCATGCGCGCTGCAATTCCCAAAGGCTTTCTTTGAAAGCTGGGGAAAATTGCTCCGCGAGGGCTCCGTCGGCGCCGACGTCACCCATAAGTGAGGACTGATTCCTGCTGCTCCTGGAGAACACCTGTTACAGGTGAGTAACTACGCTATCCCCCTTGGAACCCGGCCAAATAAAAGCTTGTAGGGCGATGCCCCTAAAGACGCTTGTACGCGCTCTCGGCATGCGTATAAGACAAATGGGAGTACATTATCCCATTCGGCCATCTTCCCTTCTAGGCTACGTCGTAACATCTGTTTAATTGACTGATTCATCCTCTCTACTAATCCGTTAGCCTGAGGATGATAGGCGGAGGTCCGGATATGCCGTACCCCAAAAGCGTCCCATACTCTAGCTAAGTGTTTCGAGGTGAAATTACTCCCCTGATCCGTCAGAATTTCCTGGGGAAATCCGATTTCACAAAACAGCTTTATAAGCTTGAGGGCTATGGTCTTGGCCGAGATGTTATGTAATGGAATGGCCCATGGAAAACGAGTTGCTTGGTCTATGATCACCAGTATGTACTGGAAACCTCTTGGCGTTTTAACGATGGGTCCTACGATGTCCATCGCTAAACGACGAACTGGGGTTGAAATAGTAGGCGTAGGTATCATGGGTACAGGTTTTGGCTTAGTAGCTGTGACTCGCTGGCAAGCGGGACAGAACTCGCAATAGCGGGCTGTCTCCTTGAAGACCCCGGGCCAATAAAATCGGGCCAAGATCTGGTCCAATGTCCCCTGTGTGCCTTTATGGCAGCCTACAGGATGGTCATGTGCCAATCGCAGAACTACCGCCTTAAAGGTAGTAGGCACGACCAACTGTTTCCTTACAGTGCCTGTACGCGGGTCTGTGCTCTCCCTGTACAATATTTCATCCTCTAAAAAGAACCTAGGCAAGATGGTCCTATTCTCCTGAGCATACTCAAATGCCCTTTTTAATGCAGGATCATCTTTCTGCTCTCTAGGGAAGGAAGGGAATTTTCGGACAAGTTCTGCTGGGACCCAGGGCAACCCCTCCCCTGCTTCCAGCTCTGCCCTTGCTTGGGACCTATGCCTTCTCTCGTGGCGCCTCTCAGCCTTTCCTTTCCTATCCTTAGAGGGAATATTCAGCAAATCCGAATGAGTGGGAAGTATATCCTGTACCTCCTCTCCCCCGTCATTCTCACATTCTTGGGCTTCTTCCTCATCCTTAGGAGCTTCAGCTTCCTCATCTACTGAACTAACCCCTGTTCCAGGAACTTTGGCCTGGGACCTGGTAGAAATTAGGCCTGTTCTCTCAGTTAAGCCTCTTCTTAACTCTTTTTGAAATGGAGGCCAATCTCTCCCTAAAACAATATCCCTAGGAAGTCGTGGTATGATTGCCACGCGTACTTCCTCATCAATCCCCAAGCCTGTTACTGACACTTTATGCACAGGATAATACGAGGATGCCCCATGTACACATCTCACTTTTACTCTTCCATCTGCTTGGCTCCGGGCGGATCGGTCATGGTCACTGATGGTCTTCCACAGCTTCTGGGAGACCATACTCTGGTCTGCTCCGGAGTCAAGCAGTGCCAGAGCCTCTACCCCTTCCACTCGGACCTTCAGCAGAAATCCCTCCCCTAGGGGTTTCTCTTTTCCTGACATCAAGGCAGTGCGTACTGTACTATCTCTGCGTATGTGTCCTCCTGACCTCAATTATAACATTTTCTCCTAGAAAATTTGTCTACATTTTGGTCAATCACATTCCTCTTAGAGGTATTTTCTAGGCTCCCTAGCTTATCAATGCCAGCCACCTTTAAAACATTTTTCTTAGAGGTCCCGGCTAACTCCGCCTCAAAGTATCTTTCAGTGAGGTCAGCCGCTTCCTCGGTGGAACTGCATTTCTGGAGCACTAGGAAAGCTTTTACCTCGGGAGGTACGGCTTCAAGGAATTGCTCCATAATGATGGTGTCTATCAACGATTCCACTGTCCTCCTTTCAGGAGCAAGCCATTTCACCGCTAGTCCCTTCAATCGCTGAAATAGTGCTTTTGGTGTCTCTGTAGGCCTAAGCCTAGCTTCCCTGAATAAACGCCTGTAGTGCATGGGAGTCAAACCCAGCCTGTCTCTCACAGCATTTTTTACATTCAGGTAATTGGACGCGAGATCAGCAGGCATTGTTTTGTAGGCCGCTAGTGCCTCACCTGACAGAGACATAGCGAACCTGACAGCCCACTGGTCAGTCGGCCAGTTAGCTGACTCTGCTATCCTTTCAAATGCATCGGCAAAGTCATCAAAGTTATCATTCGCTTTAAACTGTCCCAGTGCTAGTGCACCGCAATTAGAAAGTCCTACCCCCACTTGTAATGAGGGAATAGTTTCCTCTCTGTCCACAGTTTTCTTCAGCAGAGCTCCCAGTAGCTCAAGAAGTGGCTGCTGTTGCGCATTCATTGCGGCTACAGTCTTTTCCTGGATCACCCTGGCCAGTTCGCTCTATGCCTTCCATTGAGCCTCCATCCAGCTCTTTACGTCCTGGGGATCCATCTCGGGTTTCTGTACCTGCAGGGATAGAAAAAAACAGGCCCACCAAGTGCGGCACCAAAAAGATTTTTTCTGCCTCCCACCTATAGCACAGATATTGACACTTTCTCACCAATCCTTCTACACCCGTGCCCCCTTACGTATACCTGAGCACGGTGCAGGATCTTGCCTTGAGAAAGATGTCCTTGGTGGCTCCAAATCAGGTTGTATCCGAAGTCCGGTCCGGGCTTTTCCTCTTTTCTCTCAGGATAGCCAAACTTCTCCTGATCCAAAGGTAATCCTTTTCCTCTTTAACAAGCTGATATCCTTTTCTTTAATACTGTCCTTGTACTGTGTTTTAAAAATCCGTAAAACTATGCCATTTCCTGTCACCAGTAGTTGGCCCGCAGCCTAAGCTTACCGGGTAGATAGCCTGGAGACCTTTTATTGAAAGGTTGGAGTCAATGCTTTATGGTTGCATTGCCTCCTGGGAGTTGTAGTTGTGTCCCTTTTCAATAAGATGTAGTCGTGAATCGAGTGGTTCAGGCCAAGACAGGCTTTTAATTCCCCTCCCGGGGCGGATTCAAACACAATGTAACTTAGGATCAGAAAGCCATACACTCTGGCACAAGGTAAGAAAAAGAACTCATAACAGCTTTCAAACTTAAACCAAAAGTGGCACGGTATTCATAGCATACAGTCCCTTTGTATTAGGCAAAGTAAACTCCTGTGCTTCTCAACTGCCAGTTAAACAGCTTCCTCAGATTATCTGGCTCAGCACAATGAAATCACATCATCAGTAGCCGTTAATGTACAATCCATTTGATTATCAGACAATTCTTCTTCTGGAGGATCAATTAACATTGACTCATGCTGATTACCAACTGAATACAACTTCTGCTTTGTATATAACGTTTCCAGACTTCCCTCGTCTGCCTGTTCCTGAGGCTTCCCTATTACAGCCTCTGTGAGATAGGGTTCAGCCCTACCGTATATCTTGGTATAGCCTAGAGGAGAGTCATACCCTTTAGGGTTTCTAGGAGAGAAATTCTTGTAACCACTTTTATAGTAATTAGACAGCCTACCTTCTGGCTTTGAGGCAGGGGAAAGTCTGTGCACAGCTCTATCAGGACGGGGTTTAAACCTCAGAGGTTTTTCTCTGTATTCTGGCTGCTCACCTTCTTCCTCTGACATACAAATGTCCTGTACTGTATACTTTTCACTCCTTGGAGCTTGTAAGTGCTTCCCAGCTATCCCTACAGGTAACTTTTCCCTCTGTGTGCCTTCACCATAGGATAATGGCCTGGAGTTCTGGCCAAAGGGTTTTTGTGCCCTGCTCCTCCAGTTATTCCTGTCAGTTGCTTTCTGTCTTTCTCTCTCACACTCAGAATCAGAATCCACTGAGTCACTCACATACGTTTTCCTTTCACACCGAGACAGACGCTGTTTCCAAGACCCAGACTTCAGCTCACACAGCCCTTCCAGCTGGTTCTGCTCTCTTCCGTCTTTCTCTTGCTTCTGCTCTCTGTTCTCCTTGTCCTCTCCTTTCCTCCTGTTCTCCTTGTTCTCCCTGTTCTCCTTGTTCTCCCTTTCAAACTCTAATGAACGTTTCTTATACGTTTGCTTGGGTGCTAATCTAGCCCTTCCCCCTCCCAGGTGAAAGCTATTAGGCCCAGGAGATGGGGATTGTTTGTTAGCTGGGCGGGGTTCCTGCCCTCGTGGCTGGGATTGTTTATGTTGCTCCTGGCAACTGGGAGTCCTGAGCTTTTCCTTCCTGCCAGGAACAGACCTACTGCACTCAGGTTCCTCTGTTTCCCTAGCAAAGGATGTCTCTTCCCCATTACACAAGATAGATTGAAGGGTACTGATGTCACCAGGATCCAAGGTGATTTTGTCAGAGTTTTTGACACCACCCTTTAAGTATGGGCGGAAACAAAGAGTCCGAGAACTGAACGCTGGGATCCAATTTCTACAGAAATTCATGGTGCCCGAAACGGAACGAAGTTCCCGCACTGTACCTGGGATAGGTAATTGTAGGCCATGTTGTACAGTCTTTTCTCCCACCTGAATAGATCTGTGACTTAACTGGAACCCCAGAAAAGTAACGGTTGTCTGCACAAGTAGCGCTTTCTCTGCATTAAGTTTGTATCCTTTCTCATGCAACTCCTGCATTAACTTGTGTGTATATTCCTGCATTTGTTCATAATCAGACCCAGACAGTAAAATGTCATCTACATACTGTAGCAAACACATTTCTCCAGGGCGACAAGAAGTAAAACTCTGTAAATTCTGGGTAAGGATCTGAGAAAAGATGCTGGGACTATCGACATACCCCTGGGGTAGACGCATCCATTGGTAATGTACTTGATCAAAAATAAAAGCTAGCAATGGTCTGGATTCAACATCAATCTCTACGCTAAAAAAGGCGTTTTTCAAATCTAATACTGTGAAATATTTGTACAGTTGTACTGTATTTAAAGTGGTGGCTGGGTTTGCAACTGCAGGAAACTGGGTTTCCACAACCTGGTTGAGTGCACGAAGATCATGCACAATGCGCCATTTGCCATTGGGTTTACTGACTGGAAAAAGAGGAGTATTATACGGTGAAGTGCTGTGTTCTATTATGCCGTGTGATTTTAGTTGATTAATTTCCTCTCGAGCACCCTCTATAGCTGCCTGCTGCAAGGGATATTGTGGCAATTTTGGTCCCACCTTTCCCTGTTTTAGTCATATATGGACAGGTGTACCTCGTACCCGCCCATATGGACTAAGGAGAAAAGTGCCTGCTTCCCGTATTTCTCGGGACTGGGATGGTCCTGCCACTAAGGTGACATGGACTTTTACAACTAAATCGCGTCCCATCAAATTTATAGGACAATGAGAAACGTACAGAAAATTATGGAGCAGAGCAAACTGCGGACCTTCAACCCAGATTGGGTTGGTCATAGGGGTTCTTACGGCCTTACCGTCAAACCCCATGGTCATTGCAGTAGCCCTACTAATGGTGCCGCCAGCGGGCATCATGTTCAAGACAGAGATCGTTGCTCCGGTATCAATTAAGAATTCCATTTCTTGGTCATTCAGGGTTAATTTGATACAGGGCTCTTCAGCTCCCACCACCACTTGCATATCATATATACCTAGTCATTGTCTCTCTTCCCTATTGCCATAGCCCATCCTGTTGGGTGGCTGCCAAGTAGGGTACTGGCGGGGTCTTGCAGGTGGTGGGGGACCTTGGTCATATCGTCGCCGCCCTCCCAGTAGTGGGGCACGGCAGACCCGTTGCAGGTGACCCTTTTCACCACACCGCCAACAGGTAAAATCTCGCTCTCTATCTTGCCTTTGATTTGGAAAAGATGGTGGGTCCTGGCCCATGGGCTGACCACGCCTTTGGACATTCAGGGCTCGCATACATTGTCTGTACATGTCTTCAGAATCGCTATCTACACTACTATCACTTTCATAATCATCAATTTCATCAAGTTGTTTCTGCTGCTCTTTTATCTTTAGTTTTATCTTTAGATTTGTCCTCTAATTCTATCTCCTTGGGGTCTAGATCTATGGAGGGGTCGGAGTAGCCTATCGCTGCCATTGTACGACTCTCTGTCGTCCAATAGGGGGGAGAATCGTCACTGCTGAGGGTGTTTGGGTCTACCTGCTTCATCCACATGGAAATGTATCTTAAGTGTTTCAGTTGACTAGTCCCAGTCTTATGAAATAAAACATAATCCCTAATTTTTACTAAAGAACGACCTTCAAAAGACCCCTCTGGTGGCCAGCCAAGAGGCGTCCCAGGAGCAGTGCTACACTTTGCCCATTTAAGACAAACTTTCAATATCTCCTTTCCTAATAAGGGATTATCTCTCATCATTCGTTCAACCGGGGTCACTGGGGACACCTGATGTACCAGTATTGCCTGATTATCATCCCTCTTTCTTCGTTTAAACAGAGACATGATTCCTACGTGCAACCTTTTATTTAAGGATCACAATATCCAACCTCTTTATCTACAGAGGAAGGTAAGTGCACGAAATGTCCAGGATACCTTTCAAAGAGCAAGAGGCGAATTGTCAGGATGATAGATATTGGTAATATTTATTGGACAAACCCCAACGCGTTTCGGCGAAGCCGCCTTCCTCAGGGGGTATACAGCTAAAAACATATAAATAAATTAAAAATAAATTAAAAATACAGTAGTTCTTCAATTATACAAAAAGCCCCGTAGGGGATAAAACTCAAATAACAGATAACAATAAAACACATAAACATATACAGTTTTTACTGTAAGTATACCACCAACTTATATGTTTTGTATTCATGTACTTTTACTGTCCTTTTATATATAGATGATTATGATTCTTCTATTTTATGCATGTTTGCAACATGTTCTAGATATAGTTCCATAGTGCATTACTCGTGTTTTATTTTGTTTAGATTGCCTTTGGGTTCCCTGACTATTATTTTATATTGTAGACTTCATATCCACATTTTAATTTACTGGTTTGATGACATGTCTTTGTTCCTGCGCCTGTGTATTCTTATTACTGTTTAGTATGTCATGTCATTTTGTTTATGCGTTTTATTGTTATCTGTTATTTGAGTTTTATCCCCTACGGGGCTTTTTGTATAATTGAAGAACTACTGTATTTTTAATTTATTTTTAATTTATTTATATGTTTTTAGCTGTATACCCCCTGAGGAAGGCGGCTTCGCCGAAACGCGTCGGGGTTTGTCCAATAAATATTACCAATATCTATCATCCTGATGATTCGTCTCTTGCTTTTTGTGTACCCGCTGGTTCTGCAAGAGCGCTGCTCTTTGCTGTGTTTGCTCAGGATACCTTTCAGACAAAAATTCACTTCGTCCAAGCCCAGCCAATCCCCTCGCGGGGGTATGGAACCGTGAGCAAGAACACACACACGCTTCGTGTCAGACGACACGTACAGTCTCAAACACTTATCATTCAGTCCTGGTTTATAGCAGCAAATTTTTCTTACACTTTATTCATATACCAAAACAAAACTTAAACAACACTTACCAAGCTTGGTTAAAAAATATTCATACTCACGACGCCGTCTTCACAGCTGCCGTCTTCCTAGGGGATCCGTCACTCACTTCTTTTCATCTGGTTTCTTCGTTAAACCGATGACCTATTTCCCCCTCTCACTGAGGGAGATTCAAATCTTTAAATTTGTATCTTGGTCATAAAGACCCACCCGTACCCCTACATAAAGGTGTGTATCCCGGGTTTCGGCACAAATTGTGAGCCCCTGTTACCCACAAAAAGACCACTCACTAATTATCACTATTTTCCTGTAAAGTCCAGATCCAAAAGTCAGTACAGGTGCAATCAAAATCTCTGTTTATTAGATAACTGATGGACAATACAGGCAACAGGGAGGAGAGCTTCTGTCAGTCACCAGACACCAGACACCTCCAGAATTCCTCCTCCCCCTCAGTGCAATAATCATATCACTTATATACATTTTCTGATTTCCGTATACGTGCACAGCTCTCAAATCTATCTTTCCCCTTGTATCTCATCTCCTCTTAACATCTGTTTCCTGTTATTTCCTTTCTATCCCCCTTGTTCCTGTTTTGATCCCCACTTAGGTTCCCTTTCTCATCTGCTCTTTCTCCATACCTACCAACTGTCAACCATCTGCTTTCTTCAGGGCTGATGTGTTCAGCATATACTTTGTTCATGTCAGCATGTGGTTTCCTGTGTTCATGCTTGTTATACAAGACTTGCATGACTATTCCTGGGCCTTCCAGCTCAGTAATATGCATTGCAAAGATTTGTTTCTTATATGGTTTCTTCTTATGCTGGCCTGCTTTCTCTTTTCCCACCATAATGACAGCCTGGTTGACATATATTTTTATTAGAGCAGTCATTCACAAGAGACCCCAAGTGGTATGAATCAGGGACATATCCCTAAGCCCTACACCTCGCGGGGACTCTTTTTCCCCGATGGCTTCCAGCGGTTTTAAAAAGTGTGATCGGTGTAAGAAGTTGATGTCTCTCACCGAGACACACGACTGCTGCCTTCGTTGCCTCGGTCCTGATCACGACCCTAAGACGTGTAGACCATGTGGGAAGATGTCTTCCAAGGCACTACAAGGTCGCCAGCAGCAGAAAGAAAGGCTTTTCTCGGACTCAGCCTCCGGCCGGGCCTGGACCTCGTCTGAGGCCTCAACATCTTGGGATTCGGATCCCGAGCGCCGTCGGAGCTCCTCGGACAGGGGGTCCCCCGACCGGGAACGCAAGAGGAAGAAGCGGCTTGTGAGGGTGTCATCGGAGGAGGTCCCTGGCTCCTCGAGGGCCAGGTCTAAGACCCCCGACCGTCGCCCAGGCCCGTGGAACAAGAGAAGCCTGCCAAAGTTCCTCGCGTGGAGCCGGAGTCTGCTGGACACGTAAGCCCTATGGTCCTCGAGGACTCTTCTCCCAGGGAGCCGAAGTCGGGCCCGGCGCCGCCGGGGCCCGAGTCGGTGGCTGCTGCGTCTCCCGAGCTGAGTCTCAGGATGACAGCCTTGGAGTGCAGACTGTCTGCCTTCATGGAGCAGCAGCGGGCACTGATGGCCAGCCTGTCTGGCACATATGCCCCGACCACTGGGACATCGACTTCGAAGTCGACCCCGGAGACCGAGCCGATACTCGAGTCCATGATGACTCGAGGTCAACCTCGGTCGTGGTCTCCCTCGACCTCCCGTTTGGGACCGAGGGCATCAACGCCGGTGCCTCCGGCATCGGTGCGGGTGCCCCAGGGCCCCGCGGGGTCGGTTCCTGACTCCTCGTCGTACGAGTCCGCCTGGGAGATGGAGGATGAGGAGTCCCCCGACACATTCAAGACTCGGTGCGTCCCGTCGGACTCACTGCAGTCTGAGCCCCGGAGTAGATCCTCTCTGGAGGATACCCGGTTCTCGGAGTTTGTCCGGGATATGGCCACCGCGTTGGCTATCCAGGCGGACCCCGAGGAAGAGCCTCGAGCCGAAGAGCTCGAGGCTCTGCAGTACGACTCTCCTCCGAAGGAGGCCTTTACTGTCCCGGTTCCTCCGATGCTGGATCGTCTCCTCTTCCGGATGTGGGAGGTGCCGGCCTCGGCGCCGGTTCTAAGCAAGCGGGTCGATTCCATTTATCAACTCCGGAAGAGCCCTGGCTTTCAAAAGGCGCAGCTGCCACACCATTCCATGGTGGTGGAATCGGCCATGCATCGCCTGAAAAGTCAGAAGATACACTCTGCGGTGCCCCCCGGCAGGGAGGCCCGGAACCTTGATGGTGTTGGAAGAACGTGCTTCCAGGGCTCGATGCTTGCTTGTCGTGTCCAGTCTTACCAGCTGTACATGGGCATGTACTTGCGAGACCTGGCCAAGGAGCTGGCCGGGTTCTCCGCTGGTCTCTCCGGGGAGCCCTTGCAGAGATTAAAGTCCTTGTCCTCGGGGATTCGGGACTGCTCGACGTTTATGTCCCGCGTCGCCTACGATGGCTTCGAGGCTTCGGCCCGAGTTGCGGCAGCCGGCATCGCGGCTCGACGCCAGGCATGGCTGCAGTCATCGGACCTCGAGCCATGGGTTCAGGACGTTGGTCGATGTCCCTTGCCGAGGTGAGAACCTTTTTGGCAAGCCCATGGCTGAGAAGGCCGCACAGCTCGAGACTGAGCACCTTACAAGGACAAGGCTGTCTAGAAAGAGCTCAGAAGAAGAAGGCCTCGGGTAAGAAGCCCTTTTACCCGAGGAAGGGCACTGCCTACAAACAGTACCCTCAGTATCAGTCTGCCCCAAGTTGCAAGGGTCAGCAAGCCAAGGGGCAGGGTAATGGGCCCCCTAGGCAGAGGACCCCAAAGCCTCCGGCCCCTGCTCCCACTCAGCAGGGTGGGGGTTTTTGACTCCTTGAGCGTAGCCTCTCAGTCCCTGTTCTCCCAACCCTGCGCAGAAGGTCGCCTCACCCTCTTTTCCCACCAGTGGCCCCACATAACTGGTGTTGAACATAGTCCACATGGGCTATGCCTTACATTTTCACCAACTGCCTCTGCCCTACTTTCCAGGGGAGCCTCCAAGACCTCCCCTCCACACAGATCTTCTCCTCCAGGAGCTCCAAGGTCTTTTGGTGGACAGGGCGGTGAAGCCTGTGCCTCCCCACTTGCAAGGTCAGGGGTTCTACTCCAGGTATTTCCTGGTACCCAAAAGAACCGATGGCTTTCGACCTATTCTGGATCTCAGAAACCTCAGCAAGTTCCTAGAGAAAGAAAAGTTCAAGATGCTTACTCTTGGAACACTTCTGTCCTACCTCCAGCAGGGAGATTGGCTATGCTCCTTAGATCTAAAGGATGCGTACACTCACATCTTCATTCATCCAGACCACAGAAAGTACCTCAGGTTCATTGTGGGAGGAATCCATTATCAGTACAGTGTGTACTGCCTTTTAGCCTAACCTCCGCTCCCAGAGTCTTTACCAAATGCCTGGCAGTAGTGGCGGCCTACCTGAGAAATCAAGGCATCTTTGTCTTTCCCTATCTAGACGACTGGCTCATCAGAGGTCAGATGTGCCAGGAGGCCCGACAGGCCACCCTCAGAACTATTGCTCTTCTTCAAGGCTTGGGGTTTGTAATAAACTTCGCAAAATCCACTTTGCTCCCCTCCCAGAACTTGGAGTTCATAGGGGCAAGGTTGGACTCTATCCTGGCAAAGGCATTCTTGCCAGAAGACAGAGCCCAAAGACTGATGGACTTAGCAAAACAGTTTCTCAGCGGATCAGTGGTCTCCACCAGACTCTGCCTGAGGCTGCTTGGCCACATGGCTTCGACAGTTCATGTAACCCCCAATGCCAGGCTCCATATGCGGCCTGCACAGTGGTGCCTTTTGAGTCGGTGGTCACAGGCCACAGGCAGCCTCAGAGACAGGATAAGGGTGTCCAGACCTTTTCTGGACTCCCTCAACTGGTGGCTGCACCCACCCAATCTACTGAAAGGGGTGCCTTTTCAAATTCCTGGGTACACAGTGGTACTGATCACAGACGCCTCCCTGCAGGGCTGGGGGGCTCATTGTCTGAACAAGTGCACCCAGGGCCTTCGGTCTCCCTTGGAAGCCACACAGCAGATCAATCTCCTAGAACTCAGGGCTATTCGATTAGCACTCAAAGCTTTCTCTCCTGCCCTGGCTCATCAATCTGTCCTGGTTCAGACAGACAACCAGGTAGCCATGTTTTATGTGAACAAGCAAGGCGGGACTGGGTCCAGGCTCCTTTGTCAAGAGGCACAGAACCTTTGCTCATTTGCCCTCAAGCACAACATGCTCCTCAAGGCTGTGTACCTTCCAGGCCAGGAAAACTACCTGGCCGACAGGTTGAGCAGAATTCTGCAGCCCCACGAGTGGCAGCTGCATCCTTTGGTAGTTCAGAAGATCTTCCTGAAATGAGGTCTTCCTTTGATAGATCTGTTTGCCAGCCCACTGAACAAACAGCTGCCTCTGTTCTGCTCCAGACAGCCGCATCCTCTGCGTGTAGCACCAGATGCTTTTCTGATTCCCTGGTCTCAGGGCCTCCTTTATGCGTTTCCTCCCACGCCCTTGGTGGCCCGAACTCTGTTCAAGATTCTTCAGGACAAGGCCTCGGTCCTGCTGGTGGCTCCCAAGTGGCCGAGACAGCCTTGGTGGGTTCCCTTCTTCACCCCAATCTCAAAGCTCTCAATTTGATGGCCTGGAGGCTGCAAGGGTAGTTTTGGCTCCCTGGGGCCTACTTCAGGAGGTTGAGGAGGTTGTCCTAGCCTCTAGGAAACAGTCCACTAGGAAAACTTATGCTCTCAAATGGAAAAGGTTTTCTGTGTGGTGTCAGCTACGTACAGAAGATCCTTTTTCCTGTACTGTACCAGTGGTGCTTCAGTACTTACTGCACTTGTCCAATCAGGGACTTAAGTCAAATTCTGTTCGGGTTCACCTGTCAGCTCTAGCAGCTCACCACTCACTGGTGGAAGGACATTCTCTGTCGGTTCACCCCTTGGTGTCCCGCTCTCTCAGGGGCTTGCTTTTGCTCAAGCCTCCAATCCGTCCTCCTGCTCCTGAGTGGGAGCTGAATGTGGTCTTGCAGCAACTGACTCGCCCACCTTTTGAGCCGATGGCTACTTGCCCTTTGCGCTTCCTGTCCTGGAAGACACTTTTCTTGATAGCTCTTACTTCCTGCTTGGTCCTGGAGAAAGAGTAGTTACTCACCTGTAACAGGTGTTCTCCAGGAGCAGCAGGAATCAGTCCTCACAACCCTCCCTCCTCCCCTGGGAGTTGCAGTTGTACATAGTTTGTTTTTACATTTTTTGTGTGCTGTTCTTAGCTATGTCATTTGACTGAGGTAAGATGGCACCTTTAGGCGGGAAGGGAACCATGCATGCATGCCTGTATTCCCAAAGGCTTTCATAGAAAGCTGGGGAAATGCTCTGCTGGGGCGTCATCAGCGTCGATGACACCCATATGTGAGGACTGATTCCTGCTGCTCCTGGAGAACACCTGTTACAGGTGAGTAACTACTCTTTTTGGTGCTGTGCCCTGGGCAGAAGCCAAACTAACGGGGATGGAGGGTGTGCGTTGAATCCAAGTATGCGATTTTTGACAAACGGAAGGTTAAAAATGGGCCTGTAGTGAGCAGGGGCAGAGGAGTTAAGGGATGTGTTTTTTCCAAGATGAGACAGATCAAGGTTTTTTTCCAGAGAGGAGGGGAAGATACCAGAAGAAATGCTGCCGTTCAAAACGGGGAGAATAGATGGCAGAAGGGCAAGTGAAGGTTCAGTCAACCAGGCGGAGGGTATGGGGTCAGATTGGTAGGTGGTCTTCTGAAGTTAAGGTCTTAAGAAGTTCCGAGGCAATGTGTGGCAGGAAGACCAGGTGTGCCTTAAAAATGGTATGGGGGGAGGGGGAACTAAGCTAGAAAGATAAAGGGGAAAGGGAGACTGACAGTCTGGGAATGTCGCATTAAAGGCAGCGCACAGTTAAAAACCCCAAAGCAGATATAACACTAAAAACACCTTACCTCCCCAGGAAACCCAGCTAGACACACTGGTATAGCAGTTCTTGGTGGGCCTGACTTGTGTTAATTGTTATCCTTCTCCTCACTACCACGGGGTAGAGAGTTCTGACACATTTTTCCTATATTTGATTCTTGCTGCATGTCTGATTCCTGCTCCATGCCTAGGTTCTGCCCTGCCCTGCCCTGGGGCCTAGCTTCTTCACCACACTCCCTTCCCAGAGTAGGCCCTCACAGCAACAAGAATATTTTTGTCTACTTTTATTTCCCTGCTTTTGTGCTACACACATTGACCTCCAGTTTCTCATGTGATGACCCAGCTATTATCACATGCCTAGCAATAAAATTCAACTAGTACTTCTTGTAGCTGTGATTTCCCCCCCCCCCCCCATATTCTGCAGGTATAAACTGCCTGGATTGATATGGCTTTCTGTGGATTGTTAGGTTCTTAACTCTTTCTTGGATTAAGCAGCAGTACTTGCTCTGGCGTTATTAGAGATTTATTTTTGATCCATCTTTTCTAGGTCTATCTGAATCTCTCTGTCCTGTATGTCTATACTGAAAACCTCTTTCAGGAATCTACCATGTTCCATTCATTGTTTCCATCCAGTCTAATTCCACTCCTATTAAACATTTATAAAGCACTACAAGGCATACACAGCACTGTACAAACACAGAGACAGTCCCTACTCATTAGAGCTTACAATCTAATCAAGACAGATTAGAAAGGAAAGGAATGGAGAATAAAACAAAGGATATTATAATGCCTCTGTATCGTTCCATGGTGCGAACACACCTCGAATATTGTGTGCAATTTTGGTCGCCGTATCTTAAAAAGGATATAGCAGAATTAGAAAAGGTACAGAGAAGAGCCACCAAATAAAAGGTTTGGGCTCTTCAACCTGGAAAAGAGATGGCTGAGGGGAGATATGATACAGGTCTATAAATTAATGAATGGAGTGGAGCGGGTAGATCGATTTGTTTAAGCCATCAAAAAGTAGAAAGACTAGGGGATATGCAATGAAGCTACAGTGTAACCCTTTTAAGACTAATAAAAGAAACTATTTTTCTCCAGGAACAAGCAGGAAGTCAGCCCTCACATATGGGTGACGTCTGTGCCGACAGAGCCCTCACGGAATTATCTCCCCAGTTTTCAAAGAAAGCCTTTGGGAGATGCTGCCATGCATGTGTGGTCCCCTTCCGCCCAAGGGTGCCATCTTGCTCAGTCTCCTTTTTTCCACGGAGCCCAACAGACGTTTGACCTGTTTCCCCGGAAAAATCCTTGACAAAACTGTTCCTAAAAGTTATTTTTATGGTAGGCGTACCGGTTTCCTCTTCCTGCCTCAAGTTTGCACCTCCCAGTGCTGTTCTCAGCCCTGTTTTATCTCGAGGTCTCCCTCGACTGGCGTTAGCACTTTTTTTCGCTCGGGAGTCGTTGACACCATCCGAGTGGGTTCAAAAAGTGTGACGGCTGCAGTCAAACCATGTCCATTACTGACACCAATGACTGCTGTTTGTGCTGCCTGGGCCCAGACCATGACAGCATCTCCTGTGACCTGTGCCAGGCCATGTCGGCCAAAACCAACAAAAAAAGGTCGGAGTTGCAGGAAAAATTGTTCCCTAGGTCCGACTCGGCACCTGCCTCCCCAGTACCGAGCTCCAAGCCCTGCACATACCGCGACGCTCAGGCATCCTGTGTCCCGTGGCCGCAGTTCCTCCGAGAAGACCCCAGAGCCAGAGAAGAAGTCCGCCAAGGTTGCACTGGATTTGGACGACTCCGAGAAGCGTCCCACCAAGGTCCTCAAAAAGGATTCCTCTGCTGACTGAGACTGTGTGAGGTTCCTTGAAGCCATAGTCTCATTGAGGATGCACTCCCTAGAGTGCTGGTGCTGGGCCCGAAATTCTCAATGCCCACGCCGAAGGCTGTGGAGCCTTCTGGCTTGGAAACCAGAATGGCGGCCCTGGAGCAGAACATCACTGCTCTCCTGACGAGTGAGGTGATCAGATTTGCAGATGACACAAAACTATTTAAAGTTGTTAAAACCCAAGAGGATTGTGAAAAATTGCAAGAGGATCTTGATAAATTGGAAGACTGGGCATCAAAATGGCAGATGAAATTTAATGTGGACAAGTGCAAGGTTATGCACCTAGGGAAGAACAACCCAAATTATGGTAACACGATGCAAGGTTCCACATTAGGAACCACTACCCAGGAAAAAGATTTAGGCGTCATTGTGGATACCATGTTAAAACCCTCGGCCCAGTGTGCAGCGGCGGCCAAGAGAGCAAATAGAATGCTAGGTATGATAAGGAAAGGAATGGAAAATAAAACAAAAGATATTATAATGCCTCTATATCGTTCCATGGTGAGACCGCACCTTGAATATTATGTGCAATTCTGGTCGCCGTATCTTAAAAAGGATATAGCGATTTTAGAAAAGGTTCAGAGAAGAGCCACCAAAATGGTAAAGGGGATGGAAGGATACTCCTATGAAGAAAGGCTAAAAAGGTTAGGGCTCTTTAACCTGGAAAAGAAATGGCTGAGGGGAGATATGATAGAAGTCTATAAATTAATGAACGGAGTGGAACGGGTAAACGTAGATCGATTGTTTACGTTATCAGAATATAGAAAGACTAGGGGACATGCAATGAAGCTACAGGGTAAACTATTTAAGACTAATAAAAGAAAATATTTTTTCACTCAACGTGTAATCAAACTCTCGAATTTGTTACCGGAGGATGTAGTAAAGGCTGTTAGTGTAGCTGGGTTTAAAAAAGGTTTGGACAAGTTCCTGGAGGAATGGTCCATAAACCATTATTAAGAAGTGACTGAAGATATCAATGCTTGACCCAGTACAAGCATTGTGGAACTTGTGTCTCTTGGGGAAACTGCTAGGTACATATGACCTAGATTGGCCACTGTTGGAAACAGAATACTGGGCTTGATGGACCTTGGTCTGACCCAGTATGGCATATCTTATGTTCTTATATGTTCTTATGTTCTCCTGGCCCTGCAGCAGGCGAAGATGGCTGGTTCCTCTGCCTCATCTGCCCCGACGATCGGGCCCTCAACTGCGAAGGAGTCCCCAGTCGTCAAGCTGAGCATCGAGCGACCTCTGCCTCGAGAATGTCCTCAGTGCTGGTTGAAGTCCAGGTCCCGCTCGTTGGGTCTCCAGTCCTCACTGGCTATTGTCCATGACTTGGACCCCAGGTCCTCCACAGGTCACTGGCCCTCCGGCACCGGCCTTGACACAAGGAGTTGCAGGGCTTCGGATTCCTCATCGCCGCTCGACTCTGAGTGGGAGACAGAAGATGAGGCATCCCCGGACACCAGAAGGCACCAAGACATTCCTTTAGACCAGTCTCCCCTGCGCCTCGATGCCATTCTCCTCCCGAGGACGTAAACTTCCATTACTTCGTCAGGGATATGGCCAAGACCCCCTCTGTGCAAACTAAGGCAGAGGAGGACCTATGCACTGAGACTCCACTTAGAGAAACCCTCACAGTCAATCCTCAAGAAGCTGTTCATCTGAATATGGGAGACCTCGGCATCGGTGCCTATAGTCTGCCATCAGCTCAATGCTATGTACCACGTCTGGAAAGGGCCGATTTCACAAACCCCAGCTCCTGCATAACTCCATGGTCATCGAGTCGACTATGAAGAAGCTCAAGAGCCAGAAGACCTATTCCTCCATCCCTCCTGGCAGGGAGGCCCAGGCCCTCGACACCCTCAGATGCAAATGCTATCAGGGCTCAATGCTGGCCGACAAAGCTGCTGAAATCCATCCCTGCAAAAAAACCTCAAGGAAAAAGCCCCTTTTCCCTGAGAAAAAAGGGTGCCTTTTCACAGGGTCATCAGAAGGCAAAAACACCCAAGCCCTAGGCTCCAGCTCTCGCCCAGTGTGGGGGGAGCTTTGGACTCCCATGGCAGGGCCTCCCCTCCCCCAGGAGACCTTCACCAGCCCACAAGGGGGCTCCTGTGCTCTTTGTCATCAAATGGGCCTCAATCACCTCTGACCTTTGGGTACTGCAGGTGGTCAGTGGAGGATATCTCCTCCACCTGCAGCAGATTCCACCCAGGTTCTTTCCCGGAGAGCCAGTACGGCCCTTCCTTCACCAGACCCTGCTGCTCACAGAGCTCGCAGGTCTTCTCTGGAACAAAGCAGTAAAACCTGTACCCCGACACCTGTGGGGCAAGAGCTTCTGCCCCAGGTGCTTTCTTGTTCCAAAGAGGACTGGGGGCCTCGGGCCCATCCTAGACCTATGAAACTTAAACGGGTTTCTGGTGAGGGAGAAGTTCAAGATGCTCTCCTTTGAACACTACTGCTCTGCTGCCACCAGGGAGACTGGCTTTGCTCCTTTGGATCTAAAGGTTCTTATACATAGATCCTGATCCACCCCTCCCACAGGCAGTACCTAAGGTTCGTGGTAAGAGGAGGACACTACCAGTACAGGGTGCTACCCTTCAACCTGGCCTCCTCGCCAAGGGTTTTCACAAAATGTCTAGCAGTCTGCAAGGGGCCTTTGTCTTCCCCTATCTAGACAACTGGCTCATCAGGGGCAGCATGGCCGCAAAGGCCCATCAGGCCATAGGGCATGCAACCCTTCTGCTGCAGCACCTTGGGTTTATCATAAGCTACCCCAAATCTCATCTCACTCCATCCCAGAGCCTGGAATTCATAGGTGCTTAGCTGCACACCCTGCAGGCCAAAGCCTTTCTTCCTAGGAAAAGGGGAGACAGCCTCGGGGAGCTAGCTCCGGAGGTGTAGCGCCGTCACTCGGTACCAGCCCATCTTCTCCTCCGCCTTCTGGGCCACATGGCCCCGCTAGCCTGCCTACACCTATCGATAGCTCAGTGGTGACTCTGCTCTCAATGGACGCAAGCCACATGCAGACTGCAGGACAGGATCAGGGTAACCTGACAGCTGGTGGAGTCCCTCGACTGGTGGCATTTCTCCGCCACCTCTGGGCCGTGATACCTTTCCAGGTACCCATGACCCAGAGGGTCCTGACCACAGATGCCTCTCTCAGTTGGGAGGTGCATTGCGAGGACCTTCGCACACAAGGCAGCTGGTCCCAGGCAGAATCCCTGTTACAGATCAGTCTTCTGGATCTCAGAGCGTTCTTCCTGGCCCTATGGGTATTCCGCCACTGCCTGCGACACCAGCCGGTGTTGATACAGATGGACAACCAAGTCGCCATGTTCTGTGTCAACAAACGGGGGGGGGGGGGGACACAGGGTTGTACTCCCTCTGCCAGGAGGCTGTGGCCATCTTTTCCTTTGCAGCTCGCAACAACATGCTCCTGCATGCACTCTACCTTCCGGGCCGGGACATCCTCCTGGCAGACAGACTGAACTAGATGCTCCAGCTGTACAAGTGGCGCATGAACCCCAGAATGGCATCACGGCTCTTCCACTTCTGGGAGATGCCGTGATGGACATCTTTGCCACCTTGGACAATGTGCAGCTGCCCCGCTTTTGCTCACGGCAATTATACCTGTGAGGGTGGTGGTGGATGCTTTCCTGATCCCATGGATGGAAGGCCTCCTTTATGTCTTTCCACCGACCCCTCTGGTTGCCAAGACCCTCTTCAAGGTCCAGTGCGAGGAGGCAGCACTGATACTAATTGCCCCCAGGTGGCTCAGACAGCCTTGATTACCACTGCTGCTCTCCCTGTCAATGACACTTCTGGTCCCACTGGGTCGGGCCCCGGACCTCCTGTCTCAAGAGGAGGGCTCCCTCCTGCACCCTAA
The DNA here is from genome assembly GCA_033557465.1 of Ichthyophis bannanicus. NCBI lineage: Eukaryota > Metazoa > Chordata > Amphibia > Gymnophiona > Ichthyophiidae > Ichthyophis > Ichthyophis bannanicus. The sequence continues at coordinate 458,150,590 of CM066033.1, forward strand.
TCTGGGTTCTCTAACGCTAACAGTGTGGCTACAGAAAGGGAAACTTTGATCCCCCTTCATCCTCCCACAAGAAGTCGAGGAGGTTCTGTTGGCCTCCCCCAAGCCCTCCACGAGGCGAGCTTACGCCTTTAAGTGGTGAAGATTCTCAGTATGGTGTGTGGAGAGGTGGGAGAACCCATTTTCCTGTCCAATACAGCTAGTGCTCCAGTATCTACTGCATCTGTCACACGCTGGACTAAAGTTGAACTCAGTGAGGGGTGCATCTGAGTGCGATCACTGCACTCCACCACCCTATCAAGGGGAAGCCTCTCTCAGGTCAGTCCCTAATCTCTCTGTTCCTCCAGGTTTCCTGTTGTCTAAGCTCCCCATCTACCCCACAGCGGCAGAATGGAACCTCAGCCTGGTGCTCTCACAGCTCACCAGGCTGCTATTCAAGCCTCTAGCTACTTTCCATCTGGGGTATCTTTCAAGAAAGGTTGCCTTCCTAGTGGCTCTCCCATCCACTCGCAGGGTGAGTGAACTTCAGCCCTTTGTGGCAGAGCCGCCATATACAAGATTCTACAAGAACAGGGTGGTGCTCCGCACTCACCCCAAATTCTTCCCAAAGGTGGTATCTCCTTTCCTTTCCACCTCAACCAGAAGGTGGTCCTTCCCACCTTTTTCCTGCGGCCTCACACCAGTCTGGAGGAATCTATACGCCATACTCTGAACTGCACATGGGCCCTGTCCTCCTACCTACAGCGGAATCAGGGCCATTGCAAAGCTCCTTAACATTTTGTTTCCTACAACCCCAGCAGGCTGATGCTTCCTGTGACTAAGCGAACTCTGTCCATTTTGGTAGCGGACGGTATTGACTTCGCCTGTGAGCGAGCTGGGCTCTCCCTGGAACACTGGATCACAGTGCATCGTGTGAGAGCAATGGCCACATCGGTGGTAAACCTGCACTCAGTACCAGTGACGGAGATCTGCAGAGCCGCCACATGGTCTTCAATTCATAGTTTCGCAGCTCACTACTGCCTGGAGATAGAGTCCTGTTGGGATAGTGCCTTCGGCCAGGTGGTACTTCATAATCTTTTTGGGGTGTAGGCAATTCCTGCCCTCTGACCCTTCTGTATTCAGGCTACTGGAGTGATAGTGTTGCTGGATGCTAGGGTCTTGCAGTCTCTCTCAGTGGGGACTCATGTTCTGCAACTCATTGTTACCCAATTTGGTTGCTATTGGTGCTGTCGTGGTTCAGTCCTCGGCATCTTGGAGCTAGGGATTCCCATATGTGAGGACTGACTTCCTGCTTGTTCCTGGAGAAAGCCTAGTTACTCACCTGTAACAGGTGTTCTCCATGCACAGTAGGAATCAGTCCTCACAACCCTCCCTCCTCCCCTGGGAGTTGCCTCCCTACTTTGTTTAATTTTACTACTGTCCTAGCTATGTCATCTGACTGAGCAAGATGGCACCCTTGGGCGGGATGGGGACCACACATGTGTGGTGGTACCTTCCAAAGGCTTTCTTTGAAAGCTGGGGAGATGCTTCCATGGGGGCTCTGTCAGTGCCAACATCACCCATATGTGAGGACTGATTCCTGCTGTCCCTGGAGAACACCTGTTACAGGTGAGTAGCTACGCTTTTCATTCAACACGTAATCAAACTCTGGACTTAATTACCAGAGGATGTAGTAAAAGCTATTATTATAGCTGGGTTTAAAAAAGGTTTGGAGAAGTTCCTGGAGGAAAGGTCCATAACCATAAACCATTATTAAAAGGAACCGGGGAAATCCATTGCTTGTCCCAATACAAGCATTGTGAAACCTGTGTCTTCTGGGGAAACTGCTAAGTACTTCTGGCCTGGATTAGGATACTGGGCTTGATGGATTTTGGTCTGGCCCAGTATGGCATATCTTATGTTTATTTATTTATCCAGATTTGTATACCACTTTTTCCTTCAATCAAAGTGGTTGGGTTCACAAGTTGGGTTTACATTGAACAGGGCGACACAACGTACAAGTAGACAATAGAGGGGGTTATTTGTACATTCAAGCGTGGAGAAGGGTTCCTTTAGGTTGCTTGGCCATAGACTTCTTATGTTGACAAAAGTTAGGAATAAGGATAGAAAGGGAAGGGTAAGAAGACACAAGGGATTAGGATCCAAAGGCAGCCTCAAAGAGGTGAGCCTTTAGCATAGATTTGAAAACGGGCAGAGATGAAACCTGACGTACAGACTCGGGAAGTTTGTCCAGGCATAAGGAGCAGCAAGGTGAGAGGATCTAAGTCTGGAGTTAGTAGTGGAAGGAAAAGAGCAGAGAGAGGAGCAAGCCGGTAGAAGAGCAGAGTTCACAAGGAGGGGGGTGTAGGGAGAGAGGAGAGAGGAAAGATAGTGAGGAGCAGAAGAATGAATGTATTTAAAGATCAGAAGGAGGAGTTTGAATTGGATATGGAAACGGAATAATTGGAGTTTTCATTTCTCCCAGGGCAAGCAGGATGAGTCAGCCACAAGTGGGTGACGTCATCCGACGGAGCCAGAGACGGATAGCCCAGAGGGCTTAGCCCCCTGGGCATGACCACTAGCCCCACCTCCGGATCCGCCCCTAGCTGGCCACTTCCTGCAGCTGCTATGATGATTTCCTGTCCTGGGCCCGCCTCCTCTCAGCGCAGACTCTACGGGACAGATGACCACGGCACATTAATCCTGCCTCTCAATTCCCACGCTGTCAGACGTGATGATCATCAGCGCAGATCCCACAAACGGCGCAGACATTCTCCCCACCACCGGGGCAGCTCCAGGAGGCGGAGCCGCTCCCGGAGCTCTCATCGTCGATCGGGCAGGAGGCATTACAGCCAACACAGACAAGGCTACCCTCATAACCAACAGTGCAGACATGGTCTCAAGGAGCGCAGACGCCGCAGAGACAGCAGCTCCAGTTCGGGATCTTCCTACCGCCAAGGCAAGAGTCTCAGGCACTGCAGTCACAGTCCCTCTCAGTCCCATGGCTCTTCCTCCAGCAGCCCAGACCAGAATGCTCTTTCTTCTGCTAACTCTGCCTATGCGGCTTCCTGCGATTCGGAGGACTCCGAGCTCTGCCTTCCTGCGTCCCTGGTGTTACCAGTCCCTCTCGAAGACACCAGCCGACCCCTCCTCGCTCAGGCACAGACGGCTCTGTCCTCCCAAGGCGCTCCAGACACTTTGCTACTCCTCCAGGGCATGCTTCAGCAGTGGGCGTCAGCACTCTCCAACCTGTCTTCCTCGCAGGCCCAGCCCCTGACACCACCGGCAGCAGCCACCAACCAGCCACCGGTTCCACCTCTGCAGGAGCAACAGCCCACACCAGCTGCACCGGACAGCCTGGAACAGTCCCGCCTTCAAGAGACCCCTGAGGATCCTTCACTATCACGGACCTCCTCCCATGCTGACCAGGACAACCACTCGGGACCACCCAACCCCCCTGAGGATTTAACCTACGCGAAATTCATCCGGAAGGTTCTCGCAGCCTTATCCATCACTCCCGCTGATGCGGTAGATCAACGAGATGAGGTTCAAAGCGCCCTCAAGTTTGTGGATTCCCCCAAGACAATCTCTGCACTACCAGTCCACCAGCTACTCCGTGAGAACCTCACAAGGCTATGGCAGACTCCTGCATCAAACCACTCTTGCCCACGGAAATTGGACTCCAAGTATGTGGTCCAGCCTATACCGGGGTTTGACAAGCAGCACCTACCCCACCAATCCATTGTCGTGGAATCCGCCCTCAAGAGGTCTAAATCCTCGCGCACCTCTACCAACGCCCCCCCCGGAAAGGACAACAAGCTCCTAGATGATGTCGCAAAGCGGATTTACCAGGGCTCCATGCTAAACTCCAGGATTTCCGCTCACCTCTTTCAGCACGCCATATACCAAGACACCTTGCTGGCCAATATAAGAACTGCCGCCAAGGACACAGAGCTCCCACCGGCACTCCTATCTGCCCTGGCCGACCTTGAAGAATGCACCAAACACCAAGGTCGCGCTGCACAGCCTCCAGAGTGGCTGGAACTGCCATCTCCGCTCGCCGACTTGCTTGGCTCCGGGCCTCCGGCCTGCAGGCCGATTCCCACGACAAGCTTGCAGACACACCCTGCACAGGCGACTCCCTCTTTGGCGATAAAGTCAAGGAGACAGTGATTGACATGCGCGAGCGCTGCACCACTCTCAAGACTCTGGAGGAGGGCTCCGAGCGCTCTAAACCCTACCGCAAAGGAAGCTTCAACGCCTCTTCTGCTCCCAAGCGTTAAAATTCCTACCACAGGTGGCAGCAGCAGCCACGCTACAAACAGCAACACTACCAGTCCTCGTACAGGCAGAAACCTCGTCAACGTGAGCGCTCATCTAAGAAAGCACCCTCCGCGCCTGCCAAAACCAACCCTGGTTTTTGACTCACCGCCCCGTCAGCACCTTCCGACAGGGGGACGCTTATCCGCCTTTCTTCGTTCCTGGGAGCTGATTACCACGGACCAATGGGTCCTCTCAATCATCAAACACGGTTACCGCATCAACTTCTCCTCAAAGCCACCCACACGGCCGCCCCCAGTGACCTCCGTCCCCTCCCAGCACCTAGAGGCCATGGACTCAGAGATCAAAGCCTTACTTGCCTCGAAGGCCATCGAGCCTGTTCCCCCAGGCAAGACCCGCAAGGGCTTCTATTCAAGATACTTCCTTGTTCCCAAGAAGTCCGGGGGTATGCGGCCCATTCTCGATCTGCGGAAGCTCAACAGGTGCATAGCCAAGGAGAAGTTCAGGAGCACTCCCTGTCCTCCATTTTGCCTCTCATCCAACCTATGGAGTGGCTTGCATCCCTGGACCTCCAGGACGCCTACACTCACATTCCAATGCACCCTCATCACAAGAAATTTCTGCGATTCAGGGTAGCGGACAGACACTACCAATACAGGGTTCTCCCCTTCGGATTGTCAACTGCTCCGAGAGTCTTCACCTGGACGATTGGCTATTCTCGGCCCCATCTCCAGAGGAACTGCAGAGGGCTGTCAGGAAAGCCATCTCTCTTCTCTCCTCACTGGGATTCCTAGTCAACTACCCCAAGTCTCATCTTTCACCAACGCGGCGTCTGGAGTTCATCGGTGCTCAAATCGACCCCGCGCTATCAAAGGCTTTCTTGCCTCAAAACAGAAAGGAGACCATCTGCGCACTCACTCGACAAGTCCTCAACTCCACGCACTCATCTGCCCGAGTGATCCTGCGCCTCCTTGGGCACATGGCAGCCGCCACACATGTCCTTCCTATGGCGAGGCTACGGATGCGTGTTCTCCAGTGGCACCTACGCACCCATTGGTGCCAACACACTCACCCCTTGTCCTCCCCGATCCCCAGGGACCCACGGACGGACAAGGCGATCAGCTGGTGGTCACACTCCACCAATCTCTCACAGGGCAAGCGCCTGCAGGCCATGACCCCCGAGATCACAGTGACCACGGATGCCTCAGCTCTAGGATGGGGAGCCCACTGTGCGGACGCACACACACAAGGATCTTGGTCCACCCCCGAGAGGGACCTCCACATCAACGTCCTCGAGCTCAGAGCTGTTCGCCTCGCCCTCCTGGCCTTTCAGGATCTCGTCAAGGGAAAAGCAATCAAGATACTGACCGACAATCAAGTCGCCATGTACTACTTAAACAAACAGGGAGGCACGGGCTCCCGCCCTCTGTGCAGAGAAGCCCTCCTCACCTGGCAACTAGCCCTCTCGCTCCAATGCAGCCTCCAGGCCTGTTACCTACCAGGAGAGGAGAACGTCCTAGCAGATCGCCTCAGCAGACAGCTAAGTCCCCACGAATGGACTCTTCACAAGGACGTGTCTTCTCTTCAGGGAGTGGGGCCTGCCCCAGATCGACCTCTTCGCCTCCCAAGAGAATGCCAAATGCCCCCTCTTTTGCTCGAAGAGACCGTCTCCGCACAGACTAGCGGCGGACGCCTTCGATGTGACATGGGACAGTTGGGCCTTGGTTTATGCGTTCCCGCCAAATCCGCTCATTGCACGGACAATCCAATGGATCATCAGGGACCGGGCCAGGGTCATTCTGGTTATCCCCTCCTGGCCCAGGCAAATCTGGTTCCCATATCTCCAACGGCTGGCAGTGGCCCCTCCCATCCAACTACCCCTACGGTCGGACTTGCTATCACAGGACGACGGCGCAATGCTCCACCCCAACTTGAGGGTGCTATCTCTGTCGGCCTGGAAGCTGAAAGGCTAGCTCTGGCACCCCTCAACTTAACGACCGAGGTGCAGCAGATCATTCTAGCAGCCCGACGCCCTTCCACCAGGAAATCTTACAGCCTCAAGTGGCGGCGCTTCTCCATCTGGTGTGCAGCTCGGCACATCGACCCTTTCTCTTGTCCCATGCCGCAGCTCCTCCAATACCTTGAGTCACTCTCTTCCCTCGGCCTGAAGACCCAGTCCATCAGGGTCCATCTGTCCGCCATTGCGGCCTTCCATCACCGCGTTGGTGACTCCTCAATAGCAAAAATGCCCATCGTGACCAGCTTTATGAGAGGCTTATCCAATCTACGCCCTCCCCTGAGGGAACCCGTGCCCGCATGGGACCTTAATGTCGTCCTCAATCAGCTAACGGAGGAGCCCTTCGAGCCCATTCAGTCTGCGGGTTTGAAGTTCGCCTCCTGGAAGACTTTGTTCCTCGTCGCAATTACTTCAGCCAGGCGGATCAGTGAAATGCATGCTCTCGTGGCCTACCCGCCTTACACCATCTTTCACCTCGACCGCGTCTGCCTTCGGACACACCCCAAGTTTGTCCCCAAGGTGGTGTCCTCCTTCCACATCAATCAAACCATTGAGCTGCCCTGCTTCCTCCCGGGACCGCATTCCAGTCCGGAGCAACAACGCCTGCAAACACTGGACTGCGTCAGAGCCCTACGGTGCTACCTCGATAGAACAGCACCATTGCGCAAAGGGTCACAGCTCTTCGTGTCATACGACCCCAACAAGCCGGGCCTACCATTTTCCAAGCGCACACTCTCCGGCTGGATTTCCGCCTGCATCTCCTTCTGCCTTTCTCGCGCTGGGGCGAGCCCCACCGCGGGCATCACAGCACATCACCTGCGGGCCTTGGCCGCCTCCATCGCAAACCTCCACTCCGTTCCTATACCCGACATCTGCAAAGCCGCCACGTGGTCATCTGTACAGACTTTCCAGAGGCACTACTGCCTCGACAGAGCCGATCACGGAGGTTCCGCTTTCGGGCTAGCAGTGCTTTCTACTGCCAACCCCTCTACAGACCGGGAACTCGTGACTAATTGCACGGAGTGATGCCTTATTGGTGTCACGGCACCTTATTGATTATTGAAAGATGTCTCTGCACTTTTTGCCTTGATTGATTGCTGATGTACCATTGTTCCATGCACCTTGTTGCCTTAACTGATTGTTGTTGATGAATACGCTGCCCTTGCCTGCTGGCTCCTGGGCCGCTTGTTTTCTAGTTTGCTGTGTACTGTTCTTGTTGCTGCTGTTGTTGCACTTCTTGCACTGTTGACTGTTTACGCACTGTTCTGTTACCGCACTACTGCAATTTTGCACAGCCTGTCACTTGACTAAAACCACGCTTGCATTAAAACTACTTGCACCATTTATGCGTGGTCCGTTCTTCAGTCCCTCCCCGCCGCTGCATATGTAGCTGGGGAAACACCACTTGTGGCTGACTCATCCTGCTTGCCCTGGGAGAAAACCGAGTTACTTACCTGTAATGTGAGTTCTCCAGGGACAGCAGGATAAGTCAGCCACACCTTCCCTCCCTCCTCCCCGGCGGGGAATTCCTGTTCTCGCGATCCGCCTCCTAGCCTGAGTACCGCTTCAGCTTGGGAAACCTGGCCAGCTAGGGGCGGATCCGGAGGTGGGGCTAGTGGTCATGCCCAGGGGGCTAAGCCCTCTGGGCTAGTGAGAGTATCCGTCTCTGGCTCCGTCGGATGACGTTACCCACTTGTGGCTGACTTATCCTGCTGTCCCTGGAGAACTCACGTTACAGGTAAGTAACTCGGTTTTATGGTACATACATTTAGTTCTTTTCTTTTATCTTAAACAATGTAATAGACAAGATAGGATTAGGAATTAACTGGTCTTAAAAATATCAATCTGTGACTTGAACTCTAACATCATAACTTGTGTGTCTGATCCACAGAAAAACTGCCCTAACTTTTTAAAATTTAAGCTATTTCTCCTCTAGCTTTCCTCTTTCATGGTCTGTGAATGGTGCACATATGGCTTAAAATTTATGCACTTTACTTGTTATGTAAGAGTGATGTCCCAACCAGGGTAATTTTAAAATGCAAAAATTGTTCACAAAAAAAATTGTTGGTCTTTATCTTATTTCTTAATAGGCTATTTCTTAAGTTTCTGTTAGACTGACAAAAGTAAGATGAGACTGATAAATGTTTTCATGTTATGCTTTGTAGTGGTGATGTCATGTGATTGTCAAACGTCTCCCAGGGTGTTACGGTCTAGTAATAGCATAGGTTAGAAAGATTGCCCACCAATGAAATCTTAGTATCTTATTGTGGGAGGGGCCCAGCTCTTTTGAGCCTACAACTCAGGTAGAACTAGGGCTGGGATTTGGTGCTAAGATCCTTCATATCTCCAGGAACAAGCAGGAATGTATTCTTCACATATGGGTATTGTTGGTACTGACGGAGCCTGCGCAGGAATGCTCCCCAGCGTCCAATAGGAAAGCTTTTGGGAGCATCCCACAGCGCCTGCGTGCTGCCTTCCCGCCATTCCAACTCTCCCTCTTCAGTTTTTCATTTTCCGCAGAGCCGACAGGTCGCATACCTTGTCACCGCAGAAAATTCTTTGTTACTTCTTTGTTTTTTGTGGTCGCGTCTGCCTTCATTCGACGCCTACCGGTACCTCCTGTTTTCTTTCTTCTTCACTAAAAAAAAAAAAATAAAATAAAAAAAATATATATATATAATCTTTTCTGAAGTACTTTCTTCAGAAGCCTTTTCCCTCTCGGTGCTAGGCGCCATTTTGGGCACTAGGCACATTTTTCTTTTACAATGCAAAAACCAGCTACTGGTTTTAAAAAATGTTCTAAGTGTGGCGATACCATATCCGTCACCAACACCCATGACTGGTGTCTCAAATGTTTAGGACCTGACCACTCTCCATTGGATTGTCTCTTCTGTAGGAAGATGACCAAGAGGGGCCTGCAGAATAGAACTGCAAAAGTCGGTACCCTTTTTGCCGCAGATGCAATGTCCGTTGCATCGACGTCTTCCAGGGCTTCATCTTCCTCCCATGGATCTCAGGTAACTAAACATAAGTCTGCAAAGACTAGCCGGTCCTCAAAGGGTAGATCTCCTTCAAAATATTGAGATGCCATCGGCGTTGCCCTTGAGGAAAGTTCACCGGCAAAACAGCCCCAGCGGGAGGCTTCAGCTTCCAAAGCACTAACGGGGCTCCAGGATGTTCTCGAGGCTTCCACCTCTGCAGAACTACTGGTGCCATGCTCTGGGGTCCCGGCCGCTTCTACCGGTACCAACACCCAAGCATCGGCAGGAGCGATAGATCAAAGATTTCTCGCTATCGAACGCAGTCTAGCGGCTCTTCTTACGATTTCGGTATCGTTGAAACCGCTTCAGACCGTTCAACAGACACTGGTACCAACACCAGTACCGGTACCAATGGCACTGGCCTCGGCAGGTATACCTCCCATGCCGAGTCTAGAGTCCACCCCATTATTGAAAGATCGGTACCGGGACACCTCGATACTGACTTTGATCGATACCGGCACCGTGCCTTGCATGAACATCAGGGTCAAAGATATTTTCAATCTTCCGGTTCCGATGACTCCGCCGATACCAGAGCACTTCTTCCAGAGGATCCATCTCCTTCTCCTCGGCGCAGAATGTCTCCTCCAGAGGACATGTCCTTTCATTTGTGATGTGGCTCGAGGCCTTGCAATCACAGTGGCTCCTGAGCAAGATCCTAGGGCAGAAGAGTTGGAGATTCTTCAATACCCTAAAACTCCTAAAGAGGCAGATACTCTGCCCATTCATAAGATCCTTCATGATCTTATGCTGAGAATGTGGGAGACTCCTTTAACCACATCTCCACACTCTTGCAGATTCGATACCATGTACCGAGTTCCACCTTGTCCTGGCTTTCAGAAGACTCAGTTGCCACACCATTCAATGGTAGTGGAATCGGCCATGCGTAGGATAAAGAGTGCAAAAAGACATTCTTCCAATTCTCCAGGCCGCGAGTCCAGAACTCTCGATGCTTTTGGGCGTCTCTGCTTCCAAGCTTCCATGCTCTCAGCTAGAATCAGCTCATATATCCTATACATGGGGATATTCCTCAAAGAGGTTACAGGAGACTTGGAGCTTATGAGCCCCCTTCTTTCTGATGACAAAAGACAGGATTTTCTTGCTCTGGTCAGACATGCCCAAGATGTTTCCAAGTTTGTCCACCGTGCAGCCTTTGATTGCTTTGAATGCATCAGCAGAACCTCTGCTATCTCCATTGGTTCACGTCGTATTGCCTGGCTTCAGGCATCAGACTTGGAAATTTGGGTACAAGATAAACTGGGCAACATTCCTTGCACAGGAGAAAATCTCTTTGGCAAGAATTGGCAAGAAAAAGCTAATGAGATTGACTCTGACAATATTACCTTGGACAGGTTGTCAAAGTCTACAGCCAACCCAGCAAAGAAAAGATCTAATAAAAAAACCCTTTTTTCAACAAGAAAAAGAAGTTTTATCCTCCTTATACCCAGCAGGGTCACTGTCCAGTCCATGCTGCCCAAAAGGGACAACAGCAACAAACTAGACAACAGAAGAAACCTAAAGTCCCAAGAGCTCAGCCAGCTCAGCCTCCTCAGGGGATTTGACTCTTTTCTAGAGAACTTAGCTTTCCTGCCCCTGCAGTCCAGAACCCTCTACCATCCCCGGCAGATGGCACCAAATAACATCAGAACATTGGACTCTATCCATTGTACGAGAGGGGTACAGACTTCATTTTCACAGCATGCCCCCTCCTACAATCATAAGACAGTTCAATTCTCAAACCCCTCTAGCCAATCTTCTGAGTCAGAAGGTCACAATACGTCTTGCCTAGGGAGCAGTAGAGGAGGCACCCATACCTCAACAGGGTGCAGGGTTCTACTCCCCCATATTTTCTCATCCCAAAGAAAACAGGGGGACACAGACCCATTGTGGACCTCAGAGAATTGAACAAATATCTGTTCCAAGAAAAATTCAAAATGATCTCTCTCAGAACACTTTTGCCATACCTTCAGAGTCAGGATTGGCTATGTTCTCTAGATCTAAAGGATGCTTATACTCGTATACTCATCCATCCAGATCACAGGAAGTTCCTTCGATTCCTTTTCCAGGGAAGACACTTCCAATACAGGTTTCTTCCCTTCGGTCAGGCTTCGGTCCCAAGAGTTTTCACAAAATGCATGGTAGTAGTAGCTGCATTCCTGGGGATATTCGTTTTCCCTTACTTGGATGACTGGCTCATTTGAGCATCCACAGCTTCAGAAGCCAACTCTATTCTTACTCGCACAATGCGAGTTTTGCATTACTTGGGATTGGTCATAAACCTTCCAAAATCCCATCTTGCTCCTTCTCAGTCCCTAGAATTCATAGGAGCCTGCCTAGATACCAGACAATCAAGGGCTTTCCTTCCGCAGCCCCGCTGTCTTCGCGTAGTGCAGCTAGCTTCCCAAGCAGCAGTAAAAACCTCCCTAACTGCTCGGGAAATGCTTCAGCTACTGGGACATATGGCATCCACTGTACATGTGGTTCCCTATGCTTGTCTTCACATGCGAGCAGCCCAGTGGACACTATCCTCTCAGTGGACGCAGGCCTCAGGTCGCCTGTTGGACAAAATAAGAAACTCATAATGTCTTATTTCGTCCCTCCAATGGTGGCAATCGCTGGAAAACCTTCTCATAGGCTTTTCTTTCCAGCAGCCCCTATTCCAGGCCACTCTAACTACAGATGCGTCCCAGTTGGGATGGGGGGTCCACCTGCACAATCTCTCCACCCAGGGTCTCTGGACCCCAGAGGAGGCTTGTCTTCACATAAACCTCCTAGAACTCAGAGCAATCTTCCTTGCTCTTCGAGTATTCCAAGCCCAGCTCATCTACAGGACAGGCCTAGTCCAAACCGACAATCAAGTAACCATGTTCTATGTGAACAAGCAGGGCAGAACAGGTTCTCTGTTATGCAACAAAGCTTTATTACGACTATGGGCCCTTGCCAGAGAGCATCAAATTCACCTCCTCGTGGTATGTCTTCCAGGCATTCAAAACCTTTGGGCAGACAAACTCAGCCGAGTACTGCTGCCACACAAATGGTCTCTCCACTCGGACCAGATTGCCTGAGTATTCCAAATCTGAGGAACCTCAGACATAGACCTCTTTGCAAGTCCACAGAATGCCAAACTTCCTCAGTTCTGTTCCAGAATTATGGCTCAAAACTGTCAGGCAAGGGATGCTTTCCTTCTTCATTGGGGTCAGGACTTCAGGACTTCCTCTATGCCTTCCCACCCATTCCCCTCATCCCCAAAACACTGTTCAAGCTTCAGAGAGACAAAGGTCATATGATACTCATAGCTCCACGTTGGCCATGGTAAACGTGGTATCCTCTGCTTCTGCATCTCTCTCAGGCTACACCTCTGGAGTTGGGATGCGCTCCAAATCTTCTCTCCGAGGAGAACGGGACGCTATGGCACCCGAATCCCCAGTCCCTGCATCTTAGGGCCTGGTTGCTGAAAGCCTAGAACTTCAGGATTTCAACCTTTCTCAACAGGTAAGATATCCTTCAGGCTTCTAGAAAACCCTCCACAAGGTGATCATACGCTTCAAGTGGAAACGATTTACCATATGGTGTTCTCAAAAGGGACTTAACCCTCTTACGATACCTTTGGAATCCTTACTGGAGTATCTCCTTCATTTATCAAATTCTGGTCTTAAGACCAATTCAGTAAGAGTCCATCTTAGTGCTATTGCAGCCTCTTACAAGCCTCTAAATGGACAACCTATTTCCTCTCATCCACTCATAGCAAGGTTTATGAGAGGTATTCTACTAACAAAACCTCCCATTAGACCACCACCGGGGGCATGGGATTTGAACCTTGTTCTCGGGCAGCTCATGAAACTGCCCTTTGAACCTTTAACCACTACAGCTCTAAAATTCCTTTCATGGAAAGTCATCTTCCTAATTGCAATCACGTCTGCACGACGCATTAGTGAGTTACAAGCTTTAGTGGCTGATCCTCCTTATACAAGATTTCACCATGATAAGGTTGTTCTTAGGACTCATCCTCACTTTATGCCAAAGGTGGTCTTGCCTTTCCACTTAAACCAAGCGGTGTACCTTCCTGTATTCTTTCCGTGGCCTCATGCCTCCAATGCAGAAAGGAACCTTCATACCTTAGACTGTAAAAGAGCCTTAGCCTTTTACCTGCAAAGAATGCAGCAACATAGAAAATCTTCTCAACGTTTTGTTGCTTTTGATTCTAGTCATTTGGGACTTCCAGTTTCCAAAAGAACTCTCTCTAACTGGATTGCACAGTGCATATCCTTCGCTTATGTGAGTAAAGGGTTTTCTTTCGAGGGCCATGTCGCAGCTCACAATATTAGAGCCATGGCAGCCTCTATGGCTAATCTTCATTCTGTGTCTATAGACGACATCTGCAGAGCAGCTACTTGGGCTTCAGTGCACACGTTTACAGCCCACTACTGTTTAGACAAGGACTCCCGTCGGGATGCCTTGTTTGGCCAAGCTGTTCTTCAGCATCTCTTTCAAACTTAATGCAACTCCTACCCGCTGTCTGGGTTTGGATGCCAGAGATCCATGGGAGGAAGTATGACCCATCTCACCATGGGTTTGCAGCTTCCTGGGGCCATCTCCCTGGCATCTTTCTGTTGGGGAGTCCCCATATGTGAAGACTGCATTCCTGCTTGTTCCTGGAGATAGCGTAGTTACTCACCTGTAACAGGTGATCTCCAGGAACAGCAGGAATTTAGTCTTCACAACCCACCCACCTCCCCTAGGAGCTGTCTCTCTTTCTCTCTCTCCTTCTCTCCTTTGTCTCAGCTATAAACTCAACTGAAGAGGGAGAGTTGGAATGGTGGGAAGGCAGCATGCAGGCGCTGTGGGATGCTCCCAAAAGCTTTCCTATTGGACGCTGGGGAACGTTCCCGTGCAGGCTCTGTCGGTACCGACGATACCCATATGTGAAGACTAAATTCCTGCTGTTCCCGGAGATCACCTGTTACAGGTGAGTAACTATGCTTTACTGGAGGTTCTTTTTTCCCCCTCTATTTTATATCCCCTCCCAACTCACTTGTTGCATCAAGAAATCTCAGCCGGGTGCATGCACCAGGCCGCCTCCTGGAACTCTGCAGTCGTAGGCTTTAAATCTAGCCAGCTTGTATCATTGTTGCAGTGACAGGGATGCCTCCTCCCCTAAGGGGCTTGAACACTGCCTCTGGCTGATGTGGGAAGCAGAAGACCTGAACTGGGAATCTCTAGGTGCTACTGAATCATCGGGCTGGTCCCATGCTTTCACCATCTTAACATCTATAGTGCATGTATTCTATTATCAGAACTTTGTTTTATATCTATTAAGATATCCTTTTAGGTTAAATTAGTGGTTAAGCGGGTTTTGACAACTGCCATGATGGGTTTGTAGTATTCAGGTACATCTGAAACAAATTACTGTGATATTAAATTAATATAGTTTAGGAGTATGAAATTGGCTAAAAGGTATTAGTGTAACAATGGCAGATTTATGTAGTTACCAGGGCCGGATTTACCTTGAGTGAGGCCCTACGCCAACAAAAATTGTGGGCCCCCAGCAGGGGCGGCCCAAGGGGGGTGCGGGGCCTCATTTGCATAAGGGGCCTCATTTGCATAAATATTTGCATAATGTTACCATATACTAACTTTTAGTAAACGTGCCTCTTAATGAGTGTATGGATAAAGAAAGACTAAAAGATTTCTACATTACTATAATCCAGTGCCGACTGCCAGACACATTAGGAACTACTACAAACACTGCCCATTTAGAACCCATAGTAAACCTGCCGTATCCTAACAGCACTACCAGGACTCACAAAGCACCATACTCTACCAATCAAAAGGCAACACTGCAAATATTAAACCAATACATTTCAGAGAACAACAATACATGACCTACTGGGGAAAAAGAACAAGTGGCAATGTCAAATAGGAATTATATAAACAGAGCACCTCAGCTCAGTTACACATGCAGAACATAGACCATCACCAAACAAGTAATCACAATTTAGAAACAGGAAGACAATAATTAAACTGGGAATCCCAAAAGCCAAACTTGGAATGTACAACACTGTAGAAATAAAACTATACATTAATTTGCTCTTGTACTAAACAAAGCGCAGACGTTAATGATGCACATTTACCAGAGCTGACATATTCCAATTAATAAATTCAAAATAAAGAGATATTTTTCTACCTTTTGTGCATTTTTTTCAGCTGCAATTGCTCCAGCCACTTTCTTCTGGTTTCTTCGTGTCTTCTGCTAACTCTCCATCGTCTGCTGTCCATTTGTCCTTTCTTCTCTCTTCTAGATTTTTTTCCATTCTCTCTCTACATCTGCTTTAACATACTAATCTTTCTCCTTTTGCTCTTTCCTCATTCCTATTTCATCCACTCAAATTTTACCCCTCCATCCTCAATCCCCACTTACTCTCCCAATACCCGGCCAATTGTAGATTTTTTATCCCTCCCACACAAAAGATTTTTCCCTTCTCCATTTTACTCTTCCAGCCCCATCCCATTCTAATCCTCCCCCAACATCAGCTCCCTTCTAGTTCCAGCCTCACCCAGCATCCATTCCCTTCTAGTCCCTGCATCAGCCCATTTCCAGTCCTAGCCATCCATCAGCCCATTTCCAGTCCTAGCAACCCCCCAACCCAATACCAGTCCTAGCCCCCCATCAACCCACTTACAGTCCTTAACACCCCATCACCCCATTTTCAGTTTAAGCCCCCCCTATAACCCATTACCAGTCCTAACCCCCCATCAGCCCACTTCCAGTCCTAACCCCATCAACCCATTTCCAGTCAGCCCCCCATAGCCCATTGCCAGTCCTACCCCCCCCCATCAGCCCACAGCCCATTACCAGTCTTAACCCCCCCCAAAGCCCATTACCAGTTCTAACCCCATCAGCCCACCTCCAGTATTAACCCCCCAGCCCATTTCCAGTCCTAGCCCCCCCATAGCCCAGTACCAGACAGCCCCCATCAGCCCACAGCCCATTACCAGTCTTAACCCCCCCCCAAAGCCCATTGCCAGTTCTAAGCCCCCCCAACAGCCCACAGTCCATTACCAGTCCTAACCCCATCAGCCCCTGCGGGCTTAACAGAGACGCGAGGAGACACTCTCCTTTCGCGTCTCTCACAGCCTGCAGCCTGCACGGAGGGAGGGAGGGAGGGAGGAACGAACCGAACCGATGGCTTCAGCTTGTAGACGGGGCCCCCGCGGGTCAGTCGGTGCTGCCGCGGCAGCAGAGGGGGCCCCGCGGCGGCAGCCACCAGGTTTTTTTAAAAATTGTATTAAAAAAAAATGAACTTGTTCTTTTTTTGTGGGCCCCTGCCGGCTGTGGGCCCTACGCCATGGCGTACATGGCGTATAGGTAAATCCGGCCCTGGTAGTTACTTTAGCAGTTAAAATGAGATGTCGGCATGATATGCTTCTTTGTTCATGTTTGTCTAGCTTTCCAAATCAGAAAATGAGCCAGAATACTTATAAAGAAGATTTAAAGTCATCTGTCCTATATGCAAAAGTTTATAACTCTGTTTAAAAGCAGCTTTGGCAAATACCCCCATTGCTATAGACCTGCTATGGGTTCTCTCTGGTCCATGTCTGCTTTGTCCCTTTTCATGAAACATGAATTGAGGACATTTGCAGTGGGGAGTTATGTGGTCAGTTGCTTTGAATTACTTTGTAAAGTTTGACATAGAGTAATTGTATAAGGGTTAACTAGGTTAAGTAGGCTGGAAGATGCCCTTTATGTGCCTGTTTTATAAAGACACATAGACGCCTATTTGTCTTTATAAAATAATAATATAAATCATAAGGAGATTGTGCCTACATTGAGGCGCGGGAATTATGCCTGCTCAAGAGCAGGTGTAACTGTCCACATGTAAATGATTGATTGAAGTACATGTATGAATTGCTTTTTAATATAATCAACATGCATACACTTCACCCATACTATATCCCTGGCAAGACATACAGTAAAAATAGGCAGGGCCGGTCCGTCCATTGTGTGGGAATGTTGCCTGCGCCTGCCTGACCGGCTTCAGAGGGAGCCGGGGAAGCCCAACGCCCCAGCTGAACTCTGCAGAGCCGTGGGAGAAAAGAATGGTGTTTTCCTTCTTTCCCATGGCTCTGTTAACGTTGAGCCTGCCGGCATGCTGAATGCCAGGAGGATAAATGGGGGCATTCTGTGCGCCAGTGAGCTCAACTTTAACAGAGCCGTGGGAAAGAAAGAAAACACCATTTTTTCTCCCGCAGCTCTACAGAGGTAAGCCAGGGCGCAGAGCTTCAGGCCTCGGGCCTCCCTTGCTCCCTGTGAAGTTGGTCAGGCAGGTGCAGGGCTCTTCCGGGGGAGGGGGTTGGGGGTGAGCTAGGACTGGAAATGGGCCAATCGGGGGTGGGGTGGGGTGGCTAGGACTGGAAATAGGCTGGAAATGGGCTGATCTGGGGGGGGGGGCTAGAACTTGAATGGGTTGATTGGAGGGAGGAGAGAGCTGCTGGCCCTGGAAGAAGACTGGGGGCTAGGACTGCAAATGGGCTGATGCAGGGGGATGGGAGAATGGGACTGAAAGGGAGCGGATGCTGGGAGGGGCTGCAACTAGAAGGGAGCTGATGTTTGGGAAGGACTAGAAGGGAATGTGGCTGGCAAAAGAAAAAAAAAGAAGCTGGGGGAGTGAGATGGAGAGGGAAAAAGATATTTTGTGTGGGAGGGAAGAAAAATCTGCGAGTGGCCGGGCACTGGGAGATAGGTGGGGATTGAGGATGGAGGGGTGAAATTTGACTGGATAAAAAAGGAATAAAGAAAGAAATGGAGGAAAAAGCTAAAGGGGAAAGATCAGTATGACAGAGCTGATTTAGAGAGAGAATGAAAAAAATAGAAGAGAGAAGAAAGGACAAATGGACAGCAGATAATAGAGAGTTAGCAGATGACACATAGAAATCAGAAGAAAGCGACTGGAGCAATTGTGACTGAAAAATAAAATGCCCAAATAGAAGGTAGAAAAATACTTTTTTATTTTGAATTTATTAACTGGAATATGTCACTCTGGGAAATGTGCATCGCTGACATCTTTGTTTTTGTTTAGTACAAGAGGAAATTAATTTATAGTTTTATTTCTCCAGTGTTGTACATTCCAAGTTTTGGCTTTTGGGGTTCCCAGTTTAATTATTGTCTTCGTATTTCTAAATTGTGATCCCTTGTTCTATATTTAGTCACTGTCTATATTTTGCATGTGTAACCGAGCTGAAGTATTCTGATTATGTAGTTTTTATGTGACAGTCTCACATGTTCTCTTTCCCCAGTAGGCGATGTATTGGTATTCTCTAGGAACAAGCAGGATGTCAACCCTCACATATGGGTGACGTCAGCACCAACGGAGCCCGTGCAGAAGCATCTCCCCAGCTTTCAAAGAAAACCTTTGGGAGATGTACCACAATGCGTGGTCCCCTTCCTGCCCAAGGGTGCCATCTTGCCTCAGTCTCCTTTTTTTCCACCGAGCCCACTGGACGCTTTCCTCTTTCCTGGAAAACGTATCTCTTTTTTGCCTTAAAATTATCCTTTCCAGTACGTGTACCAGTTCCTCTCCCCGCCCCCGAGCCAGCTAGCCTCGGGTGTTCCTCAGGTTCTTTTTCTTGTTTTTTCTCAAGGTGTTCCTCGACTGGGATTTTGCACCCTTTTTGGCCAGTAGGCCTCGGACCCCTCGCCTGTATTCAAGGACCTGTTTTTCCCCATGGCCTCCAGTGGCTTAAAAAAATGTGATCGGTGGAGTAAGATGATGTCCCTCATCGACCCACAAGACTGCAGTCTCCGTTGCCTCGGGGCAGACCATGACAACTCAAGCTATGACCTTTGCAAGTCTGCAAAGGCCATCAAGAGATGTCAGCAGCAGCAGGAGAAGTTGTTCCATAGATTTGACTCTGTGCTGGAGTCCCTGGTGACACCACGCTCCAGGACCTCCTCTGGTACCCTGGTGCTCCACGATGCTCAGGCTGCCTCGGAGTCCCGTGGCTTCTCTGAGAGGAACTCCTCAGAGGTGGAACGGAAGAAGAGCTTGAAGACCTCCTTGGAAGACAGTTCGGGAAAAGTGGGTAAATCCCACACCAGGCCCCGCATTTCCAGGCGGGAGTCCAAGGGATCAGAGCAGGAGCAACCTCAAGCTGTCCCGGAAGGAGATGTCAAAGTCGGGTGACCGGCCTCAGGACCCCCAAGGTCATCCTGGTTGAGGACTCTCCCTCGATGGAACAGATGCCAGGCCTGAAGCCATCGATGCCTGTGTCTAAGGCTGCAAAGCCATCTGGCATGGAGACCAGAATAGTGGCCTTGGAGCGCAGTATCACTGCCCTCCTGACACAGCAGCAGGCATTGATGTCCAGTTCCTCCGGTTCATCCGCCCTGATGACTGGACCCTCCATCTCGAGAGCTTCCCGGTCGTCGAGCCAATCCTCGAGTGCCACCTCCTCGAGAGACCCATCTGCATCGGACGAGGTCCTGGTCACATTCCTTGAGACACCAGTCCTCTCTGGCGAGTGCACACAATCAGACTGCAGGTCCCTCATGGGCCTCCCGACCACGGGAGCTGTGGAGCCTTGGATTCTTCCTCTGACTTTGAGTCAGACTGGGAGACCGAGAACAAGGAGTCCCCAGACACCCGGCAACACAGAGAGATACCCTCAGATCCATCTCCACTGGTGTCCCGGCACAGTTCCTCGCCCAAAGACGTTGCCTTCCTCGACTTTGTGTGGGATATGGCAAAGGCGCTCATGTTCGAGACAGAGGCAGAGGAAGACCCCCGCACAGAGGAACTTGAGATCCTCTAGTATGAGGCCCCTCCGAAGGAGGTCCTCACGGTGCCTGTCCCTCAGTCCTTGAGCGCCGCCTGCTCTATATGTGGGACACACTGGCATTGGTGCCCAATGTGAGCAGATGGCTCGACTCCATGTACCGAGTCTGCTGAAGCCAGAGGTTCCAAAAATCCTAGCTCCCTCACAGTTCTATGGTCGTTGAGTTGGCCATGCAGTGACTCAAGAGCCAAAAGACTCATTCCTCTGTGCCCTCGGGTAGGGAGGCCTGGACCTTGGATGCTCTTGGCCGAAAATGCTACCAGGGCTCATTACTGGTCTGCTGAGTCCAATCCTACCAGTTGTACATTGTCATGTATCTAAAGGAACTGGCGAAGGAGCTCGCTGATTTCTCGGCAGGCCTTGATGGGGAACCTCTTCAGCGGTTCAAGTCACTGGCCTCTGCAGTCAATGAGTGCTCGAAGTTCTGTCTCGAGCAGCATACAATGGCTTCAAATCTTCAGCCAGAGTGGCCGCTGCAGGCATTGGTGCCCAACGCCAGGCTGGCTGCAGGTGTCTGACCTCGAGCAATGGGTCCAGGATACTCTCATCGATGTTCCTTGCACCGGAGAAAACCTCTTCGGAAAACCCATGTCAGACAAGGCTGCTGAGATAGAGACTGAGTTCCTGACTAGGACCAGACTCTTGAAGACCTCGGTGCACCCCCCGTAAGACTTTCCCGTGAAAGAAGTCTTTTTTTTCCAGAGGAAAAAAAGGGGGTGTTTAGTAATGCCTACAGTACCAGGACTTCTCTGCCCTACAGTAGAGACAACAGTCCAAGGGGCAAGGGCACAGCCTATGCATTCTAAGACTCGGGCACCGGCCTTGGCCCAGCCTGAAGGGGAGTTTTTGACTCCTTGAGTAGGGCCTTCTAACCCCCAGGAAGTCCTTCACCAGACTCTACTCCTCACTGAGCTCGCAGGCCTCCTCACGGATAAGGCGATGGAGCCTGTGCCCAAACATCTCAGAATATCAGAATATAGAAAGACATGGGGACATGCAATGAAGCTACAGGGTAAGCTATTTAAGATTAATAAAAGAAAATATTTTTTCACTCAAGGTGTAATCAAACTCTGGAATTTGTTACCGGAGGATGTAGTAAAGGCTGTTAGTGTAGCTGGGTTTAAAAAAGGTTTGGACAAGTTCCTGGAGGAAAGGTCCATAAACCATTATTAAGAAGGGACCCAGGATATCAATGCTTGACCCAGTACAAGCATTGTGGAACCTGTGTCTTTTGGGGAAACTGCTAGGTACGTATGACCTAGATTGGCCACTGTTGGAAACAGGATACTGGGCTTGATGGACCTTGGTCTGACCCAGTGTGGCATATCTTATGTTCTTATCTCTGGGGCAAAGACTTCTACTCCAGATATTAACTCATTCCAAAGTGAACAGGGGGTCTCAGGCCCATCCTGGACTTATGGGACTTGCACAGATTTCTGGTAAGGGAGAAGTTAAAGATGCTTTCCCTTGGAACACTACTGTCTTACCTCAAGCAGGGATACTGACTATGCTCCCCATCCCAACCACTGACAATACCTCCGGCTCGTGGTGGGAGGAGGTTACTACTAGTAGAGAGTGCTACCCTTTGGGCTGGCGTATTCACCAAGTGCCTAAGTCTCTAAGGGGCCTTTGTCTTTCCCTACCTGGATGACTGGCTCATAATGGGAGACATGGGAGACACAGCTGCAGAGGTACACCATGCCATCGAGTGCACCATTCATGTCCTGCAGCATCTGGGGTTTGTCATCAACTATCCCAGGTCCCCACCTCTCTCTGGTGTAGTGCCTGGAGTTCATAGGGGCTCAGCTGGACACCCTCCAGGCCATGGCCTTCCTCCCTCTGGAGAGGAAAGAATGCCTCAGGGTGCTATCCATAGAAGTGCAACACCACCAGTTGGTTCCTGCTCACCACCTTCTCAGTCTGCTGGTCCATATGGCCTCCATGGTTCACGTAACCCCATATGCCCGCCTGCATATGAGGCCAGATCAGTGGTGCCTCCGCTCCCAGTGGACACAAGCCATGGGCAGGCTTTGAGACAGGGTAAACGTGACCCGCCAACTGGCAGACTCCCTCGACTGATGGCAGATCCCCCACCACCTTCAGGCTGGGATACCCTTCCAGGCACCCACCCCTAGAGGGTCCTTACTACGGACACCTCTCTGCGAGGATGGGGAGCTCATTGCGAGGACTTCCACTGATGTGGTCCCAGATGGATTGCAGAGCAGCCTCCTGGAGTTTTGGGTGATATTTCTGGCCCTCCGAGCCTTTCGCCACCGGTTTTCAGCACCAGTCTGTGCTGGACCAGACAGACAACCAAGTCTCAATGTTTTGTGTCAACAAACAAGGAGGCATGGGGGTCATACTCCCTCTGCTAGGAGGCGGTACCTCTGCTCATATGCGATGTGCAACGGGATGCTCCTACAGGCGGTCTACCTCCTGGGCCTGGACAATGCCCTGGTGGACAGGCTGAGCAGAGTTCTCCAGCCACATGAGTGGCACCTGGACCTCAGCGTGGTCTCTTGGCTTTTCCAACTCTGAGGTGTCCCCCCAGTGGACCTGTTCGCTAGCCCGGATAACACGCAGTTGCCCCGCTTCTGCTTCCACCAGCCGCACCCATCCCTGAGTGTCAGCGGATGAGTTCCTCATCCTATGGATGGGAAGGCCTCCTTTACGCCTTCCCACTGTCACCGGTGGTCACTAAGACCGCCTTCAAGGTCCAGCGCATCATGGATTCTGGTAGCCCCCTGGTGGCCTAGGCAACCTTGGTTCCCACTGCTTCTCTGTTTGTTGGCGATGCCCTGATTCCCCTGGGTTGTGCCCCAGGACTACTTTCACAGGAGGAGGGCTCTTGCCTGCACCCCAGCCTGGGATCCTTGTCTCTCCCAGCTTGGCTGCTGAAAGGGTAGCTCTAGCTCCCTTCAACCTCCCACATGATGTGGAAGAAGTCCTTCTGGTCTCACAAGGCCTCCACAAGAAGGGTGTACCCCTTCAAGTGGCATTGATTTTTGATGTGGTGATCTCCTGCTCGGTGCAACTGGTGTTCCAGTACCTACTTCACCTGTCCCAGATGGGACTGAAATCCAACTCAGTCAGAGTGTATCTGAGCGCTATTGCGGTGCACCACCATGCTGCTGAGGGCAAGCCCCTCTCTGTTCGGCCTCTTATCTGTCATTTCCTGCAGGGCATTATGTTGTCCAAGCCTCTTGTCTGCCCACCAATGGCAGAGTGGAATCTAAATGTGGTGCTCACAGCTCACTAAGCCGCCGTTTGAGCCCCTGGCTATTTGCCAACTGTGGTACCTCTCCTGGAAGGTTGTTATTCTCGTGGCACTCACGTCTGCTCACAGGGTCAGTGATCTCCAGGCTCTGATGGCAGAGCTGCCCTACACAAGTTTCTATAAGAACAGGGTGTTGCTCTGCACACACCCCAAGTTTCTTCCAAAGGTGGTGTCCCCCTTCCACCTCAATCAGGAGGTAGTGCTCCCCACCTTTCTCGAAGCCTCACGCCAGCAAGGTGGAGACTGTTCTCCGTACTCTGGATTGTAAGAGGGCCCTATGCAGTGGACTCAGTGCCTCAACCTCTTGTCTCCTATGACCCCAGCTGACTGGGGCTTCCAATAACCTAGCAAACTGTCCATTTGGGTGGTGGACTGCATTGCCCCTTGCCTATGAGCAGGTTAGGATCTCACTAGATCACTGGGTCATGATGCACCGTGTCAGAACCATGGCTACCTCTATAGCAAATCTGTGTTTTGTACTCGTGACTGAAATCTGCTGGGCCACCACCTGGTCTTTGGTCCATACCTTCGCAGCTCACTACTGAGACTTCCTGAATCAATGTGTCATGTTTCCTCCTCTGGCCTTATTCAAATCCATCCTAAAAGGCCACTTGTTTAAGGCTGCTTTTAGATATCAATCCCTTATTCTTCTGTTCATATCTACGTCTTTAACTATTTCCTATAAAAAATAAAACCCCCAAAATTTCCCTAGTTGTCCTGTTTGCCCATCTTGAATGTATTGTTAACTCTATAGAATAAAGACTCTCTCTCTTATGGTGTATATAGTAGTCATTTTAGAAGCCTTATTTGCTATTTGGATGTCCAAATCATGGAGATGTCGCCAGAACCATTTTAAGAGAGGTGTATAATCATCTATGGCATGCATGCACATGTCTAAATACGGGTCAGGCCGTGCTCCATAATCACTTCAGGGTACAGGCAACTCCTGTCCTCTGCCCCTTCTGTGTTGATTCCCCGCTGGATACTTGGGTCTTGCGAGAGTCTCTCAGTTGGGACTCAACTGCTGCAGCTCACAGCTCACCTTCTCTGGTCACCCATGGCGTTTTTGAACAGGTTCTTGGTAGCTTGTAGCTGGGGAGTCCCATATGCGAGGACTGACTTCCTGCTTGTTCCTGGAGAAAGCATAGTTACTCACCTGTAACAAGTGTTCTCCGGGGACAGCAGAAATCGGTCCTCACAACCCTCCCTCCTCCCCTTGGAGTTGTTTCTTTACCGTATTTTATTTTTGTTGTCTTAACTATGTCATTAGACTGAGGCAAGATAGCACCCTTAGACGGGAAGGGGACCACGCATGCGTGGTGCATCTCCCTAAGGCTTTATTTGAAAGCTGGGGAGATGTTTCCACGCAGGCTCCGTTGCCACCAATGTCACCCATATGTGAGGACAGATTCCTGCTGTCCCCAGAGAACATCTGTTACAGGTTAGTAACTACGCTTTCTCTGAGATGTATTGGTTTAATATTTGCAGTGTTGCCTTTTGATAGGTAGGTTTTGGTGCTTTGTGAATCCTGGTAGTGCTATTATAATACGACGGTTTTGCTATGGGTTCTAAATGTTCACAAAGAGCATGCGCTGGCGTCTCAGAGAGGCAGAGACGCTATACGGCATTTCTTCATCGGCATGGCAGTTTATTGAAGCGTTGAGACAGGGCATGGAACTTTAATATGCCCGAAACGCAGTGCGGTGTTCTTTTTGACAACTGCTGGTTTTGGAACACCTTCGTTTGGTATTCTTATGAAGTTGGAGAGTACCTGAACTGTTCGGTGTTGTGACTTTAAAGGACCTAAGAAGAATCAGATAAGTTAAAGGATAATGCTGATTTTAAATACCTTTTTTTAAAATCATTTAAATTATTGGGACATTTAAATTATTGTGAAGGTGGCACCTATTAGTGGTTCTTTTTCCACCTTTTTCTGCTCTTTAGGGGGCACACAAGTATACTTTATTATTGATTAAAATGGAAGTAACAGCTTCGGGAGGCTTTCAACCTCATGGCTGATCTTCCGACAAATATTTTCTAGGTCTTGCTTTGATCTGTTGATCTTGTTTGATTTTTTCACTCTTCTTTTGTTTAAGGTTATCATTATTGTTGAGTGTTTTGTTTTTGAATTTATGGGTTCTAAATGGGCAGGGTTTATAGTACTTCCTAATGTGCCTGGCAGTTGGCACTGGATTATAGTAATGTGGAAATCTGGTAGTCTTTCCTTATCCTCACTGCCCATGCAAATGATATTTGGACACTCATTAAAAGCGTGTTTACTATAAGTTAATGTGCATTCACAAATGTTAATGTGTGTTAAGTGCAAGAACACCCATTTATTTCTATTGGCGCAATGGCACTTAATGCACATTAATATTTAGTAAACATGCCCTTAAGTCATTGCCAGGAGAAAAGAGTCTTGTGAAGGGCTCCTTTTAAAAAACACCAAAAATTTTAGATGGGCAACATATACATTTTAAACTAAAATAACTGAAATTTATGCAAATGAGCTCCCGTGGATATGCAACTGAGGCACCGCAATGAGTCTCCGCACATGGCCCCACATCATCCTTGGGCTGCCCCTGAAAATAGGCACACCCACACCATCATGCGTACTTTTATGTCTGGTGCAATTTTATAAGAGCTATTTTATGTGCGAAAATGGCTTCATAAAATTAACCCCTCAGTGTTTTTTGGTTCTTTTATGAACACACTGCAGATAAGGGGTGCAGGAGCGTTCCATACACCAAACTGCTGCAGTAGGTGGGCACAGCGATATTACACTGATACCTTTTTTACCAGTACTGTGTTAAATTCTATTTTTTTCCATATAACAATATCAAAATCTGGCCCTTCCTTTTTGAGCGCTGTGTGGCGAAGGGGAGAGAGTAGTCCACAACATGAAACCAAGATTTCAAACTGAGCAGACTAGGAGGATGACAGTGTTATCTAGAGAAATAGAGAAAAGGGGAAGGGGAGAGATTGATTTAGGGGGAAAGATAAGAAGTTCTGTCTTAGCCATGTTCAGTTGGTGATGGGGGCATTCAAGTATCAAGATAAGTAGTTAGAGATTTGGGATTGGATTCCTGGTGAGATTTCTTATGTAGAGAGGTAAATCTAGGAGCCATCAGCATGAAGATGGCATTGAAAGTCATGGAAGGAAATTGGAGCACCAAGGGAGCAAGTATAAAGAGAAGAAGTCCCAAGACAGAACCCTGGGGTACACAGATAGTGGTAGAGGATTTAAACCTTGGTCTATTGATTTCTAGCCCTTTACTTATTGCTGTATTTGTGAGTAACTGTTTTTCTATTTGTACGTATTGAATTGTTTTAGTGTAATGGTTAGTGGTCTTCATTATAAAGCATATGAGACAGACTTAAGGATCTTAATATGTATTCTTTAGAGGAAAGATGGGATAGAGGACATATGATAGAGACATTTAAATACCTCCGTGGCATAAATGCAAAGGAGAAGAATCTTTCAACTGAAAGCAAGCTCTGCTACAAGGGGACATAGAATGAGGGTGAAAGGGGATAGATTCGGGAGTAATATGTGAACATATTTCTTTACGGAAAGAGTGGTAGATGTGTGGAATAGTCTCTCAGTTGAGGTGGTAGAGACGAGGACCGTATCTGAATTCAAAAAAGCATGGGACAAACAGAGAATCTCTAAAGGAAAAAAGGGGACTATTGTAGTAGTTGATATGGAAGGGAAAACTAGATAAGTCATGTGGTCTTTTTCTGCCGTTGTGTTTATATTTTTCTCTGTTTCTGATCCTCCTGAAGTAGAATATACAATAAATAAATCAAATGTATGATTTATTATGATGCACGGTTACTGGTGTTTTTTTTAAAATTATAAACCACTTTGGGTTGAACATGGATGGCTGTCTCTAAGCATAAGACTTACTTATTCAAAAAATGCCTCTGTAGGAGTGTTGAAATATATTTTCTCTGGAACCAAGCAGGAATCAGTCCTCGCATATGGGTGACATCACTGATTGAGCCCACGTGGGACCGCTTGGAAGCACGCGTGCCGGTCTTCCCACCCGAAGGAACCATCTTACCTCAGTCGTCTTTTTTTTTTTTTTTTTTTTTCCTTGAACCCTTTGTCTGATTCCTGGAAAAAGTTAATACCCTTGCGGTATGTTTTTATTTTGTCTTTCATTCGCTTGTTCGGTCATGTGCTCGATCACCATCTTCTTGCCTGTCCTCGGGAGCGTCTGTACCTCAGCGCCACGTTTTTACTCAGGTTCTTCTTTTCTTTTTCTTTATCTTTTTGAGGCATGTGGGTTTTTTCTCTCATGCCCCCTGGTCAGCTTGGACATTGTCCTTTGACTTGGTGGAAGCCGTCTTCCCCAATATGTCAAAGCCAGCCAGTGACTTTAAAAAGTGCACCCAGTGTGGTCAGACCAGCTTGGTGACAGACCACCACAACTGGTGCCTTCACTGCCTCAGGCCTTACCATGAGCCCTCCAGCTGTGCTCTGACTTCATATGATGCGCAAGGGGCTCCAGAATTGAGAAAAACAGTGTAAATCACTGTTCAGTTCTGCAGTCATCTGCTTTGGCCCCGGCATTGATGTCAGCATTGATGCCCTCGAAGGTTTCCACTGAGGCTTTGGCTTCATGCGGGGGCCGGGCTCACTTGGAGCTATGAGGTTGTGGAGCATCGGATCAGTAGCTCTCCTTTGCAGAGGAGCACCCCCAGAAGGACCGGACTCCAGCACCATTAATGTCAAAGGGTGATGCCAAGTTCCGGGTGAAAACACATGAGCACCGGCATAATAACCCTCGATGAGACTCTGAGGGCGAGCAGTCCCCCAAGCTGCCTCAGATAGAGGAACCGCCTCCCAAGGCCCTGGAGGGCTGGTGGGTGACTCCCGATGCTGTTACCGTTGTAGAGTCCCCGCCGAGGAAAAAGTTGGAGAGTTAGAGAGAGAACAATTCACTACGAATAGACTCTCCAGGAAGACTTCTGACCTCTCCAGGCAGATGTCTTGGGGGGAAAAGGTCCTTCTTCCCCAAGAAGTAGTTCTATGGTACCCACACTCTGTACCATTCCTACCAGGTACCCCAGCAAGGCCAGCAGTGCCACCCAAAGCCTCAGAAGCCTCAACCAGCACCACAACTGCAGCCTGGTGGGGGGTTTTGACTCCTCCTTCTGGAACATGTCCCTTCTTACCATCCCAGACACAGTTCCGCCACAGTGGGAGGAAAACGGATTCATTTTGCCCACAGATGGCCAAACATAACGGACTCATGGGCCCTCAAGATAATCCAGGATGGGTAGCTGTTACGCTTCAATCGGCTTCCTTCCACATTCTTCCCAGGGGAGTATCCCCTTGACCCCCACCACTGCCACTTGCTCCAACAGGGGGTCCAAATCCTCTTGTCCGACCAGGCTGTGGAGTTTGTTCCTCCATCTCAGATGGGACGGGGATTCTACTCCCAATACTTCCTGGTTTCAAAGAAGACAGGAGGCTTTCAGTCCATTTTGGACCTCCGGAACCTCATCCGGTTCCTGGTGAGAGAAACGTTCAAGATGTCCCTGGGAGCATTGTTGCCCTACCTTCAACGAGAAGATTGGCTGTACTCCTTGGATCTCAGATGCGTATATGTGCATCCTCATTCGCCCTCCTTCACCGGCAGTATCTCCATTTCTTGTCAGCGGGCAGTACTATCAGTATCGGGTACTGCCTTTCAGTCTTGCATTCACTCCCAGGTTCTTCACAAAGTGTCAAGTGGTTGTAGCTGCTTTTCTCTGCACCCAGGGGATCTTTGTCTTCCCTTACCTGGGCGACTCGTTGATCAAGGCTGGGTTGCCGGAGGACGTTCGGCATTCGGCAAAGCTGACCATACAGGTTCTAGAACACCTGGACCTCATAATCAGCTGCCCCAAGCCTCATCTTCAGCCCTCTCAATGGCTAGTTCATTGGGGCTCTGCTCAATACTACTCTGGCTCAAGCCTGCCTGCTAAAGGACAGGGTCCAGTGCTTGGTTGCCCTGGCTCAAGACGTTCAGCGCTGTACCCTCATGAAAGCTCCTCAGCCATATGGCCTCCACAGTCCATGTCACACCAGCGATGCAGTTCTGATTGCATCAGGTGCAGTGGACTCTCTGCACACAGTGGCTCCAGGTGACCAGCCGACTCAAGGACAGGATCATGGTGACTCACCAGCTCTGGGATTCCCTCGCCTGGTGGCAACAGCCCTCCAACCTTCTTGCAGGGCTTCCTTTCCAGACCCCGCTTCATTAATGCATCCTAATGATGGATGCCTCCAGGGTAGGCTGGGGAGCTCATATGGATGTTCTGTGCACACAGGGTCTCTGGACGGCTTGGGAGAGCCTCCACCAAATCAACTTCCTGTAACTCTGAGCCATTGCCAGTGCCCTACGGATTTTTCAGCAGCAGCTCTCCAACCAAGGTGGCCATGTTTTATATCAACAAGCCTGATGGCATGGGGTTGCACCTCCTTTGTTGGAAGTCAGTCCACCTCTGGAAGTTTGCCATCATGCATGGTATGCTCCTCAGAGCAGTGTACCAGGGGAGCTCAGTGTCCTGATGGATCACTTTAGTAGAGTCCTTCAACCACACGAGTGTATTCTCAACAGGCAGATAGCCAGCTGTATCTTCCAGATGTGAGGCACACCATCGATAGACCCCTTTGCCACTCCTCACAATGTCCATCTACTGCAGTTTTGCTTGTGCTGTGCTGTGCCAATGCTTTGCTCCTGAACTGCAGCTACTGCCTTCTGTATGCATACCTACCGACTACTTTGATGGCCAAGACCACCTTCAAGCTACAAGCAGACGGTGCCACCATGATCCTCATAGTGCCACATTGGCCCAGTCAACCCTGGTTTCCCATGTTGCTCCGTATGTCTCGATGACAGCCTCTCAAATGGCTGCGCTCCAGACCTGGTCTCTCAGGAAGAGGGCACTCTACTACATCCCAAAATACCATCCTTGGCACTCACTGCATGGATGCTAAGCAGGTAGCACGCGTATCCCTCCATCTGCCAGAGGACGTGCTTTCATCCTCACATAAGGACTCTACACGATGCACCTACACCTCCAAGTGGTGCAGGCTTTCCATCTGGTGTGAGAGTAAGGCTCTGGTCCCCTTCTCCTGCTCACTGGAGTCAGTACTGTCTTACTTGCTACACCTCTCCGACCCTAGCCTAAAGTCCACCTCTGTCAAGGTGCATCTCAGTGCTGTGGCCGCTTACCATCACACTATGGCTGATAAGGCAATCTCTGCTCACCCGTTGATAGGTTGCTTTATGAGGGGCCTTCTGCTATCTCTTCCCCCATTAGACTACCTCCAGTGGTGTGGGATCTTAACATAGTACTGAGACATCTTCTCTCTCTCCCATTTGAACCACTTAGCTCCTGTCTGCTCAAATACCTCACTTGGAAAGTCATTTTTCTGGTGGCACTCGCTTCTGCATGCAGGGTCAGTGAATTGCAAGTGCTGGTGGCACACCCGCCCTACACCTGATTTCATAAGAACAGGATGGTTCTTCAAACTCACCCTTAGTTCCTGCCTAAGGCAATTTCTGCTTTTTCTCGTCAATCAATCTGTAGTACTGCCAACCTTTTTTGCAAAGCCTCATACCCACAGGACTGAGGCCTCACTGCATACATTAGACTGTAAGAGAATGTTAGCTTTCTACCTGAAAAGGATGAAAGCCCACTGCCATTCCTCCCAACTAGTTGTCTCTCTCGACCCCAACAGGTTGGGCATAGTGGTTTTGAAATGCACCCTCTCAATTTGGGTAGCAGACTGCATCTCCTTTGCTTATGCTCAGGCTAGACTCACTTTGGAACACCTTGTCAAGGCGCACAATGTTCAAACTATTGCTGCTTCAGTGGCAAACCTGCACTCAGTCTCCACAGTGCAAATCTGTTGGGCTGCTATGTGGTCTTTCGTGCACACCTTTACAGCCCACTGCTGTCTAGTTGGAGATTCCCAGCGTGATAGCATCTTCGGTCAAGCTGTATTCTGGCTCCTCTTAGAGACCTAGAGCAACGCCTTCCCACCGGCCCTTCTGTCCGTCTAGGCTACCATAGAGTCGAGCAGATGTTGATGTCCATGCTGGATGCTGACTCTCTGAACCTTTCAGCGATTACTTATGCTGTTTTTCTCAGATCATTTACAGGTTTTTCGGTAGACTGTAGCTTGGGAGTTCCATATATGAGGATTAACTTCCTACTTGGTCCTGAAGAAAGCATAGTTACTCACCTGTAGCATGTGTTCTCCAGGAGCAGTAGGAATCAGTCCTTACTACCCTCCTTCCTCCCCATAGAGTTGTTACTTTTTTGGCTTTATTAAGATATGTTGTCATACTGAGGTAGGGGGACTCCTTCAGGTGGAAGACCAGCACACATGCATGGTTTGCCTTCCAAAAGCTTCCTATGGAAAGTGGGAAGCATTCCCCCGCAGGCTTCTTTTAAGGGTGACATCCTTATCTGAAGTGGAGGAGTAGCCTAATGGTTAGAGCACTGGTTTTCAATTCCTACTAGCTCTCCTTGTGGCCTTGGGCAAGTCACTTAACTTGGATTTTTCTGAGATAATGGAGAGTTATCAATGTCCCTGTTTAATGTATATTACTAAGTTTAAGTTACAATGTAAACCGCTTTGACTGAAATGATAAAGCAGTATAAAAAACCTGTTAAATAAAATAAATGTGAGGACTGGTTCCTGCTACTCCCAGAGAACACCTGCTACAGCTGAATAGCTACGCTGTCAATAAATGAGAACATCCCACTCCACTGTTATCAGTGAACTTCAATATACACATGCAAATGTTCCAAACTAACTTGTATAAATATAAATGGATAAGCCTGAGAATCTCATGTGGGAGAGAGAGCCCATGTTAAAATAAACTACTTCCAATGTAGCTCTTTCATCTCCACTTCCTTTATCTGATTATCCATCACACATTCATATAAATATAAATATAGAAAAATAAAAGACAATATAACATAAGCAATATACCAGGCCCCTTTTATTGATTACAATAATTGTTTCTCTTTAAGGATCCGTCCCCGGTGTTTTTTTTGGTTTTGTTTTTTTATTTGTCCCTGAACAGGTTGCTGGAGATATCCTTTAATTGTCTTTTGTAGAGTGGCAATTTCTTCATATTTTGCCTTATGTAAAGTTTGCAGAGAAATGCTGCATCTCTCTACTTCCTCATAAAGATATTTCTAGGGAGACATGCATGTAGGCTGCCCAGAAGGGTTTCAGCTTGCTGAATATAAGCTGAAAGTAGGAAACAGAAGTGTTGCTCTCAGTTAAATCTTTGTGAGACTTGCACAGGAGAAATTGGCATCTGTGTGCTGGGATGAACATGAGCGCAAAAGTCCAAACTTCAATGGCCGGAGTATAGATTGTTTTTGGCATTCACAGATACCCTGGAATAAAGATGCATAATATAATGTTAACCTTATATAAATCACATCAAAGTTCATAACTAGATATTGAGAGAGGGATTTTGTATTAATGGTGCTTCTTCATGGAGCCTATTGGGGATTTTAACATCTTTCCCTTTTTTGCTTTGTGGCTAACTAGTTGTGGATTCTTTCATATGACTTCAGATAAAGGAAAACGGATATGTCGTTTCCTAGATGCAATGCTAAATAGAATAAAAATAACAGAAAATTTTGTATAGCTTTGTCTAAAGGCACTCCCTGAATATAAGATTGCTTTAAAAACTCCATAGTAACAAACCAGAATACATCTTGTAGATGATTTGTCAACTCACACCTCTCGTTTAAGCTTAAGAATATTCCTTCTCTGCAGACATGAAGCGGTAATATGTTACTGGGTGAAGGGATAGTATTTTTGTTTTGTCTAGAAATGTGTTAAGATTCAATGAGTGGGAAATTCAGTAGCTTTTTTTTTTAGTTTTTACATTCTGTTTGCACTAAGAGTAAATAAGGCTTCGAAATAACCACTTGCAGAATGCAACAAACACATCATCATTTGCTTAAAAAGAGTTATAATTATAGTTGACGAAGCATGGACACCATAAAAATGCATTAGTTTGGCTTGACACATTAATTACCTGTTTTTGCAGATGTTTTTTTGTATTGTTGTAGGAACAGTTTACAAAATAATTACAGGAAAGTCAAATGGAAAATAAACTAAGTGGGTGGTTTCTCGCCTAAATATTTTCATTCATGCGAGTCTGTATGAGGCGCAGCTGCTGCTCTGTGTAGTAAATGTAGGGAGATAGGCGAGGAGTCTCCAAGGGTTTGTATTATGAGCTCTTTGTCATCTGCATTTTCAGGAGAGCTGCTGTGAGCTGTTCATAGGGGCATAAGCCACTGGCAGATTAAAAAAAAACAACAAACCCTCCTCCTCTGGACTCACTTGGCAGAATTTGAGAACCTGTTCGTTCTGCTTATGGTGAAGCACAAACTTTGGAGCTACAGAGCACTGTATTGAGCCACTGTTGACAATAGGAGTCGGAGGCTTCTGAGTTGAGAAGACTGTGCATGCGACCTGCCATCTTTTTTTGGTGCATTTTTCTTGTAACTGTAAAGTGAAGAGTGAGGGCTCATCTCAAAAGGAAGACCCATGTTGCTTGAGTCCAAGACATCTGGCATCGGCTGGTATGTCAGTATTTCCCTGAAATGCTGGCAATGCCCGTTCTGCTTATCTGTGGATAAGAGCGCCCTGTATAATCAAAATAAGTTGTTTTGTTGGTCACTAGTTTTCACCCAGTTCACTCCAATTGCAAATTCAGTGTGATGGTAGCACTATAGCTGGGAGGCTTCACGCTGCTTCTTATTGTTACATGTAACGATGTGAAAAAACTGCTTTAAAAGAAATCCATGATATTTGAAAAGTCCAAAAAATTGCCTTTGAACTTGACAAGCCATTTAAGTTGTCAGCTGATAAGTCAGTGACACTAACAAGGACCATCTCTGGGAAAAGGCTGTTGAGATTTGTGAAGAGAAGCAGAGAAAGAGCAAAATAATGAGCTAGGGAATTTGTTTTGTTTTATTTTGCAGATTTTAGTTGGTTTACTGTATTTGTGTTTTCGTCAAAATGGTGAGAAGGCAATGCCAGCAATGGTGACGAGCAGGAGGGCAGTGGTAATATTTTCTTAATTGCTGTGGCTTTGCAATCCCAATACCTGTAGCAGCTGCTGCTATGTTTGAGGGACAAGTGGCTACTCTGCAGAGTGGGTAGGCGCAGCCAGTGGCAATATTGGAGATTATGAATGAGGCAAGTGAAGATGAAGTGCTGTGTACTCAGGGAAGATACTGGTTATGGAACTATGTCAGGCTGTTAGCAGATGAAGGCATGGAGCCCTCTATTGTAGTTTCCTTAAGCCATCCACTGGGCATCCTTACTGTGGTGTCATCTAGAAGTAGGGAGATCTGGATTCTCTACAAAGAGAACTATTCTGCCAACTGGTAATGGTACCCACATGAGGTGTGGGGGGGGGGGGAATGTTTCTGATTTTATTGTGGGTGATCATTTTGTATCCAGTGATCACTGAATAGTGTCGTTCAGTATTAGGACAAGGGTGAGATGATTCAATCAAAAGTAAGGGTCCTAGATTTTAGGATGGGAACAGCTGGGGGATGTAGAAAATCAGTGGGCAAAACTGAAAGGGGATATTTTAAAGACAACAAACCTTTTTGTTAGGAAAGTAAATAAAAGGAAAAGGAGACCACCATTGTTCTCAAAAGAAGTAGCTGAAAAGGTAAACTACAAGAGATCACAGAAAGAGGAAGACTAGCAACAATCTCTGAAAAAGCTAAGAGAAGTTGGGAAAGTAGTCAGGAAAGCAAATATGTAAATGGAAGAAAAAATAGCCAATGCAATAAAATCTGTATAAGAACATAAGATTTGCCAGAGTGGGTCAGATCAATGGTCCATCTAGCTCAGTATCTTGTTTCAACAATGGCCAATCCAGATCACAAATACCTGGCAGAAAGAAGGTAGAGAGATTCAATGCTGCTTATCCCAGAGATAAGCAGTAGGTTTTCCCTAGTCCACTTTAGTAATGGATTATGGATGTTTCCTCCAGGACCTTGTCCAAATCTTTTTTTAGAAGCTCTTAGGGGTATGTTTACTAAACAGCGGTAGCGGCTTCCGTGCGATATCGAGGGCCATGGCTCAGACATCGCACGGAAGCCGCTACCGCTGTTTAGTAAACACTACTCCTTAGTTTAGCTGGGTTTACTAATCTTTTGGCATGAATTCCGGAGCTTAATTGTGTTGAGTGAAAACATATTTTTTTCTGATTAGTCTTAAATGTGCTACTTTGTGGCTTCATTGCATATCCTCTAGCCTTTAAACTTTTTGAAGGAGTAAACAGATTCACATTTACTCATTCTACTCTACTCATTATTTTATACACCTCTATCATATTTCTCCTCAGCCGTCTTTTCCAAGCTGAAGAGCCCTGTTGAGCCTCTCTTCATAGGGGTATCCTTCCATCCCCTTTTCCAATTTGGTTGCCCTTCTCTGTACCTTATCTAATCTATTAGATTGAAAACTGCATGCAATACTTACTCATGGTGCAGCACACCTTAGAGCAATGCAGAGGCATTATGAT
The DNA here is from genome assembly GCA_033557465.1 of Ichthyophis bannanicus. Taxonomy (NCBI): domain Eukaryota; kingdom Metazoa; phylum Chordata; class Amphibia; order Gymnophiona; family Ichthyophiidae; genus Ichthyophis; species Ichthyophis bannanicus. The sequence continues at coordinate 458,186,596 of CM066033.1, forward strand.
ATCCTTTGTTTTATTCACTATTCCTCTCCTTATAATTCCTAGCTTTCTATTAGCTTTCTTGGCTGCTGCTGCACACTGAGCAGAGGATTTCAATGTACTATCCACGATGGCTACCTAGATCCTTTTCCTGGGTGGTAGCATCTAATGTGGAACCTTGCATCGTGTCACTGTAGTTTGGGTTGTTCTTCCCTAAGCGCATAATTGTGTACTTGTCCACATTAAATTTTATCTGCCCAGTCTCTGTTTCTCAAGATGTTCATGAGATTTTTCACACTCTTTTTGTAAAAAACGTAGATTGATTGTTTATGCCATTAAAATATAGAAAGACTAGGGGACATGCAATGAAGCTAGAGGGTAACTTATTTAAGACTAAAAAGAGAAAATATTTTTTCATTCAGCGTGTAATCAAACTCTGGAATTTGTTACTGGAGGATGTAGTAAAAGTTGTTAGTGTAGCCGGGTTTAAAAAGGTTTGGACAAGTTCCTGGAGGAAAGATCCATAAACCATTAGGGGACCCAGAATATCCACTGCTTGCCCCAATACAAGCATTGTGGAACCTGTGTCTTTTGGGGAAACTGCTAGGTACTTGTGACCTAGATTGGCCACTCTTGGAAACAGGATACTGGGCTTGATGGGCCTTGGTCTGACCCAGTATGGCATATCTTATGTTCTTATGAATAAGTGTCTCATCTACAGATTTGATAGCCTCACTCATTCCTATCTCCAGGTCATTTATAAATATGTTAATATGTAGTGGGTCGAGCACAGGTCTCTGGGGCAAAACATTTTTTAGGTGTGTTAATGACCGAGGCAGTGCAAAAGTGGTATTGTAGGATTCAAGGGTGAAAGGGAGGAATATGTAGAAGCTGATGAGGATAAAGCAGAATTTCTTAACAATATTTCTATTCTGTGTTCAAAGATGGAGGGCTGGGAGTGAGCTCTTAGAAAAAACACACAAATAGGAATGGAAGTGAGGCAGATCTTGAATGATTTCCAAGACTGTGTTCATGAGAAGCTATCTAAACTAAAAGTAGACCAATTGATGGGGCCTGATGGGATACATCCAAAAGTATTGAAGGAACTTAGGGAATTTTCGGCAGCTTTGCTGCCTGATCTTTTCAGTGCTTCTTTAGAGTCGGGAGTGATCCCAGAGGAGTGGAGAAAGGCACGTGTGGTCCCTCTACACAGAAATAAAAGTAAGGATGAGGTTGGGAACTACAGGCAGGTTAATCTGACCTCTGGTAAGTAAATTAATAGAAACGCTAATATAGAGGATAGTGAGGTTTTTGGAGACCAATAGATTGAATGATTTGAGGCAGCATGGTTTTACTAGAGGTAAGTCTTGTCAGACGAAACTGATTAAATTCTTTGACTGGGTGACCTGAGAATTGGACTGAGGGAATGTGAAAGATGTGGTGTACTTAGATTTCATCAAAGCCTTTTACATGGTTCCACACAGACAACGTATATGTACATTGAGCACCCTAGGAATAGACCAATAAAGCAGCTGACTGTGTTAGAAATGGGTGGAGTGGGAGATGACAAAAAGTACTAGTAAAGGAAGTTCACTCTGAGGATAAGAGCATTACCAGTGGTGTGCCACAGGGATCAATCCTTGGTCCAATTCTTTAAAACAATTTTGTTAGTGATATTGCAGAAGGGCTGTTGGATAAAATTTGCCTTTTTGCAGATGGTACCAAAATCTGCAATAGGGTAGATGCCTAGGAAGGTGTAGAGTACATGAGGAGAGATCTAGCAAAGTTTGAAGAATGGTTATGAATTTGACAGCTGAGATTTAATGCTCAAAAAATGCAAGGTCATGCATTCAGGTTGCAGAAATCCAAGGGAACGGTACCATATAGGGGGTGAAGTATTTCTTTCCATGAAAGAAGAGCGGGATCTGGGGGTAACTGTTTCTCATGATCTTAAGGTAGCCAGTCAGATAGAAAAGGTGATGGCGAAAGCCATAAGGATGCTTAGATGCATAGGGAGAGCAGGAAGGAGGAGGTGATAATACCTCTGTATAAATTTCTGGAGAGACCTCATGTAGCGTACTGTGTGCAGTTCTGGAGACCACACCTTTTTAAAAAGATTATAAACAGGATGGAGTTGGTACAGAGGGCAGCTACTAAAATAATCAGTCGTCTTTGCCATAAAGCATATGGGGACAGACTTAAAGATCTCAATATGCAGACTTTGGAAGAAAGGCGGGAGAGGGGAGATATGATAGAGACGTATAAATACTTGTATGCCATAAAGGCATGGCAGCAGAGCGTCTTTCAGTTGAAGGAAAGCTCTGGAATGAGGGTGCATAGGATTAAAGTGAGAGAGGAAAGACTCAGGAGTAATCTAAGGAAATAGTTTTTTATGCAAAGAGTGGTGGATGTGTGAAATAGCCTCCCAGTGGAGATGGTATAGTGAAGACTGAATTCGAGAAAGCATGAGAAAAACACAGGATCTCTAAGAAAAATGAAGGGATTGTAGAGTTTCGTAATTGATGTGGATTGGCAGACTAAATATGCCGTATGATCTTTATCTGCCATCATTTTTCTTTGTTTCTATGAGTTTATGAATCTAGGGACATCACCATTGATAGCCTAGATAGACAGATTAAATCACTTTGGCTTCCTGCCAAACACATCAATGACAAGCTTAAGCTTTGTGATGGTAGCTGGTAGAACCAGAGTTTGTGGCTCAGTTGCCCCTAACCACTAGTACAACAGCGTCCTCTGTTGCTGTACCCAGCATCAGAATCTGTAGTGGTGGAAAAAGATGTGCACTGCACTCAACTTGGACTGTCTTGTAATGGAATTGTTCTGGGAATGATAGGACATTGCAAACTCTGTGCGGTAATGTAGTCAGTCTGAGTGAGCTCTGCACTGCTGTAGGATTTAGTGCTCACCAACAGTGATAGCTTGTTGAATGTCTGCGTGGGTGCCCCTGTGAGCAGCAGCGATCATCACATGGTGTGGTTTGAGATAAAAGCCATGGTACAGACCAGTCATAGCAAGCTCAAGGTCCTAAACTTCAAAAACACAGACTTCAATAAAATGGCCAAGTACCTGAAGGAGAAGCTGACAGGGTGGAAGGAGATAAGGGAATTGGAATTGAAATGGGCTAAACTAAAGGTGGCAATAAAAGGGGCAACAGATAAATATGTAAGAAAAGTAAACAAAAACAAGAGGAGAAGAAAACCTATTTGGTTTTCCAAAGAAGTGGCTGCTCAAATAAAGGCAAAAAACACAGCTTTCGCAAAATTCAAAAGCTTGCGAACAGAGGAACACAGAAATGAATACAGGATCAAACTCAAAGAGACAAAGAGAGAAATAAGGATAGCAAAATCAAAGGCAGAGGAACAGATGGCTAAAGATTTGAAGTGTGGCGACAAAACTTTCTTCAGGTATATTGGAGAAAGGAAGAAGATCAGAGGTGGAATTGCAGGACTCAGAAGTGCTGGGAACATCCTCGTGGAAAGTGACATTGAAAAAGCGAAATTGCTAAACGAATACTTCTGCTATGTTTTTACTAAGGAAAGTCCTGGAGAAGGACCACCTGTGACTCCCAAATATAAAACTGGGAATGAAGTAGATACCACACCATTCACAGAAGATGAAGTGTTAGAACAACTTGCGAAACTGAAAGTGGACAAGGCCATGGGACCCGATGAGATACATCCCAGGATACTGAAAGAGCTTAGAGAGGTTCTTGCAGGGCCGTTAAAGGATGTTTTCAACAGATCCTTGGAAACAGGAGAGGTTCCTCAGGACTGGAGAATGGCTGATGTCGTACCTCTACATAAAAGTGGTGACAGGGAAGAAGTGTCAAACTACAGGCCTGTGAGCCTTACCTCAGTGGCAGGAAAAGTAATGGAGGCGCTCCTGAAAGAGCAAATTGTGAACTTTCTCAAAGCCAGCAGGTTGCAAGATCCGAGGCAACATGGTTTTACCGAAGGACGATCTTGCCAAACAAATCTGAGTTCTTTGACTGGGTGACCAGAGAACTAGACCAGGGGCATGCGATGGATGTCATCTACCTGGATTTCAGCAAAGTCTTTGATACTGTTCCTCATAGGAGGCTTATCAATAAACTCAGTAGTTTGGGGATAGATCCCAAGATGGTAAGTTGGATCAGAAATTGGTTGACTGACAGACGACAGAAGGTGATGGTACAAGGAGCTCACTCGGATGAAAGGAAGGTGATTAGCGGGGTGCCCCAGGGGTCGGTCCTGGGCCCGGCACTGTTCATTGTATTTGTGAGTGATATTGCTGAAGGACTGCATGGAAAAGTCTATTTGCAGATGACACAAAAATTTGCAACAGAGTGGACTCCCCCGAGGGAGTGGTTAACATGAGGAATGATCTACAAAAGCTGGAAGAATGGTCTAATGCTTGGCAATTAAGATTTAATGCGAAGAAGTGCAGAGTCATGCACTTGGGAAGCAGAAATCCAAGGGAAATGTACGCGATAGGGGGCGAGAGATTGGTGTGTATGGATCAGGAGAAAGACCTTGGAGTGATTATTTCTGAAGATCTCAAGGTGGCAAAACAGTGCGACAAGGCGGTGGCAAAAGCCAGGAGGATGTTGGGCTGCATACGAAGAGGAATTACCAGCAGAAAGGAAGAGGTACTTATGCCACTGTACAAGTCACTGGTGAGGCCTCACTTGGAATACTGTGTTCAGTTTTGGAGACCATATCTTGCAAAGGATGTAAAAAGACTGGAAACTGTTCAGAGAAAGGCGACCAAAATGATTTGGAGCCTGCGTCAGAAGCCTTATGAGAAGAGACGTGAAGACCTAAACATGTACACTTTGGAGGAGAGGAGGGACAGGGGAGATATGATTCAGACCTTTAAATACTTAAAGAGAAATAATGAACAAACAAGCCTCTTCCAAAGACGGAGAAGCTGCAACACTAGAGGGCATAACATGAAGCTACAAGGTGGTAAATTGAAAGGCAATCTCAGGAAATACTTTTTCACTGAAAGGGTAGTGGATGCTTGGAATGCGCTCCCGATGGAAGTGGTGGGAGCAAATACGGTGACGGAGTTCAAAAGGGCATGGGACAGACACAGTGGATCCCTTTACAGCAACAAAAAAATATCAAAATAATCTGAACCATCTAATTCCTTAACAAATAGGGGTGTACTACAAGGAGTGGTGGGATCACCCCTAAACAAATACATGGGGAAGGGGGGCCTACACAGAGCGGCAGGTGTACCTACTCTTGACATCGTACTGGGCAGACTAGATGGACCATACTGGTCTTTATCTGCCGTTATTTACTATGCTACTATGACTAGGAGGAGCATGCTGATGCTATATGATACTGCCACCCTGCTAAAATATAGCTGCACTGTACCACCTTCTCATCCTAGCAGCTCCACTGCTACCAGGAGACTTGATGTGGCTTTGCCTGAGTGTCGAATTCAGAGAGACAATCAACGTTAATGAATTCTGGGATGCAGCAATGACAGTAACAGGCAGACAGGGCTCACAGTTATTAATTATTGTTATTAAGAAATTTATTACCTGCTTATCTCTACATTTTAGACAGGTTACAAATACATAATAAAACATACAGATTAAAAAAGATATAACATCTGTCAGTGCATTTTATTTATATGTATTTAGCTCAGGCCATTTCAGTAGTAATTCAGGGTGAGTTAAATTCATGTATAGGTATTTTCCTATCCCTAGAGGGCTTTCAGTCAAAGAGCACTGTTTACTAACATGCTAAGCAGTTAGCATGCACTAATATGATTTAATACATGCAAAATAACACAGGTCTCATTATTTTCAGTGGAGCCTATTTTCTATCTATGCACATAATCCAACTTAACCCATGTAGGTAAATACAGACCTAAGTTTGTAATTGAGGGAATTGGGGAGGAGGGGGAGTATTGAAATGACTTTCCCAAAGTCACAGGGAACATTGGTAAGGTCTGAATCCTGACTTTACTCATTCTCAGCCTGTTATTCTAACCCCTAGGCTACTTCATACCACATTCACATGGCATGGATGAATCCCTTAGTTGTATTACACCATTTTGTTTGTTTATTTAACGGTTTTTTATACTGCTTTATCATTTGTTTCCATTCTAACTTAAACTTGGTAGCGTACATTAAACAAAAACATTGATAACTTGGACTTTTCTGCAGCAATGGAGGGTTAAGTGACTTTTCCAAGGCCACAAGGAGTGCTAGTGGGAATCAAACCGTGGTCTCTTGGTTTCTGAGCCAGTGCTCTGACCAGGTTCACATACACTCTCTCTTTCTTTCTCATAATATAAAGAATGTTACTATACAACATCCATACCACTCACCCCTACATGTCATTCCCGGCACAGCCAATAGTAGTATCTGGAATGTGTGATTCATAGTAGCAAAACATATTTGTAGGTGGAGATTTGTGGCCACTGCTCATAGATATAATTCTTTTTTTCTGGTAATTTTGTTGAATTATTTCTGTTCCACAGATCCGTACAGTGTGTTTGTGAATTACCAAGTTTAAGTTACAATGTAAACTGCTTTGACTGTCATGATAAAGTGGTATAAAAAACCTGTTAAAAAATAAAGAAGAATATAGATCTGGGTGATTGTGTCACTAGTGACCAAATCATCAGCCACCAGTGTGTCCATCTCTGTAGAGCATGGCTGAGCATATTGACCTAGTCTAAGCCTTATTCATTTTTTGGACATCTCTAAGACTGTTTTTTATGTCCAAAGCATGAATAAGGCTTCTAAAATGACTCTCATTGTTTCTCTTTTTATGTGGTCTGTCTTATTAGATGTGATTTGTTTTATATTTGTTTTAACTATATAGGTTTTATTTGCAGCCCACCTGGATTTGAAGATAGTGCATGATCTGAATTTACAATGAAAGACTGAATATAACTTTAATTCCTTTATACAGTCATGGGCATAGTACAGTACAAAAAACAAATCCAATATATTCCCTACCAATGTGTTGGCTCACTGACCAGTTGATACAACCCCATGGGGAGTTATTTTAGAAGCCTTATTTGTGATATCCATGTGGAAAATCTGGCATTTACCTGTGGAAATAGGATCCATTTATAAAAGGTGATTTTAAACAGGGCTACATTTATCTGGGAGTGTGTTGGTGGTGCGATTTGGGTTTGGCCTGGGCTGATAAAAAAAAAAAATCTACGTGTGTATTCTCAATTTCATATAGGGAATGTACGTGTATGATCAAAATTGTCCATGTCTGGATTCACAGCTGCTCCTGGCACATAAAGTTTTAAAAAAGCGCTCATTTCAGCCAGCCTTTTACAGGAGGGATTAAGGGGGTTATCCTCCTCCCTCGTTTATTTCCTCCTCCAAATTGAAATCAAAGATAGCGGCTTCAGCAGTTAGTTCGCAGCATGTAAACCATATAGATTTGCCAATTAGCAGTTTACAAATGTAAGTTGCAAAATACAAACATACACATGTAGGTACGGCACTTTAAGTTGCCAGGTTTCCTTCATTGATTTTTCCCATCTATGGGTTAGTAAAATGGCTCCTGCAGCTGTACGTTGATGCATATCCACGTGCATTCCTGCAGTTCCTTATGCGCATTTTAGAAAAGGCTCCACTTTTGGCAATTGTGTATGTCCTGCAGAATTGTGTATATTTTGACCTAGATGGTTCCAATGCAAGTTCCATGTGCTATCTAAAATATGCCCTCACATCTCTTAACACCTTCAAAAAGAAATCCAGCCAATTTTCAAATTAAAATCCCCTAGTATTACCCATTATTCATTTCCCATCAACAAATCCATCAGTACTGTAACCAACTCATCCCGTCAATACTAATGTATTATTTATGTAGAATTACCATCATAGGGCCTCCAAGTCTATCTAAACAGCATCAGTAGACCCAAATGAATAAAAAAAAATGTTGAGGTATGAAAGTAAATCACCAGAGAACAGGAGACTAGCCCCTACAGCACCAATAGTCCATTCGAAGAAAAAGGAAGCAAGGGAAACCAAATATGTTTATTAAAAGTTTGCTCTACTGCTACACACCCTGGTCTGGCACCGTAGTGGTTTACAATGTCAAACTAAAAAAACAAACAAAAAAAAACATTAAAAGATAGCCATAAAATAATTCCAATAATATCAAAAATAGAGATAGCACAGTAAGAAAAAATATATAAACATAAAGAGAGGAGTAACATGAGGGAGAATTTAAAAATGAAACGTGACAGAAAGTCAGGAAGTGCTACCTTTGCTCCCTAAATCCATAAATACTTGCCCAAATAATAGGTCTTTACTGCAGATTTGAATTTTGGTGGTGATGATTCCAAGTGGATATATTCAGGTAGTGAGTTCCAGAGAAAGAGGGCTAAAAAATAAGTCAGTGTAAGACCAGGAGATTTGTATTTTGGGAAAAGAGACATCTCGGAGCTTAAGGAATTAACAGAGAAGATAAATAAATTGGAAGTCCAGTGGAAAATGCTTTGTGTGAGAGCAAGAATCTTGAATCTAAAACAAAAAAAAAAAACAGGAGCCAGTAGTATTTCTATAACATTGTGAAAACATGATCATATCTAGCAGAATTTGTGAGTAGTCTGATCCATCAATCTGAAAAAAACTACCATTGGTACAAAACACACAGCAATCAAAGACCACAGTAAACAGTATTGCAGTAATCGAACTTTGATATGACTAGAGTGTGAATTCATGTGTGATGGGCTTGGAAGATTAAGAATAGTTTTACTGTACGGATTCTGCAAAGAGAAAAAAAAGATGAACAAATTGTCACGGAAATTTGTAAATCAAAGGAAAGAATCTGATTGAATGCGACTCCGAGATGTATAAGAGATTTAACTAGAGGAATAGGAATACCGGAAGTGGGAGGTTGAGCTGAAAGACAGCCGAGTCGATAATCCAAAGAGCCTGAGATTTAGATGGGTTAAGCTTTAAATGATGAGCTGCTAACCAGGCTGCCACAGAGTTCAGGTAGTTATTTAGTGGAGTGAGGTGATGGGATGATGATGAGTAAAAAAGCAGAAGAATATAGTCAATGTGATAGTATCCACTACTTTTGTGATTTTGAATGGGAGTTGCTAACGGAGAAAGAAAGATATTTAAAAAGAGAAGGAGACAGGATAGAGCATTGAGGAGCATCACACGATAAGAGGTAACATTGTCAATAAGAGTTCTGGCCAGTAAGGACCTGAAAAGAAAGTCTCTGAAGATATGATGGAAACCAGCTGTGAACATGTCCTTTAATGCTTATTTCCAAGAGGTGCTATAAAAGAAAAGAATGATCAATCACACCAAAAGGTGCAGATAAATCTAATAAGATAAACAAGGCAGATATATGTGACTCTTAAGATTGTCTAGGGTTAGAAATGTTGGTTTTGTCCATAAAATAAAAAAGTTGAAGGAAAACCTTTCCCCCCCCCCAAATACCTTAACCAGGAATGGTAGATTTGAAATGGGAGATTAATTATATGTATTACTTTTTTTTTCAATATAGGGCGCACAATAGCCTTTTTCAAAGATTGCAGGAAGCAATCAGACCAGCGAACAGAGGACTGAAATAGAATTTAAATGAGGCAATTTCCGCCATGAAGAGGGTAGTGGATAAGTAGCTGCCTTCAGGGAATGAAGAAATTTTCTAAGAGCACAAGGGGAGAGCAAAATGAATGAGGCCCATGCACTGCTAAGAGAAGCTACTGGATTCTGATCATTGAAAAGAGAAGTAGTGTCAGATGGTACCACGGGGTGATCTGAAACAGAAAAGGTAGAACTATCTCAGACATTTGCCATGAGATGAACAGGTAGTGTATCTGGAGCAGGCATTCCTAAGGGTGTATTACATGACCGAGGAACTGTTCAAGATGAAAATAAAGAAAAAACATTTGGTCTTATTTTTACTAGACTCTACCATTGAAGATAAATATTTATTTTTCTGGAAGTTTAATTTGATGTTTATAATGATGAAGATGATGTTTAAGGAGTATGAGAGACGCAGGAGTTTTTAATTATCTCCAGGAACAGGCAGGAATGTAGTCTTCACATATGGGTATCGTCGGTACCGACAGAGCCTGCGCGGGAATGCTCCCTAGCGTCCAATAGGAAAGCTTTTGGGAGCATCCCACAGCGCCTGCGTGCTGCCTTCCCGCCTTTCCAACTGTCCTCTTCAGTTCTTCATTTTCCACGGAGCCGATAGGATGCATACCGTTACCCCGCAGAAAATTTATTCTTCTTGTTTTTTGTGGTCATGTCTACCTTCATTCGACACCTACCGGTACTGCCGGTTCCCGGTTCTCTTTTCTTCTTTTTAAGAAAAAAAACAACTAGCTTTCTAAAAGATTTTTTTTCTTTCAGGGTCCTTTCCCCTCTCAGTGCTAGGCACCATTTTGGGCACTAGGCCCACTTTTCTTCAAACATGGAGAAACCAGCTAGTGGTTTCAAGAAAGGTTCCAAGTGTGGCAGTACCATATCCGTCACCAACGCCCATGACTGGTATCTCAAGTGTTTAGGTCCTGTCCATTGGAGTGTGTCTCCTGCAGAAAGATGACTAAGAGGGGCCTGCAGAATAGAGCTGCAAAACCCGGTACCCTTTTTGCCACAAATGCGATGTCCATTGCTTCAACGTCTTCCAGGGCTTCATCTTCCTCCCATGGATCTCAGGTAACTAAACCTAAGTCTTCTAAGACTGGCCGGTCCTCAAAGGGTAGATCTCCTTCCAGGTATCGAGATGCCACTGGCGTTTGCCTCGAGGAACGTTCACCGGCAAAACAGCCCCGGCGGGAGGCCTCGGTCTCCAAAGCATTAATGGGGCTCCAGGATGTTCCAGAGGCTTCCACCTTGGCAGAACTACTGGTGCAATGTTCTGGGGTCGTACCCGCTTCCACCGGTACTGACACCCAGGCATCGGCAGGAGCGATGGATCAGAGAATCCTCACTATCGAACCCAGTCTAGCGGCCCTCTTAGCAGCTTTGGATCCGCTAAGACCGCTACAGATGGTTCCACAGGTATCGGTACCGACACCGAGCACACCTGCCTTGGCCGGTATTCTTCCTCCCCCCCCCCCTTGCTGAGCCTTGAGTCTATCTCAGGTATCGAAGGGCCGGTACTGAGACATCCCGACATCGACTTGGAACAGTACTGGTACCGTATGTTACAGGAACACCCGGCACAGAGATACTTCGAATCCTCCGATTCCGATGACTCTGACTCTGCCGGTACCAGAGCAATCCTTCCGGAGGATCCATCTCCTTCTCCTCAACGCAGAATGTCTGCTCCAGAAGACATGTCCTTCCAGGATGTCATACGTGATTTAGCTCGAGGTCTTTCAATCACGGTGACTCCGGAGACAGAACCCAGAGCAGAAGAATTAGAAATTCTTCAATACCCCACGACTCCTAAGGAGGCAGCTGCCCTTCCCATTCACAGAATCTTGCATGATCTTATGCTAAGAATGTGAGAACCTCCTTTAGCGGTGTCTCCACACTCTTGACGACTCGATACCATGTACCGAGTTCCAAGTTGTCCTGGTTTTCAAAAGACTCAGTTACCACACCATTCAATGGTAGTGGAATCGGCGATGCATAGGATTAAAGTGCTAAAATGCATTCTTCCAATCCTCCAGGCCGTGAATCGAGGACACTCGATGCCGTTGGGCGTCGATGCTTCCAATCCTCCATGTTATCAGCCAGGATTAGCTCCTACATTCTCTATATGGGAATGTTCCTCAAGGAGGTTGCAAGAGACTTTGGAGCTCATGAGCCCTCTTCTCCCTGAGGAAAAAAGGGGGGAATTCCTTACTTATTCCCAGAATATGTCTAAGTTCATGAACCGTGTAACTGTTGATTGCTTTGAATGCATTAGCAGAACCTCTGCTATTTCCATTAGTGCACGTCGGATTGACTGGCTTCAGGCATCAGACTTAGAACAATGGGTGCAAGATAAACTGGGAAACATTCCTTGCACAGGAGAAGATCTCTTTGGCAAGGATTGGCAAGACAAGGCCAATCAGATTGAATCTGAAAATACTACCTTGAACAGACTATCAGTCTACAGCCAATCCAGCAAAGAAAAAGTCAGTCAAGAAACCCTTTTTCAACAAGAAAAAGAGATTTTACCCATCTTACACCCATCCGGGCCACTGTCCAGTTGATGCTCCCCAAAAGGGGCAGCAACAGACCAGACACGGAGGAAGCCACAAGTTCCAAGAGCTCAACCGGCTCAGCAGATTGTCTCCTCAGGGGCTTTGACTCCTTCCTAGAGAACTTAGTCATTCTGCCCCAGAAAGGTCCAGAACCCCCTACCATCCCGGGCAGGTTATGCCATTTTGCCAGAAGATGGCAACAAATGACATCAGAAAACTGCACTCTGTCCATTGTACAAGAGGGGTACAGACTTCACTTTCACAGTATGCCCCCTCCTACAATCATAAGACAGTTCAATTCTCAGGTCCGTGTCACCGATCTCTTTTGTCAGGAGGTTGCATCACTTCTTGCTCAGGGAGCAATAGAAGAGGTACCCATATCCTAACAGGGTACGGGGTTCTACTCCCCCTATTTTCTCATCCCAAAGAAAACAGGGGGACACAGGCCTATACTGGACCTCAGAGAATTAAACAAGTATCTGTTCCGAGAAAAATTCAAGATGATCTCACTCTGAACACTCCTGCCATACCTTCAGAGTCAGGACTGGCTATGTTCTCTAGATCTAAAGGATGCATATACACATATTCTCATCTATGCAGATCACAGGAAATTCCTTTGATTCCTTTTCCAGGGAAGACACTTCCAATACAGGGTTCTTCCCTTCAGTCTGGCTTCTGCCCCAAGAGTCCTTACAAAATGCATGGCAGTAGTAGCAGCATTCCTGAGAACCCAAGGAATATTCGTCTTCCTCTACTGACGACTGGCTCATCCGAGCATCAACAGCTCCAGAAACCAGCTTCGCTCTTTCTCGTACCATGTGAATCCTTTGGTATTTGGGACTGGTCATAAACCTCCTAAAATCTCATCTCACCCCTTCTCAGTCTCTAGAATTCATAGGGGCTCATCTAGACACAAGGCAGTCAAGGGCTTTCCTGCCACAGCCACGTTTGTCTTTGCATAGTACAGCTAGCCTCCCAAGCAGCTATGAAAGCTTTCCTAATTGCTCGGGAAATACTTCAGCTTCTGGGGCATATGGCATCCACTGTCCATGTGGTTCCCTATGCTCGCCTTCATATGCGAGCATCCCAGCGGACCCTATCCTCTCAGTGGACACTATCCTCGGGTTGGCTAATGGACAAAATCAAAAACTCCACATGTCTAATTTTGTGCCTGCAATGGTGGCAATCACTGGAAAACCTTCTTGTAGGCTCTCCTTTCCAGCAGCCTCTATACCAAGCCACCCTAACAGATGCGTCCAAGTTGGGTTGGGGGGCTCACTTGCATGATCTCTCAACTGAGTCTCTGGACCCCACAGGAGACTTGTCTTCACATAAACCTCCTAGAACTCAGAGCCATTTTCCATGCTATTCGAGTATTTCAGGCCCATCTCAGCTACAAGACAGTTCTGGTCCAGACCGACAATCAAGTAGCTATGTTCTATGTGAACAAGCAGGCGGAACGGGCTCTCTGTTATGCAATGAAGCTTTGCGACTGTGGGCCCTTGCCAGAGAGCTTCAAATCCACCTTCTAGTGGTATATCTTCCAGGCATTCAAAATCTATGACCCAAAAATCTCCGAAAAAAATCCCCAATGAGATCCAATATAAATTCTTTTTGTTGGATTGTACTGAGGGAGGACAAGAGTAATAACTTGACCCCACCAGTCAGGTACAGTCCTTTTATTCACAGAAAGTTCTTTGGTCATTAAATGATTAAAAAACACCAACTTAGCTTGAAGAAATCCAGAAGAAAAGCCCAACTTCGTAGTGCATCAAACATCAAAGTCTTGCAACACGACGTGCACGTTTCGGGAAACCAAATCCCTGTGTCAAGTGCTCCAACGCAGGTCGAACCGGCTCTATTACTCGTGGAAATAGAGCCGGTTCGTGGTTTCCCGAAACGTGCACGTCGTGTTGCAGGACTTTGATGTTTGATGCACTACGAAGTTGGGCTTTTCTTCTGGATCTCTTCAAGCTAAGTTGGTGTTTTTTAATCATTTAATGACCAAAGATCTTTCTGTGAATAAAAGGACTGTACCTGACTGGTGGGGTCAAGTTATTACTCTTGTCCTTCCTCGGTACGATCCGACAAAAAGAATTTATATTGGATCTCATTGGGGATTTTTTTCGGAGATTTTTGGGTGTTAGTATTTGGTATCTCTGAGTTTGGGATTATTTTTGGATGATTCAAAATCTATGGGCAGAGAAACTCAGTCGAATACTGCTGCCAAACGAGTGGTCTCTTCGGTCAGACCAGCTTGCTCGAGTGTTTCAAATTTGGGGAATGCCAGATATAGACCTCTTTGCAAGTCCTCAGAATGCCAAACTTCCCCAATTTCTGTTCCAGAATTCCAGCTCAGAACTGTCAGGCAAGGGATGTTTTCCTCCTCCACTGGGGTCAGGACTTCCTCTATGCCTTCCCACCCATTCTCCTCATTCCCAAGACTTTGTTCAAGCTTCAGAGAGACAGAGGTCATATGAAACTCATAGCTCCACGTTGGCCACGACAAACGTGGTTTCCTCTGCTTCTGCGTCTCTTTCAAGCCACATCTCTGCAGTTGGGATATGCTCCAGATCTTCTTTCCCAAGAGAACGGGACTCTGTTGCACCCGAATCCCCAGTCCCTGCACTTCAGGGTCTGGTTACTGAAAGCCTAGGATTCCTGGATATCAACCTTTCTCAACAGGTAAAAGATATCCTTGTGGCTTCCAGAAAGCCTTCCACGAGCCGCTCCTACGCTTTTAAGTGGAAGAGGTTCTCTGTATGGTGTTCTCAAAGGGGTGTTAACCCCCTTTCGGTGCCTGTGGAATCTCTATTGGAGTATCTCCTCCATTTATCAAATTCTGGTCGTAAAACCAATTCAGTAAAGGGTCCATCTTAATGCCATTGCAGCTTTTAGCAAGCCTCTAGATGGACAACCTCTCATCCACGCTTAGCAAGATTTATGAGAGGTCTACTCTTAACAAAACCTCACATTAAGCCACCGCTGGTGGCATGGGATCTGAATCTTGTTCTCGGGCAGCTCATGAAACCGCCCTTTGAGCCTTTAGCCACTACAGCTCTAAAGTTTCTTTCATGGAAGGTCATCTTCCTAGTTGCCCTCACTTCTGCAAGACGCATCAGTGAGCTACAGGCCTTAGTAGCGGATCTTCCTTATACAAGATTTCACCATGATAAAGTAGTTCTTAGGACTCATCCTCACTTTATGCGAAAGGTGATTTTGCCTTTTCATTTGAACCAAGTGGTTTACCTTCCTGCATTCTTCCCTAGGCCTCATGCCTCTAATGCAGAAAGGAACCTTCATTCTTTAGATTGTAAAAGAGCCTTGGCTTTTTACTTTCAAAGAACTAAGCAACATAGGTAATCTCAGCTTTTTGTTGCTTTTGATTCTAGTCATTTGAGACATCCAGTTTCCAAAAGAACACTCTCTAGGTGGATTGCAGATTGCAAATCCTTTGCATATGAGAGTAAGGGACTTTCTCTCGAAGGCCATGTCTCAGCTCACAATGAGAGAGCAATGGCAGCCTCTATGGCTAATCTTTGGTCTGTGTCCATTGACGACATCTGTAGAGCGGCCAAATGGGCTTCGGTACACACCTTTCTCCAGGACCAAGCAGGAAGTCAGTCCTCACATATGGGTGTCATCGGCGCCGATGAAGCCCCAGCGGAGCATTTCCCCAGCTTTCTATGAAAGCCTTTGGGAATGCAGGCATGCATGCGCGGTTCCCTTCCCGCCTAAAGGTGCCATCTTACCTCAGTCTCTTTTTTTCCGAGAAGCCCACCGGACGTGTGTCCTGTCATCCCGGATAAAAGTTGATTTTTTTCGGCGATCCTCGCTGTTTTTTCTCCCGGTTCGACGCCGGTTTTCCCCTCCCGCCCGGTTCGGCACACCAGTATCGAGCCCGATTCTTCTTTTTCGGTTTTTGCCCTTCGTGGCTGGCGTTCGTGCCCTTTTTTGCTTTTTCCCTGGAAGGCCGGTCCTTTGACCTCACGGGGACTCTTTTTTTTCCCCGATGGCTTCCAGCGGTTTCAAGAAGTGTGATCGGTGTAAGAAATTAATGTCTCACACCGACACACACGACTGCTGCCTCCGGTGCCTCGGTCCTGATCACGACCCTAAGTCGTGTGGGCCATGTGGGAAGATGTCTTCCAAGGCACTCCGAAGTCGCCAGCAGCAGAAAGAAAGGCTTTTCTCGGACTCAGCCTCCGGCCGGGCCCGGACCTCGTCTGAGGCCTTGACATCTTGGGATTCGGATCCCGAGCGCCGTCGGAGCTCCTCGGACAGGGGGTCCCCCGACCGGGAACGCAAGAGGAAGAAGTGGCTCGCGAGGGTGTCGTCGTCAGAGGTCCCTGGCTCCTCAAGGGCCAGGTCTAAGACCCCCGACGGTCGTCCCGGGCCCATGGACCAAGAGAAGCCTGCCAAAGTTCCTCACGTGGAGCCGGAGTCTGCTGGACACGGGGCCCGAGTCGGTGGCTGCTGCGTCTCCCGAGCTGAGTCTCAGGATGACAGCCTTGGAGAGCAGATTGTCTGCCTTCATGGAGCAGCAGCGGGCACTGATGGCCAGCCTGTCTGGCGCATCTGCCCCGACCACCGGGACATCGACTTTGAAGTCGACCCCGGAGACCGAGCCGATACTTGAGTCCATCATGGCTCGAAGTCGACCTCGGTCGCGGTCTCCCTCGACCTCCCACTCGGGACTGAGGGCATCGATACCGGTGCCTCCGGCGTCGGGGCGGGTGCTCCAGGGCCCCGTGGGGTCGGACCCTGACTCCTCGTCGGACGAGTCCGCCTGGGAGATGGAGGATGAGGAGTCCCCTGATATATTCAAGACTCGGTGCGTCTCGTCGGACTCATCGCAGTCTGAGCCCCGGAGTAGATCCTCTCCGGAGGATACTCGGAGTTCGTCCGGGATATGGCCACTGCCTTGGCTATTCCGGCGGACCCTGAGGAAGAGCCTCGAGCTGAAGAGCTCGAAGCCCTGCAGTATGACTCTCCTCCGAAGGAGGCCTTTACTGTCACGGTTCCTCCGATGCTGGAACGTCTCCTCTTCCGGATGTGGGAGTCACCGGCCTCGGCGCCGGTTTTAAGCAAGCGAGTCGACTCGATCTATCGACTCAGGAAGAGCCCTAGCTTTCAGAAAGCACAGCTACCACACCATTCCATGTTTGTGGAATCGGCCATGCATCGTCTGAAGAGCCAGAAGATGCATTCTGCGGTGCCCCCCGGCAGGGAGACCCGGAACCTCGATGGCGTCGGTAGAAAGTGCTTCCAGGGCTCGATGCTTGCTTGCCATGTCCAGTCTTACCAGCTGTATATGGGCATGTACTTGCGGGACCTGGCCAAGGAGTTGGCCGGGTTCTCTGCTGGACTCTCCGGGGAACCCTTGCAGAGATTCAAGTCCTTGTCCTCGGGTATTCAGGACTGCTCAAAGTTCATGTCCCGTGCCGCCTACGATGGCTTCGAGGCTTCGGCCTGAGTTGCGGCAGCCGGCATCGCGGCTCGATGCCAGGCATGGCTGCAGTCATCGAACCTCGAGCCATGGGTTCAGGACAAGTTGGTCGATGTCCCTTGCCGAGGTGTAAACCTTTTTGGCAAGCCCGTGACCGAGAAGGCCGCCCAGCTCGAAACAGAGCACCTTACCCGGACAAGGCTGTCTAGGAAGACCTCTGCCCATTCTCATAAAAAGAAGGGCTCGGGTAAAAAGCCCTGAGGAAGGGCACTGCCTACAAACAGTACCCTCAATATCAGGCTACCCAAGCTGCACCCCAGGGTCAGCAAGCCAAGGGGCAGGGTAATGGGCCCCGTAGGCAGAGGACCCCCAAGCCTCCGACCCCTGCTCCCACTCAGCAGGGTGGGAGTTTTTGATTCCTTGAGCATAGCCTCTCCATCCCTGCTCTCCCAACCCTGCACAGGAGGTCACCTCGCCCTCTTTGCCCACCAGTGGCCCCTCATCACCGGGGACAGTTGTGTGTTGGACATAGTCCACAGGGGCTATGCACTACATTTTCACCAACTGCCTCCACCATACTTTCCAGGGGAGCCTCCAAGGCCTTCCCTGCACACAGACCTTCTCCTTCAGGAACTTCAAGGTCTGTTGGTGGACAGGGCGGTGGAGCCTGTGCCTCCCCACTTGCAAGGTCACGGATTCTACTCCAGGTATTTCCTGGTGCCCAAAAGAACTGGTGGCCTTCGACCCATTCTGGACCTCAGGAACCTCAACAAGTTCCTAGAGAAAGAAAAGTTCAAGATGCTTACTCTTGGAACACTTCTGCCCTACCTCCAGCAGGGAGATTGGCTATGCTCCTTAGATCTAAAGGATGCGTACACTCACATCCTCATTCATCCAGACCACAGAAAGTATCTCAGGTTCCTTGTGGGAGGAAACCATTATCAGTACAGAGTACTGCCTTTTGGCCTCACCTCTGCTCCCAGGGTCTTTACCAAATGCCTGGCGGTGGTGGCGGCCTACCTGAGAACTCAGGGAGTCTTTGTCTTCCCCTATCTGGACGACTGGCTCATCAGGGGTCAGACGTGCCAGGAGGCCAGACAAGCCACCCTCAGAACTATTGCTCTTCTTCAAAGCCTAGGGTTTGTGATAAACTTCGCAAAGTCCACTTTGCTCCCCTCCCAGAATTTGGAGTTCATAGGAGCAGGGGCAGCCCAAGGGGGGTGCGGGGCCATGTGCGGAGACTCGGTGCGGGGCCTCATTTGCATAAGGGGCCTCATTTGCATAAATATTTGCATAATGTTACCATATACTAACTTTTAGTAAACATGCCTCTTAATGAGTGTATGGATAAAGAAAGACTAAAAGATTTCTACATTACTATAATCCAGTGCCAACCGCCAGGCACTTTAGGAACTACTACAAACACTGCCCGTTTAGAACCTATAGCAAACCCGCCGTATCCTAACAGCACTACCAGGACTCACAAAGCACCATACCCTACCTATCAAAAGGCAACACTGCAAATATTAAACCAATACATTTCAGAGAATAGCAATACATGACCTACTGGGGAAAGGGAACAAGTGGCAGTGTCAAATAGGAATTACATAAACAGAATACCTCAGCTCAGTTACACATGAACAGAACATAGACCATCACCAAACAAGGAATCACAATTTAGAAACAGGACGACAATAATTAAACTGGGAATCCCAAAAGCCAAACTTGGAATGTACAACACTGTAGAAATAAAACTATACATTAATTTGCTCTTGTACTAAACAAAGCGCAGACGTTAATGATGCACATTTACAAGAGCTGACATATTCCAATTAATAAATTCAAAATAAAGAGATATTTTTCTACCTTTTGTGCATTTTTTTCAGCTGCAATTGCTCCAGCCACTTTCTTCTGATTTCTTCGTGTCTTCTGCTAACTCTCCATCGTCTGCTGTCCATTTGTCCTTTCTTCTCTCTTCTAGTTTTTTTCCATTCTCTCTCTACAACTGCTTTAACATACTAATCTTTCTCCTTTTTCTCTTTCCTCATTCCTATTTCATCCACTCAAATTTTACCCCTCCATCCTCAATCCCCACTTACTCTCCCAATACCCGGCCAATTGTAGATTTTTCATTCCTCCCACACAAAATATTTTTCCCCTCTCCATTTTACTCTCCCAGCCCCATCCCATTCTAATCCTCCCCCAACATCAGCTCCCTTCTAGTTCCAGCCTCACCCAGCATCCATTCCCTTCTAGTCCCTGCATCAGCCCATTTCCAGTCCTAGCCCACCATCAGCCCATTTCCAGTCCTAGCAACCCCCCACCCAATAGCAGTCCTAGCCCCCCCATCAACCCACTTCCAGTCCTAACCCCCCATCAGCCCACTTCCAGTCCTAACCCCATCAGCCCATTTCCAGTCAGCCCCCCATAGCCCATTACCAGTCCTAACCCCCCATCAGTCCACAGTCCATTACCAGTCCTAACCCCATCAGCCCACCTCAAGTCCTAACCCCTCCCCATCAGCCCATTTCCTGTCCTGGCCCCCCCATAGCCCATTATCAGTCCTAACCCCCCATAGCCCATTACCAGACAGCCCCCATCAGCCCACAGCCCATTACCAGTCTTAACTCCCCCCCATAGCCCATTACCAGTTCTAACCCCCCCCAACAGCCCACAGCCCATTACCAGTCCTAACCCCATCAGCCCACCTCAAGTCCTAACCCCTCCCCATCAGCCCACTTCCTGTCCTAGCCCCCCCCCATAGCCCATTACCAGTCCTACCCCCCCCAACAGCCCACAGCCCATTACCAGTCCTAACCCCATCAGCCCACCTCCAGTCTTAACCCCCCATCAGCCCATTTCCAGTCCTAGCCCCCCATAGCCCATTACCAGTCCTCACCCCCCAACAGCCCACCTCAAGTCCTAACCCCTCCCCATCAGCCCCTTTCGTGTGCTCGCCCCCCTTTGCCCATTACTAGTCCTAACCCCCCCATCAACCCACAGCCCACCTCAAGTCAAGTCCTAACTCTCTCCATACCCCATTACCAGTCCAAACCCCCCCCCCCCCCCCCAAATCGGCTCAAGGGAAAAAAAAAAAAGCTGGCTGCTACTGCTACTGCTGCCGCTGCGGCAGCAGCAGAATGGAGTGACCCGCGGAGCCCCCTCTGCCCGGCTGAGTCCCTCCCTCCCTCTGCGACGGCTGAGCCCCTCTGTGCCGGCTTTCAGATTCGCGAAGGGAGAGTGTCTCCCTCGTGTCTCTGTTAAGCCCACAGGGGCTGATGGGAAATTTCCCATCTGCCCCTGCAGGCTTAACAGAGACGCGAGGGAGACATTCTCCCTTCGCGAATCTGAAAGCCGGCACAGAGGGGCTCAGCCGTCGCAGAGGGAGGGATTCAGCCGGGCAGAGGGGGCCCCGCGGGACACTCCATTCTGCTGCTGCCGCAGCGGCAGCAGTAGCAGCCAGCTTTTTTTTTTTAAACTTAATTTTGAAAAAAAGCAGAATGTTCTTTGCGCGGGGCCCCCTGAAACGCGGGGCCCTGTGCAAAAAACATTTTTGCTCAATGGACGGGCCGGCCCTGCATAGGAGCAAGGCTGGACTCTCTCCTGGCAAAGGCTTTCTAGCCAGAAGACAGAGCACAAAGATTGATAGCCTTGGCAAACCAGTTTCTCAACAGGTCACTAGTGTCTGCCAGACTCTGCCTGAGGCTTCTAGGCCACATGGCTTCGACAGTGCATGTGACCCCCAATGCCAGGCTCCATATGAGGCCTGCACAGTGGTGCCTTCGGACTCAGTGGTCACAGGCCACAGGCAGCCTCAGAGACAGGATAAGGGTGTCCAGACAATTTCTGAACTCCCTCAGCTGGTGGCTGCACCCACCCAATCTACTAAAGGGCGTGCCTTTTCAGATTCCTGGGTACACGGTGGTACTGACCACCGATGCCTCCCTGCAGGGCTGGGGAGCTCATTGTCTAGACAAGTGCACCCAGGGCCTGTGGTCTCCTTGGGAAGCTGCACAGCAGATCAATCTCCTCGAACTCAGAGCTATTCGATTAGCACTCAAAGCTTTCTCTCCTACCCTGGCTCCTCAATCTGTCCTGATTCAGACAGACAACCAAGTAGCCATGTTTTATGTGAACAAACAGGGCGGGACTGGGTCCAGACTCCTTTGTCGGGAGTCTCAGGACCTTTGTTCGTTTGCCCTCAAGCACAACATGCTCCTCAAGGCTGTGTACCTTCCAGGCCAGGACAACTACCTGGCCGACAGGTTAAGCAGGATTCTGCAGCCCCACGAGTGGCAGCTGCATCCTTCAGTAGTTCAGAAGATCTTCCTAAAATGGGGTCTCCCTTTGGTAGATCTCTTTGCCAGCCCAATGAACAAGCAACTGCCGAAGTTCTGCTCCAGGCAACCGCATCCTCTGAGAATAGCAGCAGATGCTTTTCTGATTTCATGATCTGAGGGCCTCCTGTATGCGTTTCCTCCCACGCCCTTGGTGGCCAGAACTCTCTTCAAAATTCTTCAGGACAAGGCCTCGGTCCTGCTGGTGGCTCCCAGGTGGCCGAGACAGCCTTGGTTTCCACTTCTACTTCAACTGGCGGTGGATCCCCCACTGCCTCTGGGGTTGCAACCCGACCTTCTCTCACAGGAGCAGGGTTCCCTTCTGCACTCCAATCTCAAAGCTCTCAATTTGATGGCCTGGAGGCTGCAAGGGTAGTTTTGGCTCCCTGGGGCCTACCTCAGGAGGTTGAGGAGGTTGTCCTAGCCTCTAGGAAACAGTCCACTAGGAAAACCTATGCTCTCAAATGGAAAAGGTTTTCTGTGTGGTGTCAGCTACGTACAGAGGATCCTTTCTCCTGTACTGTGTCAGTAGTGCTTCAGTACTTACTGTACTTGTCCAGTCAGGGACTTAAGTCCAATTCTGTTCGAGTCCACCTCTCAGCTCTAGTAGCTCACCACTCACTGGTGGAAGGACATTCTCTGTCTGTTCGTCCCTTGGTGTCCCGCTTTCTCAGGGGTTTGCTTTTGCTCAAGCCTCCAATCTGTCGTCCTGCCCCTGAGTGGGAGTTGAATGTGGTCTTGCAGCAACTGACTTGCCCACCTTTTGAGCCGATGGTTACTTGTCCACTACGCTTCCTATCCTGGAAGACACTCTTCCTGATAGCCCTTACCTCGGCTAGGCGAGTGAGTGAGCTTCAGGCCCTGGTCTGTGACAGGCCTTACACCAGGTTTTATAGGAACAGGGTAGTCCTCAGGACTCATCCAAAATTCCTCCCAAAGGTTGTCTCCTCTTTCCACCTCAATCAGGAGGTGGTTCTTCCAACATTCTTCCCTAGGCCTCATGCAAGCCAGGCTGAAGCAGTCCTGCATACCCTGGACTGTAGGAGGGCCTTATCCTTCTACCTTGACCATACGCAGGGGCATAGAAGGGGCTACTCAGCTCTTCGTTTCTTTTGACCCTAATAAGTTGGGGTTGGCTGTGTCCAACTGTACCTTGTCCATCTGGATGGCTGACTGTATCACCTGGGCTTACAAGGCGGCTGACCTTCCTTTGCAGGGTCGGGTTACGACCCACCGAGTCAGGGCAATGGCTGCCTCAGTGGCTCATCTCCGCTCTGTGCCCTTGGTAGACATCTGCAGGGCTGCAACTTGGTCTTCAAGCCAGACGTTTGCGGCCCATTACTGCCTGGAGAGGGAGTCCCGTAGGGACAGTGCTTTTGGCCAAGCAGTACTCCGGAATCTCTTTGAGGTTTAGGCAACTCCTGCCCTTCTGCCCTCTGTTGGGCTACCGGTGGAGGTTGTGTCCTTGAAAAGCCTCTCTTTACTGCTGAGACTAGAGGGAGTTCTCTTGTTCAGTCTGGGTTCCTCGGTAGCCCAGAGCTTGGGAGTCACCCATATGTGTGGACTGACTTCCTGCTTGGTCCTGGAGAAAGAGTAGTTACTCACCTGTAACAGGTGTTCTCCAGGAGCAGCAGGAATCAGTCCTCACAACCCTCCCTCCTCCCCTTGGAGTTGCAGTTGTACATAGTTTATTTTTCATTTTTGTGTGCTGTTCTTAGCTATGTCATTTGACTGAGGTAAGATGGCACCTTTAGGCGGGAAGGGAACCGCGCATGCGTGCCTGCATTCCCAAAGGCTTTCATAGAAAGCTGGGGAAATGCTCCGCTGGGGCTTCATCGGCTCCGATGACGCCCATATGTGAGGACTGATTCCTGCTGCTCCTGGAGAACACCTGTTACAGGTGAGTAACTACTCTTTACAGCCCACTATTGCTTAGACAAGGACTCCCATCGGGATGCCTCCTTTGGCCAGGCTGTTCTCCAGCATCTCTTTCAGACTTAGTACAACTCCTACCCGCCATCCCGGGTTTTGATGCCATAGATCCATGGGAGGAAGCATGACCCATCTCACCCGGGGTTCGCAACTTGCTGGGATCATCCCCCTGGCATCTCTCAGCTGGGGAGTCCCCATATGTGAAGACTACATTCCTGCTTGTTCTCCTAGGACAAGCAGGATGTGTCAGCCACACCAGGTGACGTCATCAGACGGCGCCGGGACGGAAGTGCTCTCTAGCTCATATTTCTGAGCATGTGTGAGGTGGTCCCACCTCCCCGGTCCGCCCCTAGCTCCACCAGTTTCTATTCTTCCGGCTTCGCCTCCAGACGGATTTTCCAGCTCTCATCTACCTCGGGCAAAACATCATGCCCAAACCTGGATTTAAAAACTGCCCGCTGTGCAAACGGAAGATGAACATAGCAGATACTCACCAGAACTGCCTCAGATGCCTCGGGGCGTCCCACAACGTGCAAGATTGCCTCTGCTGTGCCCGGATGTCCCCCCGAGCCCAGAAGCTTAGGGACTACTCATTGAAGGACCTTCTAACGACACCGGAGCAAGCTCCCCACTCCAGAGCACCGGAACGCAGTAAGTCCACAAAGGGGAAAGCCCCTGCAAAGACCTCTCACCGGGCGGCCAAAGGCTCTGCTGCTCCTCCCTCCTCGGGAACCTCTGTGCCTTCCACTTCGGCCCCTGCGGTGCTTCGGGGAAGCCCCCCCTCCGCCAGCGGCTCCTGCGATCTGCCTTCCTGCAGTTCCAGCGTCCCTGTGCTGCAGCCAGAAAGCCTGCCCTCCTCCGCTAATTCTCCCGCTGATCGCCATCAACCACGCGGCTCAGGCAACCTCGGGCAAGATGGTGCCGCCCACGTGGCCCCGCCTGTCTCCGCCCACCGGGATTCCCCCTCTAACCCGATTGGCCAGAGCGGGTCAAGCATCATCGCTGACGTCGAGCTGCCTCTCCAGCGCCGCTCCTCCTCCTCCCAGGCCGGCGATGAAAGGGCTGCCTCTGCTGATGTTTCCCGCGCCGACAGACACCGCGCCGAGGGCCATCAGCACGGAGGGCGGAACAGGCATAGCAGGCATCACAAACGCCGCGCCGACAGCCGGGAGTCCCCCCGTCGGCGCGGAGACAGCGGCAGGAGTCACACTAGCAGCAAAAGACGCAGGAAGGACCGCCGCTCCCGATCCGGCAGTGACAGCACTGATGACAGGTCCAGCCGCAGAGACAGCAGACAATCCAGTGCCAGCAGGGGACATAGAAGCAGCAACTCCACAAGATCCACTACCTCAGAGGCTATTCTACAGCTACTAACTCGCCTGGTGCAGCAGACCGCCCCTCCAGGCCAGGAGAAGGCAGCTGCAGCCCCTTTGGATGTACAAATCTCCCCGGAACACGGGAACAGATCCCCTACTCCAGCCTCTCCTACCAGGGAACGGAGCCCTTCCCCTCTGCTGGGACCCGACTCCGGAGCGAGTGCGGAGGAGGAGGAGGAGCATCCTGCTTCCCCTGCTTCCAGATCCACTCACAACGAGCAACAGGAGATGCAGACGCAGGTACCTGAGGACCTCACTTATCCAAAGTTTTTAAAGAAAGTGGTCGCAAAGCTTGGCCTCACCAAGGAGGAGGCCTCCGAGGAGAAGGATCCAGAGGTCATGAAGTACCTCAATGGCCCCAAGCCGGCTCTGGCTCTTCCTCTCCACCAGAAACTCAAGGACAAACAGTCCACCCTGTGGCAGTCCCCTGCCACGGGTCACGCCTGCGCCCGACGCCTGGACAACAAATACCTCCTGCTGACAGCACCTGGCTTCGATAAGCCTCAGCTGCCCCACCAATCCATAGTGGTAGCATCTGCGCTCAAGAGAACTAAGTCTTCACGCACACAGGCTGCCCACCCTCCGGGTCGGGATCCCAAGCTCCTCGACGACCTAGGACGTAAGGTATTCCAGGGAGCTATGCTGAACGCCAAGATCTCGGCGCATCAGTTCCAGCACGTGCTGTTCCAAGACGCCCTGCTAGCAGAACTCAAGAGCCAGATACTCACGCTCCCTAAGCAATCACAGCACGCAACCTCAGCCACGCTCCAAGAACTGGCCGAGTGCTCTAAGCACCTCATGAGCACGGCCTTCGACAATTTCGATACGGCCATACGGACGTCGGGCACGGCCATCGCTGCTCGCCGATGGGCTTGGCTACGTGCTTCCGGCCTGTCTGACAACACACACGACAGGATCGCGGATGCACCCTGCCTCGGAGACTCCCTGTTTGGGGACAAGGTCGCTGACACTGTGAACGGCCTTAGAGAGGACTGCACCACTCTCAAAACGTTAGCGGCGGACGGACTCGAACGCCCTTCCTGGTCACAGAGAGGGAACTATTTTCGCAAACCCTTCTCCTCATCACGAAGATACTATGGGACCAGTAGACAGTGGCAGGCCCCAAAATTCAAACAGAATTACAGCAAATCGTCTTTTCAGAGACAACCGCAAAGAGACCGAAAACAGAAACAAGCGAACCCTCAGCAGGCGGGTAAGAACACATCCTCCTTCTGACTATCCGCCCCTGCTGAAACCAAACGTCCCCTCGGGCCCACCGGTGGGAGGTCGCTTATCCAGCTTCCTGTCCGCCTGGCGGGAGATCACCACGGAACAGTGGGTCCTCCAGATCATTCAAGCGGGCTACCGCTTGCGGTTCTCTTCCCCACCGTGGCAGCGCTCGCAACCCACCAGCAAACCTCCTTTGCACCTGGAAGTCGACCTCTCGGAGCTCCTTCAGCAACTGATAAGGACACGGACTATCGAACGGGTTCCCCCCAAAGAATTAAACACTGGGTTCTACTCCCGGTACTTCCTTATTCGCAAGAAGTCCGGGGGCCTTCGCCCCATCCTGGATCTACGCAAGCTGAACAACTTCCTCGTGAAGGAGAAGTTCCGTATGTATTCCCTGAACTCCATCCTGCCCCTCATCAGAGCGGGGGACTGGATGGCAACCTTGGACTTACAGGACGCGTATTCTCACGTACCTATCCACTCCTCTCACAGGAAATTCCTGAGATTCATAGCCATGGGTGTCCACTACCAGTACCGGGTGCTGCCCTTCGGACTCTCCCCTGCTCCCAGGGTCTTCACGAAGTGCGTAGCCGTGGTCACGGCGCACCTTCGCAGACAAGGGCTCGC
Source organism: Ichthyophis bannanicus (assembly GCA_033557465.1). NCBI lineage: Eukaryota > Metazoa > Chordata > Amphibia > Gymnophiona > Ichthyophiidae > Ichthyophis > Ichthyophis bannanicus. Next base: position 458,213,682 of record CM066033.1, read on the forward strand.
CATCTTTCCCTACCTGGACGACTGGCTGATATCTGCACCCTCCGCTCCGGAACTTACTGCAGCAGTCCAGAAGACGACAACGCTGCTGGCCCAGCTGGGATTCTTACTCAACAAGAACAAGTCGCGATTGGACCCAACACAGCGCACGGAGTTCATCGGGGCAGTTATCGACACCACCTCATCCGAGGCCTTCCTCCCCGAGAGCCGCCAGGAGACTATCATCCACCTAGCCAGGAAGACAGCCGCCGCGAAACATACCAAGGCCCACGACATCCTACGCCTCCTTGGTCACATGGCAGCGACTACCTCAGTCCTGCCCCTCGCCAGACTGCACATGCGCACTCTCCAGTGGCACCTGCGCACGCACTGGAAGCAACTGTCCCATCCACTCAACACTCTCATACCTTCTTCATCAAAAGTCAACCAGAGCCTACGCTGGTGGACGTCTCCTGCCAATCTCTCCGCGGGCAAGAGCCTACAGCCCGGCGGCTACCAACTCATCTTGACCACGGACTCCTCCACCACTGGGTGGGGAGCTCACCTGCTGCAACTCAGCACTCAAGGAGCTTGGTCCAGAAGAGAGCAATCCCTCCACATCAATGTGCTCGAGCTCCGGGCGGTCAAGTATGCACTACAGACCTTCATGCCCCACCTCGCGGGGAAGACAATCTTGATTCAAACCGACAACCAGGTGGCAATGTTCTACCTCAACAAGCAGGGGGGCACAGGCTCTCGCCCTCTCTGCAGGGAAGCTCTCGAGATATGGTTTTTGGCCCTGCCACACAACTGCCTGCTACAAGCGACTTACCTGCCCGGGGAGCAGAACACACTAGCGGACAAGCTGAGCAGACAACTCCTACCGCACGAGTGGACACTTCACGAGGAAGTGGCGCAGTCCATCTTTCGACGTTGGGGGAGTCCTCGGATCGACCTCTTCGCCACCGAAGCCAATTCCAGATGCCCCCTATTCTGCTCGAAACGCCCCTCCTCCCGGAGGTTGGCCTCCGATGCGTTCGCAGTGCCGTGGGGGGAAGGGGAGCTGGCCTACGCTTTCCCCCCGACCCCCCTCCTGACAGCCACCATTCAGCGCATCATCAGCGACAAGGTGCACATCATCCTGATTGCGCCCCACTGGCTACGGCAGATGTGGTTCTCCCGGCTGCTGCAGCTCTCACAGGAGCCTCCCATCCGCTTACCGCTGAGACCGGACCTGCTCACCCAGAACGACGGCAAGACCTGGCACCCCAATCTCCAGACCCTTGCATTGACAGCCTGGAGGCTGAAAGGGTAAGCCTCCGCGACCTCCACCTGCCCGCTGATGTGCAGCGTATAATGCTGGCATCCAGGAGACCGTCCACCCGAAAGTCTTACAGCCTCAAGTGGAAACGCTTCAGTATCTGGTGTGCAGGACAAGGCATCCCTCCCACCTCTTGCCCCATTCCCTGGGTACTGCATTACCTCTCCACCCTCTTCAGCCAAGGCTTAAAACCACAGTCCATCAAGATACACCTCGCTGCCATTGCATCCCTGCATCTCCTACACAGCGACTCACCCAAGGGCTCCATGGCCTCCCTTCCCATCGTGTCCCGCTTCATGAGAGGCCTCCGAAACCTGCAGCCCCCGGTTCAGAAACCGGTTCCCTCCTGGGACCTCAGCATTGTCCTCCAGCAGCTGACACAAGAGCCTTTCGAGCCCATGCTCTCCGCTGCCGAGAAATTTCTCACCTGGAAGACCCTCTTCCTCATCGCCATCACATCTGCAAGGAGGGTCAGTGAGCTACAGGCCCTGGTGGCTCACCCACCGTACACCAAGATTTACCACAACAGAGCATCCCTTCGGACACACCCCAAGTTTGTCCCCAAGGTCGCCTCTGCCTTCCACGTCAACCAGTCGGTGGAGCTGCCCTCCTTCTTCCCGGGCCCCCACGGGTCCCCCGAGGAGCTACGCCTCCATTCTCTGGACTGCGTCCGAGCCCTGCGCATCTACATCGACAGGACAGCCCCCATTCGTCTAGGGGCCCAACTCTTTGTGTCCTTCGACCCCAACAGACCGGGGAGACCCATCACCAAGCGCACGCTCTCCCACTGGATCTCCGACTGTGTCACCTACTGCCTACAAAGGGCCGGCGAGCAACCGGCAAACAAGGCTAGCGCACACCAACTCCGCGCACTGGCCACCTCCCTCGCCAACGCTCAGGAAGTCCCAGTAAGCGAGATCTGCAAAGCGGCAACCTTGTCCTCGCACCTCACCTTCCAGAAACACTACTGCCTAGACCTACAGGCAGAAGCGGACAGCTCATTCGGCCGAGCAGTCCTATCTGCGGCAGCAGGGCCTTCTTGCACTAACCCGGTGGACACCTCCTGAGGGAGTCTCTTGACAGGACACTTGGTCATGGCTCGGTGACCTATCCGGATTGTTTATTTGCATAAACTTGTTATTTGCACATTGCTAATTGCACAGTTCTCAGAATTGCACGGTTGATGTTTGAATTACACAGTTGGTTAATTGCACTTGACGTTCTACCTCAATGCATGTTGCACATTGTAGTCTGTGGTTCACACTTGTTGTTTGCACAATAAATAATGGAGTTTTCCTCTGACGCCTAGTCTCCTCCTTGCCTACGGCCCGTCCAGGGCCACCCTCAGCTGCAGCGCTGATCACAGCTAGGGAGACACCTGGTGTGGCTGACACATCCTGCTTGTCCTAGGAGAAAACAGAGTTACTTACCTGTAACGGAGTTCTCCGTGGACAGCAGGATAGGTCAGCCACACAATCCCGCCCACCTCCCCTCGAGGGTGGCCTGCGCGGTCCGCACCCTAGCCTCATGGCTCAGCTATTCTCTAACTGGTGGAGCTAGGGGCGGACCGGGGAGGTGGGACCACCTCACACATGCTCAGAAATATGAGCTAGAGAGCACTTCCGTCCCGGCGCCGTCGGATGACGTCACCTGGTGTGGCTGACCTATCCTGCTGTCCACGGAGAACTCCGTTACAGGTAAGTAACTCTGTTTTCCTGGAGATAGCGTAGTTACTCACCTGTAACAGGTGATCTCTGGGAACAGCAGAAATGAAGTTTTCACAGCCCACCCACCTCCCCTGGGAGTTGTCTCTATCTATCTTTCTCTTTTTCTACTTCTCTCCTTTTGTCTCAGCTATAAACTCAACTGAAGAGGGAGAATTGGAAAGGCGGGAAGGCAGTACACAGGCTCTGTGGGATGCTCCCAAAAGCTTTCCTATTGGACGCTGGGGAGCGTTCCCACTCAGGCTCCATCGTTACCGACGATACCCATATGTGAAGACTTAATTCCTGCTGTTCCCAGAGATCATCTTTTACATGTGAGTAACTATGCTTTCTCCAAAATCATTCTGCCTTCCAAATCTGTTTTTTAAGACATTTTAAGCCTGACTGAAACCACGGATGAGAATGTTTTACCAGTGTGGAAACTGAATGTTGTGGGGCTGCTTCATCTAAGAAGTCCTGAAGAGAGTTATTCCAGCTGTGAACTTGTTTTTCTAGAGAGAATTCTGTGTAATCTGGAGAAAAGAATGAGTTTAAGGGACGGTAAGGGTTCTACAGAGATATTTTGTAGTGATCTAGTGATTTTATGAACTATCTGGTTAGTTACAATTAAGAAAGATGAGAGTGGAAGATTAATATGAAAACTAGGGAAAATGATTTGTCCACTGGAAAGGAATTAACTGCACAGAAGAGAACCTATTAGCATAGAATCAGAGGAGAAAATCAAATATAATGCATGACCAGTAACTTGTGTAGGAAAATTGACAAAGCCAACCTGAAAACTCATCTTTTCTGTTCTGCATTTAATCTTTCTCTTCCTGCCCCACCCTCCTCCCCTCCCTAGGCCTGTGACGCTATATCCCTGCCCCTGTCCTACATTCACCTTCGATGTTGTTGCTATGTTTCTCCCTCTTTCCTCTTGTTACCCATCTTTGTCCCCCGACTGCTCGCTGTTTCTATCCCTTTTCTTTTGATTTTATGGTGTTCCTTTTCTGGCTCTTTTTCGCAGCCCTCTCCTTTTAATCAATTTTATGTATTGTGAACCGCCCAGATGCTAACTGTATTGGGCGGTATATAAAGTTTTAATAAACATAAACATAGACATCTTGGTTCATACCCATGTAATAAAGATGGTCTAAAAAGGAGGCCTTAGCTTGGAATGTATCATCTCTATGAACATTAAAGTCACTTGAAACTAATAAATTTGAAAAATGAATAAATAACTTGGTTTACAAAGGAGTAAAAGAGACTTCCGCTCCCCCTCCCTGGGTAAGTATTTGAATTAGGTGGACAGCAAGCCAGGAAAATATGAAACGAAAAGCTGAACAAGATACCTTGAACAGAAGAGCTTTAAAATAAAGAAGGAAATCACCAGTTTATTTATTTATTTATTTATTTATTTTTCTTATATACCGCACTCTTTAGCATCAGCGCGGTTTACATGGAACCATAATTAACAATAACAGTTTTACATAGAACAGGGAAGAAAAACTTGGATAACTTAGGGAGAAATGCACAAAATTATTTACATATATAACAATGAGTTTTGTGAATATCTTATGATAAATCTATGGATATGCATTAGGACTAGAGGATGGGTATATTGGGAAATGGAGAGAGTAGAAGAATAAAGAATAGCTACTTTTCCTCCTGTGAGGAGGCCATGGGCCGGACAGAAAAGATTAGCCTGGAGGTGAAGCTTGAAGGGGATATCCATCCTCACCAGGTTTAAGCCAAGTTTCAGTAAGACCAAGAAGAGACAATTGATATGTTTGCAAGATGTCACAGACAAAGACAGCTTTTGACCGAACAAACCTGGTAATGTGGTAGACTAATTGTTAGCTTAGAGTAGTATGAATTGCAAGACTCAATCAGTCTAGTCTGATGAATATTGCTTAATGAACAAGACCCTAGTGCCCTTACCTGAGGACAGTAGAGATTGTGGTTACCGTCATCTATGACAACCTATGTATAGGAATGTGAGTAGGAAATATAGAAACAATGCTAAGAGCAATCAGAGTAGGTAAAAGTCATGGGATATTTTCTTATCTTTCTGTCTAAAAGTAAAAAAGGAGTGTGTATGTTATCTGTTCCAAGGAGTCTCCTCAAGGAACGTGACCTCTGGTATGCTCCTCAGGCATGCACCCGCAGTGCGAACAACGCAGCTTTTAATAAGACTCAGTAGCTTCTGATGTCAACTCAAATGTGCTGCAGTGGTTGGGACCTTGGGCTACTAGCATGGATCAGGAGTCAGAAAGCAGTAAAAAAAATGGTTAGTAAGAGCTGAAGTAGTTCTCAGATTTCAACTGAATTGAAGAGACTAGTTTACTTTCTTTCCCAAGTTCCTTCACACACAGTATATAAACCAGCCTTAAAAACCATTCTTGATTCAGTTGAATGTATTTCTGTATATTCACTTCCAGACAATTGTGGCTCTACCTTCCTTCCTTTTACTTCCCGCTCCCGTGCATTGACGCCTCACTTCTGTTGGCCTCTCCAATTGGCTGCAGGCGCTGATGGGTTAGCATTCAAGGGATGAGATCTGAGTTCTGCAGCATTGCCGGGATTGATATAGCTGTAGAAATGTTGTTTGGATTCTTTGTCAAATGACAAAGGATCCTATGACAACCCCCTTAGAGTAAGATTATTTTTCATATTTTTCATTTACCCGTTTTTTCCCCACCTTCACCTTGTCCCTCTTTTTGGTGTCCTTTGTTGGGTATCAGTTGTATTTAAATCAAGTCCCCTAAGGCAGGCTCAATATTGAAACATGTTGGGCAACTGATCTATGTATGGATGCTGTAAGTTATCAAATTGAGAACAAGTTGATGCTGGTTATTTGCAGTTGTTTTATGTGCATTTTAAAGCATGTTGTGAAAATTGTTCTTTTGCTTAGATAAAAATGTAAACTGCAGCTCCATGAACTCGATTTTTACCTGTTTTATTTGTTTTGATTCCCTGCTTCCTTTTTCTTTGATTGAGGTATGAAAGTAAACATTCACATCCGGCTCCATTATTAAACTTGGATATGCATTCCGATGAGCAGAGAGAATGCGTGAGAATCCATCACTACATCTAGGAAAGGAAGCAACAGAATTTGCCAAACAAGAGACAAAAATCCTTAAAGAATCAGATCGGCAAATGCAAAAAAACAAGTGGCAAATGCACAAATACAATGGGGCATAAAGAGTGTTAATTCAGGAACGATATGTCGATCAGGACTAGACACATGAATGGTTAAGGAGAGGGAACTGAAATCTAGGGATGAGAGACTGATAGTTGTGAAGACAGCAAGAGTGATTTTTGGCATACTATGTTGATGCTTATGGAGCATCTTCATAGGCTGACAATTGAATACATTTCCAATTAATGACAGTTACATTTCGGGTACTGCGAGAAAAGGGGCCTGGATATCTTCAAGAAAAATACCAATGGTACACTCCAGGAAGGACATTAAGATTGTCAGGGCGTCCTATTGCAGATACCCTTTATTAATGAAATATCAAAAGTGAGGAATCGCAGTAAAGCATTGTGGCTGTCTCTATGTGATGGAATAGAGTGAGTTATTTATTTTTTTATTTATGTAAACAATTTTAAAGACTACTACAACTAGTAAAAACAATTCTGAGTGGTTTGTAAATAACATTCTTCATATAAACAGACATAGAATGCAAACTTAAAATGCATTAGTAGAAATCCTCGACCTAAATAAAGGCCTCTTCAAATAAGAATGCTTTTATCAGCTTTCTAAAATGGTGCGTCATACTACTACATCTACTACTTATTTGTGTAGCGCTACAAGGTGTACACAGCACTGTACAGAGACAATCCCTGCTCTCAGAGCTTGCAGGCTAGTCGAGGCAAACAATACAAAAACTGGAGACTGGGATATATCTAGGGGAATGGTAAGGAAACGCATGGGAGGTGAAAAGGAGACTAAGGGAATCAAGAGCTAAAAGCAGCCTTAGAGGTGAGTTTTAGGCCTGGATTTGAATAGGGCCAGAGATGGAGATTGATGTTAGTGCCACTGAATATCCCTGGGAGCGGCCACTGAGTGCCCTGATGCTAGCCGGGGGGTGGATTGAAGATAGATCAGCCAATGATTTAGCAATTGGCCCTCTAAAACCCAATGTTTCACTTTAGGTGCGGCTATTGGCAGTTCAGCTTTAATGAATGAAGGAACAGAACGTCAAACATCACTTGAAACAGGGTTGTTGTCAGACCCGAAACATGCACGTCGTGTAACGTCCTGTTCCAATTACATTTACTGCTCAACGTTTGCTGCCATAAGATAAGTACTTTTCCTAGTGGTTTTAAGAACCTATATTGATTAAAATGGACATAGCTGTTATATGGGGGTGAGACTCATGCTCCCCTCTATCGGTTTGTCCAACAAAAAATTGAAATATCGGAGAGAGAATCAATTCTTCTTCATCTGGTGACTTTGGGTGTTTTGGACTTTTCGTGCTAGCCGCTCCTGCTGAATATGCCCCCCCCCCCCAACCTTTTTGTTTAACTGATTGAAAGCTGCTGTCGGTATCAAATAAAGAAATAGTATGATACTGCATCCAAGCCTTTTGAGCAGGGGCAAGGTCAGCCCGTTTCAACTGCCGAATATCAACAGTATCTTTGATACAAGAGCAAACCTCAAGAGGATTTTTTCTGAAAGTAAGATTCTTGATCTTCAACAGAAGGGACGGCCAATAAAGGCCCCAATGTATGCTGGCTATTTTGTTAAAGCCAAGTAAACAATCACCGCAGCTGATTCACACCATCCGTCAGCTGTGAGGCAATAAAATGACTCATATTTTCTAAAGGCCAATTTAAAGTCTTCCTTTGCTTGGTCATCATGGCTTCTGCACTAAGGTTACTCTAGCCTCCTTAAAATAGCCTTTTGCTTATGCAAATCTGCAGTAAACCAGCCTTTAAAGTCAGTCTGAGTCGGCAACCAAATCTATTTTAAAAAAATGATCTTATCAAGGACATATCATAACATTTTGGAGGGAGGGAGGGGGTTGGTATAGGATCTGTTTGGGTTGAGTTTGGGGGTTGCTTGTGTTATCTCCAAGAACAAGCAGGAATGTAGTCTTCACATATGGCTGACGTCAGTACCGACGGAGCCCGTGCAGGAATGCTCCCCATTGTCCAATTGGAAAGCTTTTGGGAGCACTCCACTGTACCTGTGCATCTGCCTTCCTGCCTTCCCAACTCCCTCTCTTCAGTTCTCCTTTTTTTGCTGTGCCAGCAGGAAGCAAATCTGTCACCGCAGAAAAACATTTTTTTGTGGATAGAACCTCTGCCTTCCCGTCGAAACTGGCACCGTCAAAGACATCACTGGTTCCCTTATTCTTTTCTTTTCCTTCTTTCTTATCTTAAAAAAAAAAAAAGACTTGGGCGTCGACTTCCTTCTTAGGCCTTAAGCCTTCCATAGTCTTCACATTCTAAGCCATGGAGAAACCAACTAGTGTTTTCAAAAAATGTTCTAATTGTGCCAGCACCATTTTGGCGACTGACACACATGACTGTTCCCTCTGTCAGAAAATGACACGGAGAGGCCTACAAAACCGGGCTTCTAAATTTGGAGCACTCTTTGCTTCGGATGTGGTATCGATGGTGTCGACTTCGTCGAGGACCTCATCATCCTCCCATAGATCTCAGGTATCTTTGAAGTCCAAGCACAAGGCCGCATCAAAGTCAGACAATACCTCTAGGGAAAGATCTGCTCAAGGCATCGAGACCCCTCGGATGTTGCCTTGGAGGTGGATTGGCCTGCTAAACAGCCCTGGCGGGAGGCCCTGTCCTCCAAAGCCATCAAGGGGCCCTAGGATGCTCCCGAGGCTTCAACCTCCAGACAGCTGCCATGCTCTGGCACGGTAGCACAACTACCTGTCACCAATACCCAAGCATCGGCAACCTCAATAGACCAGCGAATACTGTCCGAGCGGGGCTTAGCAGCCCCCCTTCTAGCCTCTGTACCTATAAAACCCTTGGCTACAGGCACTGCCCCGTCGATACTGGTTCCGGTATCGGCATAGACACTGGTTCAGGGCATGACATCAGGGCTGCTGCAGATGACATTGACATCACTCCCATCCATTCCATCCCTTGAAACTCTTGCTGATACCGGTGCCAAACCCAAGCGACTCACCAAGGCCGATACCTTGGAGCATCGGTACCGGCATCTAGTTTCTGGAGAACACCGTGCCCATCAATACTTTGAGTCCTCCGATTCTGATTCCCCTGTTTTGGATGTGGAGTCACTCGATTCACGGGACCCAGGGACCTTCCTTCAGATCCTTCCCTGCCTCAACAGTGACACATATCACCTCCGGAAGACATGTCCTTCCAGGAATTCATTTGAGACCTATCCAAGGGCCTCTCTATTGCAGTAGCATCAGAGAAGGAGCCAAGGGCAGAGGAATTGGAGATCCTCCAAAACCTAACAGCACCCAAAGAGGCAGCCACTCTGCTGGTGCACCCCATCATTTATGATCTTATGCCCGTATGTGGGCGACGCCTCTCACCTCAAAGCTGATGTCTCAATACCATGTATTGCGTACTGGAGTGACCTGACTTCCAAAAGCCACAGCTTCTCCACCATTCTATGATAGTTGAATTGGCAATGCGCCAAATCAAAAGCTTGAAGACTCGCCCCTCTAATTCTCCAGGTAGAGCATCAAGAACTCTCGACGCCTTTGGGCGTCGATGCTTCCAAGCATCCATGCTTTTGACTAGGTTGTTGTTAAGTGCCGTCGAGTCGGAGTCGACTCATGGCGACCCTCTGGATAGCTATCCTAAATTGTGTTCGGTCTTCAGTCAGGCGGCTCATTGTTGACAGACTGGTACCCGTAGCTGCTGTTATTGTAGCAATCCATCTCATTGCTGGCCTTCCTCTTTTGCGTTGACCTTCTATCTTGCCAAGCATGATGTCTTTCTCTAATGATCTCTCTCTTCGCATGATGTGTCCGAAGTATGAAAGTCGAAGTCTTGTCATCTGAGCTTCTAAAGAAAGCTTAGGTTTGATCTCTTCTAGTACCGACTGGTTTGTTCTTCGGGCAGTCCATGGTATACACAGTATTCGCCGCCAGCACCATAATTCAAAGGCATCAATTTTCTTCCTGTCTGTCTTTTTCACTGTCCAGCTTTCACATCCATATGATGTTATTGAAAATACCATGGCTTGAACAAGTCGAATCTTTGTATGGAGAGAGACATCTCTGCTCTTGAGAATCTTATCTAGGTCTTTCATAGCCATTCTGCCAAGAGCAATGCGTCGTCTGATTTCTTGACTGCTTGTTGCTTCTTTATTGATAGTTGATCCAAGTAGGTTAAAGTTGTTCACGATTTCAATTTCTTCTCCTTCAACGATGAACCTGTTGATTATGCCAGTTGTCATGATCTTTGTCTTCTTTACATTAAGGTGCAGGCCCATTTTGAGACTATGTTCTTTGATTGTGAGAAGCAAATGTTTCAGATCATCTTCACTTTCAGCCAGTAATGTGGTATCATCAGCATAGCGAAGGTTGTTGATGAGTCTTCCACCAATCTTCACACCTCTGTTGTCTTCATACAGTCCTGCTTCTCTGATGATTTGTTCTGCATATAAATTAAACAGGTAGGGGGAAAGTATGCAGCCTTGTCTTACACCTTTGCTTATTTTAAACCATTCTGTTTCTCCTTGTTCCGTTCGAACTGTTGCTTCTTGATCAATGTACAGATTACGCAAGAGAACGATCAGGTGTTCTGGTATATCCATGCTTCTTAATGTGGCCCAGAGTTTCTCATGGTTTACACAGTCAAAAGCCTTGCTATAGTCGATAAAGCACAAATAGATATCCTTTTGGTATTCTTTAGTCTTTTCAAGGATCCATCTCACATCCGCAATGATGTCTCTCGTTCCTCGCCCTTTCCTGAACCCTGCTTGCACAGGATTAACTCCTATATCCTTTACAAAGGAATGTTCCTGAAAAAGATCTCCAAGGACCTCGAGGCCTTTGCCCTTCTCTTCCCAGATAATAAAAGGGCAGATTATCTTGCCCTAGTTAAGCATAGTCAAAATGTTTCAAAGTTTGTCAATAGGGCTACCTTCGCTGCTTTTGAATGCACAAGCAGGGCCTCAACAATATGTATTGGTGCATCTCGAATTGCATGGCTTCAAGCCTCAGGTCTTGAACAGTGGGTTCAAGATAAGCTGAGCAACATACCTTGCACAGGGGAAAACCTTGTTGGAAAAGACTGGCAAGAAGGCCTCTCAATAAGAGTCAGAAAATACTACTCTAAAGACTGTCCAGAGTAACGGCTGATCCTGCTAGAAAAAAGACATCCGCAGAGAAGTCTTTCTACAATAATAATAAGAAATTCTTCTCTTCTTATCCTCCTGCTTCTCAGTACCAGAGTCAGGCCCCACAGAAGAGATAGGAGCCTCAAAAGCAACAAAAGAAGCCACAGATGAGTAAATCTTAACCAGCTCCGCAGTTAGTCTGCCCCTGGTTTTTGACTCTTTCCTAGAGAATATTGCTACCCTGCCTCTGGAGGACCCCCACCCCTCCACATAGCAGGCAGACTGTGTCACTACGCCCACAGATGCTACCTCATCACCTCAAAGCAGTGGACACTCACCATAGTCCAGGAAGGGTGCAGACTACATCTTCAAACTCTGCCCCCCTCCACTTTCACGGGAGAATATCAAACTCAACCCCTTCTCACTGCTCTCCTACAGGATGAGGTGTCCTCTCTTCTGTCTCAGGGCACCATAGAAGTCCCAACATCTCAATAGGGAATGGGCTTCTGCTCTCTGTACTTTCTCATTCCACCTGGTCTTCCGCGCAAACCTTCGCAGCGCACTACTGTCTGGAGGAGACCTCCCAGAGTGATAGTGCCTTTGGCCAGGCATTACTCTGCCAGTTCTTTGGGGAATAATGCAGCTCCTTCCCTCCAGCCCTCTGTGTCCAGGCTACCTGGGTAGGGATTGCATCCTTGATGCTGATGCTGCAGTATCAGAGTTCCAGCCAATCAGCACCCCCTGCTGCCCTTTACGGTCTGCTTTTTGGATTGCCCGTGGTTTTTACAGGTTTTTTCAGTGGCCTATAGCTAGGGAGTCCATATGTGAAAATTGATTTCCTGCTTGTTCCCAGAGAAAGCATAGTTACTCACCTGTATTAGGTGTTCTCTGGGGACAGCAGGAATCAGTCCTCAGAACCCTCCCTTCTCCCCTTGGAGTTGTTTTTCAGTTTTCATTTTTGCAGTCTTGTGCTATGATATTATACTGAGGCAAGATGACAGTTTTGAGTGGGAAGGTGACTGTGCATGCGTCGCATAGCTCCCAAAAGCTTTCTTTGAAAGCTGGGGAGTGGATCCATGTGGACTTTGTCAGTGCCAACATCACCCATTTGTGAGGACTGATTCCTGTTGTTCCCAGAGAACATCTGTTACAGATGAGTAACTACGTTTTATAAGGGCACATAGGCACTTATATGGTCTTTATAAAATAGACACCTTTTTGGGTTTCTTACATAGGTGCCTTGAAAAAAAAATAGTACATGCACTGTGCACAGTAAGGGGATGTATTCTTGGCAGTGGGACTTGAAACCGCTTGTCTTTTTGAATTTTCAAAAGTATGTACATATTTGTAGGAAAAGTAAGTCTACCTGCACAAAAGAGTAGCTGTAAATGTGCGTGTGGTTTTTTTTTTCTTCCATGGGCCAGTTTCATAGTGAAAGTACATGCATAATCTTAGTTGTAAAAATTAGTGCAAAGCCTGTGGGTAAAAAAGGAGTACTACTACTATTACAACTACTACTGAGCATTTGTATAGCGCTACAAAATGTATGCAGCACTGCACAGACATGTAAGAGACAGTCCCTGCTCATTGGAGCTTATAATCTAGTCAAGACAGACAACACAAGGGAAACACAAGGAGATCAGGTGTCTCAAGATCCGAAAGCAGCAGCAAAAAGGTGAGTTTTCAGCCTGGATTTGAAAAGGGTCAGACAAAGGCGCCTGACGTACAGATTGAGATAGTTTGTTCTAGGCGTAAGCCAGGTGAAAGGCGTAGTCTGGAGTTAGCAATAGAAGAGAAGGGCACAGATAGAAGCAATTTGCCAGAAGAGTGGAGTTCCCGAGGGGGGGTGTAGCGAGGTATAAGAGAGGAAAGGTAGTGAGGAGCTGCAGAATGAATGCACTTATAGGTCAGCAGGAGAAGTTTGAACTTGATGCAGAAATGGATAGGGAGCCAATGAAGTGACTTGAGAAGAGGGGTAATATGAGCATGATGAAGCTGGCGGAAGATTAACCGCGCAGCAGAGTGTTGAACAGATTGAAGGGTATAGAGATGATTCAAAGGGAGACCGTCAAGGAGTAGGTTACAATAGTGAAAACGAAAGGTGATTAAGGCGTGGGTAAGTGTCTTAGTAGTGTGTTCAGAAAGGAATGGGTGGATTTTGTTGTTGATACAGAGAGAGAAATGCCAGGTCTTAGCTATCAGATGGATGTGTGTGGAAAAGGAGAGAGAGGAGTCAAACAACCCCAAGGTTGCGAGTTGAAGAAACAGGAAGGAGTAAAGAATTGTCCACAGAGACTGAGAAAGGAGGAAGAGGGGAGGATGTTTCAGAGGGAAAAATAAGAAATTCAGTTTTGGTCATGTTCAATTTCTAGCAGTGGTGAGACATCCAAGCAGCAACATCAGAAAGGCAGGCAGAGATCTGCGTCTGGATTGCTGGAGAAATTTCAGGTGTAGAGAGGTAGATCTGGGAGTCATCAGCATAAAGATGGTACTGAAAGCCATGGGAAGAGAAGAGCGCACCAAGGGACTGGATATATAGAGAGAAAAGGAGTCTACCCAAGACAGATCCTTGGGGTACACCAACTGAGAGCGGGATATCAGCAGAAGAGGATCCTCCAGAACAAACACTGAGAGTGATGGGAGAAGTAAGAGGAGAACCAGGATAGTACAGAGCCTTTAAAACCTAGTGAGGACTGGATATCAAGGAGAAGGTTGTGGTCAGCGGTGTCAAAAGCAGAAGAGAGGTCAAGAAGGATGAGGACAGAGTAAAGACCCTTGGATTTTGCCAGGAACAAGTCACTGGAGATTTTGGTAAGAGCTGTTTCAGTAGAGTGTACAGGATGAAAGCCAGATTGTAAAGGATCCAGAAGGGCTTTTGAGAGGAGAGAAAGTCAAAGCAAAGGCTGTGAACCGCACTCTCAAGTAGTTTAGAAACGAAGGGGAGGAAGTAGATGGGCCGATAATTAGAAGGACAGATAGGATCAAGTGAGGGTTTTTTGAGGAGAGGTGTAACTATATCATGCTTGAAGGCTGCAGGGACAATTGCAGTGGAGAGCGATAGGTTGAGAATATGAGAGATGGAAAGGGACAACAGTGGAGGATATGGGGATTAGAAGACGGGTGGGGATAGGATCAGAGGAACAAGTAGTGAGTTTGGAGGAAGAAAGAAGGTGTGTAGTTTCCTCTTCAGAGATCACAGAAAAGGAAGAAAGGGTAGCAGAGGTGGAGGGGGAAAGTTGGGAGTGAAGAGGTGAAGGAGGGGAAGTAGCTGACTTTGTGAGGAATTGGAGGGTGATCTTGTGAATTTTGTCATGGAAATAGCCAGGGTTTGGGCAGAAAAGTAGGGAGGGGTCAGAGGCGGAGGCACCTTGAGGAGAGAGCTGAGAGTAGTAAAGAGACTGAGTGTCAGAGGCAAGAGAGTTAGTCAGATGGACTTGGCACAAGACTATTATGGTTGACTGGAAAGAGGCAAGCATGAATTTGAAGTGTAGAAAGTCTGCAAGGAAGCAGGATTTGAGCGAAGCACGCTCAGCTGAATGGGCACAGGAATGTAGATAGCGGGTAGTGAATGAAAGCCAGGGCTGTGGTGCAGTACGCCTCACAGGACGTGGCATGGGCAGAGCGAGAGCATCCAGAGCAGAAGAAAGTGCAGCGTTATAGGAAGCTTCTGCCTCGTCAACAGACTTAGATGACATAGTGGAGGAAAGAAGAGATGAAACAGTGGAGGAGTAAACCAAAGGGTCAATAGCATGAAGATTTTTGAAGAGGTTGAAGGAGACAGGACAAAGTTGAGGTGGCAGGAGATGAAGAGGGAAGCTTAGCAGGTGATGGTCAGATAAGGGAAGAACTAAGTTTGAGGGTAAGCAATTAGAGAAAAATACAAGGTCAAGGCAGTGGCCATGCTGGTGAATGGAGGCAGTAGAGTAAAGCTGGAGGCTGAATGAGGAGGTAAGGGAAAGGGAAAGGAGCTTTAAAGCATAAGGATCAGAGGGGTTATCAATATGAATGTTAAAATCCCAGAGAATTAAGAGTGGGGGAAGAGGAATCCAGAAAGAAGGAAAGCCACTAGTCAAAGTCAGTGAGAAAGGTAGAAGTAGGCTTGTCAGGAGGTCGATAAATAACAGCTACTCGGAGAGGTAGTGGAGTGAAAAGGTGGATGGACAGGAGGGAAAGGAGTTGAGACTGAGGCAGCAGGAGAGGTTGTAATTGGCAGGAAGGAGAAAGTAGAAGCCCACCACCACCACGGCAAATGGGATGAGGCGTGTTGGAGAACTGATAACCACCATGACAGAGAGCAGCGACAGATGCTGTGTCTTCTGGGAGGAGCCAGATCTCAGTTAGAATAAGAAGATAGAGAGCATTAGAGATAAAGAGATTATGAGTAAAAGCAAGTTTATTTGAGATGGCGTGTGTGTTCCACAAGGCACATGAGAAAGGGAGAGAGGAAGGGGAAAGGAGAGGGATATAAATAAGATTAGAGGTGTTGCGTGAAGATCTCTTCTCAGAGTGTGACAAAAGTCTAGGAGGGCCAGGGTTGGGGTGGAGAGAAGGAGTAGAAGAGTGTGGGGCAGAGAGGAGACAGTACGGCAGAAATGAGGGTGAGGTGTCTTAGAGAGAGAGAGTAGATGGCTGAATGAGGGAGAGAAAGTGGTGAAGCTCAAGAGCTGATGATAGAGTAGAGGACAGAATGGAAAGGAAAGGAGAATGGTAAAGAGGAGATAAGGAGGGGAGGAGTGAAGGTGTTAGTAGGAGGGGAGACAATTAAGGAGTATGAAGAATAGGGAGACAGAGTGATGAGGAGCCATAGAAGAGGGATGGAAAGGAGAACAGAGGCCAGAAGGGAATTAGGTGCACCTGTGAATAAGAGGGGTAATGAGCAGATGACAGCTATAAAGAGACTGAGAGCCATGGGGTAGTTGGGTAGAGGGGAGGTGGGATGGGGTATAAGTTATTCAGCTGAGAAAAGCTGAACAAAAGTGAAAAAAAGGTGCAATGAGGTAAGAGAGCACACTAACAATGATAGATAAATAAATAAATATATAGAGACAAACAGACATGACTCGCAGAAAGCAAGCAGAATTCACCTTTCCAGCAGAGCTTGCAATGAAGACTTCTCTTCCCAGAGGAGAAGCAGACAAACAGAGCTAAAGGGGCTATATAAGACCTAAGCAGGAGGGAGTGACTATAAAATTCATTTACTTGCATAAATCAGAGATTTATGCTTGGAAATGGCTTATAAAATTGTCCATCACAAAAGGATATACTACTTGGGCAAAGGAAATAATTCAATATGTATAAAAACAAGTTCAAAAGTGTACACTTGCAGTGGAACACAATGGTGCATTTTCTCCATTTGCAAAATCAGGCATGTGTGGGGGTTCATATGTGTGTTTCTTAGAAAGTGGTGGGGTGTGCATTCGTGTTGGTGTGTGTGTATGTATCATGGCGAGTGGGGAATGTGTGTATGTCTGTTTGTGTCATGATGTGTGTTGGGGCTACCTGTGTGTGTGTGTGCCATGGGGAGTGTCGGTGGCCACATGTGTGTGTCTGTGTCTGGAGTATCAGGGGCTGCATGTGGTAGGGAGCACTGTTCCCTCTAAGCTGTGCGCGTGTGCGCGCGCGCACACCTCGCCGAGCGAGTGCACATACTTTACAACAGAGTGCACAAAAATTGCAGCTCTGATTCTGATAGAAAACAACACAGATGTCTTAAAATTTAAAAGTTATGATTATAATTACTAGAAATTTCCCGCTTCATTTAGTAATCGTCTATTTTCATTTAATTTGATTAAAATCAATGTGGTGTACATACTGTATTCTGACGTGTAGTCAAATTTTAAAGTAAAGAACTCCGAGTGTCGTTATGTGGCGCACAAAAATTTAACCTTCCTTCAAAAGCTGCATGCAGCCTAAAGAAAATTAGAGGGAACATTGGTAGGGAGCTGTGTGTATGCAAATGCATTTGCGGCTGAGTATGTGCATGTGAGTGGGTGTGTTGGAGGGGTGGCTCTATGTGTCTGTGTCGATGGTGTGTATGTGTGTGCACTTTCCCTGGTCTTCCTGCACCCACTCCTTCCTCCATTCTTGTCCTCTTTTCTACCCACCCATGCGCTCTCACTCCATTTTCTTCCCTTCTCTCTTAATGTATTCAGTCTTTTCTCCTTTAGCCCTGCCTCTTCCCTTATGCTCCACCCCCTTTCCTTATGCCTCACCCTTTTCTTTCCTTTTAATCCTGCCCCTTCTCTTAGGCTCCACCCCCTCACTCTCCTCTTCTCTCATGGCGCTTCTTCTCGGATGCCGGCGGGATCTGGGGATTTCATCGACCTTTGCAGGTCACAGCTTTACTCTTCTGGCCAGTGGGACCTGGGATCTCCCACTAACATTTCAGTGCTGCATCCCCGATCTTCGGGCTGATGGAACCCAGGATCTCTCGTTAACCTTAGCAGGCCGCAGCTCTGCTTTTCATATCATTGGAACAGACACTCCCACAGGCTCTTCATTCTGCTTGCTTGGGCAGTCGGGGGGGGGGTGTGGGGGGTGAGATGAATATACATGTGCAAAGAAACATAAACATGCATATGGACAGACAAATAATTGCCCAGACAGCTGAATCCTTGACTATAGGTGCTACGTTTAAGCATGATGTGCCTAATAAATAAATACAGTCTATTTATTATTGGTATTCAGTAGTAGCTCAATGTTAGTTACAATCGGGTACTTAGATTGTAAGCCCTCTGGGGACAGGGAAATACCTAAGTCTGTACCTGAGGCAGTGGAGGGTTAAGTGACTTGCCCAAGGTGATAAGGAGTGTCAAGTGGGATTTGAACCCTGTCTTTTTGGTTCCAGGCTCCTGCCCTAACCACTGGACTGCTACTCTTGCTTCTAGGAATGCCTCTGCTCATTGCAGATAAAGGACATGCAAAAATGGCATAAAGGGTATGCTATTACTCACATATACTCTGGGTAGTTTTATAATAACAAACAAATATTTGCCTCCACTCTAGATATAGCTGAAAAATATAGAATAACATTATCAAATAAAAACATCATTACTACAACCATGTTTTCCCTATTTGAACACTAAACCTGCGGGAAAAATATTCCCTGCTTGCCAAATGAGTAAACACATGTAGGAAAAAGCAAGCAATGCTAGGCAATAGAGTAAGGAATCTATAATTAAAGATTATCATTCCCTACAATAACTTTCTTGCGCACCTGGGGCCTGCAGGATGTGGTACAGTTAGAGAATCCAATGAAATTACCACAATAGTGTACCAAGGGTTAGGCTGTCATCACTTGGAACACGATTTGCAGTCTTGAATTTCTCATTTGAAGAAAAATACACCACTCTTGGCGAAGGGACGAAAAAGAGCAGGGAGAATTATTAGTTACCTACAGTGTATGATCTCAGCTGTGCTAACGGGCTGAAAGCTTTTTCTTTGGAAATGAGGCATATAAAAGGATTTCAATGTGGTGTATAAATATTTAGGTTTTCACCTCTTCCAGAGTGAAACAATGAAATACTGTGGGCCTGATTTATAAAAGCTTTTTTTTTCTAGTCACAGAATGAGAGCAAAAAGCCATTGCTTTATAAATGAAGACTATAAGTTGGAAGTTGGAGTTGATGTTTATTAGTGGTGCCTAGTGAAATCCTTTTATTGTTATAAATGAACACCAGCCCTGGTACATATTTTGGGCTCTGAGAAGCAGCTGTTATCACAGCTATCGACTGAACTTTTAAGAATGTCGACATACTTCCCTTTTTTTTTTCCAAACATCAAGCATACATTGCAAAATAATTCAAGTTCCTTAACTACACATCTCTAAACTAATATGTCCATACAGGCCTTTTTTTTTTGTAAAAGCACAAACTTACTGCCTCTACTTCTCAGTCCATAAGGTCTTCCATACTGCTGTAGTCTACAGACCTCCAACTCAAATCGAAGAGATAGATAACGAATTGATTATAGACATCGCCAAGATAGCCACAAAGGGGGAAGTGATCATATTGGGTGACTTTAATCTACCCAATGTGGATTGGATTACTCCTTCTGCAAATCTGGAAAGAAGCAAAAAAATTGTAGATGCTCTCCAAGATGCGTTACTTAGACAAATGGTGATGGAACCAACCAGGGAAAGCTCAACGCTGGATTTAGTGCTCACCAATGGTGATAGCGTGTCGAATGTCTGGGTGGGTGCCCCTGTGAGCAACAGCGATCATCACACAGTGTAGTTTCAGATAAAAGCCAAGGTGTAGTCCAAACATAGCAAGCTCAAAGTCCTAAACTTCAAAAACACTGACTTCAATAAAATGGCCGAGTACCTAAAGGAGGAGTTGACAGGGTGGAAGGGGATAAGGGAAGTGGAATTGCAATAGGCTAAACTAAAGGTGGCAATAAAAGGGGCAACATATAAATATGTAAGAAAAGTAAATAAAAACAAGAGGAGAAGGAAACCTACAGTATTTGTTTTTCTAAACCGCTACTGATCGCTGGAAGCAGCGGTATATAAATGTGTTCTAAATAAATAAATAAATAAAGAAGTGGCTGCTCAAAAAAAGGCAAAAAACACAGCTTTCGCAAAATTCAAAAGCTTGCAAACAGAGGAGCACAGAAATGAATACAGGATCAAACTCAAAAGAGACAAAAAGAGAAATAATGATAGCAAAATCAAAGGCAGAGGAAAAGATGGCTAAAGATGTTAAGTGTGGCGACAAAACTTTCTTCAGGTATATTTGGGAAAGGAAGATCAGAGGTGGCATTGCAGGACTCAGAAGTGCTGGGAACGGACTCGTGGAAAGTGACATTGAAAAAGCGAAATTGCCAAGCAAATACTTCTACTCTGTTTTTACTAAAGAAAATCCTGAAGAAGGACCACCTGTGACTCCCAAATATAAAAATGGGAATGAGGTAGATACCATACCATTCACAGAAGATGATGTATTAGAACAACTTGCAAAACTGAAAGTGGACAAGGCCATGGGACCGGATGGGATACATCCCAGGATACAGCAAGAGCTCAGAGAGGTTCTTGCAGGGCCATTAAAGGATGTTTTCAACAGATCCTTGGAAACAGGAGAGGTTCCTCAGGACTGGAGAATGGCTGATGTCGTACCTGTACACAAAAGTGGTGACTGGAGAGAAGTGTCAAACTACAGGCCCGTGAGCCTTACCTCGGTGGCAGGAAAAGTAATGGAGGCGCTCCTAAAGAGCGAATAGTGAACTTTCTCAAAACCAACAGGTTGCAAGATCCGAGGCAACATGGTTTTACTGAAGGATGATCTTGCCAAACAAATCTGATTGAGTTCTTTGACTGGGTGACCAGAGAACTAGATCAGGAGCATGTGATGGATGTCATCTACCTCGATTTCAGCAAAGCCTTTGATACTGTTCCTCATAGGAGGCTTATCTATAAACTCAGTAGTTTGGGGATGGGTCCCAAAGTGGTAAACTGGATCAGAAATTGGTTGACTGATAGACGACAGAAGGTGATGGTAAATGGAGCTCACTCGGATGAAAGGAAGGTAATTAGCGAGGTGCCCCAGGGTTCGGTCCTGGGCCCGGCACTGTTCAATGTATTTGTGAGTGATATTGCTGAAAGACTGAATGGAAAGGTCTGTTTTTTTGAAGATAACACAAAAATTTGCAACAGAGTGGAAACCCCCCCCCCCCCCGAGGGAGTGCTTAACATGAGAAAAGATCTACAAAAGCTGGAAGAATGGTCTAATGCTTAGCAATTAAGATTTAATGTAAAGAAGTGCAGTGTTATGCATTTGGGTAGCTGAAATCCAAGGGAAATGTACGTGATGGGGGGCGAGAGGTTGGTGTGCACGGATCAGGAGAAAGACCTTGGTGTGATTATTTCTGTAGATATCAAGGTGGCAAAACAGTGCGACAAGGCGGTGGCAAAAGCCAGGAGGATGTTGGGCTGCATACGAAGACGAATTACCAGCAGAAAGGAAGAGGTACTAATGCCAGTGTATAAGTCACTGGTGAGGCCTCACTTGGAATACTGTGTTCAGTTTTGGAGACCATATCTTGCAAAGGATGTAAAAAGAATGGAAACTGTTCAGAGGAAGGCAACCAAAATGATTTGGAGCCTGCATCAGAAGCTTTATGAGAAGAGACTTGAAGACCTAAATATGTACACTTTGGAGGAGAGGAGGGATAGGGGAGATATGATTCAGACCTTTAAATACTTAAAGAGAAATAATGAACAAACAAACCTCTTCCAAAGACTGGGAAGCTGTAAAACTAGAGGGCATAGCATGAAGCTGCAAGGTGGTAAATTGAAAGG
The DNA here is from genome assembly GCA_033557465.1 of Ichthyophis bannanicus. NCBI lineage: Eukaryota > Metazoa > Chordata > Amphibia > Gymnophiona > Ichthyophiidae > Ichthyophis > Ichthyophis bannanicus. Next base: position 458,235,278 of record CM066033.1, read on the forward strand.
CAATGTCAGGAAATACTTTTTCACTGAAAGGATGGTGGATGCTTGGAATGCCCTCCCGATGGAAGTGGTGGGGGCAAACACAGTGACGGATTTCAAAATGGCATGGGACAGACACAGTGGATCCCTTTACAGAAACAGAATAAAATCAAAATAAACTGAACCATCTAATTTCTCAACAAACAGGGGTGTTCAAATGGAGTGGTGGGTTCACCCCTAAACAAAGACGTGGGGAGGGGTGGCCTACAAAGACTCCTGGTAGGTGCACCCCTAAACAAAGACACGGGGAGGGGTGCACCTATTCCTGTCATCTTATTGGGCAGATTAGATGGACTATACTGGTCTTTATCTGCCGTCATTTACTATGTTACTATAATTACATTAGGGACAACTGTATGTCAGAAATAAAGCCACTTTAAAAATAACAGCTCATTGTGAATGTTACAATGCTCACCATCTCTGATAGTATCTGTGATGAAGTGAGGTACCATTGGCTAAAGAAAGATCAACTATGAGACCATACAGAAAGAAGTAAAGGAGAAAAACACCAGAATGACATTGATAAAGGTGTCAGTTCCAAGTGACGACTCTGTGAATTGCATTGAGAGGGAGAAAATCTTCAAGTACCAAGAAATGTAGTTGGAGAACAATAAAATGTGGCAAAAAGATATCGTTATTTCCCATTGTGTTATGTGCCACAGGTTTAATTAAGAGGAACTTCCAAGAAAACCTTGATAAATTTCCTATACAATATCTTATTAACTCCAGAGGGAGGTTCTCTTGGCACGATGCAAGTAAATTTAAGAGACTGAGATCATACTCCGCATACCCTGGCTTAGAAGTGAGGTTCATGACATGGTATGTGCAAAACTCAACCATTTGGAGAAATTGCCCCAAAAGAAGCGGTGACATGCAGGATACTTCAAGTACTTTTCAGCTCTGGTCTTTTGAGGTCCTGTTTTCATTAAGCACTAAGGATGTAATTTTATAAAGTATAAATGGGCACATATGCGTGTCAATAGCCTTTTATAAAATGCCGACCAGCGTAAAAGGTATATGTTTTGTCACGATGGCGTATACTTTGCCAGTAGGTTGTGCACAATAGTGAAGTTTGAACAGAACATGCCGTTATAAAATTGCCTTAATATGGATGCTTGAAAGCATACTTAAACTGCGCCTTATAAAATTACCTTTTGATGACTAACAGCACCACAATGAATGTGATTGCATAACTGGCCCCTGTACATATAATTTTTAGAGCGTCTAAGGGTGTAGGCAGGCATCTTGTGTAATGCCTCTTGGTACAGACACCACCACGTACTGTAGATAGCACAGAAAAGAGTGTGTGTGTTCAGGGAGTGAGGAGCCGATACATGGTGTAATGGGGAAGAGACATCCTGTGATATGGAAACAGAGGAACCTGAGTGCAGTAGGGCTATTTCTGGTAGGAAGGATAAGCTCAGGACACTCAGTTGCCAGGAGCAACACAAACAATCCCAGCCACGAGGGCAGGAACCCCGCCCAGCTAACAAACAATCCCCATCTCCTGGTCCTGATAGCTTTCACCTGGGAGGGGGAAGGGCTAGATTAGCTCCCAAGCAAACGTATAAGAATTGTTCATTAGAGTTTGAGAACAGAAGGAGCAAAGGGAACAGCAAGGAGAGAAAGAACAGGGAAGACTGAGGAGAACAGAACCAGCTGGAAAGTTTGTGCAAGCTGAGGTCTGGCTCTTGGAAGCAGCGTCTGTCCCAGTGTGAAAGGAAAATGTATGTAAGTGATTCAGTAGATTCTGATTCTGAATGTGAGAGAGAGAGACAGAAAGCAGCTGACAGGAATAACTGGAGGAGCAGGGCACAAAAACCTTTTGACCAAACCTCCAGGCATTTATCCTATGGTGAAGGCATTCAAAGGGAGAAGTTACCAGTGAGGATAGCTGGGAAGCAATTACAAGCTCCAAGGAGTGAAAGATATACAGTGCAAGACATTTGTATGTCAGAAGAAGAGGGTGAGCAGCCAGAACACAGAGAAAAACCTCTGAGGTTTAAACCCCATCCTGAGAGAGCTGTGCACGGACTTTCTCCTGACTCAAAGCCAGAAGGTAGGCTGTATAATCCTGGTAAAAGTAGTTATAAGAATTTCTCTCATAAGAACTATAAAGAATATGACTCTCCTCTAAGCTATGCCAAGAGATATAGTAAAGCTAATCCTTACCTCATAGAGGCAATGATAGAGAAGCCTCTGGAACAGACAGCAGAGAATAATCTGGAAACGTTGGATACAAGGCAGAAGTTGTATTCAACTGATAGCCAGCATGAGTCAATGCTAATTGATCCCCCAGATGAACAGTTGTCTGATACTCAAATGGATTGTACATTAACAGTTACAAATGATAGGATTTCACTGTGCTGAGCCAGATATCCTGAAGAAGCTGGTCAACTGGCAGTTGAGAAACACAGGACCTTATTTCCTAATACCAAGGGACTGTATGCAATGAATACCGTACCATTTGTGATTTAAGTTGGAAGCTGTTATAAGTTATTTTTCCTACCTTGTGCCAGAGTGTATGGCTTTCTGTTCCTATGTTAATTTGTGTTTGAATCCGCCCCGGGAGGGGAATTAAAAGCCTGTCTTTGCCTGAACCACTCGATTCACGACTACAACTTATTGAAAAGGTCCACAACTACACCCTTAACCTTTCAATAAAAGGTCTCCAGGCTACCTAACCCGTATGCTGAAGCTACGGGCGGACTACTGGTGACAATGGGTAAGCAAGAGTTGCACACTTGGGCATCCTGAATTGGGAGCAGTTGTAGTCTGTGAGATGGCAAGAATGACAGGCAGACCCAAATCAGAAAATCTGAGCAAAATGGGCTAAAATCAGTTTATATGGAGGATTTACAACTGTCAAAATTGATTTGTGTCTATATGGAAGAACAGAAAGGATAAAATAAAGTACATCAACCAGATAACAAGAAACACATATAGGACTTTGTATACTAATTTGCATTAACCAGTTAAAATACATTAAATTGGTGCTTCTCAATCAGTATGCCTTGGTGCTGATATCCAGAGATGTGGCTAGGCCTGGTTCTATGAGATGTTTGCCCCATCTCAACTGGGCAGCATCCATGAAAATAGCCATTTGGTTCCTGTTCAAGCCCCATCTTTCCCAAGTAGACCACAGAGACCAGGATAGTGCAGGCTTGGAGCAGATAGAGCAAAGAAGAGCTAGTCTGCCTCTTAATCCACCCCTTCCGTCCTGGAAATCTGGGACAGCAAGAGAGGAGTGTGACTGACTGCAGCATACATGCCGGATTAAAATAGAGTTCTTACTCTCCAAATCCCTTTCTCCTCTATCCTAGATGTAGGAAAATAATGTTAATTTTTAGGTTAGCGATTGTAATGTGATCTGGTAGCTGTAAACTCCCTGGCGTAAGCTAGATGTTCTAGAATCCAGGGCAAAAGCTCTAACTTGAACCTATCTCCTACACAGAATTTACATGTTGAGAATAGTTCGTGTTAGCTAATCTGATTTTTCTCGTGTATAATTAATTGTCTTGTAGGCAGGACATACCTCTACCAGCCCTGAGGCTTTTGTATTGAACCCAAAAATATTTTGTAGTAGCAAACTGAATGTACTTATAGGTATAATGTGAAAATAATTATTACAGTTTTTAAGAGAGAGGGTCCACTGGACTCCCTTCATCCTACCCAGCAAACTACATTACCCCCCTCCCATTGGAAGAATTGCAGCACTTATGGGAGCAATTTCTCCAAATTAGTTAGTTTTGTGCATACCATGGCAGTGATGAATCTTCTAAAGCCAGGGTATGTGAAGGAGTCTTACCTGTGTGCCTCCTCTGCTGGCTTCAGTCTGGTGTCTGAATGCATGGAACCCTGTCATCTCACATAACCTGCTGACCTCATAATCTGGCAGAATGAGGCAATGCAATGTGTGCCTTTGAGTCAGTCCTGACTCCTGGCGACCCAGAAGCTCCTGGATAGAGTAGCCTAGTGGTTAGAACACTGGCTTGGTAACTAAGCAACCAGGGTTCGATTCCCACTAGCACTCCTTGTGGCCTTGGGCAAGTCACTTAACCCTCCATTGCCTCGGAAGAAAGGCCTGGCAATCTACTTCCGGTGACACTGCCAAGAAAACCCAGGAGCTTCTGGGTCGCCAGGAGTCAGGACTGACTCAAAGGCACACATTGCATTGCCTCATTCTGCCAGATTATGAGGTCAGCAGGTTATGTGAGATGACAGGGTTCCATGCATTCAGACACCAGACTAAAATTGGAAGCCCTTCACTTGTCAGATGTACATAGTACTGTACAGCAGGGGCATATCAAAACAATCTACTGCCTGAGGTGAGAGATGAACTGGTGCTCCCCCCCCCCCCCCTCAGCACCCAAAATGGAGGGGCTTCCCCAAAGCTCTAGTCAGGAACCAGGAAGTCCCCTCACTCATTCAAGTGGTTGCCCCAAGAATAAATAAAGCAGTATATTCCCAGGCTATATATATATTTTTAAAAGCTTTGCAATGCTGTTTAAATTGGAACAATTTTTGCTGCATGCAATTATGTAGCCTGGGAATCTAATTTATTTATTTAACATTTCTTATATACCGCCTTTCATGATATCAAGGTGGTTTACATTGAACAAACTGAAATTACATTGAACAGGGCATTATAACTTGGGGATAACTATTTTACAGGGAACATGGGCTATGGAGGGTTAAGTGGCTTGCCCAAGACCACAAGGAGCACTTGTGGGACTAGAAACCCCAGTCCTTCTGGCCCAAGGTTGCTGTCCTCTAGTGGGATTTGATATGCGCAGATGTTGAATGCATGCAGCTGTGACATACCATACACCGTTAAGCACTCCCAGAGAGTGTGTGTGGTGGGGAAGGCTGGGTGGAAATAAGTATGAACAACAGTTTGGAGGGGCAGAAGTCTGTTGATCCCCATTGGAGACGTGCCACTTACCATTCATCTCATTTGAGTAAGGGAGGATCCAATGAGAAAAGCGATAGTGTAATCATTTAAACCAATTTGATTTACCAGTTTTGGAAATGCATAGCCTCCTGTATTCTGGATGCCTATGGATGGGCAATTGGCGAGCATTGCCAGCTGGTTACTCAGAATAGGCTCATATCAGCCCTTGGGTGCTAGAGGTCCTGAAATCGGGGTAGACTCTAGAGTTTGCAGAGCCTCTCTGCTCTGCCTTTGCGGAATCTCCTTGTGACTCCTGGCCCAAGAGAGCGGCAGTTGAGGAGATTATTTGGTGTCTTCTGCTGTTGCAGACTATTAGAACATAGAAACATAGAAATATGATGACAGAAAAAGACCACATGGCCTATCTAGTCTGTCCTTCCATATCAACAATTTCAACAATTACAACAGTCCCCTTTTTACCTTTAGAGATCCTCTGTGTTTGTCTCATGCTTTTTGGAATTCAGTTACTGTCCTCATCTCTACCACCTCCACTGGGAGACTATTCCACGGATCCACTACTCTTTCCGTAAAGAAATATTTCCGCATATCACTCCTGAATCTATCTCCCTTCACTCTCATCCCATGTCCCCTCGTAGCAGAACTTGCTTTCAATTGAAAGAGGCTCTCCCCCTGAACAATTATGCCACGGAGGTATTTAAATATCTCAGTCATATCACCTCTATCCCGCCTTTCCTCTAAGGTGTACATATTAAGATCCTTCAGTCTGTCCTCATATGCTTTATAATGAAGACCACTAATCATTTTAGTAGCCACCCTCTGCACCGACCCCATCCTGTTCACATCTTTTTGAAGGTGTGGTCTCCAGAATTGCACACTATACTCCAAATGAGGTCGCACCAAAGACTTATACAGAGGCATTATCACCTCCTTTTTTTCTGCTAGCCATTCCTCTCCGTATGCACCCAAGCATCCTTTTAGCTTTTGCCATCGCCTTTTCTACCTGTTTAGCTACTGTAGGGATGGACAGATAAAGGGATACCAGAATCCCCAATATGTAATTGAAGATGGATGAATTTCTTGATACAAAATGTGTTTAGAAGTTTGACTTTTCACCTACTTCCTTCTAAATAGAATAGGATGTCATGGTCATGGGTTCTGTGTAACCGTCTTTAAAATAGATGGAACAGTGTTAACGCAAGCAAAAAGAACATAGGCTATGAACTGTGCAACCATAGTTCATTGTACAGTCAACTGGAAGTCCCTGCTGACACAACATAATTTTTGCAACTTTTGCAATTATAAATTTCATCTAATATACTGTAATCAGATCTTACTCTGTAAAAAGAACTTTGGCGACACCTTGTGTTATTTCATGGTTATAATAAATGATTGTTACTTCCTCTTTTTCTCTAATAAAAAGAGAGCTTTTTGGAGGAGGACTTTGAATTCAATAAGCCTGGAATTATGCCTGTTCATAGTCCGCTTATTGTCTTCCCTCTGAGCTCAAAGAAAATAGCACTTTGTGTGTGTGTGATTGTGTTCTGTATTACTCTCTGTCTCTGTCTCTCACTACTGATGGACCAGAGACCTAAAGAGCCGTGGTATTGTGGTCAGATCATGGAGTTTTCTTCAGCTACTTTAAGATCATCAGACACAACCACGCCTAGGTCCCGCTCTTCTTTAGCTCTTCTTCTATTGCACTTGTGGTCCCCCAGGGTTGAGAGTGGTATTCTTCCTTCTTGGTACAAAAAAAAGAATCTGATCCCAACCCTTTTGGGCCTGCAGGCAGTCTATGCCAAGCTAAGGAATCCCCAGTTCCACTTGGAAACCCTCATGCCATACTGGGTCAGCCCAAGGTCCTTCAAGCCCAGTTTTCTTTTTCCAACAGTGGCCAATCCAGGTCACAAGTACCTGGCAGGTTCCCAAAAAGGCATACAGGTTCCACAATGCTCGTCCTGGAGTAAGCAGTGGTTTTCCTGGGTCCTCTTTAATAATGGTTTATGGGCCTTTCCTCCAGGAACTTGTCCAAACCTTTCTTAAACCTAGCTGCACCAACAGCTTTTACTACATCCTCCGGTAATGAATTCCAGAGTTTGATTACGCATTGAGTAAAAAAAAAAGTATTTTCTCTTATTAGTCTTAAATGGGTTGCATTGTAGCTTCATTGTTTGTCCTCTAGTCTTTCTACTTTTTGATGGTATAAACCAGTGGTCCCCAACCCAGTCCTATGGGGCCCACCGGCCAGTCAGGTTTTCGGGATATCCCTAATGACTATGCATGAGATATATATGCATTAGAGATATCCTGCCAACCTGACTGGTTTGTGGCCCTCCAGGGCTGGATTTGGAGACCCCTGCCTTACACCTCTGTCATTTAAGATTGTGAGTGGGCAAGGTACAGATGTCCTAGACATCGAAAGGGTATATAGAATGTGTCACATTCCTCCTCGATTCTCACCACCACCAAAAATTTTTTGGTGGTGGTGAGAAGTGAGGAGGACTGTGACAAATTCTATCTAACCTTTTTGATGTCTTGGATGCCATTTGGACGTCCAATCTTCCAATTTATCAGGATCCTCTTGCAATTTTTCACAATCCTCTTGGGTTTTAACAACTTTGAATAATTTTGTGCCATCTGCAGATTTGATTACCTCACTTGTTATTCCCATTTCCAGGTCATTTACGAATACCTTCACGATATCTGTTAAAATGTAAATAGTTTTCCCCTAGTTGAAGCCCATGTTACGCTCCCTGTTCTTTGTAAACTTAAGACAGGTTTTATCTGTCTGAGTAAAATTTTGTTGTATGGAAACCGCACTGATGACAAAGAGCGCGGTATATAAGAACTGTTAAATAAATAAATGTTAAAAAAAGCAGCAGACCCAGCACAGATCCCTGGGGTACTCCACTATTCACCTTTCTCCAATAGGAAAATGGGCCATTTAGCCTTTCTTTCAGCTTTCTGTCTTTTAACCAGTTCCTGATCCACAATACTACACTGCCTCCAATCCCATGACTTTTTAATTTTTCCAAGAGTCTCATGAGGGACCTTGTCAAAGGCTTTCTGAAAATCCAAATACACAATATCAGGGGTTGCCAAAAACCAGTCCTGGTGCACCTCAATCCTAATGAATATTTATGAGATATGTGCATACAGTGGGAGGCAATGGATGCAAATATACCTCATGAATATTCATTAGGGACATCCTGAATACCAGGCTGGATTTAGTGCACCAGGATTAGAGCTGGTCACCCCTGCACTATTTCAACCGGCTCATCTTTGTCTACTTGTTTATTCATAACTTCAAAAAAATATAACAAGACTTTCCTTGGCTAAATCCATGTTGGCTTTCTCCCATTAAACTATGGCTATCTACATATTCAGTAATTTTGTTCTTTATAATGGTTTCTACCATTTTGCCCGGTACTGACCTCAGGCTCACTGGTCTGTAGTTTCATGGATCACCCCTGGAACCCTTTTTAAAAATTGGAGTTACATTGGCCATTCTCCAATCCTCAGGTACTATTGATGATTTTAATGATAGTTCACAGATTACTAATAGTAGATCTGCCATCTCATATTTCAGTTCTTTGAACACCCTTGGATGTATACAGTCTGGTCCAGGTGATTTGCTACTCTTTATGAAACAGTTGTAATACGTCTCCTGGCTTATCAATATTTCTTTCAATTCTTCCGCTACGTCACCTTTAGATAACATTTCAGGCATGGGTAACTTCCCTACATCTTCTTCAGTAAAGACCGAAGCAAAGAATTCATTCAGTCTCTCCGGCCTTATCTTCCCTTAGAGTCCTTTTTATACCTCTATCATCCAATGATCCAACTGGCTCTCTCACAGGTTTTTTGCTATGAATGTACTTGAAAAAGTTTTTATTATGCATTTTTGCTTCCACAGCAAGCTTCTTTTCAAATTCTTTCTTTGCCTGCCTTATTTAATGCCTTGCATCTAATTTGCCAATGCTTATGTTGTTTCTGGTGTTCATTAGGCTCATTTTATATTTCCTGAAGGATGCTTTTTTGGCAACAGCCTCTGTGACCTCTCCTTTAAACCATGCTGGAAGTTTTTTGGCCTTCCTTCCACTTTTCTTATAGTGTGGAATACATCTGGTTTGGGCTTCCTAGATAATACTTTTAAATGATGCCCATGCTTGATGTAAATCTTTAACCTTTACATCTGCTCCTTATAGTTTTTTCTTAACTAATTTTGTCATTTTATAGTAGTCTCCCTTTTGAAAGTTAAAAGGTAGTACTGTGGATTTCCTTGCCATCTTTCCTCCATTTATTAAATCAAATGCAATCATGCTATGATCACTGTTGCCAAGTGGCCCCAAAACTCTGATCTCTTACACCAGATTTTATGTTCCACTAAGGACTGGGTCCAAAATAGCTTCCCCTCTTGTTGGTTCATGAACCAACTGCTCCAAGAAACAGTCATTTATTTCATCTAGAAACTTTATCTCTCTAGCATGTCCTTCTGTGACATTGATCCAGTCAATACTGGGGTAATTGAAATCACCCATTATTACTGTGTTGTAAGTTTTGTTAGCTTCCCTGATTTCTTTTAGCATGTCGTCATCCATCTGTTCATTCTATCCATAGAGATTCTATAGTGTAATTTATTTCCTACAAAACTTTAATTCTATGTGACTCAGTGTTTTCTCTAACATAGAGGGCAACCCCTCCACCTATTTGATCTATCCTATCATTGCGATATAGTTTGTACCCAGGTATCACCGTGTCACATTGGTTGTCTTCCTTCCACCAAGTCTTTGAAATGCCAATCATATCTAACCTTTAATTTTGTGCTGTATATTCTAGCTCTCCCATCTTATTTTTTTAGACTTCTACATTTGCATACAGGCATTTTAGAGGTTGTATTTTATTCATATTAATCTGGTTGTCAGGTGATAGATGTAATTTGGAATCTTTTGTCTTTGTACTGAAAGACATAGTAACATAGTAAATGACGGCAGATAAAGACCAGTATGTTCCATCTGGTCTGCCCAGTAAGATGGCAGGAGTAGGTGCACCTGCCACTCTGTGCAGGCACCCCTCCCCATGTCTTTGTTTAGAAGTGAACACACCGCTCCATGTAGGACACCCCTATTTGAGAAATTAGATGGTTCAATTTATTTTGATTTTATCTTGTTTCTGTAAAGGGATCCACTGTGTCTCTCCCATGCCATTTTGAATTCCGTCACTGTGTTTGCCCCCACCACTTCCATCGGGAGGGCATTCCAAGCATCCACCACCCTTTCAGTGAAGAAGTATTTCCTGACATTGCCTTTCAATTTACCACCTTGCAGCTTCATGTTATGCCTTCTAGCTTTACAGCTTCCCCGTCTTTGGAAGAGGTTTGTTTGTTCATTAATACTCTTAAAGTATTTAAAGGTCTGAATCATATCTCCCCTATCCCTCCTCTCCTCCCCTCCAAAGTGTACATATTTAGGTCTTCAGGTCTCTTCTCAAGGCTTCTGACACAGGCTCCAAATCATTTTGGTTGCCTTCCTCTGAACAGTTTCCAGTCTTTTTACATCCTTTGCAAGTTATGGTCTCCAAAGCTGAACACAGTATTCCAAGTGAGGCCTCACCAGTGACTTATACAGTGGCATTAGTACCTCTTCCTTTCTGCTGGTAATTCCTCTTTGTATTTATTTATTTATTTATTTAACAAGAGCTTATATACCGCTACCTTCCAGAAAAGATCAGGTGCGGTTTACAATATAACAATTTTAAACAGGGTAAACATTCTGTTTTTTACATGGAACATAGGAAACTGTAGTATACATTACAATAAACCTTTTAAACAAGATAAACATAAACATAAACTTTGGTTATACATTAACAATTCTACTTGTGATATCAACTATGTACAGATCAAATAACTATAAGCAAAGGTTTGATTCTCCATTGATTTAAATTAGTATTACATGTTTAATTTCCTATTATATATAGGGTAAGGTTTGAAGAAAGAGTGGTTCTTTAGATGTCTTAATGATAGTGATAGTCTTATTTGAAAGTTAAAATAACTTATTTTAGGTATGCAGCCCAACATCCTCCTGGCTTTTGCCACCACCTTGTCGCACTGTTTTGCCACCTTGAGATCTTCAGAAATAATCACACCAAGGTCTTTCTCCTGATTCGTGCTCACCAACCTCTCGCCCCCATCGCGTACATTTCCCTTGGATTTCTGCTACCCAAGTGCATGACACTCAATTCTTTGCATTAAATCTTAATTGCCAAGCATTAGACCATTCTTCCATGTTTTGTAGATCTTTCCTCATGTTAAGCACTCCCTTGGGGGAGTCCACTCTGTTGCAAATTTTCGTGTCCTCTGCAAAAAAACAGACTTTTCCATTCAGTCTTTCAGCAATATCACTCACAAATACATTGAACAGTGCTGGGCCCAGGACCGAACCCTGGAGCACCCCGCTAATCACCTTCCTTTCATCCGAGTGAGCTCCATTTACCATCACCTTCTGCCGTCTGTCAGTCAATTTCTGATCCAGTTTACCACCTTGGGACCCATCCCCACACTACTGAGTTTATTGATAAGCCTCCTATGAGGAACAGTATCAAAGGCTTTGCTGAAATCCAGGTAGATGACATCCATTGTATGCCCCTGATCTAGTTCTCTGGTCACCCAGTCGAAGAACTCAATCAGATTTGTTTGGCAAGATCGTCCTTCAGTAAAACCATGTTGCCTCGGATCTTGCAACCTTTTGGTTTCGAGAGAGTCCACTATTCACTATTTCAGGAGCGCCTCCATTACTTTTCCCACCACCGAGTTAAGGCTCACGGGCCTGTAGTTTGTCACTCCTTCCCTGTCACCACTTTTGTGTAGAAGTACCACATCAGCCATTCTCCAGTCCTGAGGAACTTCTCCTGTTTCCAAGGATCTGTTGAAAACATCCTTTAATGGCCCTGCAAGAATCTCTCTGAGCTCTTTCAGTATCCTGGGATGTATCCCATCCGGTCCCATGGCCTTGTCCACTTTCAGTTTTGCAAGTAGTTCTAACATATCTTCTGTGAATGGTGTTGTATCTACTTCATTCCCATTTTTATATTTGAGAGTCACAGGTGGTCCTTCTCCAGGATTTTCTTTAGTAAAAACAGAGCAGAAGTATTTGTTTAGCAATTTCACTTTTTCAATGTCACTTTCCACGAGTCCGTCCCAGCACTTCTGAGTCCTGCTATTCCACCTCTGATCTTCTTCCTGAAGAAAGTTTTGTCACCACACTTCACATCTTTAGCCATCTTTTCCTCTACCTTTGATTTTGCTTTCTTTAATTCTCTTTTTGTCTTTTAGTTTGATCCTGTATTCATTTCTGTGTTCCTCTGTTTGCAAGCTTTTGAATTTTGCGAAAGCTGTGTTTTTTGCCTTTATTTGAGCAGCCACTTCTTTGGAAAACCAAATATGTTTCCTTCTCCTCTTGTTTTTATTTACTTTTCTTAATATTTATCTGTTGCCCCTTTTATTGCCACCTTTAGTTTAGCCCATTGCAATTCCACTTCCCTTATCCCCTTCCACCCTGTCAACTCCTCCTTTAGGTACTTGGCCATTTTACTGAAGTCAGTGTTTTTGAAGTTTAGGACTTTGAGCTTGCTATGATTGGTCTGCACCTTGGCTTTTATCTCACAACCATGTGATGATCACTGCTGCTCACAGGTGCACTCACCGAGACATTCGACACGCTATCACCGTTGGTGAGCACTAAATCCTGCGTTGAGCTTTCCCTGGTTGGTTCCATCACCATTTGTCTAAGTAACGCATCTTGGAAAGTATCCACAATTTTTTTGCTTCTTTCCAGATTTGCAGAAGGAGTAATCCAATCCACATTGGGTAGATTAAAGTCACCCAATATGATCACTTCCCCCTTTGTGGTTATCTTGGCAATATCTATAATCAATTCGTTATCTATCTCTTCGATTTGAGACAGTGCCATCTCCTCTTTCCAACACAATCCAGAGCGCTTCTTCTTTTCCCCATGCCCCCTGCATTTCAGTAGCTTTAATATTGCTTTTCAGTATCAAAACATAAGTGACTGTTCATTCAACCTTTTGTAAGAGTTGTATCATCTTATAGTGACATTCTCTAGAGAAATTTCTCACCCAGCTGATCTCAGATAAACGCTAGCACCACGCTCCAGTTTCAACGAAACTTCAACTGTGTGCTGGTTCACATCAATGATCTGCTGTAAAGTTTTCTTCTTTTATATTTCAAATTAATATTCCAAATTTAAAAGGGTACTTAGCTTATGGGTATGTTCTCTTTTTCACCCAGTTTCAAGGTAATGCGGCAACACAACCCGCTAGTACACCTATTACTCCTTATCGAGAACAATCCCAGCGCCAATAATCCAGGTGCCTCGCGTTTCTCTATATCAGGTTCATCAGGGGATTCTTGGATACATTCTTAAGATCTAGAGAAACAAAATAACCAAGATGTTTAAACTCCTTCACCTCCATCTTGCCCAAGAACACAATGTTATACTCCATAGAACTGGAATGAAATTAAAATAGAATGAAGTGGAAATACCCTTAGATACCTTTTAAACAGTGCTGCCAACGTTTCTCTGTCTTCTTCTAAACAACGACTCATTGTGTCTTACTAGAGTCCCCAAAAAAACGCCGCGCATGCGGATAGGACCTATCTCAACCATCTTTATCATGTTTGAAACTGCTTTCACAACCACAGTGCCTTCTATGATTGGTCTATGCCCAATTAGTTTACATACACACTGACCAATCAATTTCCATGTTTAAACCTCCAGGTTGTACCGTGGCTAAGGTGTAAATCCACCATTGCTCTCTATACAACAGCAATTGCTCCCGGGTTTTACCCTGAGCTGCAGTTAACACCTCTTCAATGCACCAACAACGGAGTTGTTCGAAAGTATGGCCTTGTGTGATACAATGGTGAACTATTGGAGCTTCCACTTGCGAGCACCGCAATCTACTTTGGTGTTCCTTAACCCTTACTTTGAATGCACGAATGGTTTTCCCTATATATAAACGCTCACAAGGACAGCTAATAGCATAGACGACATATGTGGAATCGCAGGTTTGGCATGTTTTAACCGGTATTGCACTCCTTTGTAGGTGAAATCTGATCTCTCAACGGTAACTGCACAAACTGTGCAATGTCCACATTTTCTATGTCCTCTCTGTTCATTGTTGACGCTGAGGGGCTGCATTGCTCTAAGTTGCGTTGGACTCAAGTATTCTTTCAGGTTCTTGCCCCTCCTCCAAACACATCTCACCATTCAGTTTTGCATACCTGTTACAACCCACAGCAAACTGCTATGCTTCTTAATGATTTTCTGTATACTGAAACTCAGAGGAGAATATTTAGTGACTAAATTGATGTTGTCACTTTCTTGTCCTTTCTTTCTCTCCCTTGGTATTAATAACAACTGTCTGTTATTATATAAGGCTCTCTGATAAGCACGATACACTATTCGTCGCGGGTATCCCCTCTCTAAAAACTCAGTGATCAGCTGTTTAGACAAGATTTTAAACTCCCTTTGGCAATATGGGCATCTTCGCAGGAGGTAATTTTGGTAACACTCGATGTGCAATCTTTATATACTAGCATACCCCAGGCAGCGGCATGTAAGGTAGTAAATCAAGCCTTAGTGGGTAGAGGAGATTTATCTCAAGATCTTTTGAAGTTTTTACAATAGCTAACTGAGTTGGCCTTATACAAAAATTTCTTTATGTTTGAAGGGGTCATCTATCATCAACTGGCAGGTGTTGCCATGGGAGCCACGTGCGCCCCTTCAGTTGCTAATCTGTACATGGGTGCATTTGAAAAATTATGGTTAAAGTCATCTCCATATCATTCTAATATTAAAGCCTGGTACAGATATATTGATCAAACACAAATAACCACCGCCTAAGGGAAACACTAACGTATCAATCAAAGAAAGCCCTTAGTAACCCCTCTATCACTATATTTCAAAACATTTTACTACAAAGTATCATACAAAAACACTATAACATTCAAAAACAGGCTATAACCGGACCTCAGGTTTCACTCGCCCTCCATTTGGCGAAATACATCACCATAGGGAAATGGCAGACACTTGCATCATAGGTCCTTAGCCTAAATAATTTATTCTTTATTCTAATAAATACAGAGCTCATCTATTTTAAAAAAGCTCTACATTCCACCAGTAAGCTCTACAGGATTCACATAAAACTACACTTAATGCCACACCAATAAACAATCATACATCCAACACGCTCTCTTTTAACCTACACACATACTAAACATACTACCACAGGGAGTGTCTGCTGTACTCTGTATAGTTAATAATAGCGCCCAGTGCTCCTCAAAGCCGGCAACGATGTTCACAACATCTTCATCCAGTGGACTATACGCCCAAACAGGTGTAGTCACAGCTATTCACGATTTACAGTAATAATATGCTGAAAAGACAAAGATATACTTCTTTAAACAAGCAGCATCATCCGACTTCAGATATATTGATGACATTTTTATGTTATGGCAGGGAACAGAGTCTAAATTACAATCTTTTCTATTGTGGCTCAATCAATGCGATATGCACATAAAGTTCACCTGTGAGTTTCATCGACAGACTATAACATATTTGGACATTAAAATTACTAGGGAAGAAAACCAATGGAGAACTTCAGTATATAAGAAATCAATTGATCACAGCACCTTTTTACATTTTGATAGTGCGCACCCTCCTCGTCTGGAGGAGAGTCTTCCACTGTCCCAGTTTCTTAGATACCGTCGGAATTGTTCTGACATAAGGGAGTAATAGGTGTACTAGTGGGTTCTGTTGCCGCATTACCTTGAAACTGGGTGAAAAAGAGAACATACCCATAAGCTAAGTACCCCTTTAAATTTGGAATATTAATTTGAAATATAAAAGAAGAAAGCTTTACAGCAGATCATTGATGTGAACCAGCACACAGTTGAAGTTTCTTTGAAACTGGAGCGTGGTGTTAGCGTTTATCTGAGATCAGCTGGGTGAGAAATTTCTCTAGAGAATGTCACTATAAGATGATGCAACTCTTATAAAAGGTTGAATGAACAGTCGCTTATGTTTTGATACTGAACAGTATTCATTCAAATATAATTAGACCCATTGTGCGTTGTGGTAGTTAAGGTGAAATTAGACTTACCTGCTAATTGTTGTTCCTTTAGGAACTCCAGGCTAGTCCTGAACCTTTGGGGTCTTGAACCTCCTCCAGCAGCTTTGGAGACTGAGAACACGTCACTCATTTTGATGTCACCGGTATAAGTAGCCCGGATCTGCCTCCTGACATCAGTAACCTATTGACAAAGCAAACTCACAGAAGCAACAATTAAGCAGCAATGCTAGCAAACCATTACTGAACATCTTAGAAACACTCTATATCCAAATTTACCTGTGCTGAGATCCCCATCCGCTAAGAGAAAAAAGGACAGATATATACATATTACAGCATAGCAGGAAGACCATCCGCCAACCCCCTCCCTATATGGGCTCCACCCGGGAAAAATACCCCAGATGCTTACCTGTCAAACAAACTCTGCTTCAGGCGTTGACCCGCAAAATACAGGGAGGGATACAGGACTAGCCTGGAGTTCCTAAAGGAACAACAATTAGCAGGTAAGTCTAATTTCACCTTCCTTAGCGTCCCTCCAGGCTAGTCCTGAACCTTTGGGGATGTAACAGAGCAGTGCAAAGAATCAACGGGAGGGACCGGCCAATCCCGCCTGAAGCACTGAAGAACCGAAACAGGCATCGCTCTCTGCTTGCAGGTCCAGCCGGTAATGCTTGATAAAAGAATGCAAGGAAGACCAAGTAGCCGCCCTACAAATCACCGCCGGAACCAAACTACGCTCCGCCCAAGAAGTAGCTTGCGCCCTAGTCGAATGCGCGCACAAGCCGGCCGGAACAGGTCTACTCTGCAAAATGTATGCCGACTCAATCGCTCCCTTCAGCCACCTGGCAATGGAAGCCTTCGATGCCGCCTGCCCTTTACGAGGACCACCAAACAGCACAAATAGCCTATCTGACTGACGGAACGGAGCGGTAACCTTCAAATACGTCCTCAGAGCTCTGCGAATGTCCAACCTATGCAAGCGCTTATCCACAGCCGGCTCTGCGCCTCCTGCAAAAACCGGCAGGGACACCACCTGATTGACACGAAACAGCGACACCACCTTAGGCAGAAAAGACGATACCGTCCGCAAGACCACTTTGGATTCACTAAAAACCAGAAAAGGTTCCTTACAGGACAAGGCTTGCAACTCCGAAATCCTTCGAGCGGACGCAATGGCCACCAGAAACACTACCTTCAAAGTCAGATCCTTCAACAACGCCCGCGCCAAAGGCTCAAATGGCGCTCGCACCAACACATCCAGCACCAAACGCAAGTCCCACTGCGGAATCAGCGGTCTACACGGAGGGCGCAGCAGTACCACCGCTCTCAAAAACTGCTTGACATCCGGGTGACCCGCAAGCGACCGACCGCGAATCTTACCCCAGTAGCAAGACAACGCCGCCAACTGCACTTTAAGAGACGCAGCCGTCAGTCCCTTCTCATAACCGTCCTGCAGAAACGCAAGAAGCTGAGGGATCGAAGCCCGTACGGCGGCAACACCGTGGACCTCACACCAAGCCTCAAACACACGCCACACACGAACATACGCCAACGAATTAGATCTCCTCCGCGCCTTTAACAACGTGGATACCACTGCTGACGAGTACCCTCTCGCCGCTAACCTCGCCCTTTCAATAGCCAAGCCGTAAGCGAGAACCGATCCACCTGAGGCATCACCAACGGCCCTTGTAGCAACAGGTCGCTCCGAACCGGCAGCCCCCAAGGCTTGTCCCCTAGAAGTCTGACCAGATCCGCGTACCACGGCCTCCTGGGCCAATCTGGCGCAATTAAAATTACGGGACCCCTGTGAAGCTCGATGCGCTGCAGCACCCGGCCGATTAACACCCACGGCGGGAATACATAAAGCAGCTGACCCACCGGCCACGGCTGAATCAAGGCATCCAGGCCCTCCGACATCCTTTCTCGCCGCCTGCTGAAGAAGCGAGTGGCCTGTGCATTCTGAAAGGTCGCCATGAGATCCATTATTGGAGGGCCCCACCTGCGAACGAGCATCTGGAACACTTGCGGGTGAAGGGACCACTCCCCCGGATCCACTCTCACCCGACTGAGAAAGTCGGCCTGCACATTTTCCACTCCTGCCACATGCGCCGCTGATAATGCCAATAGATGCCTCTCGGCCCAGACGAATAACGGAGTGGCCTCTGCCTCTAGTGCACGACTGTTCGTTCCCCCTTGACCGTTGATATACGCCACCGCCGTTGCATTGTCTGAGAACACCCGTACAGCCTTTCCGAGCAGACAACCTTCGAACTCTCTGAGCACCAGCACTACCGCACGCAACTCCAACCGATTGATCGACCACGCCTGCTCCTGCACGGTCCACACCCCCTGTGTGAACTGCCCCTGGACATGCGCCCCCCAACCGGAAAGGCTGGCATCCGTCGTCAGGGGTTTCCAATCTGGAACTTCCAACGGCATCCCCTTTTGCAACGCCTCCGTCCGCAACCACCAGAGTAGAGAGAGGCGTGTCTCCGGACTGCAGGGCAACCGCTGCAACAGACTGTCGTTCTGATGAGACCAGCGTCGGAGCAATGCTCTCTGTAGAGGCCGCATATGCGCCCGTGCCCAAGGCACCACCTCGATCGTCGCCGCCGCATTGGTGCCCAACACCTGCAAATAGTGCCAGGCTGTCGGGAACCCACGATGGAAGAAACCTGCGGACCAGATGCCTCAAGCCCTGCGCCCGACTCTCCGGCAGAAACACCTTTCCAACCCTCATATCGAACCGCGCACTGAGATACTCCAGGGTCTGAGAAGGCCGTAACTTGCCTTTGGCTCGGTTGACGACCCAACCGAGGCTTTCCAGAAACTCCACCACTCTGCACGTGGCCGCCGTGCTCTCCGCCTCGGACTTCGTCCGAATCATCCAATCGTCCAGATAAGGATGCACCAGGATGCCCTGCCTCCTTAACGCTGCGGCCACCACCACCATCACCTTGGTGAAGGCCCGGGGAGCCGTCGCCAGACCGAAAGGCAACGCTTGAAACTGGAAATGGCCCATCGGCACCGCGAACCGCAGAAACTTCTGATGATCCTGCCGAATGGGGATGTGTAAATACGCCTCCGACAAATCGAGCGACGTCAGGAACTCGCCCTTGCGAACTGCTACGATGACCGAGTGCAATGTCTCCATGCGAAATGAGACACACTGAGACAGCGATTCACGCGCTTGAGATCCAAGATTGGCCGAAAAGTGCCCTCCTTTTTGGGCACCATGAAATAAATGGAGTTCCGACCGGAGCCGCATTGGTCTGGGGGCACCGGAACCACCGCCTCGAGGGCCAGCAGGCGTCGAAGAGTCTCCTCTACCGCCGCGTATTTGTGCCGCGCTTTGCACGGGGATTGCACGAAAGAATCGGTCACTGGACGCTGAAGTTCCAAGGCATAACCATCCCTGATTACTTCGAGCACCCATTGATCCGAGGTGATCCGGGCCCAGGCAGGATAAAACCTCCGCAGCCGACCCCCGATGGGCTCCTGCCCCGCCTGGGCCCTCCTGGCATCATTGCGATTTTCAGGAACCGCCGGCAGAAGAGGCTGCAAACCCTCTGTTCGCCCCCCTGAAGCCGCAAAACCCCTGAGTACGGAAGGGAAAATGCCCCCTCTGAACCTGACCAAACCTAGGTGAGCGAAAACGCCGAAAGTCCCGCTGTTGTCCTTTAGCCGGCGGCCCCGAGCGACCCGGCTTTGGCTTATCTTCAGGGAGCCTACCCCCCCTTGGACTCCCCCAAATCCTTCACCAGCTTCTCCAGGTCCTCTCCAAAGAGAAGTTTCCCTCGAAACGGAAGCTTACTAAGCCGAGCCTTCGAAGAGGTATCCGCCGCCCAGTTCCGCAACCACAGATACCTCCGGGCCGCTACCGCCGAAGCCATGCTATTGGATAAAGCGTGCACGAGATCGTAATGAATATCAGCCAGATAAGCTGCTCCCGTCTCAATCCTGGCAGCTTCGGAGGCCGAATCTACCGCCTGACCCGACTGTAGACCTTGAGCCCACCGCAGGCAAGCACTGGCAACCCAGGCCTCACAAATGGACGCCTGAAGGGACAACGCATTCACATCAAAAACCTGCTTCAACAAGGTATCCAACCTTCTGTCCTGCGCATCCTTCAGTGCAGCACTCCCCTCCACCGGGATAGTAGTTTTCTTGGTAACTGCCGAAACCGCAGCATCAACCTTAGGAGATTTTAATAACTCCCGATCCTGATCCGCCAGAGGATAGAGCCGAGACATAATCCTGGACCCCTTAAGCCCAGCCTCCGGCATATCCCACTCACTTTGTATCATTTCCTTAAAAACCCGGTGAACAGGAAAAACTTTCTGGGACTTACCAAAAGCTTGCAACAAGGGGTCTTCCAATTCAGCTTCATCTGTCGGAGCCCCCGCCGGCATGTTAAGCGCCTTAAGCGTTTCAGAGATTAGCGCCGGCAACTCATCCCTTCTAAAAATATGAACGACACGAGCCTGATCCTCCTGTTCGAGGATCTCACCTTCTTCCAAGTCCTCCTCCAATTCTAAGTCCTGCCCCAGGTCCTCCAAATCAATGCCCTCCGAAGACACGGACTGACCGGACGGCTCTTTCCCGGACCTAAACCTCTTTGACGGAATCCATGAGCTCCCCAAAGCCAGAGGAGGTCCCGGGTGCCTATCCCCCAACCCACCCTCTGCGGAAGGTGGGGAGGGTTTACTCTGCACCCCTGCCAACGCCTGTTGGATAAAAGAAACTGGGGAGAAAAAATCGCTTCCAGGCCCCCAGGCACCTGCCCCTGCGACACCTGGCTCCCCGGAAAGGCTGAGGGCCCCGCCACCGCTTCTAGGGGGGGGGGCTCCCCCCAAAACGCCCGATTCAGGGAGATCCACCGCCCCTTCCCTCGGGCTCTCACTCCCTGCCAGTCCTTGCTCCATGGAGACCGCTTCCCTAAAACAGCTTCTGCAGACGCCTGTCTCCAAAACAGCCCCCCGTTTGGAGCCACACAGTAAGCAAAAGGACTTTGAAGACATGCCGCTGGAACCAGAGATAGGGAAAAAAACCCCTCACCCCCAGTCCCGCGGTACCCAGAGAAAGTGCAAACAAGAGCGTCTCTCCTGAAAACTAAGATGCCTGTCACACTCTTGCCACAGTGCAGACACTCGCTCCGAGCAAGCAAAGAAGAAAAAAGTTAAAGAAAAAGTAAAGCAAAATTGAAAATTGAGGCACTCCGCCCCAAAAAATGGGCCGAGCAACAACCCAGCCGTTTGCCTCAGCAAGTTTTCCCGCGCGCGCGCAATTGCTGTGCAATGGGGCCTAGCGCGGCCAACACACGCTGCTCCACGGCCTCACCAGGGAGGAAGCCGCAATTCGACGACCCCAGCCCCTTACCTTGATCGCAGCACTGGGCCCCCGAAGAAATCAGCCCCTGCCGCGCTCAGCCGTGATCGTGGCTTCAGCGCCCGGGGTGAAAACACACCTTCCGCCGTCTGCAGCAGAGCCTGCTCAGTTCCGCCGGCAGAAGACCTCAGCGACGGACTAACAGGCTCGCTCCCGCCTCCTCAGAAGCGTTCTCTGCTGGCTCCTCACCCAAATAGGTGGGATCGGGAACCGGAGGATGCTCCCCCACTACCTCTTTCTCCCCCCAACGCGGCTCAGAGAGCAGGGTAGAGAAAGTAGAGCGCCAGCAACAAAAAAGGGGGGAGGGGGGGTGAAAGAGAGAGCTAGCAGAACCAGAGTAAGAAACACAGGCAGAAAAAGAAACTCAGCACTGCCCTATCAACCTCACTCCAAATAACCTCAACACTGAACCCCTACTGCTTAATTGCTCCTACAAGTGAGCCCTATCTCTGGGCTCACCAGACCTCCTAGCTGCTTGGAGACTGATGTCAGGAGGCTGATCCGGGCTACTTATACCGATGACATCAAAATGAGTGACGTGTTCTCAGTCTCCAAAGCTGCTGGAGGAGGTTCAAGACCCCAAAGGTTCAGGACTAGCCTGGAGGGACGCTAAGGAATATTGCTTTTGACATACAAGGCTACTCCTCCTCCTTTTCCATTTTCTCTGTCTCTTTTGAATAGATTATAGCCAGCTATGGCTATATCCCAAACATGCAATTCATTAAACCATGTTTCTGTAATGGCCACAATGTCCAAGTCCTTTTCCACCATTAGGGCTTCCAGGTCCGGAAGTTTGTTGGCTAAGCTTCGAGCATTTGTGCTCATTGCTTTCCAGCATTTACCTGGCTTGTGTGTATTTTGCATTGATTTTGTTCTGCCCACTTCTTCCCATTTGCTTTTGATGTGTGGTTTAAAAGTGTGGCTGTTTCTGATGTTCTGCTTTTGCAGTGAGTGGCATCCTGAACTTGACCTTCCACATCCGTCACCCCCTTTTTCTAGTTTAAATGCATATCCACATACTGCCTGAATTTTTCACTTAGGATTCTTTTCCCTGTGACAGAGAGATGTAGTCCATCAGCACAGTATAGTCTCTTGTTGGTCCATCTGTTTCCCCAGTTGCCTTTCTGGGTTACTTTTATCTTTATTGGAACCTCTCTGTCAGGATGCCCTAACTTCCCTGTTTTACTAGTATCCTTCAAGGATGCATCCTTCTGAACCATGTGCTCATGGGCGACTGTCGGCTTTCCCCTAATATCTAGTTTAAAAGCTGCTCTATCTCCTTTTTATTTATTTTATTTGTTTAACATGTTTTCTATACCAGTGTTTTTTAAATTCAAAGCAGTTTACATTATAACAATTGAATTTTACATTGAACAAGGGCAGAGAACTTGGGAGATTAAACATAAAACATTAGTAGAACTATATGTTAATGTACATTCAGCGGTGTTCTAAACACACTGTATAGCCCTCTGTTCTCATAAAGAATGTCATGTGGCATATTGATGTGAGTGTTTTCCTAAGTGAAGACAGTGTAAAAGGAGTTCAGTGTAATTGTATGTGTAAAAGTGTCATCATAATAGAACGACAATTAAAACTATTTTTGAAAGACGTGCTTACACCTGCATTATTAACTTGTGTGTAGAAAGAATCTCTCTCATCGTTTGTGACCAGGAATAATGGCTTCGACTTCACTTCATACCTTATGACTGTACCATTGAACATTTAGGGCCAGATGTGCTAAAGAGTTTTTCCCATTTTGTGTCTACGAGGGGAAAAATACGTTTGACCCTTACTGACCGGAATCTAATTGATTTGCTAGGTAATATCATTCGATCTTGGTGTCCTTTTTTTTTTTCTTATTCATCACTTGTGATGACTGAAGACTAGCGCTTTCTATGAATGAAAAAGATAACAAAGAATATGCAAGCTCTGGGAGAGATGGAATGAGCTTCAGTGATTCTGCTGGTGTTCCATAATCTCATCAGCAAGGGGAGCTTTAGACTTGCTGCACTGAGACAAGGCAGCAAATGGCTAAACAGTGATGAGAGCAGCTAAAATGACCCTTATAAGCACCAATTAAGAAAATGGCTTGATTTGATTTTCATTACAGCCTTTAAATTACTGTTCTCGCTACCTAGATGAACTTTTAAGTGCGGCAGCTTGCCTGCTTTGGTGAAATATTTGGTTGAGGATATGTTGGATGTAAATGGAAAATAAATTACTGAAGCTGTCACTTGTTGACCAGATCTTATCATTAAGTAAAAGGGTCAAGTCTTTAGCCACTTTATGACTTCGGCCATGAAACAAAACTTTGCTTAAGATTTTCCTTTCTGATGTGAAAATCATTGGGTTTATTTTAGTTTAAGTGGTGACAATTGCTAGTCTTTCTCCAGGCATGACATGTTTAATCATATTACTGTTGTAAAGCATACAATAAAAATGA
Source organism: Ichthyophis bannanicus (assembly GCA_033557465.1). Classification (NCBI taxonomy): domain Eukaryota; kingdom Metazoa; phylum Chordata; class Amphibia; order Gymnophiona; family Ichthyophiidae; genus Ichthyophis; species Ichthyophis bannanicus. Next base: position 458,259,205 of record CM066033.1, read on the forward strand.
TTTACCATGCATAAACTACTGCTTTGTTTTTCTTTAATCTGTCTTTCATATTGACACACAGTATTTAGTGTGTGTTTAATGATGGGTATATTCAGGAAAGTTTTCAAAATGCTAGCTGACCATCTAAGCAATTAGCCAGCTAGATCAAAGAATTTGAAGATTTGCCACCACTAAGGGGCATGTTTACTAAAGGTTTTAATGTGCATTAAAATTAACATGCATTAAGTGTACACAGCTCTTTTAGTTCTATGGGGGCAGTGGCAGTTAACACATGTTAATTTCATTAAAGCGCCTTAACCTTTAGTAAACATGCCCCTAAGTGGCTAAACTGAGTCGTCGTTGGGTTATATAGCACTCCAGGGAATGTTGGGGAAGACTCGCTGTTTCTGATGATGTCACTATCCAGCTGATTCCCTTCCTGTGATGCAGCCAATCAGGAGCTTTCTTCTGCTGCTTCTATAGTGATGGGGGTGACCTGGTACTACAGATGAGTTTGGGTCTTGCAGCAGTTTTCCAGTAGACCTGTGGCTAAACATCACTGGCAAGTTTCACTCTATAAATGTGTTTACCCCTACAAAAACTGGGTCTTATAGAAAGCGGCCTTAGCTCAGAGGAGAAAACGTGGGGTATGTCTACTAAGCTGGGCTTACCGTTAGCCCAGGCTATCTGCACCTAGGTCCCATTGAATAACATGAATAACATGGGACCTAGGTGAAGATAGCCCAGGTTAACCGCTAGCCCGGCTTAGTAGACATACCCCTAAGTGTATGTACAGTATTGATTATACCTGTATAGTATTTCTTGCATATCCCTGCCTACAGCTATTTTAAAGCAGTGGCAAGAAATTTACTAGAAATTACTTGTAGATTTTGGGCTTAGCTGGCGCTGAGGGCAGTTACTAAGCTGTGGTAAAATTATACATTTTATCACACCAATGTTTACCAGGAGAACTTCATTGACTTGCATGCTAAATATCAGTCTGCATTGCTGTAGCCAGGAACATCAAGCCAGGAACCTGCTTTCTCTTAAAGAGGTTGTGGAAAAAAATCCTGGAGCCATCCCATCCTATCCTTCCAACGCCAGGGCCATAATTCCCTCCCCATCCCTCAAACTTTCCCTGACAAATCAAACATACATCTTGGCGGTGGGCAAGCAGGAGTGATCCCCAGTCAGTCCTAGACCATCGAGTACCTGGGTTCAGAATGGCACTGGCTGGCCCTTAGCAGAAATCTCACGGTACTACCATGACTTCTCTAAGATAACAGACTGCCTTACCCAAATGACGAGTTGGTGTAAAAACAACAACCTCGCAATAAACTACAACAAGACCGAAGCTTTATTCATCACTCGGAACCAAAGCTTCATACACCCGACAAATATCAAGATACAAAACACCACTATACCAATAAAATCAGAAGTGAGATACCTCGGAGTTACTCTGGACAATAAACTAAACCTCAAGCCACACATAGACAAAACAACCCAAAAAGCCTACTACAAGATGCGAATCATCAGGAGACTGAAACCACTCCTTGCCCCAGAACACTTTCGTACCATCTGTCAAGCACTGATAACCCCAATACTGGACTTCTGCAACCCGATATACCTTGGACTACCGAAACAAGCCCTCAAACCACTCCAGCTAGCACAAAACACTGCAGCACGAATAATATCCGGTACTGCAAGACAGGACCACATCACACCTACCTTAAAGGACTTACACTGGCTCCCAATCGGTGCACGCATCAGATACAAAACTATCATAAACCTATTTAAGATAAATCAGCACACATCAGCCAACAGCCTGCACACCCTCATACAACCAGACACCAGCACACGTCCCAGAAGAAAACAAACACACAACCGAGTCAGCACCCCAAGTGAATACAAACACACACGCAAGGACACAACAGACAGAGCGCTCTCCATGGCTGCTCCAACAATATGGAACAAACTACCGGACGACTTGAGGGCAACTACAGACCTCAAAGACTTTAGAAAACAGCTAAAAACCATGCGGTTCATAGAACACTATGGACACATCACATAACCTAAGAGAATGTACAACAGCACATGATATCGCCTAAACACTGTATGTATAGAAAATGTTTTTTAGCACCTCTGTATATAGCCCACATTGTACATAGCTCAAACCATTCTAGCACACAATACAACACACATTGTACATAGCTCAAACCAATCTAGCACACAATACAACACACACTCAACTAAATTTCACCTTAACTGCATGTTTAACACACTCACTTTACCCGATTGTTTGCTGTGATACCACCTTGATTAATAAGATAAGGCGGTCTAAAAATACTGTTAAATAAAATAAAAATAAATTAGGGATCAAGTGGCCAATTAGGGGAATCACTCCCGCTCACCCATTAGATATTAGGGAGTGGGAATGAATAATATGGTTGGGGGTGGAAAGGGATATATGGTTGCAGTGTTGGGGACAGGGGTTGAGGAGTGGATTGGCACTAGGAGTTTTTTTCCCACAGCCCTTTTAAGAGGCTCCTTAAGCGCATCAGAAAGGAAAGATAATGCTAGATCAACGCTGGCATTATTTTTCATGAATAATACAGATTACAAGATTAAACGCAAGCTGCAATATTCAGTTTGCATAATAATGAGGTACTTTGCGTGCATTTACCTTTGTGCTGTGGTGTGTTAAGGGCACAGCACACATTTTTTGCTTTTAATGCAGTTTTTTTTAAGCCAAAAACATGAATTATTTCATTAGTGTATGTTAATAACTTCCCCTCTTAATGAAAATTGCCCCTGCTTGAGCATTCCTCAAAGCAGGAAGTATCTTTTTTTTTGAGAAAGAGCCTATAGATTAAATAATTTGGAGGCCCCGATTGGGTACCTCAATCTGCCATTCACAGTATAACCTCGAGAGGTGGCTTTTTCCCTGAACACCTAATGAGAGACCAGCTTTAATAAACAAACTCCTAAATACTGAATACTAATCCATAACAAAAGGACCCTTTTTCTAAAATGTGGTAGATATTTGTACATACCATTGCTAGGAGTGAAAACCAATGTGCGGTAAGTACAAAGGGACATGTGGTAATTGTAGGGAGCATGGCCAGCATATCCCTTACAGTTAACGCACTAAAAATCCCTTACCACGAGTTAAGTGCATCCATGCTATTTGCAAATGAACCTAAAATCACCTCTTGAGTGCATCCGTGCTAATTCCAAAAGTGACAGCATGTGCTGCTCCCCATATGCTAACTGCAGTGTGCAGTCCATGTCCATTCTCTGCCCAATCGCTGTCCCATCACACGAGGAGCAGTTCATGTGGGAATTTAGCTTGTGTTACATCTCATGCCAGCATGCTAAGTTACCATAGTCTTGGGCTAACCGTTAGCGTGCACTAATTCACGTGTTAGCTGCCTAACATGCTTTAATAAAAGGGAGAGCCCCAAAGTATTTTTATGATTTCTTGAAAATTAATGCATTTGTCAGTGAGAACTTCCATTTTAAAGTAGAAAACCTGTCATTTTAATCAGTCCAGGAATTGTCGAGGATGTAATAGAAGCTGAAAATGGAAGGGGAGCGGGGGGGGGGGGGGGGGGGGGGGGGGTTTGGAAATCTGAAAGTCATGCATTAGTTGAGAAGTGTATACAAATTGGACTCTTTATTTCCTTAGCCTTGTGTTATGTGGGTAAAATCTGCTTACTGGGAAGTGCTGGTAGCTAGAAACACTATAGATGTCCCTGTATACTATAGTTTATTTCATATGATATACCTCCTTTTGTAAAACCAAAACAAACAAACCTAAAACAGAGTGATGTACATATTAAAAACAAAGGTTGAGAAACAAAAGAACTCCAGTTGTTACAGGAAAGTAAAAAGATTACTGGAAGACATATCTTGGTCAGTTCCCTGGGTCTGACTGATACGCAAATGCCTGACATTTGCTCCAAAGTTTTACGTGTGGCTAATTTGCATATGTGCCCCTTTCTGCATTCTGTCGCAAACGTCTTGTGCTATTGACGCACTACATAGGCGTGTACATAGCTAATAGCGTGCAACTTCGGTGCCAGCTTTCTTCATTGGCCCCCTAGATTGTAAGTTCCACTGTACATAGAAACATAGAAACATGATGACAGAAAAAGACCACATGGCCTATCTAGTCTGTCCTTCCATAACAACAACTACAACAGTCCCCTTTTTACCTTTAGAGATTCTCTGTGTTTGTCCCATGCTTTCTTGAATTCAGATACTGTCCTTATCTCTACCACCTCCACTGGGAGACTATTCCATGGATCCACTACTCTTTCTGTAAAGAAATATTTCCGCATATCACTCCTGAATCTATCTCCCTTCACCCTCATCCCATGTCCCCTCGTAGCAGAACTTGCTTTCAATTGAAAGAGGCTCTCTCCCTGAACATTTATGCCACGGAGGTATTTAAACATCTCAATCATATCACCTCTATCCCGCCTTTCCTCTAAGGTGTACATATTAAGATCCTTAAGTCTGTCCTCATATGCTTTATAATGAAGCCCACTAATCATTTTAGTAGCCACCCTCTGCACCGATTCCATCCTGTTCACATCCTTTTGAAGGTGCGGTCTCCAGAATTGCACACCATACTCCAAATGAGGTCGCACCAAAGACTTATACAGAGGCATTATGTAACTTGTACAGTACCTTATGTAACGTGACTTGGAAAGGTGTAAGCTAAATAGAAATAAATGTTGTGTTTTACTGCTACTACTAATTATTTTTATAGTGCTACTAAACAAATGCAGATTAAGAAACACCCTACATTTGTGACTGCATTATATACTGTTCTTTACCTTTGTTATGCTTAAAATAAGGCAGTGGTGTGGCTTAGTATGTTAGCTGTCAACAAGGGGAACTTCTATATCTCAGTTTGGGGATTTTCAGCAGTGGTGGCCAAAAACCTAAAGCAGCTGACTGTTGCCACTTTAACTTTGCCCTGGATATTCAATGCCAGGACCATATCCAGGCCCCAGAAATGAATTTGCGGGCTGCCCAGATTGCGATCTTGCAGTCCTGTCAGCGGTGATGTTCAACCATTCAGCTGTTCTAACTTTAGCTGGTTAGGGTTAATAGGGCAGTGGTTGACTATCACCGCTACCCAGTTAACCCACAGTGCTGGTCCCAGAACTCCCTGAATATCCAAGTGAGCGGAATTTACACGGTTTGCGGGTTTGCAAACTGTGTAAATGCATTTGAATATCCCCCCCTCGAGTGTTTTTTAGAAATTAAAGCATGGTTTTGAATAATTTCCTAGAAGCTGATGTGCCCTGTTTTGATTCCTCTTAACTATTTTTGCTGTGGGTAAGCTTGCAAGAAAATTGTATATTGATGGCAATGTTGTGTGTCACTGAAGGCCTAATGTATGCTCTTTTTATGCATGAGACCAGATTACAAATGGGCAAAATCAGTGTCTGGGAAGCAAAACAAGACTTTTTTCTTTTCTTTCACCTAGGTGAGTCAAGTCCTACTCGGCGAGAAGCAGTGAAGAAGAAGACAGCAGAATACCTTATACGAGCAGAAAGAATTTCCAGCCTATGTCAGAAAACCTCTGTTGAAGATAGGTCTATTGGTGGGGTATGTATAATTTCTGTTCCACCCATATTTTCTGTTTGTCCATATTTTCTCTGTTTCCTGTACCTAAATATCTAGGGATAAAGATTCAAAGGCTTAGGGTGCCTTCTACTGAAGTGTTAAACCATTAATGTGGTAATTAGCGTGCCGTGTTAATGCGCGACCACGTTAATGCTTAACACCATGGCTTGGCACTTAGCATAACTGCATGCAATAGAATGGGGCAGGTCATGAGTGGGGAATAGGCGTGAACTGTGCCTTGCGGTTAAAGCATGGTAGTTAACTATGTGTTAACTGCTAACACAGCAGATAATGCAGATCACTTGATGCCACCTCAATTGGTTCTATTAAATGCATCCATGTTATCTGTTATCTTAACACACGGTAAGTATATTGTCTCTGTATTTTGTAAGTTCAAAGCATTTTAGTGAACATTTTAAGCAATGCAAAGAACAGCAACTAAAATAACAAAGAAAAAACCAAGGCTGCATGCAGTTGTCGTCCAATATTCTGCAGTAAGGTGTCTACTGGATCCCAGATCCTAACATGTCTAGTACCCTCCTGCAGATGTCATGTTTTAATAGATTCAGACTTACAAATCATACAAAGCATTTTCTACCAATAGTGAAAATTGACCTTGGAGAAACCTTTCCAGTTAGAAACTATAACGTAGAAAGGCACCCCCAGTAAATGCTGCTTGTGCACTGGCAAAACCTCTAGATAAGACTAACCTGGAGATGATGCCAGTTTGTGTACAGCTCTACACAGGCCTAGTAGTGCAATACAAATGATAAGTAATAATAGTAGTAGCATATATGAGGTCGTCCTGTAAATGAAGCAGATCAGCAAATTATCACTGCATCTCCTTCGAAAACAGCAGTAAGAAGGTGCATTCAAAAATCATATGAACAAAGGTCTCCTTTAGCTTATAGGAACATTTATCACATATCATCTTAGTTCGATACAATTTAACTAGAGTCCATAGTATATGATTCAGGATTGAAGAAGTCAGAGCTTCTAACAATGGCTGACCGTATACATACATTGCCACTGTTGTTCTGTCAATTTACATTGCAGTTCCTCCTCCAATTATGGATTAGTCCTCAATAAGCACTTAGCACATTGAAAAGCAACATGTTCATTGGCAGAAATTCTTAGAAAATAATTAGCAATACCTGGTTCAGATAGTCAAAAATACTAGATGCTTATCTTTTTCTAATAATGTTTAGTTTGTATCCACTTTGATGAAATTCCACCTGTAGATCATGAAAACATTATCCTCTGAGCTTTTTAGAACATGCTCCAACCAAGAGATTCCATGTTGATGCCGTAGCTCCCAATAAAAAGGTTCATGCAACATTTGAAAATCATTACCAAATGCCCCTGAAAAAGTGTACCTTCCACTGCTGAACTGCACATCTGTCAACTCCCTCTAGAGCTCTGTACATTTCTATGATGATCCTATTTGCCCTGATCCGTCGGGGTAAATTCACCCCCAGGAAGATTGGATAACAGTAGCGGATAGGCTAAATAGGATTTCACAGAAAGCCATGGAGGCCTGTCTATCGAAATATCTCCATCATTAATCCAGAAACTGCCCGTTTGTAATTAAAAAACAAACTTTAGGATATAGCTAAAAATCTGGTAGGCAAACCCGATACCATGCCGTTCTCGGAATTAGAAAAAGCATAGAAAAGAGTGACCAAAATGATAAAGGGGATGAAAGGATACCCTTATGAGGAAAGGCTTAAAAGATTAGGGCTCTTCAGCTTGGAAAAGAGACAGCTGAGGGGAGATGTGACGGAGTTCTATAAAATGAGTGTAATGGAATGGGCAAATGTAGATTAGTTGTTTACTCCTTCAAGAAGTAGAAAGACTAGGGGACACACGATGAAGCTCCCATGTGGTACATTTAAGACTAATGAGAGAAATTATTATTTCACGCAATACATAATCAAACTCCAGAATTCGTTGCAGGAGGATGTAGTAAAAGCTGTTAGTATAGCTAGTTTAAAAGAAGTTTGGAAAAATTCCTGGAGAAAAAGTCTATAAACCATTATTAAAGCAGATTGGAGAAAGTCCCTGCTTATCCCTGGGATAAGCAGCATGGAATCTATCTACTCTTTGGGAACCTGACAAGTACTTGTGACCTAGACTGTCCACTGAGGGGAAACAAGATAATGGGCTTGATGGACCTAGTATGGCATATCTTATGTTCTTATGTTTGCCATTTTGTTCTTCCACAAGAATTGAGAAACTAACCTCTTTAATTCCTTGTAGAAGCCATCAGGAAAAGCATAGGCAACATACTCAAAGTGTAATTCCCCAAAGAGCAATCATTATTTTTATAATTTCTAGGCTCCCTCACCTAAGTTAAGTGAAGTGGAGCCTTCTATCTAACATAGCAGGTACAGAGGACAAGATTATTTTTGCAGTGAGCATGAGCATAACATAGAGATCCCTTTAGCATTGGATCCCAAGGTATTTAATCCCTTGGGAAGCCCACTGCTTCTTAGTCGTGTCATCTAATTGTGGAGAACAGTATACATTAAGAGGCATCATCTCTGTTTTGGACAAATTTGAACTTATATCTGGACAAGGATGAGTGTTGATTGGTAAACTGCAACAATACTCATACCTAAGTTTGTGGGGATGGAATGTGTAGAAAGACATTGTTGGGGACACCTTAGCCTGGGTGTCCCCGAAAGTGATCCCTTGAATCTTGAGATATTGTTGCACTTTGATCAGTAGAGGTTCTAGAGCTAATATGAAAAGAAGTGGTGATAGAGGGCATTCTTTTCTAGTTCCACAATGTAAAGGGAAAGCCTCTGATAAAATGGAGTTAGCATAGATACAAGCAACAGGGTTAGGGAAAAGCATCTTAACCCTCTGCACAAATTCCTCCCCCAGGTGAAACCACTGGAGTACCTCAAACAGATATTTCTATTCAAGCCTAGCAAAGGCTTTCTGTGCATCCAAAGAGATAGCTACAGCAGACATGGCACTCTATCACTGCCAATAGCAGATGGGTAAACATTCTTGCATTGTCTGCCAGAAATCTTCCTTGTAAAAAAAAATAGTTTGACTTGGGTGTATCAGCTGAGAGAGGATAGTAGGCAGTCTAGATGCCAAGATCTTAGCACAAATCTTAGCATCCTGACTGATCAGAGATATAGGGTGGTAATTATTGACCATCTGGTTATCCCTGCCTGGCTAAGGCAATTATAGTAAAAGTGTCTTTAACCCCACCTGATTCAACAAGCCATTGATATAATGTGTGTAAATATGGACTGAGATTTTTACTGATTTTTTTTTTTTTTTTAGTAAAACCTGGCCAGAAAGCCATCTGGCCCTGTAGCTTTCCCACTTTGTGGACTACTGAGTGCTGTTCCTATTTCCCTATATGAAATAGGTGCATGTAACTTGGCTCTTTCAGTAGGTGGTACATAAGGTGCATCCAAGTCCTGAAAAAACTTAAACTTAAAGCTTCCTCTGACAGAGTAACTTCAGAGGAATAGAACTTAGCACAGGTCTACCGAAACTGGTCCATGATATTCCTGTCCTCAAGGTGCAGCATCCTTGATCATGGAAATTCTGGTTCTAGCCCTACATCCTTTGAGTGATTGGACAAGCAACCAACATGCCAAGTTAAGTTCAGAAAACTACCGTGCTCTGGTTTAAGAATAGGCAGTGTCCTGCCTGTGGGCTCAAAATTTTGTTATAATTTTTGTAACTGGATCCATGTCTGCTGCCTCCTGGTGTATAATCAGGGCCGGCCTGTTTACTAGGCGAGCTAGGCTTCTGCCTAGGACAGCCTGCCCACGTGGGCGGCGGCAGTGGCACATATGGGTGGCCACGCCACCCCCACCCCCCAACTGCAGCCATTTCGGTTTGGGAGGGAGGTGGACAGCGGAAGTATTTCCAACTGCTTTTGGAAATACTGCCACTGCCCGCCTCCCCCTCCCAAAATAGAGTCGGCGGCAGCTGAGGAGGGGCAGTGTCAGCTGGGGGGCGGCAAGGCCGAGGTTTCTGCCTAGGGTGGCAGCAGCCCTTGGGCTGGCTCTGTGCATAATGTGTCTGTTCTCCAGCACCTCAGTCTCTGCTACCAAAGTAGGGAACTCCCTGTATTGCTTTCATACTTTTGATATTGTCTGCTATAATCTCTCCTCTTACATAGGCCTTATGGGCATCCCAGATATCGGAGTAATCCAAAGACTCATCAGTGTTTCACTCAAAAAACACCTTTGTCCATCACGACAAAGTCTTAAAAAGGGTGTCATCTTGTAAGAGATCAGTGTTAAATTACCACTGCTTATCCCTGCCAGAGAGAGTCATAGAGGTGGCAGCATGGTCTGATACCAAAATAGGATAATTGTGAGCCCCCAGAACTTCTGCAATTAACACTTTGGAGATGAGAAAAAAAATCAATTCAGGAATATGGTTGATGTGGGCAGGAAAAGAAGATAAATTCCTTGCACGTGGGCTTTAACACCATGGATCAATAAAAGTTCCCTATCAAATTTTTCAAAAGGGCTGTGATCTAGCTGGTTTACACTGAAATTGCCAGTCCAGAATTAAATCTATGGATTGATTGAAGTCCTCGCCTACAATCCAAAGTATATCCACATACTCTAATTGCTCACTAAGATCATGAAAAAATTCAGGTGACTCTGTGGTTGGAACCATACACATTACACAATAACAGTTCCTGTTTATTAAGCAGCACTTTTAATAGCAATTATCTCTTTGCAAGATCTTTCTTTTGCATTAACAGTTGACAGTCAAGGTCAAAGCATATGAAAATGGAAACCCCATTCTGCTTTCTATTATTATTAGCACACACCTCGACTCCAACCTACTTTGTGCCAAATTGAGCAGAACTAGTGCAAGTCATATGTGTTCCCTGCAAAAACATTACCCCAACTTGACACTCACTCAAATAAGTTAAGATCTTAGTAGGTTTAGATGGGTGATTCAAACCTTTAACATTGAGGGATAGAGTCTTAACCCATTTAGCTATAATTCAGCATTTCAAGTTTTAAGAGCCATATTCCATGTTTGAGTCGCACTGTAGTCATACAGATCATAGGGCCACCAATACCGCCATGTCCACAGGCTTGCATTGCTCATTCTTTAGGAACAAGCAGGAAGTCAGCCCCCACAATGGGTGATGTCAGCGCCGACGGAGCCCGCGCAGAGCATTTCCCCAGTTTTCAAAGAAAGTCTTTGGGAATGGTACCACGCTGTCCCCTTCCCGGCCAAGGGTGCTATCTTGCTCAGTCTCCTTTTTTCCGTGGGACCCAGTGGATGCTTGTCCTGTTTCCCTGGAAAAATCCTCTAAAAGGTTTCCTTAAAAGTGTGTTTTTTCCCAGTTTGCATACTGGTTCCTCTTCCCGCCTCGAGCCGGCGCTGTTCTCGGCTTTCTCCCTTCTTTTTTGATGAGGTTGCCTCGACCGATGTTCGTGCCCCTTTTTACCCAGGGGTCGCTAATCCCGACTGGGTGTCTCCCACCACATCTCCCAGTAGGTTCAAAAAGTATGACCGATGCAGTCAAACCATGTCTGTTACAGACACCCACGACTGCTGCTTGCATTGCCTTGGACCAGACCATGACAGTGCCACCTGTACCAAGCCATGATTCCAAAAACCAACAAGAAAAGGTCTGCGTTGCAGGAAAGGATGTACCCACGGTCTGACTCAGCCCCGGCTTCCCCAACACTGAGCCCCAAGCCAAACACCTCCTGCAAAGCCTGGGCATCTTTGGAGTCCCACGGTGATGGCTCCTCCGTAAAGACGCCAGACCCCAGGAAGAAAAGGAAAAAACCCTCGAAACCATTCGAGGCGCCAAGAGTGAAACCCGGTAAGATCCCGTGGTGGGACGGGCGAATGTGAGCAGCGCCCCCTTAAAGTTTCTAAGAAGGAGTCCTTGGTTGGCGGTGACCGCACGAGGCTCCTCGAGGACATGGTCCTGGATGAGGATGCACTCACTAGAGTGTCTGAGTTGGGCCTGAGGTCCATGGTGCCCGTGCCGACAGCTACGGAGTCTTCTAGCATCAAGACCAGAATGGCGGCCCTGGAACAGAATATTTCTACCATCCTGACCCTGCAGCAGGCGATAATATCTGTCTCTCAAGGTCAAAGTCCCGATCCTCGGATGTCCGGTCCTCCTCGGCTAGTTTCTGGGAGTCTGACCCGAGGTCTACCGGCGGATCCCTGTTCCTCGGGGCTAGACTCGAGGCCCCAGATCGACGCTTCCGGCTCTGACTGGGAAACCAATGTTGAGGCCTCTGCCAAGATCTCTCAACACCAAGACGTCCCTTCGGAGCTGTCTCCTCTCGAGCCCCGGTGCCATTCTCCCCCCCCCCCCCCCCCGAGGACGTGGCCTTCCACAACTTCATCCGGGACATGGCCCGGGCCCTCTTGGTCCCAACCAAATCAGAGGAGGGACCTGCGCACCGAAGATCTGGAAATTCTCCAGTAGAGGTCCCCGTTAAAGGAGACTCTGACTGTACCGGTCCAGCCTATCCTCGAGCGACTGCTCCTGTGGATGTGGGAGATCCCGGCCTCTGTGCCAGTGGTCAGCCGATGCCTCGACACCATCTATCACGTCAAGAAGGGCCCTGGCTTCCAAAAATCTCAACCTCCACATAACTCCATGGTCGTGGAGTCCTTGATGCAGAAGGTCAAAAGTCAGAACTAGTCTTCTGTTCCTCCAGGCAGGGAGGTCCGAGCCCTCGACGCCCTCAGGCTCAAGTGCTTCCAGGGCTCCATGTTGGGTTGTCTGATGCAGGCCTATAAATTATACATAGGCATTTATCTCAAGGGCCTCATCCAAGAACTGGCAGGCTTCTCCGCAGGCCTCGCCAGGGAACCATTCCAGAGGTTCCAAGCCCTGACAGCTGGGATCCGTGACTACTCAAAGTTCTTGTACCGCGCCGCCTACGACGTTTTGAGTCTGCAGCCCAGGTAGCAGCAGCGGGTGTCGGGGCCTGGCACCAGGCCTGGTTGCAAACTTCTGACCTCGAGCAATGGGTGCAAGAAAATGGGTGCTAGACATCCCCCGCACCAAGGAAAATTTATTTGGCAAACCAATGGCCGACAAGGTGGCTGAGATTGAGGCAGAGGTCGTGACTGGGAAGAGGCTCTCGAGGAAGACCTCGACCCTCCCCCGAAAGAAACATCAGGAAAAAGGGGTCTTTTCACCAGGACCATTACCAGCTCTTCTCAGGGCAGCAACAGCAGGGTCCTCAGCCCAAGAATCAGGGCCACAAGCCGAAAAAGCCAAAGACTCAGAAGCCTCAGCTCCCACCCAACCTAGGGGGAGATTCTGACTTCCCAAGCATGTCCTCCTCCCCCCAGGGAGACAATCCCCAACCCACAGGGGGCCTCCTGGCGTTCTTTGCCCACAGGTGGGCTGGGATCACCACGGACCAGTGGGTCCTTTAGGTGGTAAAGGAGGGTTATTTCCTCTGATTCCAGCAAATGCCCCCAGGGTTCTTCCCAGAAGAGCACGTGCAGCCTCTTTTTCACCAGACCTCATCTCAGAGCTCGCAGACCTGCTCAAGGACAGGGCATAGAACCTGCACCTAGACAACTGTGGGGAAAGGGTTTCTATTCCAGGTATTTTCTTGTTCCCAAAAGAACTGGGGGCCTTGGGCCCATTCTGGACCTGCAAAATCTGAACAAGTTTCTGAAGAAAGAGAAGTTCAAGATACTCTCCCTTGAAAACACTGCTGCCCTATCTCCACCAGGGAGATTGGCTATGCTCTTTAGACCTGAAGGATGTGCATACCCACATCCTGATCCACCCCTCCCACAGACAGTACCTAAGGTTTGTGGTGGGAAGAGAGCACTACCAGTACAGGGTACTTCCATTTGGCCTGGCCTCCTCACCAAGAGTCTTCACAAAGTGCCTGGTGGTCATGGCTGCTTACCTGCGTCTTCTTCCCTTACTTGGATGACTGGCTCATCTGAGGCAGCACAGCTCCCGAGGCCAGCCAAGCCGAAGGGTGAACAGTCCACCTCCTGCATCACCTGAGGTTCATCATCAATTACCCTAAATTTCCCCTCTCTCCATCCCAAAACATGGCGTTCATAGGGGCCCAGTTGGAAACGCTACAGGTCAAGGCCTTCCTTCCATAACAGAGGGCACATCGCCTTGTACAACTGGCAGGAGAAGTGCGTATTCACCAGTCGGTATCGGCTTGCCGCCTCCTCCACCTACTGGGCCACATGGCCTCGATGGTCCATGTCACGCTCCTAGCCCGCTTGCACATGCGGGTAGTCCAGTGGTGCCTCCGAACTCAGTGAATTCAGGTCACAGGCAGGTTGCGGGATAGAGTCAGGGTCACCCGCCAGCTGGCGGTCTCCCTCAAACTGGTGGCAGTCCCTATGCCACCTCCAAGCAGGGATGCCATTCCAAGAGCCTGTGCCACAGAGGGTCCTGACCACCACCACCTGCTGTGCAACTGACCTGTGTTGATCCAGATGGACAACCAGATCGCCATGTTTTATGTAAACAAGCAGGGGGGCATGGGCTCGCACTCCCTCTGTCAGGAGGTGGTTGCTCTGCTCTCCTTCGCTATGCACCACGGAATGCTCCTGCGAGCGGTATACCTCCCAGGTTAGGACAGTTGCTTAGCGGACAAGCTCAGCAGAGTCCTGCCTGCATGAATGGCATTTGAATCCCAGGGTGACTCAAAGACTCTTCTGCCTCTGGGGCAGGCCCGTGACAGATGATCTTGCCTCCCCGGACAACACGCAGCTACCCTGCTTCTACTCACGCTAGCCGCATCCAGGGAGAGGGGCAGCAGATGCCTTCTTGATCCCATGGTCAGAGGGCCTCCTTTATGATTTTCCATAGACTCCCCTAGTGGCCAAGACCCTCTTCAAGGTCCAGAGCGAGCAGGCATCAGTGATTCAGTTCGTCCCCAGATGGCCCCGGCAACCCTGGTTCCCTCTGCTGCTCTCCTTGGTGGCACTCCCAGTCCCACTTGTTCGGGACCTGGACCTCCTGTCCCAGGAGGAGGGCTCCCTCTTGTACCCCAACCTGGGGTTGCTAACGTTGACAGTGTGACTGCTGAAAGGGTATCCCTGGCCCTTTTCAATCTCCTGCTGGAAGTCAAGGAGATCCTGCTGGCCTCCCCAAAACCTTCCACCAGGCAGGTGTATGCCTTCAAATGGAGAAGATTCTCTGTATGGTGTGCAGAGAGAGAAGAGAATTCTTTCTCCTGCCGCATGCAACTTGTACTGCAGTACCTACTGCACCTCTCGCACGCCAGTCTGAGGGTGCATCTGAGCGCCATAGCCATGCACCATCACCCTATAGAGGGAAACCCTCTCTCAAACCAGCCCCTGGTTTCCAGGTTCCTGTGGGATGTCTTGCTATCAAAGCCCCCTCTCTACACCCCTGTGGCGGAATGGGACCTGAATGTGGTGCTCTCCCAACTCACCAGGCCGCCGTTCGAGCTTCTTACCACTTGCCATTTACAATACCTATCCTGGAAAGTGTTTTTCTGGTGGCCCTCACATCCACTCAGAGAGTGAGCGAACTCCAGGCCTTGGTGGCAGATCCGCCCTATACAAGGTTCTATAAGAACAGGGTGAAGCTCTGCACACACCCTAAATTCCTCCTCAAGGTGCTATCCCCCTTCCACATCAACCAGGAGGTGATCCTTCCCACTTTCTTCCCATGGCCTCATGCTGGCAGGGAGGAACTCATACCGCATACACTAGACTGTAAGCGGACCCTGTCTTTCTACCTGAGGCAGACGCAGGCCCTTCGCAAATCTTTGTGTCATATGACTCCAGTAGGCTGGAGCTCCTGGTAATGAAGTGAACTCTGTCCACTTGGGTGGTAGACTGCATTGCCCTCACCTACAAATGAGCTGGCCACTCCCATGAGCACTGGATCACTGCACATCACTTGCAGGCTATGGCCATGTGCACTGGATCACTGCACATCACTTGCAGGCTATGGCCATGTCAGTAGCCAACCTCCACTCAGTAATGGTGATGGAAATCTGCAGGGCCGCTACATGGTCTTCGATTCATATGTTTGTAGCTCATTACTGCCTGGAGAGCGAGTCCCACAGGGACAGTGCTACTGGGCAGGCAGTACTCTGCAATATTCTTGGGGTATAGGTAACTCCTGCATTCTGACCCTTCTGTGTTCAGGCTATCGGAGTGAAGTTGTGACTGGACGCAAGGGTCTTGCAGAGTCTCTCTGTAGGGACTCACCTTCTGCAACTCACGGCCACATGTCGGGTTGCCAGTGGTGCTGTCGTGGTTCAGTCCTTGGCAGCCAGGAGCTATGTGAGGACTGACTTCCTGCTTGTTCCTGGAGAAAGCGTAGTTACTCACCTCTAACAGGTGTTCTCCAGGGACAGCAGTAATCAGTCCTCACAATCCTCCCTCCTCCCCTTTAGAGTTGCCTTCCTACATTGTTTTACATTCCTTTTGCTATGTCATCTGACTGAGCAAGATGGCACCCTTGGGCGGGAAGAGGACCATGCATGCATTTTAGCATTCCCAAAGGCTTTCTTTGAAAACTGGAGAAATGCTCCGCAATGGGCTCTTTCTGTGCCGACGTCATCCATATGTGAGGACTGATTCCTGCTTTCCCTGGAGAACACCTGTTACAGGTGAGTAATTTCGCTTTCCCGCACATTTACATACAAGGAATCAGCAGTATCTCTTACCAGCAATCACCAACACATACCTATCAAAAGGCAACACTGCAGATATTAAACCTATGGCTCTCAACCCAGTCCTCTGGGATCCCCAGGCCAATCAGATTTTCAGGGTATCCAGAACGAATATGCATGAGATAGATCTGCATAGAATGGAAGCAGTGCATGCAGATCTATTTCATGCATATTCATTATGGATATCCTGAAAACCTGACTGATCTGGGAGACCCAGAGGACTGGGTTGAGAACAGTATTGCCTTCTGATAGGTAGGATTTGGTACTTTGTGAGTCCTGGTAGTGCTGTTATGATATGGCAGACTTGCTGTGGGTTCTAAATGTGCAGGATTGATAGTACTTCCTAATGTGCCTGGCAGTTGACACTGTAGTAATGTAGAAATCTGGAAGTATTTCTTTATCCTCACTGCCCACTCAGACACTCATTAAGAGGTGTGTTTACTAAAAGTTAATGCGCATTCACAAATGTTAATGTGCGTTAAGTGCAGGAACACTCTTGCGTGAGACAGGAAATGCTCTCATTTACCCTCCTGACACTCAGTGCGCCAGTGGGCTGAACTTTAACAGAGCTGTGGGAAAGAAGGAAAATGCCTTTCTGTCTCGCAACTGCAGAAGTGAGCCGGGGCACCGGGCTTCGGGCCCCCTTGGCGCCCTCCAAAGTCGCAGGCAGGCCCAGGGCCTCACAGGTGCGTGGACATGTATTCTCCCACAATGAACGGGGTCGACCCTGGCTAAATCTTCCACAATCAGGATTTTCTGACCATTATACAACATAGGACCCTTAGCCCAGCCTGCTTTTAACAGCTCCAAGGCCTGTTGGTAGCAGAGCAGTTTCATAACAATTGGTCGCAGCCTTTTCTGCTCTCTGGGAATACGTGAGGGGATCCAGTGTGCCCTTTCAATTTCCAGTGGAAAATAAAAGGTGATTCTCCAGGAACAAGCAGGAAGTTTGTCCTCACTTATGGGTAACGTCGGCACTGATGGAGCCCGCCCGGAGCAATTCTCCACCTTTCAAAGAAAGCCTTTGGGATTGCTGCCACGCATGCGTGGTCCTCTTCCTGCCCAAAGGTGCCATCTTGCTCAGTCTCCCTTTTTCCGCAGAGCCCTTCAGATGCACGTCCTTGTCCCTCGGAAAAAGCGTTCGTTTTTCAGCCTCTGGCCTGTGTTTTCCAGTAGCACCAGTCCTCTCCTGTCCGCCCCCTGCTGTCCTTTACTTTTGAGCGAGGGGACATCCTTTAGTTAAAAATGTATTTTTCTTTTGCGGGCTTCCCGCCCTTTTCCTCAACCGCTGGCCTCGTGAATCTTCGACCTAGCGGGGACCCTTTTTGCCCCAATGGCCACTAGTTTTAAAAAATAAAACAGATGTTCCAAAAATATGTCGTTCTCCAGGACCAAGCAGGAAGTCAGTCCTCACATATGGGTGACGTCGGCGCCGACGAAGCCCTCGCGGAGCAATTTTCCCCAGCTTTCAAAGAAAGCCTTTGGGAATTGCAGCGCGCATGCGCGGTCGCCTTCCCGCCCAAGGGTGCCATCTTAGCCAGTCTTCTTTTTTCCGCGGAGCCCTACAGACGTACCCGTCGTGTCCCCGCGAAAAAGTTGATTTTACTCATAATTTTCTCTTTTTTCCTTAGGTTCGACGCCGGTCTTTTTCCCGCCCGGACTCGCGACGCCGGTCACGAGTCCTCTTCTTCTTTTTCGGTTTTTCTGACTTAGTCAGTTTCATTTTCGGTTTTTCCCTGGCAGCCCGGTCCTTTGACCTCGCAGGGGCCCTTTTTCCCCCGATGGCTGCCAGTGGTTTCTAGCGGTGTGGTCAGTGTGACCGAAATATGTCACTAACTGACACACGACAATTGCCTCCGCTGCCTGGGCCCGGATCATGAAGAAATGATCTGTGGGGCCTGCGGCAAAATGTCCTCCAAAGCGTTGAGAAGTCGGCGGCATCAGCGGGATAAGATCTTCGCTGACCCCAGCCGTACCCGGACCTCGTTGGAGGCCTCCGCGTCCAGAGGTTCCAGCTCGGACCGTCGCCGGAGTACCTCCGACAGGGGTTCTCCCTCCGGGGACCATCGACGGAAGGTGAAACCCGCGAGGGCGGCGTCGGTGGACGCTCCTGGCTCCGCGAGGGCCAGGTCGCATAGCCCCGATAGCCGTCCCGGGTCCTTGGAGAAGGAGCACCTCTCGAAGCGACCTCGCCTGGAGTCGGAGCTGCCTGCTCGGGTAAGTCCTGTGGTCCTCCTGGACTCGCCTCCGAGACCGCCGACGTCGGGCCCGACGCCGTCGGGGCCCGAGTCGGGGGCTGCTGGGTCACCTGAGCTCGGACTCAGGTTGACGGCCTTGGAGAGCAGACTGTCTGCCTTCATGGACCAGCAGCGGGCACTGCTCGCTGGCGCCGCTGCCCCGACCGCCGGGACGTCGACGTCTAAGTCGACCCCGGAGACCGAGCCGATCCTCGAGTCCATGCGAACTCGAGTCGATCCTCGGTCGAGGTCACCCTCGGCCTCCCGTTCGGGACCGAGGTCGCCGACGCCGACTCCCTCGGCGTCGGGGCGGCAGGCGCCGCGCCCTGCCCGGGCCGACCCCACCGATTCCTCGTCGGAGTCGGTCTGGGAGTCTGAAGAGGAAGAGTCACCTGATTCTTTTCGGACTCGGTGTGTCCCCTCGGACTCACCTGAGTCCGAACCTCGGAAGCAGTCCCCCCCGGAGGATGCCCGGTTCTCGGACTTCGTCAGGGATATGGCCAAGGCTTTGGCCCTCCCTGCGGATCCCGAGGAGGAGCCTCGAGCCGAAGAGCTCGACGCCCTCCAGTATGACTCTCCCGCCAGGGAACACTTTACTGTACCGGTTCCTCCCATGCTGGAACGACTACTCTTCCGCATGTGGGAGAGTCCGGCCTCCTCGCCGGTCCTGAGCAAGCGGGTCGATTCTATCTATCGAGTCCGCAAGAGCCCTGGCTTCCAAAAAGCACAGCTGCCACACCATTCCATGGTAGTGGAATCGGCCATGCATCGTCTTAAGAGCCAGAAGATGCACTCCTCGGTGCCTCCTGGCAGGGAGGCCCGTAACCTGGATGGCCTTGGTAAGAAGTGTTTCCAGGGCTCTATGCTTGCGTGTCGTGTCCAGACCTACCAGCTATACATGGGCATGTATCTCCGAGACCTGGCTAAAGAGCTAGCCGGATTCTCCGCTGGTTTGTCCGAGGAACCCTTGCGGAGGTTCCTGGCCTTGTCCACTGGCATTCGGGAATGCTCAAAATTCATATCCCGAGCAGCCTATGATGGCTTTGAAGCATCGGCTCGAGTGGCCGCAGCCGGCATCGGTGCCCGCCGACAGGCTTGGCTTCAGTTGTCTGACCTTGAGCCCTGGGTGCAGGACAAGTTGGTCGATGTCCCCTGCCGAGGCGAAAACCTCTTTGGCAAGCCCATGGCTGAAAAGGCTGCACAAATCGAGACGGAGACTCTCACCAGGACTAGGCTTTCTAGGAAGACCTCCGCCCCTTCCCAGAAAAAGAAGGGCTCGGGAAAGAAGTCCTTTTACCCGAGAAAGGCAGCTGCCTACAAACACTACCCCCAATATCAGGCCCCTGCAGCTCCCCAACAGGGCCAGCAGGCCAAGGGACGGGGTAACGGGTCCCGTAGGCAGCAAGCCCCCAAGCCTGCACCACCAGCCCCTGCTCAGCAGGGTGGGGGCTTTTGACTCCTTAAGCATAGCCTCTCCTCCTCCGCTGGCTCCTCCCAGCACCGGAGGCCGGCTGGTTCACTTCGCCCACAGGTGGTCCAGCATCACTTCAGATGCCTGGGTGCTTCAAGTCGTAAGAGAAGGCTATCTTCTCCACTTCCACCAGGTCCCTCCCTCCTATTTTCCGGGAGAACCTCCACGACTCCCTCTGCACAGGGACTTACTCCTTCAGGAGTTAGCAGGTCTTCTGCAGGAACAGGCGGTGGAACCGGTGCCACACCACCTGAGAGGTCAAGGCTTTTATTCCAGGTATTTTCTAGTACCAAAAAGGACGGGAGGCCTCCGACCCATCCTGGACTTGCGCAACCTCAACAGGTTCCTCGTGCGGGAAAAGTTCAAAATGCTTACCCTTGGAATCCTTCTGCCCTACCTCCAGCAGGGAGATTGGCTATGCTCCTTGGATCTAAAGGATGCCTACACGCACATCCTCATCCACCCAAGCCACCGCCAATACCTAAGGTTTGTGGTGGCAGGAAATCATTACCAGTACAGAGTACTGCCCTTTGGCCTGTCCTCCGCACCGCGAGTCTTCACAAAATGTCTCGCGGTGGTGGCGGCCCATCTCCGGCTTCACGGCCTCTATGTCTTTCCGTACCTCGACGACTGGCTCATCAGAGCAGCGTCCGCTCCGGAGGTCACCAACGCCGCACGGTGACTCTTCTGCAGTACTTGGGCTTTGTTATAAACTTCGCAAAGTCCACTTTGCTCCCCTCACTGGATCTCGAGTTCATCGGCGCAAGGCTGCACACTCCTCAGGCACGAGCGTTCCTACCGCTCGACAGGGCTCAACGGCTCATGGACCTAGCCGACCGTTTTCGCAGCCAGCCCCTGGTCTCCGCCAGGCGCTTCCTGAGACTACTCGGTCATATGGCTTCCACCGTCCATGTGACCCCCAATGCCCGCCTGAATATGCGGCCTGCTCAATGGTGTCTCCGCAAGCAGTGGCAACAAGCCACAGGCGGCCTAGCAGACCTAGTGCGCGTCTCCGAGCCGCTGGCCTCGTCTCTCCAGTGGTGGCTTCATCGGCCGAACCTGGTACTCGGCATGCCTTTTCAGTCACCTCAGCCGGCCCGGGTGCTGACGACAGATGCATCCCTCCTGGGCTGGGGAGCACATTGCCAAGGGGCACGTACTCAGGGCCTCTGGACCATGTGGGAGTCTGCTCAGCAGATCAACTTCCTGGAGCTCAGAGCGATCCGCCTGGCTCTCAAGGCCTTCTCCCACCTGACCTCTCACCAGTCCGTCCTTGTCCAGACGGACAATCAAGTTGCCATGTTCTACGTGAACAAGCAGGGGGGCACGGGCTCCTTCCTTCTCTGTCGGGAAGCACAGAAGCTCTGCTCTTGGGCCGTCAGTCACGGCGTTCTTCTCAAGGCAGTTTATCTCCCAGGCCAAGAAAATTGCCTGGCGGACAAACTCAGAAGGATCCTCCAGCCGCACGAGTGGCGCCTGGATCCCTTGGTAGTTCAGAAGCTCTTTCTAAAGTGGGGCCTCCCCACGATGGATCTCTTTGCCAGCCCTCTCAACCGGCAACTTCCTCGCTTCTGCTCTCGTCAGCCACATCCCCTTCGAGTTGCGGCAGACGCTTTTCTACTCTCATGGTCGGAGAGCCTTCTGTATGCCTTTCCTCCCATCCCGCTAGTCTCTCGGACTCTTTTCAAGGTTCTCCGAGACAAAGCTTTCATGATCCTGGTGGCCCCTCGCTGGCCCAGACAGCCGTGGTTTCCACTCCTGCTGCAATTAGCGGTAGAGGATCCATTCCCTCTGGGGTTACAACCGGATCTCCTCACTCAGGATCAGGGGTCTCTGCTACACCCCAACCTCAGGTCTCTCAATCTAATGGCCTGGCTGCTCCCCTTCTCCTGCCGGCAGAGGTGGAAGAGGTCGTCCTAGCTTCTCGGCGACCTTCTACCCGCAAATGCTACGCCCTTAAATGGCGTCGCTTTTCCGTTTGGTGTACCCAACAGTCTCAGGATCCCTTCTCCTGCCCGGTGTCGGTGATCCTGCAGTACTTGCTATACCTCTCTAATCTGGGACTTAAGTCCACCTCCGTCAAAGTTCACCTTAGTGCTCTTTCAGCACATCATGTGCCGGTGGACGGCAGACCTCTTTCCAGTGACCCTCTTGTAGCGAGGTTTCTCCGAGGTCTCCTTCTGCTTAAACCACCTCTGCACCCGCCAGCGCCTGACTGGGATCTGAATGTGGTTTTACAGCGGATCACCTGTCCGCCTTTTGAACCAATGGCTACCTGTTCTCTCCGTTTTCTTTCTTGGAAAACATTGTTCTTGATAGCCCTCACTTCCGCTAGACGCGTAAGTGAATTGCAGGCCCTCGTGTCTGATCCCCCTTACACTCGGTTCTACAAAAATAGGGTAGTCCTACGGACTCACCCAAAATTTCTTCCAAAAGTGGTCTCCCCTTTTCACATCAATCAGGAGGTGGTACTTCCAACTTTCTTTCCCAGACCGCACTCCAGCCGAGCTGAAACGGTCCTCCATACCCTGGACTGTAGAAGGGCATTGAACTTCTACCTTGACCGTACGCGGGAGCACCGTAAAGCTGCTCAGCTTTTTGTGTCTTTTGACCCCAATAAATTGGGGCTCCCGGTCTCCAAGCGTACTCTGTCCATCTGGGTTGCGGACTGTATCACTTGGGCTTATGGGGCAGCCGGACTCTCCTTGGAAGGTCGAGTCACGGCTCATTGCGTTCGGGCAAAGGCTACGTCAGTGGCTTACCTCCGCTCTGTTCCGCTGGCAGACATCTGCCGGGCCGCTACTTGGTCTTCGAGCCAGACTTTTGCGGTCCATTACTGTCTCGAGAGGGAGTCCCGCAGGGACAGTGCTTTCGGACAGGCAGTCCTCCGTAATCTCTTTGAGGTTTGAGCAACTCCTACCCTCCATCCCGGATGTGGGCTACCGGTGGGTAATAATTCAGCGAAGATTCCTTCCTTCTGTGCTGCTGAGCTAGAGGGAGCTCATTTTTGTGCTTAGGGTCTCCGGTAGCCTTAAGCTTGGGAGTCCCATATGTGAGGACTGACTTCCTGCTTGGTCCTGGAGAAAGCGTAGTTACTCACCTGTAACAGGTGTTCTCCAGGAGCAGCAGGAATCAGTCCTCACAACCCTCCCTCCTCCCCTTGGAGTTGCAATCATCTGCTTAAGTTTTTTTGCAAATTTTTATGCTGTCTTTTTAGCTATGTCATCTGACTGGCTAAGATGGCACCCTTGGGCGGGAAGGCGACCGCGCATGCGCGCTGCAATTCCCAAAGGCTTTCTTTGAAAGCTGGGGAAAATTGCTCCGCGAGGGCTCCGTCGGCGCCGACGTCACCCATATGTGAGGACTGATTCCTGCTGCTCCTGGAGAACACCTGTTACAGGTGAGTAACTACGCTTTCACAGACACCCATGACTGCTGTCTTCGGTGTCTGGGAGCTGACCATAACCCAGAGCTTTGCAAGAAAATGTCCTCCAAGGCCCTGCTAAGTCGTAAGCAGAAGTCAGATGATATTTTCCGTAAAGTGGCCCTGGAATCCTCAGTGGCACCCTTGGTCATCCCTCCGCTGGTGGGATCCTCCACTTCGGCCCTGTGTTCAAGGTGGCACTCTGATCAGGAGTCCCCTGAGGTGGAGAGGCACAACAAGAAGAAGAACTCAAAGTCGCTATCGGGGGCTCCAGACAAGAGCGAGCGCTCCTGCGCTCGGTTGCTCAGCCCGCCCCGGCGTCCCCGAGAGTCGGACAAGGAGTGGCCTCGAAAGGTACCTCATACAGACACAGAGGCCTCCAGCGACGGCGCCTGGTCTCCTGAGGGTCGTCCCGGTGAGGACCCCCTCTCCTAGTCTACACCCGACCCGGTAATCCTGGTGTCGGTGGCGCAGGGACCCAAGCCCGCATGGGAATCCCACATGCTGGCATTAGAGCACAATGTTTCTGCCTTCTTAGCTGCCCAGCAGGCACTCGTGCTCAGCATGGCTGGCCCGAGCCTCGAGACCTCAGCCCCCTCGAGAGGGGTGCCTAAACACACCCTGGTAACCCCTGAGAGCCATGGGCCTCGTGAGGTCCTTGGCATTGGTCTCGCTCACCTTCCCGTTCCTCAGTAGCGAGATCCTCCAAGGCCTCTGGTTCCAAGTGGGCCACAGCCTCCAGACAGGGCGACCAGCCCGAATCAGACTACTCGGACTGGGAGTCGGATGGGGACACCTCCCTGGAGACCCATGCGCACCGGGACCTCCCTTCAGACCCGTCTCTGCCCACCTCTCAGAGGTGTTCGGCACCCGAGGACTCATCCTTTCTGGTGTTCAGACAGGACATGGCGCGAGCCCTCAACCTTGCAACGCAGGCTGAGGAGGAGCCGCGGGCTGAGGAGCTCGACATCTTACTGTACGAGTCCCCGCCTTGGGAGTCTCTTACTATCCCGGTTCCTCTCATCCTGTCCAGGCTGCTCCTTCGCATGTGGGAGGCACCTGCTTCGGTTCCCATTGTGAGCAAAGTCTCGATGCCATGTATAGGGTCCAGCATGGCCCGGGGTTCCGAAAGACCCAACTTCCGCATACCTCCATGGTTGTAGAATCGGCGATGCGGAAGCAAAAGAGCCCGAAGTTGCACTCTTCAGTCCCGATGGGTAGGGAGTCTAGAGCCCTTGATGCCCTTGGGCACAAAGCCTATCAAGGGTCCATGCTCACATGCTGTATCCAGGCTTACCAATTGTATATGGGCATGTTCCTGCTTGACCTCACCAGGGAACTCGGCGGTTTCTCTGCAGGTCTCGGCGGTGAGCCTTTCCTCAGATTCCAAACCCTCCTGAGGTCCATTGCGGAGTGCTCGAAGTACCTCTCCTGCGGCGCGTATGATGGCTTTGAGTCCTCCATCTGAGTTGCGGCAGCTGGCATCAGAGCCAGGCGTGGCTCCAGTCCTCTGACCTGGAGCAGTGGGTCATAAGAACATAAGATATGCCATACTGGGTCAGACCAAGGTCCATCAAGCCCAGTATCCTGTTTCCAACAGTGGCCAATCTAGGTCATACGTACCTAGCAGTTTCCCCAAAAGACACAGGTACCACAATGCTTGTACTGGGTCAAGCATTGATATCCTGGGTTCCTTCTTAATAATGGTTTATGGACCTCTCCTTCAGGAACTTGTCCAAACCTTTTTTAAACCCAGCTACACTAACAGCCTTTACTACATCCTCCGGTAACAAATTACAGAGTTTGATTACACGTTGAGTGAAAAAATATTTTCTTTTATTAGTCTTAAATAGTTTACCCTGTAGCTTCATTGCATGTCCCCTAGTCTTTCTATATTCTGATAACGTAAACAATTGATCTACGTTTACCTGTCCCACTCCATTCATTAATTTATAGACTTCTATCATATCTCCCCTCAGCCGTCTCTTTTCCAGGTTAAAGAGCCCTAACCTTTTTAGCCTTTCTTCATAGGAGTATCCTTCCATCCCCTTTACCAATTTAGTGGCTCTTCTCTGAACCTTTTCTAATAACGCTATATCCTTTTTAAGATATGGCGACCAGAATTGCACACAATATTCAAGGTGCGGTCTCACCATGGAACGATATAGGGGCATTATAATATCTTTTGTTTTATTTTCCAATCCTTTCCTTATGATACCTAGCATTTTATTTGCTCTCTTGGCTGCCGCTGCACACTGGGCCAAGGGTTTTAACATGTTATCCACAATGGCGCCTAAATCTTTTTCCTGGGTGGTGGTTCCTAATGTTGAACCTTGCATTGTGTAACCATAGTTTGGGTTGTTCTTTCCTAGGTGCATAAATTTGCACTTGTCCACATTAAATTTCATCTGCCATTTTGATGCCCAGTCTTCCAATTTATCAAGATCCTCTTGCAATTTTCCACAATCCTCTTGGGTTTTAACAACTTCAAATAGTTTTGTGTCATCTGCAAATTTGATAACCTTGCTCGTTGTTCCTCTTTCCAGGTCATTTATGAATATGTCAAAAAG
The DNA here is from genome assembly GCA_033557465.1 of Ichthyophis bannanicus. Lineage (NCBI taxonomy): Eukaryota > Metazoa > Chordata > Amphibia > Gymnophiona > Ichthyophiidae > Ichthyophis > Ichthyophis bannanicus. The sequence continues at coordinate 458,285,214 of CM066033.1, forward strand.
CAGCGGAGCCAGAACAGATCCCTGGGGTACACCACCTTTCTCCATTGGGAAAATTGGCCATTTAGCCCAACCCTCTGCTTTCTCTCTTTTAACCAGTTCCTGATCCACAGTAGTATACTGCCTCCTGTCCCATGACTCTTTAGTTTTGCCAAACGTCTCTGATGAGGGACCTTGTCAAAGGCTTTCTGAAAGTCCAGATACACTATATCAACCAACTCACCTTTGTCCACCTGTTTATTCACACCTTCAAAAAAACATAACAGATTAGTAAGACAAGATCTTCCTTGTCTAAAGCCATGTTGGCTGTCTCCCATTAGGCCATGACTATCTACATGCTGAGTAATTTTATTCTTTATGATGGTTTCTAGCATTTTTCCCGGTACTGACGTGAGGCTCACCAGTGTATAGTTTCTCGAATCACCCCTGGAACCCTTTTTAAAAATTGGTGTTACATTGGCGATCCTCCAATCTTCAGGTATTAGAGATGATTTTAATGAAAGTTCACAGATTACTAATAGCAGGTCTGCATTCTCGTATTTCAGTTCTTTCAACACCCTTGGATGTATACCATCCGGCCCAGGTGATTTGCTACTCTTCAGTTTATCTAATAGTTGTAATACATCTTCCCGATGTATCGATATTTCCTTCAATTCTTCTGCACCTTTAAATACCACTTCAGTCATGGGTAACATCCCTACATCTTCCTCAGTAAAGACCGAAGCAAAGAATTCATTCAGTCTCTCTGCTATCGCCTTGTCGCCTCTTAGTGCCCCTTTAACTCCTCTATCATCTAATGGACCAACTGACTCTTTCACAGGTTTTTTGCTACGAATGTAAAAAAAAACCTGGAAAAGCTCCTGGATGTCCCCTGTCTAAGTGAACAATTGTTCGGCAAGCCCATGGAGGACAAGAGCTTCGTGACTCGGAACCGACTCTCACTTAAGACCTCCTCTCTCCCTCGGAAGAAACAGCAGACTAAGAAACCATTCTTCCAGAGGAAGGGGTTCCCCTACCCAGGGATACCTGCCCACCCCCATGTCAGCCTCTGGCACGCAGGGAAAGGGTGGAGCTCATGGCCACCGTAAGCCTAAAAGGCCAAAGGCCGAACCCCTGGCACCACCCCAACCCGCTCAAGGTTTTTAACTCCGACGGCATAGCCTCTCGCCCTCTGGCAGTACTCCCAAAAAGGGCGTCAATCACGTTGGACACGTGGGTCCTTTGGGTGGTCCGGGATGGGTATCGTCTTCACCTGGACAGGCTTCCTCCTCCCTTTTCCCCAGCATAGCTTTCTCGGCTCCCCTCGCTCCAGACTTGCTTGCAACAGGAACTGACCTACCTTCTCACCCAGCAGGCAGTCGAGAAAGTACCGCTGCACCTCCGAGGTCAAGGGTTCTAGTCCCGATACTTCCTCGTTATGAAGAAGACAGGGGGCCTAAACCCCATTCTTGATTTCAGGAACCTAAACAAGTTTCTGGTGCAGGAGAAATTCAAAATGTTATCACTTGGCATCCTGCTGCCCTTCTTCCAGCAGGGAGATTGGCTATGCTCCTTAGACCTAAGGGATGCTTACGCCCACATTATAGTCAACCCACAGCACAGGCAGTTCCTGCAGTACAGGGTGTTCCCCTTCGGGCTCACGTCCGCTCCTTGGATCTTCACAAAGTGTCTCTTCACGACCGCCACCTTCCTCCGGCGACGGGGCATACCCATCTTCCCTTATCTAGATGACTGGCTTGTTACGGAGACTTCGGCCGAAGAAGCCCACCTGGCGGCATCAGGCACATCCTCCTCCTCGAACGCCTTGGCTTCCTGGTCAACTATGCTCTGGAATGATCTCCCACTAGACCTCCGCACCATAAAAGACATCTCCCAATTTCGGAAGGAACTCAAAACATACCTATTCTCCGAACATTTCCAAATCCCCTACCCCCCAAGCCCTGTCCCACAACATCCACAGACACACCAACTCAGAATTCCCTAAACCACAATTAGATAACCCCACACAGTCCCCTCACACACACACAAAATTCTTGATAAAAATGGAAATAAATTCCACCACCTACACATGATACACGATTATTCTGTAACCCATTGTATAGAACCACTTGTAAATAACTTATGTAAATAGTTTGGACAGTTTTTTACATCTGTCACTATTTGTAAAAAGTTAGAAAGTTTCTCTTTTCAATGTAATGTATACAGAAATATACATAATTTGCTAATCTATTCCATGTAAAAAAGTTAGAAAGTTTTCTGTTCAATGTAATGTATACAGAAGTATACATAATTTGTTAATTTGTTCCATGTAAACCGCCCTTGATCACTGGAAGGGGTGGTATAGAAGAAATAAATAAATAAATAAAATAAATAAAAACTACTCCAAGTCCCACCTTAAACCAGTGCAGACCTTAGAGTTCATCGGTGAACTCCTGGACACGGAGCGGACAACCACCTTCCTACCCGCGGACCGTGCAGTCCGCCTGCGCGCCCTGGCAGCCCAGATCCTGAGCAGAGCTCGAGTCTCGCGTAAGCCATGATGCGCCTCCTGGGACACATGGCCTCCACCATCCTTGTCGTCCCCCATGCCCGTATGCACATGCAAACGGCTCAGTGGTGCCTCAGAACGCAGTGGAGCCAGGCCTCCGGTCACCTCAGGGACCCCATCCGGGTCTCCCGAAGTCTCCACAGCTCCTTGGAGTGGTGGTGGGACCCCCGAGGCCTCAGTCAGGGAATGCCCTTCCAGGCCCTACAACATGAGCTTGTCCTGACAATGGTTGCTTCTCTGCTGGATTGGGGAGCCCACTGCGGAGACCTGTGCACCCAGGGGCAGTGGCCACCGAGGAATCTCAGCAGCAGATCAACCTATTCGAGCTAAGTCCTAAGTGCCTTTGAGGGCTGTCTGAGAGGGAAGTCAGTGCTCGTGCAGACCAACAACAGGGTAGCCATGGGGGATGTCCCATCCGAGCGGTCCAGCCGGGGGATGTCCCATCCGAGCAGTCTGTCTCCCGGGCCAAGAGAATGTCCTCGCGGACAAACTCAGCAGAATCCTCCACCCGCACGAGTGGCACCTGGATCCAGAGGTCGCCAGCCTCTTGTTCCATCGGTGGGGGATTCCATCCATGGACCTGTTCGCCAGCCCAGTGAATGCACAGATTCCCCGCTTCTGCGGACCAGTTCCCCACCCGAGCAGAGTGGCCCTGGATGCGTTCCTCTTGAACTGGACTTCCGGGCTTCTTTACACTTTCTCTCCCAATCCTCTCATTGAGAGGACCCTCCACAAGATTCAGTGGGAACGTGCTTCGATGATTCTCATGGCCCCCTCGTGGCCTCGAGAGCCTTGGTTCCCGCTCCTGCTCCATCTCTTGTCAGAGCCTCCAGTCCCCCTGGGCTGTGCCCCGGACCTGCTATCGCAATAAGAGAGACAGGTGCTTCACCCGAACCTGGCCTCGCTGTCCCTTACGGCCTGTCGGCTGAACGGGTCTCTTTAGCCCCACTGCACCTCTCAGGGAAGGTCAAAGAGATCCTCCTCGCATCAAGGAAGGACTCAACTAGACAGGCCTATGCCTTCAAGTGGCGACGCTTCTCGGTCTGGTGCTCTGATCTTCAGATCGATCCATTTTCTTGCTCTACAAGGTGGGTCCTCTAGTACCTCCTTCACCTCTCTAAAGAGGGGCTGAAGTCTAACTCGGTCAGAGTCCACCTGAGCGCCATCTCAGTGCACCACCTCCCCTTCGAGGGTAAACCCCTCTCGGGGCAGCCTCTGGTCTCCGGCTTCATGTGGGGCCTCTTACTTTCCAGTCCCCCCCATCCGGCCACCACTGGCGGAGTGGAACCTAAACATCATGTTTATGCAGCTTACATGATCACCCTTCAAGCCGACGGCGACATGCTCGCTCCGTCACCTTTCTTGGAAGGTAGTCTTCCTGGTGGTTCTGACCTCGGCTCGGCGAGTCAGCGAACTCCAGGCCCTCATGTCTGAGGCTCCCTACACCAGGTTCTGCGGGAACAGGGTGGTCCTTTCTACCCACCCCTTCATGCTGAAGGTGGTCTTGGACTTTCTTCTCAAGCAGGAGATAGTCTTGCTGACCTTCTTCCTGAGACCGCATGCCGACCGGGCATCGGCAGTCTTGCATACATTCGACTGAAAGAGGGCTCTTAACTTCTATCTGCAGTGCACCCAGGTTCATCGCAAGTCCGACTGGCTCTTTGTCGCCTGCAATCCCAATCGCCTGGGACAGGCAATCACCAAACGCACCATCTCCGTCTGGGCAGCGGACTGCATTGCCTTCGCTCAGGCAAAGGCTGGCACCCCACTGAACCACCGAGTCACCGCGCATGATGTCTGGGCCAAGGCGGCTTCGGTGGCATCACTGTGCTCAGTGCCTCTGACTGACATCTGCCGGGTTGCATCCTGGTCTTCAGCGAATGCCTTCGCTTCGCACTACTGCCTGGAGAGGGAGTCCCACCAGGACAGCTCCTTCGGCCAAGCTGTACTCCATAATCTGTTCAGGTTATAAGCAACTCCTGCCCTCTGACCCTTCTTCGACGGCTACTGAGAGCTTCGCCCCAGGGACCCGAAGATTCTGGCTTCTTTGGGCATCGACTTCTGCTCATGGCCTCGCGGAGGCATTTTTTGGTTACAGGTTTGGTAGCCTGTAGCTGGGGAGTCATATAAGTGAGGACTGACTTCCTGCTTGTTCCTGGACAAAGCGTAGTTACTCACCTGTAACAGGTGTTCTCCAGGGACAGCAGGAATCAGTCCTCACTGCCCTCCCTCCTCCCCTGAAGAGTTGCTATTTTTGTCCTTCCCTTGCCATCTGCTTGGTAGGGCTCTAGCTATGGGACCTGACTGAGAAAGATGGCACCCTTGGGTGGAAAGAGAACCACACATGCGTGGCAGCAATCCCAAAGGCTTTCTTTTGAAAGCTGGGGAATTGCTCCATGCGGGCTCAGTCAGTGCCGACGTCACCCATAAGTGAGGACTGATTCCTGCTGTCCCTGGAGAACACCTGTTACATGTGAGTAACTACGCTTTCCCAAAAAACTGCAGCTACTTGGTCAGGAAGGCTAGCATATCTATTCTTTTGTATTCCTCTGCCAGACCAGGAAGCAAGATTAGCTAGATATGCCAAATCCTGCTACAGAGCTACAGTTTTAGGAGATTCACACTTGAAAACAGCCACTTCGGCCTCCACTTTCTCAATTCTTTTGCTCTCTGAGATCTTGATGTTCTTGAAAGTTAGTGATAGTAGTGTGTAGCCACGCCACCTCAGCCTTTGTTTTCAGGCTTGCAATGTGGTTCGCACCAACAGTAGTGCGCAACCCTCAAAACTCCTCAAGCACAAGATCTAAAGTAGATACCATGTGCCCTACCGCCACCTTTTCAGTGAGATGGCTTGCTTCTTTTAAGTCTGGAGCTGAGCTCAAAATTATTGTCGCCCTTGGCTTTATTATTCACAATGCTTTTTACTGCTTCCACTGGCGTGTGCAGGGCAATTCAGGTGGCATCTTTGAGGAGGCTTATAAAATCACTTGTCCCCACCGTGGGACGCAGTTGCAAGCGCATTACTGCGGGTGTGTTCTACAAAGAAGCTGGTCACACCCTTTGGAGCCTCTTCGGAGCATGAAGAATAGTAAAGCGAGCCCTTGGTTGTGGTGCATGGGTCTAAAAAAGAAATGGAGAACTTGTTTGACGGGGAAGATGGTTGCAATGGTGCTTGGCCCCGTGAATCTTCATGTGAATGTTACAACACAGAGGGCTTCTGTTGAGTCTCTGATAAGAGTGGTATCTCCTCCCGACTGTTCTAATAACCCATTTGGATCTGACATTGCCCTCTCAGATAAGGAGGGGGGGAGGGTTCATTGTCTGTTCCTTCTTTTCCCCAAGACAATGCTAACTGCTTATCTAAAGGGGCTATGGGAACTTCCTTTCCCTTGCAGAAAGTAAATTTAATTTCCTACTTCCGATATGGTGATGGCCTTTTCAAGTGGTAAAGAGATTTCCTTGAAGGATATTTGGGAGGTGGTTTCCTGGACAGAACAAATGCTTAAATCCTCCCTTGAGCAATTTTTGCTTTTTTCTTCAGAGACAGTGGTTAAACTGGCTGAAACTGATTAAAAAGTTTCCGAGGTTTGTAACATGGGAACTAAACTCAAGTCTCGGGTAGCAACATTGCAGGCAGTTTTTACTTCCACTGTACTCATAAACGGTTGGAGTTTGTTGAAAATGTGCTTGGGGCTAAAACTCTTAGGCTTTTGAATTTTTCTTGTACTAGGTATTTAACAGCTCTTTATTTCACAAATATCTTAAGGAATTATTGTCATATGAACAAACAGAAATGGTTCAACTATCAAATATCTTTTATTTACCAAAGGGAATTAAAGTTCAAGAGACTGAAGGGGAAGAGATGTATTGGCTCTCACTGTAGATAACTTGGATCTATATGCTTTCCTGGAGTCCTCTAAAGATGAGATTCAGACTAGATCCATCCTGTTAGTAATATTGAAACTATGGGGTATGTTTACTAAACAGCGGTAGCGGACTCCGTGCGATATTGGAGTCGCGGCCCCATTGATTTCAACCATTTCTTGTAGCCATCTGTAAGTTTCATTCATATGTCTGCTGGTAGTTTCTCCCACTCTTCAACTGCAATTTGTTCCCGCTCATGAATGTTTCCAGGATTCCTTTTACCAATGGCAGATTTCAGCTTTTTCCAAGGGTTCTTGATTGAAGTGAGATCAGGACTCATTGCTGGCCAGTTTAAAACTGTCCATTTTTTCCTTTTAACCATTCTTTTGTACTTTTGGATGAATGTTTTGGGTCATTGTCCTGCTGGAGGACCCATGGCTTTCGAGCCAGACCTAGCTTTCTGACACTCGGTAGCACATTTCACTCCAGAATACCTTGGTAGTCCTCTAACCTAATAATATGTTCCAGGCCTCCATTTCCTGAGGCAGCAAAATAGCCCCACAACATTATGGTCCACCATATTTAAATAGTAAGGGTGTTTTTTCCTGATTAGCTTCATTTCTTCACCTGCAAATGTATCACTGCTCTGCATTGCCAAAGAGCTTGTTTGGTTTCATTGGTTTATAAAACATTTTCCCAGAAGGATTGTGAATTCTCAAGGTGGGTTTGGGCAAAGATCAAACTTGCCTTTTTATGTCTGTCTTTAAGCAATGGGGTCCTCCTTGGGCTTCGCTCATGAAGTCCTTCTTTGTTTAGTGTGCGGCATATGATGCAGGTTGAAGCCACCACTTCAGATTGCTCCAGGTCAGCCTTAAGCTCTTTGGATGTTGCACATGGTGTTTTTCCAGTAGTTTGCACTAGCGTTTGAAGGCTTCTTGGCTTAATTTTTCTCTTTCCACCATGTCCTGGGAGGTTCTTGACAGTTCCATGAGCAGAAAACCTCTTAACACTGTGAACTATAGACAGAGGAATTCGAAAGTCTTTGGAGAATGGCCTTGAATTTCACTCTTTGAAGTTTGATGTTTGATAATGGCTTTTCTGATAGTCTTAGGCAGCTCTCTTGTCTTCACCACTGGTTGATACAAGTCATGTGAGTACTGACAATTGATCACACGTGCGTATAATTTTACTGCAACGGGAATGTGGTCCTTCTGTTCAAAATGAATTGTTTATAAGGGTACCATAAGGCGTGGAGGAGTAGCCTAGTAGTTAGAGCAACTGCCTAGTATCCAGAAATCGAGGATTCAGTTCTCACTGGCATTCCTTGTGACCTTGGGCAAGTCACTTTACTCTCCATTGTCTTGGAAGAAAAGACCTGGTAATCTGCTTCTGGTAATACATTGCCAAGAAAACCCAGAGGCAGCTGGGTTGCCAGGAGTCAGCACTGACTTGGGGCACTATTAAAAAAAATCATATCCTGGCAATGTCCCAGTTTTTATACTATTTGCTGTTATTTTTTTTAATTGGTATTGTTTTATTTGATTCTTGTATATGTCAAATATGTGTCCAAAGCAATTTCACTGACCACTTTTTTTTTTTAAAGAAGATATTGGACATTAAGGAGTTGAACTGCAATGGGGCCAATAATGTTGACCGCAACCTCATGTCTGTTTGGCTTGTTTGGCAATTCCTAGATGTGTTCACATATATTTAGCTGCATAACAACCAGATTTTTAAATTCAGGATGGCTATCTTGTATTTGAAAATCAGATTTCTTTATTCAGACCTAAAACGTTTGTGAGAGAATCTTGTTGACGTTAAGTTGCTTCACTTGGTTGTCTAGAGAGTCGTTTGTGATATATATGGGGCAACCCTTGTTGTCATATAAGAGACTAAGGTGAACTTTGACAGGTTTTTAGAAGCGGAGATTTAAGGAACAGTAGATCACTATTTCTGCATGGAGACCATCCATAAAATCTGCACCGATTGTGAATCATTTTCACTAGAGAGATTGTTCCAGAACAAAAAGGTAATAACAGCAATCAATTTCAGTATAGTCTCTGTACTTGGTCATGCAGTTTTGGGGATTCCTGCATATTTCATTTTCCTATTTTCAAAAAGGAAAAAGCCTGTTTCTCTTTTTTGGATCCTCATTATATTGTTACCAGAATAACTGATCTTTTCAGATTTTAAGTTTTGTGTTTTATTTTAATTTCATCTATATGTGCAGTATGGATAGTGGCACAAGTTCAGTAAGGATTAAATATTTTTAGAATGCTTGTCTAACTAATGCTAGACTAGGGAAAAACCTGTAATGCTGTAGACAAGCCCCAGAGTTCAGAACTTGTGTTGTCATTTTTAAATCTGCGCCCTCATGGAGTCAGGAGAGAACCCAGGGAAGGAGGAAAGAGCACTCCAACAGCAGTTGCTTCTACTGGCTATGCAGCAGCGCTGAAGGGTCATCTTGGAAGAGACTTCCCTGTAGCTCTTAGGGCTGGTGAGGATACAGCTTGCAACTGGTATGCTATGTAGGATGGCTGGGAAGGAAGTTTGATAAATAAGGGAGAGATGGTATGTTAAAAATAATTGTTTCTGTGCTACTAGGACTAGAAGAGCTTGCTTTTTTGTTGATAAAAGATCTAGCTTTTATAGCCTCATAAACCACGTCAGTGGTTTACATATACCTTTTTGCATCAGTGGTGTCAGTTATGGGCACGGAGTGGTTGCATATTGTGGTGTTCTGACAATACCCCGTCTCTTAAGGGTCAGGATTAGTTCATGCACATACTTGACACCTGCTTTATGAAGTCAAGTACACATGTCCTTTCCTTTATAAGATACTAGCATAACATGCGTTTTTGGCCTTTTATGGCACGATCACTTACACCAGGCCTACTTATTTGTGCGCATAAATGGACACGGTCATGATTCTATAAGTAGCCACTCGCGGAAATCTAGGTATTTTAGTCATACGCATGCGAAGGTTGTCCAATTAGCCCCAGAATGGCTACTGTTATCTGGATAAGTCCTTTTGAATATTAATCCATTAATGTCTTTTCCATGCATACCCGAATCTACCACTATTAACTCCTCAGCTGGAAGCCTTTTCCATGCACTCGCCACCATCTCGGTGAAGAGGTATTTTGTTGTATTCTTTCAGCATTATTTGATGACCCTCCCCCCCCCCATCTGTGATCTTTCATTCTATAAAAAATGATGCTTTTTACTAGATAATTGAATGTTTTGCCTCTTATAGGCAGAATGTTTAGCTTCTTCAGTTTAAGTATGCCTTATAATGCAGTCCATTCTTTTTGATGGTCTTTTTTTTGTCACACTGGCAAGCTACCTGGAGGTCATCAGAGATGATGACTCTGAGGCCTCATTTTTCTTTACCTCTTTCTTTCTAAAATGGTCTTTGATTGTTGGATTTCTGCATCACTGATGCATGACGTTGCATTTGTTTATTACAGTTTGCTTGCCAAACTCAACCACCTGATCATTTTGTCAAAATCATCTTTTTTCTCCAGGACCAAGCAGGAAGTCAGTCCTCACATATGGGTGACGTCGGCACCGATGGAGCCCTCGTGCGGAGCATTTCCCCAGCTTTCAAAGAAAGCCTTTGGGAATTGCAGCGCGCATGCACGGTCCCCTTCCCGCCCAAGGGTGCTATCTTGCTCAGTCTTCTTTTTTTCGCGGAGCCCGACGGACGTAGTTCATTTTTCCCCGAGGAAAAAGTTGATTTTCCTAATTTTTCTTTTTCTACTTCGGTTCGACGCCAGATCCTTTTCCCGCCTTGGCCCGATACGCCGGTATCGAGCCCACTCTCTCTTTTTCATTTTTTGTCCTTTGTGACTAGCGTTCGCGCCATTTTTCTTTTTTCACTGGCAGCCCGGTCTTTTGACCTCGCAGGAGCCCTTTTTCCCCCGATGGCTACCAGCGGGTTTAAAAAGTGTGATCGGTGTAAGAAACTTATGTCTCTTACCGACACACATGACTGCCTCCGCTGCCTCGGACCCGATGATCTGTGGTCCGTGTGGCAAAATGTCCTCGAAGGCGTTGAGGAGTCAGCAGCACCAGAAGGATAGGATCTTCTCTGACTCCGCGTCCGGACGGGCCTGGACCTCGTCAGAGGCCTCAACGTCTCGGGACTCCGGCCCCGAGCAGCGTCGGGGTTCCTCTGAGCGGGGGTCTCCTTTGCGGGAACATCGCAGGAAGAAGAAACCCGCGAGGGCGTCGTCAGTGGATGCTCCTGGTTCCTCGAGGGCCAGGTCGCATAGCCCCAATAGCCGTCCCGGGTTTTCGGAGTCGGAGAGGCCTGCCAAGCATCCTCGCATCGAGATGGAGTCTCCTGGACACGTGAGTGCTGTAGTCCTTGTGGACTCTCCTCCAGGGGAGCCGCCGTCGGGCCCCGAGTCGGGGGCTGCTGGGTCTCCTGAGCTCGGACTCAGGTTGACGGCCTTGGAGAGCAGCCTCGCTGCCTTCATGGAACAGCAGAGGGCATTGATCGCCGGTCTCACCGGTGCATCTGCCCCGACCACCGGGACCTCGACGTCCAAGTCGACCCCGGAGGCCGAGCCGATCCTTGAGTCCATGCGGGCTTGAGTCTATCCTCGGCCACGGTCTCCCTCGGCCTCCCGTTCGGGACTGAGGTCGTCGACGCCGGTACCCTCGGCGTTGGGGCGGATGGCATCGGTGCCCTTCCCGACCGGAGCCGCTCGATTCCTCCTCCGAGGAGTCGGGCTGGGAGACGGAGGACGAAGAGTCACCCAACACTTATCGGACTCGGTGTGTCCCATTGGACTCGCCGGAGTCCGAACCTCGGAGACGATCCCCACCGGAGGATACCCGGTTCTCGGACTTCGTGCGGGATATGGCCAAGGCCTTGGCCTTCCCTGCGGATCCCGAGGAGGAGCCTCGAGCCGAGGAGCTCGAGGCCCTCCAGTATGACTCTCCCCTGAAGGAAGCCTTTACTGTTCTGGTTCCTCCGATGCTGGAGCGGCTGCTCTTCCGCATGTGGGAGACCCCGGCCTTGACGCCGGTGTTGAGCAAGCGGGTCGATTCCATCTATCGAGTCCGCAACAGCCCCGGGTTCCAAAAGGCACAATTACCGCACCACTCCATGGTTGTGGAATCGGCCATGCATCGACTGAAAAGTCAGAAGATGCACTCCTTGGTGCCTCCCGGCCGGGAGGCCCGGAACCTGGATGCCCTCGGTAAGAAGTGCTTCCAGGGCTCTATGCTTGCTTGCCGTGTCCAGACTTACCAGCTCTACATGGGCATGTATCTCTGAGACCTGGCAAAGGAGATTGCCGGGTTCTCTGCTGGTCTCTCCGAGGAACCTTTGCAGCGGTTCCAAGCCTTGTCCACTGGTATTCGAGAGTGCTCAAAGTTTATCTCTCGAGCAGCCTACGATGGCTTCGAGGCTTCGGTCCGAGTAGCCGGGGCCGGCATCGGTGCCCGCCGACAGGCTTGGCTACAGTCATCCGACCTCGAGCCATGGGTGCAGGACAAGTTGGCAAGCCCATGGCTGAAAAGGCTGCAGAACTCGAGACCGAGACTCTGACCAGGACTAGGCTGTCCAGAAAAACCTCTGCCCCTTCTCAGAAGAAGAAGGGCTCAGGAAAAAAGACCTTTTACCCGAGGAAGTCCTCTGCCTATAAACCGTACCCTCATTATCAGGCCTCTGCAGCTCCCTAACAGGGTCAGCAGGCCAAGGGGCAGGGTCATGGGCCCCGTAGGCAGAAGGCCCCCAAGCCACCAACACCGGCCCCTGCTCAGCAGGGTGGGGGTTTTTGACTCAGCAAGCATAGCCTCTTCTCCTCAGCTGGTTCACATCAGCACAGGAGGCCGGCTGGCCCACTTTGCCCACAGGTGGTCAGCCGTCACATCAGATACCTGGGTGCTCCATATAGTCCAAAAGGGCTATCTTCTCCATTTTCACCAGGTACCTCCCTCCTATTTTCCAGGGGAGCCTCCAAGACTCCCTCTGCACAGGGACCTACTCCTTCAGGAGTTAGCAAGTCTGTTAAAGGACCAGGCTGTGGAACCGGTGCCCCACCACCTGAGAGGTCATGGCTTATATTCCAGGTACTTTCTGGTACCAAAAAGAACAGGAGGCCTCCGACCCATCCTAGACTTGCGCAACCTCAACAAGTTCCTGGAGAGGGAAAAGTTCAAGATGCTTACCCTTGGAATCCTGCTGCCCTACCTCCAGCAGGGAGATTGGCTATGCTCCTTAGATCTAAAGGATGCTTATACTCACATCCTTATTCATCCAGACCACAGACAATATCTCAGATTTGTTGTGGGGAGGAAACCACTACCAGTACAGGGTACTTCCCTTTGGCCTATCCTCCGCTCCCAGGGTGTTCAGCAAGTGCCTGGCGGTGGTGGCGGCCTACCTGAGGCTTCAAGGTCTTTTTGTGTTTCCATACCTGGACGACTGGCTCATAAGGGGCCAGTCTTCCCAGGAGGCCAGTCAAGCCACCCTTCGCACTGTGGCTCTGCTTCAGCACTTGGGGTTTGTCATAAACTTCGCAAAGTCCACTTTGCTCCCGTCCCAGAACTTGGAATTCATAGCAGCAAGGCTAGACACTCTTCAGGCGAGGGATTTTCTGCCAGTGGACAGGGCCCTCCGGTTGATGGATGTGGCCAGGCAGTTTCACAGCAATTCCCTGGTCTCCGCCAGGCAATTCCTGAGACTTCTCAGCCATATGGCTTCCACGGTTCATATAACCCCCAATGCCCGCCTGCACATGCGGCCTGCTCAGTGGAGCCTTCGAACTCAGTGGCATCAGGCCACAGGGAGCCTTGCAGACACGGTGAGAATATCCACCCTGCTCATCTCCTCTCTACAATGGTGGCTTCATCTTCCGAATCTGGTACTCGGAGCGGATTTTCAATCCCCCTCTGCATTCTCGAGTGCTGACGACAGATGCTTCTCTTCTAGGTTGGGGAGCACATTGCCAGGGGGCATGTACTCGGGGTCTCTGGACTCCTTGGGAGGCTGCTCAGCAGATAAACATCCTGGAGCTACGGGCAATACGCCTAGCTCTGAGAGCCTTCTCCCACCTCACATCTCACCAGTCTGTACTGGTCCAGACGGACAATCAAGTTGCCATGTTCTACGTGAACAAACAAGGAGGCACAGGCTCCTTCCTTCTCTGTCAGGAGGCACAACGGCTGTGCTCTTGAGCCGTCAATCACGGAATCCTCCTCAAGGCTGTCTACCTCCCCGGTCAAGAAAATTACCTGGCGGACAAACTGAGCAGGATTCTGCAACCACACGAATGGAGATTGAATCCATTGGTGGTTCAGCAGATCTTTCTCAGGTGGGGCCTCCCCACCATGGATCTCTTTGCCAGCCCTCTGAACCGGCAACTTCCAAGATTCTGTTCCAGACAACCGTATCCTCTCAGAGTAGCAGCGGATGCCTTTCTGATTCCGTGGTCCCAAGGCCTACTATATGCGTTTCCTCCCATGCCACTAGTGTCTCGAACACTGTTCAAGGTCCTCAAGGACAGGGCCTCCCTGATTCTGATAGCCCCCAGGTGGCCAAGGCAACCGTGGTTCCCACTCCTGCTGCAAATGACGGTGGACACTCCCCTGCCTCTGGGAATTCAACACGATCTCCTGTCTCAGGACCAGGGGTCTCTCTTGCACCCCAACCTCCAGTCCCGTCATCTGATGGCCTGGCTGCTGCAATTCCCAAAGGCTTTCTTTGAAAGCTGGGGAAATGCTCCGCACGAGGGCTCCGTCGGCGCCGACGTCACCCATATGTGAGGACTGATTCCTGCTGCTCCTGGAGAACACCTGTTACAGGTGAGTAACTACTCTATCTTGTGCTCTTCTGCATCTGCTTTGTTGCTGATTTTTAGGTCATATATGCAGGCGCACTCTCCCCTGTAGCATTGTTCCCTTCACCAGAATGGACTCCATTGATTAAAACTTTCTGAATCCCATTGCTCAGTGAAATAGCAGGTGAAACACGGGCTCATAACAAGGGTAGTTTTATAACAGGTTACCTAGGTTAGATGGTCAGGAAGGTGCCCTTTTTATAGATACATGGGCACTATGGGTTTTTATAAAATACTAGCACAAATTGTGCCTACGTTGACGGTGTGAACCTTTAAGCCTGCTCAGAAGCATGTATAAATGTTAGATCATAAAAATGCATGTATTTTTAAAAACGAGCTTGTAAATTGTGACTCCATCCATATTTCGCCCAAACCTCTCCCCTGAACATACCTATTCTACAAACGTGCACCTGTAGAGGTAGATGTGTGTTAATTTTATAAGAGACCTTTGACATTCGTAAATCAGTATTTTACACACCAAAAAGGTTTATAAAATTACCTACTGCATGTATTGCTGATAGGAAAAAGGGTATTATAGTCTGTTCAGGAATGGAAATTAAGACTCTTTTGGTGCATGTCCTCTGTTTACCTTGAAAGGTGAAAATAGCTTTGCATGCTGAATGTGGATAAACAACCGTTAAAGAAACATACAGATAAAATTTAGAAAGTAGAATTCTAGTCTATTTCTGCTGCTTTCCCGTGCACATTAATATGACGCTGTACTGAAGAGAAATAATTTTTTCCGGCTCAAATGTAGTTTTGCTGCAGTACTGCAGCTTATGAGTCTTTAAGGGAATAATTTAATAACAGGACCCCTATGTGACAAATTCAAAAAGGTGCCTATTTTAAGCTTGCTTTTTAAAGACAACATACAGTAGGTACCTATATGCCTTTATAAAAGAAGTTCCTAGAATCAGCCTCAGTTGCACATAAATGTACACCTTCTTTGAATGTGTGTGTGTACTTTAAGAGGATAACTTTATAAGGGGGTGCCTCACCAAAGCACTTTTTAAGGAACCTCTGTTAAACCTATTTTATAAAGACAAGTAGGTGCCTTCTTATCTGCTAGTATTTTATAAAGACATCATGTCTGAAGTTAAGACATGGGCATTTCTTCCAGCCCTAGAGCTGGTGTAAATACCCATGCCTAAATGTTTGCAGGACGCATGCAAATTACAGATTTCATAATCAAGTTACCCATGCGCGTGCACGTGCACATCGAATAAAATATGCACCATCATGACAACGTACATAGTTTTTGCTTGTTAGTATGTATCATGGTGGAGTGGAGGAGTAGCCTAGTGGTTAGAACACTGGCTTGGTAACCAAGCAACCAGGGTTTGATTCCCACTAGCACTCCTTGTGGCCTTGGGCAAGTCACTTAACCCTCCATTGCCTCGGAAGAAAGGCCTGGCAATCTACTTCCGGGGACACTGCCAAGAAAACCCAGGAGCTTCTGGGTCGCCAGGAGTCAGGACTGACTCGAAGGCACACATTGCATTGCATTGCATGTATCATGGTGCATGATGGAACTCCAGCAGTGGCCTAAAATATCCCTCTTGGAACTGGGTAGCTTGGCAGGGCTGCCTGTGTGAAAACCCTAATTACTTTTATACTCTCAGAGCCATTTACAAAGCCTACTGAGATCTTGGAGAAATTCTGAGCAACAGTGTCTGAGAAACCTGGATATAGTTTCACAGAATTTCTGGCAAAAGAAAAGTCTCTGGAGTAAGCCTCTTGAGCAAGAGCTTATTCACACAGCAAAAAATCCAGTATGACTGCAGGGCTGGGGATTCACTGAATCCCTTGAAGGCCCTTACTGTGCACCACTGCTAGGTGCAAATTGTGTAAAAGTAGGAACATTCCACACATGTACATTTTACACACATATGCATTTGTGCAATTCTACAAAATCCCTTTTCTGCCTGTAAAGCAGGCTTTACACCCAGAAAATCTTTATAACACTAACCCCAAAAATGGTTGGCATATATATTTTTTCTTAGCAAAATAAAGATACAGCACACTAAGAAATGGTAGTGAAAGAAATGAATAGTAGCATTGTGGGGCCCCATACGAAGCAGTGGGATAAGACCAGACAAAAGATAAAAGAGGGGATATTCGAAGGTATTTATATGGTTTGGACACCGTGTAGATGCCACTAGGAGGGAGACTCAGCGATACTAATATGGTTCGTGCCGCTCGATATCTGTGGGTGCTGCTGCTACAGGCCCCAGTGCTATGCGGTTAGCATCAGGACATTCCGGGACGGAACAGAGGCAGCACCTGTCTCTAACTGGGCAGCTGTGATATTGAGCCACTGCCTGGTTAGCAACCCTGGGTAAAATAAGGCACGGCAAAGGCTGGCCTAACTTTATCCATGGAGGCTAACCAGGCAGCGGCTTACTATCGTCACTGCCCAGTTAGCTTCTGGGGTCTGCAGCAGATTTGGCCCAGGCATTGAATATCCGGGGTTAGTTTTCAGTGGCGATGGCTAGCCATGTTAGCAGCACTTGCCGCTGCTGCTGAATATCCTCCCCAAAAGTACTAATAAATAAATACCAAGTATCAAATAATACTAAAAGCAATTGAGCTAGAAAGCAAAAGCAGAAACATATGTTTCTTAACAATGCATACATTTATCGAAGGACAAATCGCACTATAAAAATATACACACAAATGTCACGAGACTTGAAGACCTAAATATGTACACTTTGGAGGAGAGGAGAGGAGGGATAGGGGAGATATGATTCAGACCTTTAAATGCTTAAAGAGAAATAATGAACAAACAAACCTCTTCCAGAGACGGGGAAGCTGTAAAACTAGAGGGCATGACATGAAGCTGCAAGGTGGTAAATTGAAAGGCAATGTCAGGAAATACTTTTTTATCGAAAGGGTGGTGGATGCTTGTAATGCCCTCCCGATGGAGGTGGTGGGGGCAAACACAGTGACGGAATTCAAATTGGCCTGGGTCAGACACAGTGGATCACTCTACAGCAACAAGATTACATCAAAATAAACTGAACCATCTAATTTCTCAACAAATAGGGGTGTCCTACATGGAGCGATGGTGGGAGGAGCGGTGGGTTCACCCCTAAACAAACAAAGAAACAGTGATATGGGGAGGGGTGAAGATATGGGTAGGGGTGCACCTACTCCTGCCATATTGCTGGGCAGACTAGATGGACCGTGCTGGTCTTTATCTGTCGTCATTTACTATGTTACTGTGTCATTCAGATATACTATTGTTTATTATGGGCCAGATATTTGAAAGGCATTTACACGGTTTACAGCCCAGTAGAACATGTACATCTTTAGATGGGGATATTCAATGGCACTTACATGGTTAAATATACCCATCTAAGTCCCCCACGCGCTCCGATGCAATCCGGTTAGCATCGGAGTGTACTGGGGGCATTCCAGGGCAGAGTGGAGGCAGAGAATGGTACTAACGGGGCAGCAGAGATATTGGATGCTGCCTGGTTAGCGATTCGTGTAGGTGAGGAAAGCCCTTACCTATCTTTAAGGCACAGGAGCTAACCGAGCAGTATCTAATATCGATGCTGCCCAGTTAGCTTTGGCAGCTTCCAGCTTTTGCGGCCATCACCGAATATTCAATGCCATCGCCGCGGCATTGAACATCTGGGTTTAAGGGTCAGTCGGCAGGGTTATGTGCCGTAGCGGTGCATAGCCTGCCCAGTTGAAAATCAGGCCCTATATGTTTTGCCTGTCTTAACCCACTGCTCCATTTGGGACATTGCGTTTTGGATTTGCTTCTCTTTCAGTGTGTGTGTTTCTTTTAACAATGACCTTGGTGCCATTTTCCAACAGCCAGCATCGTGCAAACTGCACAAGTTCTTTTAATGCTTGCATGTTGCATGAGTTTCATGCATATTGGTTAAACAAAGTTAAAATAAAAACATTCAGGGTGTCTGCATGCTTTGTATCTGTTACTTATGTAGTGGTGGTGGTGGGGAGGAAGCAAAAGGCCACATCCGTTTGCAAATTGACCTGATCTAAACGCGCCCACAAGGAGAACTCTTTTTAGCCCTGCTGAAAATACGCCTGGTGTGAATGCCTGTAAATATTTGTAGCCATTTCGAGGAGACCAATTTCTAGCCAAGCCAGTGTGCCTGTGTAAATCACTATTTAACCTGCATAAGTGACTTTGAGATGTGGCCTCTGTAGTTTTAATAATTGTGTGGTACACATCTTAATCAGTTTCTTTTACATATCTTGTAAACTATCTGCTTTGTTGACAAGGATCCAAATCATTTGCACTAGTTAAATCATGATGAGTTTGGGTGCAGGTTTGCAGTCGTTTCTTGCATATTTTTTCTTTATGAGAAACATTTAGAGGCCTATTTACTAATCTATGTTGGGTGTTCAGTATGACTTTTAACACCCTCTAACAGCGCAGTGCCACTGCACTCTGTTCGTGCATGATAGTTGTCATGTTCAACACTTAGAAGCATGTTTGCTAAGCTGTACTAATTGTTAGTATGTGCCTGAGCATGAACTACCCAGCTTGAGCCAATCCGCGCTAACAGCATATACCCATGATGGCAAATGGGCACAATAGGGGCGGAGCGTGAGTATTGACTGCACATTGTCGTTAGCATAGGGGTTACTAACATGCATCTGTCGTCAATTTTGCAGTTAGTGTGAGCAGCGTTGCGTGCATTCACACTAAGTGAGACTGCTGCTGGTATGCTTCAGGGCACACAGTGCAGTACACGCCCCCAACAGGCAGCGCATGACTGTTGCATGTACCACGCTTTGATCTCTACTCTGAACGCATGATACCTACAAAGCGTTTGCTTAGTAAACATCCCCTTTAATGTGGAAATTCCTATTAGGGAGCATGGCATGGGTGGGGACTGTGCCTTGCAGTTAATGTAGAGCTCATTATTGCACATTGTCTGCTATTGCCTTAGCTAACACGATGCATTAGGTACATCTAGCGGCGTGTTATATTAATGGCCATGCTGTTAGCATGCAGTTGTAATTCTTGTCTTGTATGAGCTGCATAGCTGTCTTTCCCAAAATGTTGGGAATGCCCTCATCTGTTTACGGAGATTTTACACCTGTGTGCCTTAGCTTTGGCCGTTAAAGTATGTCAGGTGCAAACCCTTGGCACAGGTTGGTAAATAGGCCCCTTAGTATACAAAAGCAATATTTTTTAAAAACAGCCAAATTTCTTCTCAGAATGGTGATTCGTTTTCTTATCTTTCTTAAATCGCATTGCATTTTTGCTGATCTCTGCAACTAGCTTATCATTTCATTGGTTCTGCTCACTAATTAACGGTCCATTATTGCTATATTAACTCCTGAATTGTTTTTCTTTTACTTTTTGTGTTTTTCTTGTTCTCCTGATTTATTTACTTGCAACCTTAAAGTGAGGACAAACAAAAAAAAAACCCTTCACCTTTCATCTTCACTCTCTCTGATTTATGATAAGTTTAGTTTCCTTCAGCCTGGCATTTGCTTCAGCAGGCAACCTTCCTTCAAGTGCCTCACCAATTGATGTCTAATCTTTGATATCTTCCATTAGCCTCCGGGATCACTAAGTTCAAGGCCCTCTTGGAACCTAAGGAGCCCTGCCGAGGAACTGAAGGCCTTCAGAGTCCTTGGGGTGATTGGCAAGGTAATTCTTCTGTGTCTTTTCGTGAGTTCAGTGGTAAATCGACTACATGCTGACATTCTGTCTTTGAAGCCCTGGATCTTGAGGATATGAAACAAAAGGGGAAAATGACTCAAATGCATCTGCACTTTAAAATAATAAAAGCCACAGAAAAAAAGCTTTTATGTAAGCAATTCATGTAAGGTCATGCAAAATTATATTTGAGCTAAAGGACAAGGTACATGTTTAGTGGTGTTCAGCAGCATAAGGCCAGACTTTAAAAAGAGTCTTTGTTACAGTTGCTCTAAAGAGAAGTCAAATACGTTTTCAATTTTGTTCTCCTGAATTGATTGGTGGTTGGAGTATACAGCCAGATAACTTTTGTTTACATTCAACAATTAACAGCAGGGCACAAATTTGAGAGGAAGCCTTCATGGAAAAGCTGTTTGCTTTCACGTCTATCTTTGAAAATCCCAGTTCAGGCAGTCATCTGGGAAGAAGTCAAACCAATTTCTGTTCGGTGTGTGGTGAGCAAAGACTTCAGACAGTGGGAATAGAATTAACATTTTCCTATGATGTGCAAAAAAAGGTAGAACTGCTTTTCTAGAAAATGTAGCTGAAGCAGGACCCATCCAAGAAGTAGTGAAAGTGAAAGCACTGTGGCTGTGTATGATTTATGAACTCGTCACACATTCTCTAGGTATTTCTTGTTTACTTTCTTTAAAAATCATGAGGCCATTATTTAAAAGCTCTTATCTGGGCATAGAGAGAGCAATTCCGCATTGTTATCCAAATAGCACTGCTCAATGTCTCCACAGGCCACCTTGATACTATCCAAAGAGCGCTAGGGTGGTCTATGGCCAGAGCAACAGCAGTGCCCTTAACTTTCTAGATAGTGACAATATATACCATTTTATGGGTAATTCTTCCCCCTCCCTTATGTAAGGAGATTATCTGCATAATTTAAGACAGCAAAAAGCTGCCCTGAATGCTGTCGGGATAGCCTCCACTGCTGACCATTCTACTTGGATATTCAGCACCTATGACTGTCTGGATACTGGCACTGATCAGGAGGCTATTTAAGTACTGCAGCTGACTGCCGTAGCATTTAAATATCCATAGCTTTGAAAATCATTCTGTGTTTTTTAATATTAAATACAGTAATAAGGCTGAATAAATAAATTACATTGAAAGGAAAAAGTAGTTGCATTGAATGACATCATTTTTTGGAAGTTGTCATGCAGTAGTTTTTTCAGAGCAATTGCTCATTATAACAGAGCTTTCTCCAGGACCAAGCAGGAAGTCAGTCCTCACATATGGGTGACATCGACATCGATGGAGCCCCCATGCGGAGCATTTCCCCAGCTTTCTAAGAAAGCCTTTGGGAATACACCCATGCATGCGCGGTCCCCTTCCCGCCCAAAGGTGCCATCTTGCTCAGTCTTTCTTTTTCCGTGGAACCCAGCGGACGTCTGTCCTTGTCACCCGGAAAAATTTTGATTTTTTTCTGTGATTCTCGCACCCCTTTTTGTCCAGTTCGACGCCAGTTCCCCTTCCCGCCTGGGTTCGGTACGCCGGTATCTACCCAATATCTATTTTTTGTTTTTTTGCCCTTCGTGGCACGCGTTCACGCTCTTTTTTCATTTCCCTGGAGGGCCGGTCCTTTGACTTCGCGGGGGCCCTTTTTCCCCGATGGCCTCCAGTGGTTTTAAGAAGTGTGATCGTTGTAAGAAACCCATGTCTCTTACCGACACACACGACTGCTGCCTGCGCTGCCTCGGGCCTGACCATGATCCCAAGGTCTGTGTCCCATGTGGCAAAATGTCCACCAAGGCACTCAGGAGCCGGCAGCATCAGAAGGAGAGGATTTTCTCGGACTCGGCCTCCGGACGGGCCCGGACCTCGTCAGAGGCCTCGACGTCTCGGGAGTCAGACCCCAAGGTTCGTCGGGGTTCCTCTGAAAGGGGGTCCCCCAGTCGGGAGCATAAGAGGAAGAGAAAGCTCGTGAGGGCGGCGTCGGAGGAAGCTTCTGGTTCCTCGAAGGCCAGATCTCGGACCCCTAACCGCCGCCCCGGGCCCTTGGAGCTGGAGAAGCCAACTAAGGTATCCCGTGTAGAGCCGGAGTCTGTCGAGCACGTAAGTCCTGTTGTCCTCGAGGACTCTCCTCCTCGGGAGCCGACGTCAAGCCCGGCGCCGCCGGGGCCCGAGTCGGTGGCGGCTGAGTCTCCTGAGCTTGGACTCAGGCTGACAGCCTTGGAGTGCAGATTGTTTGCCTTCATGGATCAGCAGCGGGTGCTGATGGCCAGCCTGACTGGTGCATCTGCCCCGACCACCGGGACGTCGACGTCTAAGTCGACCCCAGAGACAGAGCCGGTTCTCGAAGCCATGAAGGCCCGAGCCCAGTCTCAGCCACGGTCTCCCTCGACCTCCCATTCGGGACCGAGGCCGTCGACGCTGATGGCCCTGGTGTCGGGGCGGGTGTTGCCTGAACCCACGCGGTCGGAGCCCCTCGACTCTTCTTCGGATGAGTCTGCATGGGAGACGGAGGACGAGGAGTCCCCCGATACTTTTCGGACTCGGTGTGTCCCTTCGGACTCGCCGCAGTCCGAACCCCGGAGTAGGTCCCCTCCGGAGGATACCCGGTTCTCGGAGTTCGTTAAGGACATGGCCAAGGCCTTGAATATTCCTGCCGACCCCGAGGAGGAGCCTTAAGCCGAAGAGCTCAATGCCCTCCAGTATGACTCTCCCCCGAGGGAGACCTTTACTGTGCCGGTTCCTCCGATGCTGGAACGGCTCCCCTTCCGAATGTGGGAGGCACCGGCCTCGGCACCGGTTTTGAGCAAGCGGATTGATTCCATGTATCGAGTCCGGAAGAGCCCTGGTTTTCAGAAGGCGCAGCTGCCGCACCATTCTATGGTTGTGGAATCAGCCATGCATCGTCTGAAGAGCCAGAAGATGCATTCCGCAGTGCCCCCCCGGCAGGGAGGCCTGAAGCCTGGATGCCATCGGCAGAAAGTGCTTCCAGGGCTCGATGCTTGCTTGCCATGTCCAAGCCTACCAGCTGTACATGGGCATGTACTTGCGGGACCTGGCTAATGAGGTAGCCAGGTTCTCGGCTGGTCTCTCTGGGGAACCTTTGCAGAGGTTCCAATCTTTGTCCTCGGGGGTCCGGGAATGTTCCAAATTCATCTCCCGGGCGGCCTACGATGGCTTCGAGGCTTCGGCCTGTGTAGCGGCAGCCGGCATCGCTGCTCGATGCCAGGCATGGCTACAGTCATCGGACCTCGAACCATGGGTGCAAGACAAGTTGGTCGATGTCCCATGCCGGGGTGAAAACCTCTTTGGCAAGCCCATGGCCGAAAAGGCTGCTGAGCTCGAGACTGAGACTCTGACGAGGACAAGATTGTCTAGGAAAACCTCTGCCCCTTCTCATAAGAAGAAGGGCTCGGGGAAAAAGACCTTTTACCCGAGGAAGGCGCCTGTCTACAAATATTTCCCTCATTATCAGGCCTCCCCAGCTCCCCAGCAGGGTCAGCAGGCCAAGGGGGCAGGGACATGGGCCCCGTAGGCAGAAAGCCCCCAAGCCTCCAGCTCCTGCTCCTACTCAGCAGGGAGGGGTTTTTTGACTCTCTCTGCATAGCCTCTCCACCCCTGCTGGCCCACCTCAGCACGGGGGGTTGCTTGGTCCTGTTTGCCCACCAGTGGCCACCCATCACAAGGGATGCTTGGGTACTGAGCATAGTCCAACAGGGCTATCTGCTCCATTTCAATCAGGTACCCCCTACCTACTTCCCAGGGGAGCCTCCACGGCCTCCTCTGCATCAGGAACTCCTTCTCCAGGAATTGCTAGGTCTGCTTCAAGACCAGGTGGTAGAGCCTGTACCTCCAAATCTGTGGGGACAGGGCTTCTACTCCCGTACTTTCTTGTGCCAAAGCAGACTAGAGGTCTCCGGCCCATTCTGGACCTGAGAAATCTCAACAAGTTCTTGGAAAAAGAGAAGTTCAAGATGCTCACTCTTGGAACACTACTGCCCTACCTCCAGCAGGGAGATTGGCTATGCTCCTTAGATCTAAAGGATGCGTACACACACATCCTCATTCATCCAGACCACAGAAAGTACCTCAGGTTCGTGGTGGCAAGAAGCCATTTTCAGTACAGGGTACTGCCCTTTGGCCTAACCTCTGCCCCACGGGTTTTCACAAAGTGCCTAGTCGTGGTAGCGGCCTACTTGAGAAACCAGGGTATATTTGTCTTCCCCTACCTGGACGACTGGCTCATTAGGGGTCAGACTCTCCAGGAGGTCAGGCAAGCCATTCTCCGTACTGTCTCTCTCCTTCAGCAACTAGGTTTTGTCATAAACTTTGCAAAGTCCACAATGCTCCCCTCCCAGAACCTAGAGTTCATAGGGGCAAGGTTGGACTCCCTGCAAGCGAAGGCTTACTTGCCAGAGGACAGTGCGGAAAGGCTCATAAGCTTGGCCAACCGGTTCATAAGCAACCCACTGGTTTCCGCCAGGCTTTGCCTACGACTCCTAGGCCATATGGCATTGACAGTGCATGTGACCCCCCAATGCTCACCTGCATATGCGGCCTGCACAGTGGTGTCTCAGAACTCAGTGGAGGCAGGCCACAGGAAACCTCAGAGACAAAGTAAGGGTGTCCAAACCCTTCCTGAACTCCCTGCAGTGGTAGCTACACTCCCCCAACCTGCTACAGGGGATTCCTTTTCAGGTACCTGTTCCCACAGTGGTACTCACAACCGATGCCTCCTTGCAGGGCTGGGGTGCACATTGCCTGGACAAGTGCACACAGGGCCCTTGGTCCCCATGGGAGGCCACTCAGCAGATCAACCTGCTAGAACTCAGGGCGATACGTTTAGCCCTCAAGGCCTTCGTCCATACCCTGGCCCACCAGGCTGTCTTGGTCTAGACCGACAACCAAGTGGTAATGTTTTATGTCAACAAGCAGGGGGGCACGGGGTCAAGGCTCCTGTGTCGGGAGACTCAGGCCCTCTGCTCCTTTGCCCTTCAACACCACATGCTGCTGAGGGCTGTCTATCTTCCTGGCCAGGAAAACTTTCTGGCAGACAGATTGAGCAGGGTTCTATAGCCTCACGAGTGGCAACTGCACCCCTTAGTGGTCCAGACCATTTTTCTGAGGTGGGGACTTCCGTCTATCGACCTCTTTGCCAGTCCCCTGAACATGTCTTAAATGGTCTTCCCAGAGTATAGAACTATATTAAACTCAATGTAAATACTCTATTGTAACTAGCGTCAATATATGAATGAAACTCCAGCAATATATCTTATCTTCACCTTTTATATATATTTTATAATCTTAATGTAGTCTCAGACTCAGATGGCACTCTGAACCACAATCTCTGTGGAAAACAAATTGTGCCCCATTTGCATCATCGACTAGTCGATGATGCAAATGGGGCACAATTTGTTTTCCACAGAGATTGTGGTTCAGAGTGCCATCTGAGTCTGAGACTACATTAAGATTATAAAATATATATAAAAGGTGAAGATAAGATATATTGCTGGAGTTTCATTCATATATTGACGCTAGTTACAATAGAGTATTTACATTGAGTTTAATATAGTCCCCTGAACAGGCAGCTGCCCCAGTTCTGCTCCAGGCAGCCGCATCCCAAAAGATTGGCGGCGGATGCCTTCCTGATCTCATGGTCCCAGGGCCTACTGTATGCGTTCCCTCCCATGCCCCTGGTGGCTCGGGCCTTGTTCAAGATTCTAAGGGACAGGGCCTCGGTCATCCTGGTGGCCCCCAGATGGCCAAGACAACCCTGGTTTCCCCTCCTGTTACAACTGGCGGTGGACACCCCTCTTCCTCTGGGGTTTCAACCCGATCTTCTTTCTCATGATCAGGGATCCCTTCTGCACTCCAATCTCAAAGCTCTCAATTTGATGGCCTGGAAGCTGCAAGGGTAGTACTGGCTCCCTGGGGCTTGCCTCAGGAAGTGGAAGAGGTTGTCTTAGCTTCAAGGAAGCAATCCACCCGAAAGACCTATGCCCTGAAATGGAGGCAGTTCTCCCTGTGGTGTGATCAGCGCCAGGAGAACCCCTTCTTCTGTCCTGTGCCAGTAGTGCTTCAATACCTGCTGCACTTGTCTAATCAGGGTCTTAAGTCCAATTCAGTTAGGGTACACCTCTCTGCGCTGGCAGCCCACCACGCAATGGTAGAGGGGCACTCTGTCGGTTCACCCCCTGGTGGCCAGGTTCCTCAGGAGCTTGCTCCTTCTAAAGCCTCCTCTCCGTCCACCAGCCCCTGAGTGGGAGTTGAATGTGGTTTTGCAACAGCTTACTCGCCCACCCTTTGAGCCTATGGCTACGTGCCCTTTTCGCTTCCTTTCTTGGAAGACTCTCTTCCTAGTGGCACTGACTTCGGCCAGGCGAGTGAGTGAACTTCAGGCCCTGGTCTGTGACAGGCCATGCACTCGTTTCTATAAGAACAGGGTGGTCCTTAGGACTTATCCTAAGTTCCTACCAAAGGTGGTCTCCTCCTTCTACCTCAACCAGGAGGTGGTTCTTCCCACATTCTTCCCTAGGCCCCATGCAAGTAGGGCTGAAGCAGTCCTCCACACCCTGGACTGTAGAAGGGCCTTGTCTTTCTACCTAGAGCGAACTAAGGGTCATAGAAGGGCTACTCAGCTCTTCGTCTCCGTTGACCCCAACAACTTGGGGGTTCTTGTCTCCAAGCGTACCTTGTCCATATGGGTGGCGGACTGTATCACCTGGGCTTACAGGGCGGCAGACCTTCCCTTGCGGGGTCGAGTTACAGCCCACCGTGTCCGGGCCATGGCTGCATCAGTAGCTCATCTCCGCTCTGTACCATTGGCAGACATCTGTAGGGCTGCAACTTGGTCCTCAAGCCAGCCTTTTGCAGCCCATTACTGCCTGGAGAGGGAGTCCCGTAGGGACAGTGCTTTTGGTCAGGCAGTACTCCGGAATCTCTTTGAGGTTTAGGCAACTCCTACCCTCCTGCCCTCTTGATGGGCTACCGAGGGGTTCTGGTCTCAGTGAAATTCTTTTCTTCATGCTACAGCTTCACAGAGGGAGTTTCTTTTTCAGCCTGGGTTCCTGGTAGCCCAGAGCTAGGGAGTCACCCATATGTGAGGACTGACTTCCTGCTTGGTCCTGGAGAAAAAGAGTGGTTACTTACCTGTAACAGGTGTTCTCCAGGAGCAGCAGGAATCAGTCCTCACAACACTCCCTCCTCCCCTGGAAGTTGCAGTTGTACATAGTTCATTTTGTTTTTGTGCTGTCTTTTAGCTATGTCATTTGACTGAGCAAGATGGCACCTTTGGGCGGGAAGGGGACCGCGCATGTGTGGGTGTATTCCCAAAGGCTTTCTTAGAAAGCTGGGGAAATGCTCCGCATGGGGGCTCCATCGACGTCGATGTCACCCATATGTGAGGACTGATTCCTGCTGCTCCTGGAGAACACCTGTTACAGGTGAGTAGCTACTCTTTGCTGTCTTCATTGATTTATACATTAGTATCCTATCCTCCTCTCATACCTCTGTCCATATACATCACCTCTATGATGCTTCCCTATACTTCTACTTGTAACAGGCATATGTTTCTTGTAGCCAGCTGCACAGTAATAACATACAGATTCATGGAAATGTTATATGTAAAACAGGGTATTTCAGACCAGGTGTACTAAGCTTTTTTCCCCATAGGTGCAAAGATGGAAAAGCTGTTTAGTATATTGTGCCATTCATGTTAAAATAGTACCCTTTAATTAAGTAAGCTCATTGAGTTTCCTACCAATGATATGCCTTGATTGCGGTTCTTTTATGACATGATAGTCCACCAGTAAGAGAGATAAGAATAGAAGAACATAGAATTGCCATACTGGTCAGACCAAAGTCAATCAAGTCCATTATTCTGTTTCCTACCGTGGCCGATCCAAGTTACAAGTATCTGGAATTGGAGCTGGCGCAAGGAGAATGAGGCGCCCTAGGCAAACCTCATCTCTTGCATCTCTCCTCTCCAGCACTCATTATGGCAGCAAACAGCCCTGCAGCGCTTACCTTTAAACTTTGGCTCCATGAGGCTGTTTGCTTCTGCCCCCTTCGATGCCCAATGCAGACTTCCTGCCCCTTCCACATCTCCCGTGATTTTCCTGCCATCAGGAACAACAGACATTCTGGATGACTACATAGTTCAGGTGGAGAGGAAGCATGGTGAAGTGGCTGTAGGCTCTTGTGATAGGCCCTTGAGGGTTCCCTGTGGCCGTAGGGCTCTTTTTCATCTGGGTTTGAGCAGCAGATTCAGAAACAGCTTGCAGGCTTTTTAGGTCTGTGTTAGCTATATGGCAGCCCCCTGTAGAGAAGACTAGGGGCCTGTCCTCCCTTATGAGGTACTGTGGAGTCTCCCCTTCTAGCAGCAAGGGGGTTAAGTGCCACTGCTTCTTGCTTCGCCTCTGTTCTTTCAATGATCCAATCTGGTCCCTTATAGGAGTTGCATGGGGAGAAGAAGAGGATTCTCTTTCTCCAGTGGACAAGTCAGCAGAGTGTAAACGGGGGCGCTGGTCGTGAATGTCCACAGTCTTGGCAAGGCAAAATATCATTATGATTTGCAAAGGAGTGTGGGGGTTGTAGTTCATTCATACCAGAATCAGCCGTTCACAAAATAATGAGTTGTGATGCTCGAGTGTAAGCAAAGAAAAACAGATTTTATTCATGGGGTTAATTCTCCCACACAGATTTACTTGGTAACACAAAAGGACACTTGCTTCAAGTATTGTACTCAGGAAAAACAAAACATGATATAAGGTAACTGAACTTCTTAAGCAATAAATCAATAAAGACCTTGATGGGAAACAGAAAAGGTCTTTTTGATGGCTCCTGCTAATGACCTTCTTAGCAGTGCTCCAAAAGGCAAAAACAAAACCCAAAAGTAACAAAAAAACTGTTTTTTATCAAGGATAACTTTCTTCTATTTACACACACAAAAAAAAGAAGTTTCCTTCCAGAGCTCACATGCACTTGTGCCTGGCTCAATTACCAATAATTAGCCAGCTGCAAACCCCTTTGCTAGTTCACTCTCTCTACGTGGCTCAATCCTACCCTAAAGCTTTCTTGCAGAGACTTTTCTGGGTAGATAAAAGAACAAGTTACAGTTCCTTTTGGTGGTTGTTGTATTAGTGAGAAACTACTTTAAAACAGCAGCCTAGACAGAGAGCAGTCCATGTATTCTAACTGATCATTTGAAATATCTCCTTCTTCCTCAAATATCATTGAATCAATATCATGGTCTGGCTCAGAGAAATTCCTTAATTGATCACTCTCAGGATAATATTTGTTTCCCTGCTGTCTTCCTGGAGAAGAGCTATGGCATAGATCAAAGTTCATACCTGAGCTTCCTTTGCTGTTAGGTTTCCTCTCCAGGTATCCTGGCCAGTAAGTAGTCCAGCTTTTATGTCCAGCCTTCCAATCAAGATCCCTGGACACTGGGTCTCTCTTCACATACCTTCTTGCACCGGTCTTAGGGCCCCTTCCAAATGCAGCCGTCTCCTTCAAAGGTGCCGTCTGGGAATTCCTGGCTTTATAACCCCACTCCTCTGGCTTCCTCCAGTCCAATGGAGTATGCTTGCCTCTGGAATCACTCCTAACACACGTACTGCTGTGGGCTCCTTCTTTAGACCTCCAAGATGTCTTTCTCTTCCTTCTGCGTTGCTTCTGCTATTGTAGTCCTCTCTCTTCTTTCTACAATGGCTTCTGCTTCTGTCTCTCCTTATTCTCCTGGTTCTGTCTCTGTGTAGAATATCCTTTACTTTTAACGTGCTTAGAGGGACACTCCACCCTAGCACAGCCCAGGTGTGCTGAATCAAGCCCTGCCCTTGGAGATGAGTGATTGGGGATTACCTCATAGCTCTCCTGATTGAACACACGTTTCCCCACTTCAGCCCTTCTAGAGGCTGTTTGAAACCTGGTGCATTCTGGGACTGGTAGTCTTTTATGAAAACATTCTGTTTTAATATTTCTACCAGCAAAGACAGGTTGCTTGTTCAAAGCCAATTCACCTCTCTTATAGCTCCCTCCTGAACTATGATAAGCTTCCTTATCACAAGAGGAAGTGGAGCTTCCCTCGGCAAAGGAAGAGGATCCATCTGTGATTTTGGTTTTTACCCTGGGGGGATCTTTCCACCCTCATTCAGGATGCCACGGTATCCTGCATATTATGGAGTCTCCTCTGTTGGATGTTTCTGGGATGGATATTATCCTTCAGGGGTTTTGGAATCCCTCTGATTTCTCCCCTCCCCAAGCTTCTATTGCAGCTCGTTCTCTCAGTAGGAAACACCGGAGCTGGGGCTTAGAGATATTAAGGGCCTTAATCAACTGTATCCTCTACTCCAAGGTGAGATAGATCAATTGTTTGGGATTCTTAGGGTGGATTCCCTGGTCATGGCAGTGATGAAGCACACAACTATTCCAGTGGAGGTGATGCTGTTCTGAAGAAGTCTAAGAATGTAAGAGTGGAAGCCCTTCTCAAGAACACTGATGGCTTTGGCTGTAGGTACCCAGACAACAATTTGTATGGGCTTGGTGGCCTGAGCACTATTATGCAGGATCCAACAATTGTTTGAGAGCCCAGAAGTGGCTAGGTCGGAGTCTGGGTCCAACGAAGAACCACTATTACCATGTGTAACTAAAAGCAGACCAGTCCAAGGCGTGGTAATTTCAAGAACACATTTTTATTCAATAAACTAAGGGGGTTGCAAAGGGCCAAATCCGATACAGCTGTGTTTTGGTGATGCCTTCTTCAGGGAGCTTTTGGAATATACTCCATGCATGCATGACGGTCTTCCTTCCCAAAGGAGCCATCTTACCTCAGTCTTCTTTTTTCCATGGAACCCTTTGGACATCTGTCTGAGGACACTGGAGTCCTTTGACTTGGGAGCCATCTTCCCCACCATGTCTAACCCAACCAGTGGTTCCAAAACGTGCACTCAGTCTGGTCAGACCATCTCGATCACTGCTCGCCATAGTTCATGCCTTCGACTCGCCCACTCTGCTTCTAGATGACACATAAGGGGCTCAAGAACCAAGAAAAGCAGTGGAAATCATTTGGTTCCAAGGCCTCAACACTGTTCCCGGCATCGACCTCTGTTTTGACGCCCTTCAAGGCTCCATCTGAGGCATCGGCTCTGAAAGGGGACCGGGCGACCTCCGAGCCTCAAGGTTGCGGAACATCGGATAGGCAACTCTCCTTTGATGAGGAGCGCCCCCTGAAGGAATGGACTCCGTCCGAATCAATGTTGCAGGGCAACTTATTTATTTATCTATTTCTTCTATACCGCCCCTTCCAGAGATCAAGGGCAGTTTACATGGAACAGTTAACAATTTTGTATACTTCGGTATACTTTACATAGAACGGTATCTGAACTATGTATAGGCAACATTGCATAGAACAACATTGCAATGCCGATACCAGAGGGAAAACTCCTAGTCAGTGGCGTCTGAACCCTCGATGCAGCTCCAAGGGCGAAGCCCAGAAGTGACCTTCCAAGCTGCCCCAGCAGGAGGAGTTGCCTCCTGAGACCTCGGAGGTTTAGCGTTGGATTCCCGAGGCTATAACCCTCATGGAGTCCCCGCTGAAGGAGCCAACATCAGCTTCGTCAGTTCCGGTGTCGATGCTGACACCAGCAGCTGTGGAGCCCTCCCTCCTAGCAGATGCATCACACTCCCTGAGGACTGGGTAACTCCAGATCTTCTGCACCAGTGACAGCCCCATCTATGGCGGAGGCCTCGCCGGCCGAGGTGCAGCCAATCCTCAATACCTTTGCGTTTTCCTCAGGATCCCAAAGCCACTCCTGATCCTAGTTGGTGCAGCCTGTCTCCTCCAGTTTCGAGCATTGAGAACTGAGGGCCCCTTCCTGTCATTGATGGAGTCCTCGATTTTGTCGATATTTCGAGTTCCTCGGTAACTCAACCTCCGACTGAGGGACGAATCTCTGGAGACGGTACGGCACCAGGATGTGCCCTCTGATCCCTTACCTCATCTTGAGCATCAAAGGTCCCCTCCTGAGGACCTCTCCTTCCTGGAGTTTGTGAGGGACATGGGAAAGGCCTTGGGTTTTTTTGCCTTTTTTTAAAAATCTTTATTTAGTCATCAAACAAACAGTCCAGGCAGCAGCGGGGACTCTTACACCACCGTCCAGCAATACACGCATATATATTCAACAGGATAACTTTTCATTTTGTTGACAAACAAACAGCAACAAGCAAAAAAGAAAAAAACATTACCCCCCCCCCATCCCTCCGCCCTCGCTCACCCCCCTTCAACCCCACCTTCTCAATCCTTCCCTGTAGCCTCCCTCTTACCTCAATGCCTAAATCTCTGATGGATCATTCCTACTAGGGCCAGGAAGGGGGGGGGGGATCCACCCCACACTCCACTGAACAACCTTGTCTTTACATGGTTAATAGAGCATTTTGTGCTCTTGGTGCCATGGTAGCTATATACCTTTCCCAGAGTTGCAGAAACTGCTCCCATTTTGCCTCATCGTCCCTTGAATCTAATCTCTCCATTAACATTAGCTGATGAAAAATACCCCACCATTCCCAGAAAGGTGGGTGCCTTGGTCTCCCTCCATCTTCGTAACAGAGGAAACTTCCCAGTTATGCAGGCCTTCCGCACCAACAATCTATCCCAGTGCCCCTTGGGGAATACTCCCGCCAGCTGATCAAAGATCACAACAGTCCTATTCCACTCTACTTGCTGAGCAAGCAGTCGACTAATATATCGATGAATCTGACGCCAGTATCTCTGAGCTCCTTCACAAAGCCACCACATGTGGCTTAACCCAGCCATAGGCATCAAGCATCTTGGACAGCTGCCATCTTGCGTCAGTCCACACCTCCACATCCGTCAAGGGGAAAAATGAGTCCAGCATACTACTCGGAATTGCAGCTCCCTCAGTTTAGCGGATTGCACCACCTCTGGGATTTTTATTTTTATTTATTTATTTAACAAATTTTTATATACCGCAACCTTCCGAAGATCAGGTGCGGTTTACATAGAACAATTAAAGAAACAGAGTGACATTTCTGTTTTTTACATAGAACAATAGAACTATAACCTAATCTAAGTACATATTACATTTAACTTTTTAACATTTGAACTTTCATTAGTAACTATGTACACATAACTATGTATAGGCATGGAAGGAGGAGTTCAGCGGTGTAAGCGGTAGTGGAGTCTAGATGTGTTTAAGTCTTGGGGTGCTGGTCTGTATGTATTGTCTGGCTTATCCTTTTTCGTCTTGTTGGGAGTTATTTAGCATGCCATAGTAGGAGGTAAATAGGTGTGTTTTTAAGTTTTTGCGTAGGTCTTTGATATCAGTTATGGATCGGATGTCTTCTGGTAGTGAGTTCCAGAGCATGGGGGCTGCATGGGAGAATGCCTTTTTATTTGTTGTCTTCGTGGACTTTGTGAATTCTTTTGGTATTCTTAGTTTATTGGCATGCGCCTAATAGTCCCTAATATCTCGCTAGGGCCCACGGGGAACACAATCTCCCCCGCCCATTTTTGCTCGATTGATAGGTCCAGAGGGCCAATTCTTTTCAACAGCTTATTTGAGTAATTTGAGACTGATAATCTCTTCTCATCCCCCAATTCAAAGAATTGTAAAATAACCAAAGACCTCTCTGCCGCTAGTTGCTCCCGTGGGAGTGACCCGACATAGTGCTGTATCTGGTAATAAGCAAATAGTTGGCCCCCTTCCAGGTCATATGCATGTTGCAGCTCATGAAAGGGCTTGCTGCAGATCCCTTGTTTATCCACTATATGCCCCAAATTCCAAATCCCTTTGGCCCCCCACTCATAAAACACCTTGGACTCAGTACCTGGCACAAATTGAATATTGCCTCTAATTGGTAACCTGCTTGAAACCTCCAGTGATGTCTACCAACCCCTACACAACAATCTCCACACTCCCCTAATTGGCTCTACTAAAAGACTTTTGGTCAAATGCTGCGGCAGCAGCGGACCCCTCATATAGAGCACTGCCAATAATGAGTGGGGAGAAACAAAGACCTCTTCCAGTGTCCA
Source organism: Ichthyophis bannanicus (assembly GCA_033557465.1). NCBI lineage: Eukaryota > Metazoa > Chordata > Amphibia > Gymnophiona > Ichthyophiidae > Ichthyophis > Ichthyophis bannanicus. The sequence continues at coordinate 458,319,182 of CM066033.1, forward strand.
TGGAGAGTATTCCTCGGTATATCCCAACCAGTCACCCAAATGTCTAAGTTGACACGCCTGTGCATAGCGAAATATATCCGGAAGTCCAAGTGCGCCCCATTTCCAAGGGCCCCACAAGCAAGCCAAGGGTAATCTCTGCTTTTTCCCATTCCACAGGAAACTACGCAGCACTCGCTCATACTCTACCACAACCCTACGTAAGAGGCGAACCGGGAGCGTCTGTAGCACATACAACAATTTAGGAAGTAAAACCATACGATACACCACCACTCGGCCCATTAAAGACAATGGGAGGAAGGCCCAGTCCTTTAAGCGAATTTCCATATGCTGTAATGCCATGCTAAAGTTATGCCGATATAGTTGGCGAGGATCTCTAGTTAGTTGAATACCCAGATATGTAAAGGCAGAGTCTGCCCACTTTAAAGGGAGGAGGGGTCCCCAGACCCAACGCAGCCCCCCCAGCACATCTAAAGCTTCAGATTTATCTTTATCTTAAGGCCTGCTATTTTGCCAAACTTGGCAAACTCTGCAAGCACCGCCAGAAGAGCTATGTGTGGTGAGGTGATTAAAAAGCAACATATCTGCAAAGGCAGAGATCTTAAATTCCACCCCGCCAATCTGTATGCCAGGTGCCTCCTGACAGGCTACCAATTTCCGTATCATCGGGTCTAGAGACAAGACAAATAACAAGGGAGACAGAGGGCATCCCTGCCATGTTCCCCTTCCAAGGCAAATCTCGGCCGATATTGATCCATTAACAACCACTGCTGCCAAAGGTTGATTGTACAACAAGCGAACCATACTGAGAAACTAGCCTCCTATGCCATAACAGGGCACAAATAATTCCACTCCACCCTGTCAAAAGTCTTTTCGGCATCAAAACCCACCAGGAGGGACTTCAAGTCGATGTTCATGTGCATAGTGACCTCTAACACAAAGCCCACTTGGGACTCCTGCACAAGACTTGTCAGCAGTGGGGCCAGTCGCTCTGCTAGGATTTTAGCTAAAAGCTTCAAATCAAAATTTACCAGGGAGATGGGCCTATAAGATGTCACCTGCAAAGGGTCTTTCCCTGACTTGGGAATCAGAGTAATGTAAGCCTTGTTGCTACCCCATACCATCTCGCCTCTCTCTATCTGCTCCTGATACGCTTCCACTAGCACAGGTCCCACCCCCACGCACAAAAGCTTATAAAACTCTGTGCTGAATCAGTGTGGATCTGGCACCCAACAGCATTGTGCCGCCCATATCGCTTGTTGTACTTCAGTTATCAAGATTGGCAGTTCTAAGGCTGCCGCCTGTTGAATAGTAAGCGTTGGCAGTGACAGCCCTTGCAGAAACTCCTTAACTTGCGCCATGGGAGGACTTTGGCCCGTGTACAATTTCTGGTAAAAAAAACCCCCAAAAACAAAACACGAAAAAGTTGCTCAATGTCTCCCGCCTCCTTATGATTTTTCCCATTTTCATCCCGTAGGGCAGCAGTCGCTCTCGGCCCCCGTCTCCCCTTGAGGCACTGTGGCAGCAATCGCCCCGACTTATCACCATATCTATGCAGCTGATATTGATAATACATTAATGGCTTTTTTGCCCATTGATGCAAAATTTCATCTAGGGCAGCTTGCGTTCCAAGAAGCCTAGCTTTCATCTCCTTAGTGGGGTTCCTGGCATACCCTCTCTGCTTGAGTTTAACCTGCTTCTCTAATCTAATTACCGCGGCATTCAATTGATGCCTTCTCCTGACCACATACGCTATAATGTCTCCTCTAAGAACAACCTTGGCCGCCTCCCAGAAAAGTTCTGGGATCTCTTTGTGTTGCATATTATGCGACACATATGCTTGCCACTGTTCCCTAACGTAAATTTGAAACTGAAACAGGAAAATGCCATAGCCTCTTCTGGTCCACCGGCCTCTGCCAATTAAGGTCTACCCACACCGGGGAATGAACAGAAATTTCATCTGGCCCAATGCTTGCCTCCGTCACCAGTGCAAATAGAAGTTCCGAAATTAACACATAATCAATGCATGCACTTGTCCCATGGGCACGGGACCTATGAGTATAGTCTCACTCTAGTTGGTGTAGCAGATGCCAGGGGTCCACCACACTAAGACGGCCTTTGAAGCAGCCCAGGATCCTCATCATAGTTCTATGAGTCTCTATTCCCCTTCGACTTGAGGCATCCAACTCCAAATCAATAACCTCATTAAAATCACCCCCCAGTACTAAGGGGTCCTCCAGGAGATCCTCAGTCTCAGAGGCTAAACTTGCATAAAATGTGGCTTCCGGATTGTTGGGGCCATATATATTGCAAAAAACAACCGGCTTGCCTTTATTTCCCCTCTCAATAAAAGGTGACGTCCTTCCCCATCCACTTTAGTGCAACTATGGGCAAACCGAAGGCTCTTGTGAATCAGGATGACCACCCCTGCCTTCCTCCCCACTGCTGGAGCCCCAAACACCTGGTCCACCCAGTCGCGACTGAGCTTGGCATATTCTGCTGCAGTCTGATGGATTTCCTACAAAAACGCTATATCTCACTTATGTCGGGCCAGGCCCCGGAGCACCTTATACCGCTTAATGGGAGTGCTTAGCCTGCAAACATTCCAAGAAATAACCCATATCGTATATCCATGATTTACTTGAGATAAGTCCCATATTAAACAGAGGTCCCCTTAGCCTAGAACTCCCACCAATGGTTGCCATCAGAGAGCTAACATCTCAAATACTGTGCCTTTACAAGGGTTATAGCCACTTTCCCACCCTTCCCCTCTCCCCAAACCCCAACAAACCTCCCCCTTACCCTTACACCTACACCTTCTTCCTATCCCCATCTACCTCCCCCACTGAAATGCTTGGGTCCCGTCTCTGATGCTCGGACCTACTCCCTCTATGCCTTAAACCCAACCAATGCCCGCCCCCAGGAACTAACCCTCACCCCGTTCACCCCATCGACCTCCCACATCGAGGCTTACTCCTATACTCCAGTTAGCTCCTACCTCATGTTGTCTTCTATTTATATAGTCCAGTCCTCATCAATTAGACAAGCTTACATAATCACCTCCACTGGACTAGAATCCACCTTTCTCAAACTACCCCACCCCGGATCCCCCCCAGAACTACTAGCAAGCTCTTATCCCCCCCATCTGCACTAACACTATTCCAATTCCTGCACCTGTTCCCCTCTGAAATACATCCTTTCCCTCTTCCCTCCACCCCCAACCCAGACCCTGACCCACCAATATACAAGAGAGGGGGAAAGAGGGAGGGAGGGGAGAAAGGAAAAGAAAAAGGGGGGCCCATTACTGTAAACAGTTACACCTTACCAAGAACAGTTAAAGCTAACAATATTTACATTAATATAGCCACCAAGGGAGTTGCCACAACTGAGGCTCCATGTCCCAGTTTCCTACAGGGAGCCCAAATGTTTCTTAAAAGAAATCCACTGCACACCCGCAGAACTCCTATCAGGCTGTATCCTTCACCTGTGGCTCTTATGTTCCTGAGAGAGCACTGCAATCCAAAGCCCATAGTCTGTTCCAGCGAGGGCTTAGGCCTCAGTATAACCAGTGAGCACAACAGCCGTCTTCCCAGTCTATTCACATAGTCCTCGCTCGTGTCCTCCATGTAACTACTCCAGCATTCTATTCACATATGGGGCGGCAGAGTCTGCAGAGTCAAACAATGTTGCCATTGTCCACTATCCAAAGACGTGCTGGGTATAACACTGCAAATTTAACTTTGGCATTTACCAGTTTTTGGCACACCCCAGTGTAGGCATGTCGCTTTTGGCTTACCAAGGGGGAATAATCTTGAGAGGCTCTAATTTGAAGTCCTTCATGCCGCAGTGTGCCTTTTATGCGATGGCTCACAGAACACTTTTCTTTTGCGCAAAATTGAGGAAACGAGCTAACACCACTCTAGGCCATGACTCCTGCGCACATGGGGAACCCACCCGGTGCACTCGCTCGAGGGTTATAGAGCCCATGCTCTCTATCTGCAGCGCTAACAGCAACAGGGTCTCCAGATATCTCCTCAGCTCTGCTTCACGAACTGATTCTGGAATGCCAAAAAATTGTTTTTCCAATGACCCCTATTTTCAAGGTTGTCTATTTTACCGGCTTGCCGTGCAGCCAGCTCCGCCAGTCTCTTAATTTCTTTTCCAGCTGTAGCGAGGGCATCTTCTTGTTGAGCTATTCTTTCTTCAGCCTGCTGTAAATGGCTCCCTTATCCCTCAAAAGACTGGGTTAAAGTGTCCAATTTGCCATTGAGCTCCTCGAGCTTCGTACTGAAAGCTCCCACTACTGCGGTAGTTACTTCATCTACCAACGTAGTCTGTGCTGGGGAGGCTGGGGACTCTGCCATTTTCGGCAGCACTGAAACATCTTTGTCGCAGTCTTTCTTTGTGGATTTCATCGCCAGTCCTGGACACAACCAGCTCTTCATGCTCCCAACTATGCAAGGTGTTGCTCATTCACTTGTCACAACTGTTAGCAGGATTTCAACGATAAAAACTTAACAACATCGGGAGAAGGCCTTGGAGAGAGCTCATCACACCACCACTCTCCCCAACCGCATCACGTGACCCCCAAGGCCTTGCTTTTTATCCAGGAGGCAGAGGAGGATCCTCTAGTATCCCACCCTGCCCAAGGAAGCCATCACCATCCCTGTCCACCCAGTTCGGAGCAACTCCTTCCGAGGATGTGGGAGACCCTGCTTATGGTGCCTAAGATGAACAAATGGCTCATTTTCATGTATCAGGTTCGCAAGAGCCCGAGCTTTGAAAACACGCAACTGCCTCATAACTTCATGATGATGGAGTCAGCCATGTGCCGCATCGAGGATTAAGACACGCGCCTCGGTGCCCCTGGGTCTGGAGGCCTGCACCATGGATGACTTTGGCAGAAAGTGTTACCAGGGCTCGTGGCTCGTATATAAGCATACCAGCTGTATATGGGTATGTACTTGAGAGACCTGGCAGGAGAGCTTGCCAGGTTCTCGGCTGGACTTTCTAGTGACTATCTCGAGAACTTCCAGAGCCTGCTCAGTAAAACTAAGGAATGCTCCAGGTTTGTGACTCGGGCAGCCTATGACAGTTTTGATTCCGTGGCCAGAGTGACACTGGTGGGCATTGGTGCCCGCTGCCTGGCATTGCTGCAAGTCTTTGGCTCTGGAGCAGTGGGTTCAGGACAAATTGGCTGATGTCCCATGCCAGGGAGAGAAACCCTTTGGCAAACCCATGACGAAGAAGGCTGCTGAGCTGGAGACAGAACAACTCACCATGACCAGGCTCTCCAGGAAGGTTACTGACCCTTCCCGTCGGAAGGCTTTGGGGGGAAAAAGTCCTTCTACCCGAAAAAGAAGGTGGCCTACGGTGCTTATTCCCCATATCACTCCTACCAGGGGCCCCTGCAGAGATAGCAGCCCAAGGGCCAAAGCCAAAGGCAGCAGCATAGGTCTAAGACCCCAAAACCCCAACCGACTCCTCAGCCACAGCCTGGGGGGGATTTTGACTCCACAACAAGGCCTTTCCTCCCTTTGCAGGCCCAGTCCTGTAGCACATTGGGGGGCATCCACAGTTCTTTGCCCACCGTTAGCCCAGCAACACCACAAGCACCTTGGCATTACAAATGGTGAAGGAGAGTTACCTCCTACACTTTGAGCAGACCCCCTCCTCCCATTATTTCCAGGGGAATACCCTTTGGAATCTCACCACTGGGAACTTCTCCAATTGGAAGTAGTCAACCTTGTGGAATTCAAGGTGGTGGAACTGGTTCCGCTATCTCAGCCAGGAAGCGGGTTCTCCTCCCAATATTCCATGGTCCCCCAAAAAGAAAGGCGACTTCCGGCCCATTCTAGATATTTGCAATCTAAATTGCGTCCTTGTCAGAGAGAAGTTCAAGATGGTATCCTTTGGAACGTTGCTGCCCTACCTCTAGCGGGCAGATTGGTTGTGCTCCTTGGATTTAAAAGATGCCTACACCCACATCCTCATTCATCTCCTGCACCGACAATACGCTTCATTTTCAGCGGCAGGGTTCTCCCCTTCGGACTCACGTCCGCTCCCAGGGTTTTCACAAAGTGCCTAGCATTTGTAGCCACCTTTCTCCATGTGCAAGGAATTTTCGTCTTCTCTTACCTGGATGAATGATTGGTGTTGGGCGGCTCTCCGGATGAAGTTTGCCAAGCCGCGCAGCATACTATCAAGGTCTTGGAGCAGCTGGGCTTTGTAGTCTACTACCCAAAGTCCCACCTGCAACCCACTCAGCAACTAGAGTTCATTGGGGCCCTTCTCAATACTTCGGTGGCCAGGGTACTGACTCGGGGGCACCAGCTTGGGATCACTGACTCATCTCTAGTATACCATGTTCAGTGCTGTCAATGGTGTCCACTCGCCAGATGTTTCACCTCCAGGACCACATGGCTTCCACAGTCCATGTCGCTCCATTCGTCTGCCTGAATATGCAGCAAGCGCAGTGGCCACCTCTCCAACAGAGTGCACATAACTCAATCACTACTCAACTCCCTCCCATTGTGGCAGTGTTTGGTACATCTTCTGGCATGGTTGCCTTTTCAGGCACCCCCACACTAAGAAGTTCTGATGACGGATGCCTCCAATTTCGGCTGGGAAGCCCATCTCGGCAGCCTCTGTACGTAAGGCCTCCTAGTCAGAGGGCGAGAGCCTCCACCAGATAAACTTCCTTGAAATCGGAGCCATTGCAAATGCGTTGAGGGCCTTCCGGACACGACTGGCCGGCCAGGTCGTTCTCATATAGAGCAACAAGTAGCGATGTTCTACATTGACAAACAAGGAGGCACAGGTTCGTACCTCCTCTGTTGGGAGTCAGTCCCTGGCTCTGGAAGTTTGCCATCAAACAGATGCTTCTCCGAGCAGTGTATCTCCCAGGAAAGAACAATGCCTTAAGCGGACATGCTCAGCAGGATCCTGCCACCGCATGAGTGGGCTCTCAACACCCATGTGGTCTACCGGAACTTTCGGAAGTGGGACATCCCCACCATGGATCTCTCCACATCTCCTCTCAATGCCCAGCTGCTGCTGTTTCACTCCAGGATGCCCTGTCCCAGTTTGATGGCTTCCGATGCCTTACTCCTGCATTGGAGTGAGGGCCTACTCTATGCTTACTCTCCTGGAAGCCAAGACACTTTTCAAGGTCCAAGCAGACAGAGCCTCCTTGATACTCATTCCCCTTGTTACTACAGCTGTCTTGGGCACTGCCTCTTCACCTGAGCTGTGCCCCAGGTCTCCTCACACAGGAGGGCACCATACAATACTCCAACCTCCGCTCCCTCTCACTCACGACTTGGCTGCTGAGCAGATAGCTATGGTGGAGTTCCATCTGCCCATAGATGTGGAGAACACTCTCATGGTATCTCACAAGGATTCAACCAGGAGGTCATATGCCTGCAAGTTGCAAAGATTTTTAATCTGGTGTGCGGACCAGGCCCTCAACCCCTTAACTTGCTCGGTGGAAACAGTGCTAAACTACTTGCTTTACTTCTCCAACCCTGGACTAAAGTCTAACTCTGTCAGGATGCACCTTAGTGCTCTTTCAGCATATCTCCGCAATGTTAATGATTGGCCCCTTTCTGCTCATCCACTCATAGGAAGCTTTATGCGGGGCCTCCTGCTTTCTCGTCCCCCTATTCGACCACCACCGGTGGCGTTAGATCTCAGTGTCATCCTGGGACAGCTGCTGTCGGCACCTTTGAGCCTGTGACCCCACAGGTCCCGTATAGGCCTTCGCCTAGGGCCCCGGGGTTATAGTTGCCTCCTATCTTGCAGAACAAAATAGTCTTCAGTCGCGTGTTAAGGCAAAACAAAGATAAGGGCTTTATTCCCTTTCCCTCAAGGATATCGTTTTGTACAACAAAACTTGGAAACAAAACAGTACTTCCAAAGAAAAATATGCTCTTTTCCTTTGTAGCTTACAGGTCTTCAGCGCAAGGATTCAACATCATCCGACAGGCATAACGTACAGTCCATGGGAGCACATTCAGGAATATTGTTGTTACTTTCCCACTGCATCAGCTCACATTCACCCGGTGTTACACTGGGGTTTAAATCCTCATAGCTGTTTCTATACAAGCCTCTCTCTGAGGACTCAGTTGGACTACAAGGGTACAGGTCTAAGCAAGTAGGTTTTGGAATACCTGATACTGCGGTATGTCCTCTCTGGCTCTCCTCCTCTAACCTCCAACGGCTAGGAATTGTTTTATATCTTCCTGTAGTTAATTCATGCTCTGTGCACTGCTCTGACCCTCTGGTACAAACAGACTTTTTAGCTTTCCCTTTGATAAAGGTTGGTTCCCACCTGTATAAATGGTGAGATCTTCTCTCTGGTAATGAAGACTGTGGACTCCCCTGCTCTCCCAGTCTGGACAGCTTTCTGACCTCAGCTTGGTCTCTCCTTCTCTCTGGAGTTATAGCTTCTATCTCTTGGCTGTAAGCAGGCTCCACCTCAGACCTCCAGTTGCTAGCACTCTGAGCACTTCGATGGCCATGTTCTTCTGAAGCCTTTCCCTTGCTGCTTCCTGTTCCAAGGCTACTCCCACTGCTTCCTGGATTCAGCAGGTTTCTCTCTCTGTGACCTCTGCTTCCTGCACTGTGGCTGTTCACACTGACACTGCCCCCTGCTGGATCTACCCAGCAGCTTTTATCTCCCTCTCCACTACACGTTCCTTGTGCTTTCCTGGACAGGTGATAATAATTTATTTATTTATTTAACAGTTTTTTCTATACCGCCCCTTCCAGAGATCAGGGGCGGTTCACATTGAACAAAAATAAATATACTTCCGTATATTTTACATGGAATATGTGTTGACTATATACACGTTTTTTACATTGAACATGTTTTGAACTTTAACTAGAATAACATTTTTCAAACTATAATAATCAGATCCTAAACTTCTTGCTGCGTCATGGCTTGGGTGTGGTAACCCTATTCCACTGTTTCTTTGCTCCTTCTGAGCTGTGTGTGCTGGCTGCCTAACAGGTTTTAAGGTAAATTTCTCTTTTTCCTCTATTATCATAGGCTCTGTATAGATTTCCATGTCACAAGCTGCTGGCCTCTCAAGTTCCTGACATGGAAAGTCATCTTTTTGGTGGTGCTTACTTCAGCACGCAGAATCAGTGAACTGTAGGTGCTCGTAGTGCACTTGCCTTATACCAGGTTCTACTAAAATATATTGGTGCTATGCACTCATCTTAAGTTTCTCCCTAAGGTGGTTTTAAGCTTTTCAACTAAACCATTCCGTGCCCACCTTTTTCTCATGACCTCATGCTTCCAGGGCAGAGGTCTTTCTTCATACTCTGGACTATAAGAGAACGCTCGCTTTTTATCTTAAATGGACAAAGCCCCATTGCCATCCACTGAGCTCTTTGTTTCTTATGATCCCAACAGACTGGGGGTAGTTGTCTCTAAGCGCATCCTCTCCATCTGGGTGGCTGACTGCATCTCTTTTGCTTATGCCCAGGCTGGGCTTACTTTAGAGCGCGACGTCATGGCACATAATGTTCACACTATTTGCCATGATGTGGCTCACTTTTACTCCGTCTGCACAGTGGAGATTTGTAGGGCTACTATGTGGTCTTCCATCCACACTTTGCAGCCCACTACTGCCTGGATAAGGAGTCCTGGCCTGACAGCACCTTCGGCCAAGCAGTACTCCGGCACCTCTTTGGGAATTAATGCAACTCCTTCCCTCTGGCCCTTCTGTCTGTGCAGGCTACCGGAGAGTCTACAGTTGGTTGATGCCTGTTGCTGGTGTTGACTCTCGGAACCTCAGCATTTTTTGCTGTTTTCTCTTTTTGATTTTTCTGGTTCCTTGTTGGGCTGTCTGTGGTGTTTTTCGGTAGCCTGTAGCTAGGGAGTCACATATGTGAGGACTGACTTCCTGCTTGAACCCAGAGAAAGTATAGTTACTCACCTGTAGCAGGTGTTCTCCGGAAACGGCAAGAATCAAGCCACACGACCCTCTGTCCTCCCCCAAGAAAACCCAGAGGTAGCTGGATTGCTATGAGTCAACACTGACTTGATGGCACTAAAAAAAATTGATGGCACTAAAAAAAAAAAAAAGGAACTTTACCTCCCTAGTATGTTCTAAAGTGACACATAGTCATTACTGTGGTAATTGAAATTGCCAGTTATTATTGTGTTGCCAAATTTGTTAGCATCTATAAATATTGTGTTATCTATCCATTCATTCTGACCAGGTGGATGGTAGATACCCCCACTACTATTCTCTTTCCCTTTACACATATAATTTCTATCTAAGAAAATTCCACAGTACATTCTGTTTCCTACAGAACTTTTATTCTGTTTGACTCGCTGCCTTAGGGCAAGTATTTTTTTTTTTTTTAATATTCTGTAATGCAAGTCTTGGTAGAGGAGTTTGCAAAGACTCTTCTGACAGTTTTAATGTTGTGATTGTGCTCCTGCATCTACTACAGTGGTTAAAGGCACTCTGTTTCCTCTACTAATGAAGCATTCATTGAACCTTTTAGCTTACTTTATAATATTATTTAATTCACTTCTATGTCCTCTCAGTATATTTTTATATTATTTTTAGCCTAGATAATTAATAACAAAATATGATTTTGATTTAGGATAAAAATATTAAAACATATATAATTTTGATTTAAGTTGTATTATTTTAGTATTTTATCATAGCATTAGCATGTTTGTCTATATATTATAAATCTTTTTGCTCCCTAGATTACACATAATGGGATCACCAACTCCGGACTAATGACTTACCTGCATGCTCATTACACATAACACTGTATAAAAGCTCATGCTGTAATTAGCGCACTCCAATCAACCTACCACACTCGCACACATTCACTGTACAGTATAAGAACACAAATGCAAATTTAAATTGTTTGCTGTGTACACTGCCTTGATTGAAGGATAAGGCGGGATATAAATAACCTTTAAATAAAAAAAATAATTGTGCATTCTTGTTTTCAGAAGCCATTGACTTGCTTGAATCTGTTTACCAGCTGGTATTTTTTTTTATGTACATGCTTAATGTTTGTGTGAATGCTAAGTATCATCTGTTTAACTGGGGGATTCTTAAACTGTTAGACCAGGCACCTCAGGAAATTGTGAGCATCTCCTCGGTCATAGAGCAAAATTTGTTGATGCGCCAGAAATGCTTTAGCAGAGTGAGTGGATGACTTATACTGGCTTCATAGAAACAAAGAAACATGATGGCAGAAAAAGACCATATGGCCTATCTAGTCTGTCCTTCCATATCAGCTGCTATAGTTCCTTTTTTTCCTTTAGAGATCTTCTGCGTTTGTCCCATGCTTTTTGGAATTTAGCTACTGTCCTCGTCTCTACTACCTCCACTTAGACTATTCTACACATCTACCATTCTTTCCATAAAGAAATAGTTCCAAATATTACTCCTGAGTCTGTCCCCTTTCATCCTCATCCTATGTCCCCTCGAAACAGAGCTTGCTTTCAATTGAAAGAGGCTCTCCTCTTGTGTATTTATGCCATGGAGGTATTTAAATGTCTCTGTCATATCTCCTCTATCCCGCCTTTTCTCTAACGTATACATACTCTGCTCTTCTGGTGGATTGTTTGTTTGAACCCTTTTCTTCCACTGCCAACTCCAAACTTCGATCATTTCACCTTGCTGCTTCTTATGCCTGGAACAAACTACCTGAGTCTGTACGTCAGACTTCATCTATGCCTCTTTTCAAATCCATGCCAAAAGCTCACTTCTTTGATGCTGCTTTTAGATCCTGACCGCTTAGTCTCCTGTGTGTCATCTTACCTTTCCCTAATTGTATCCTTGTCCTCAGCTGTTGTATCCTCTGTCTTGACTAGATAGTAAACTCTGATGAGCAGAGACCGTCTTTTACATGTATCTGTGCAGCGCTACATACGCCTCTAAAATGCTTGTATGCAAATGCTAGAAGTCTAAAAAAAATAAGATGGGTGAGTTAGAATATATAGCACTAAATGAGATGTTAGATATGATTGGTATCTGAGACCTGGTGAAAGGAGGACAACCAATGGGACACTGTGATACCTGGTTACAAATTATATCGCAATGATAGAGTAGATCAAATTGGTGGAGTGGTTGTGCTCTGTTAGAGAGGGCATTGAGTCACACAGGATTAAAATGCTGCAGGAAACAAAATACATGGTAGAATCTCTATGGACTGAAATGCCATGTAAAAAGGGGAAGGCGATGGCAATGGAGGTGTACTACCAACCGCCTGACCAGAATGAATAAATGGATAATGAAATGCTCAAAGAAATCAGGGAAGCTAACAAAAGTTACAATGCAGTAATAATAATGGGTGATTTTGATTACCCCTGTATCGACTAGATCAGTGTCACAGCAGGGCATGCTAGGAAGATAAAGTTTCTAGATGAAAAAAATGACTGCTTCTTGGAGCAGCTGGTTCATGAACTGACAAGAGGGGAAGCCATTTTTGACCTAGACCTTAGTGGTACACTAGATTTGGTGCAAGAGATAAAGGTGTTGGGGCCACTTGGCAATAGTGATCATAGCATGATTGCGTTTGATTTCATAAATGGAGGAAGGACGGCAAGGAAATCCACAGTACTGCTTTTTAACTTTCAAAAGGGAGAGCATGATGAAATGAGAAAAACAGTTAAGAAAAAACTAAAAGGAGCAGCTGCAAAGGTTAAAGATTTACATCAAGCATGGATATAGATTAAAAATACCATCTTAGAAGCCCAGAACCAGCTGTATTCCACACTTTAAGAAAGGTGGAAGGAAGGCCAAAAAACTGCCAGCATGGTTTAAAGGTGAAGTCAGAGAAGCTGTTGTAGCCAAAAAGCATATTTTAGGAAATGGAAAAAGGAGCCAAATGACGAAAACTGGAAACAACATAAGTAGTGGCAAGTTTAGATGCAAGGCATTTTATAAGGCTTTGAAAGAGAGAATTTGAGAAGAAGCTTGCAGTGGAAACAAAAACGCATAATAGACTTTTTCAAGTACATTCCTAGCAAAAAACTTGTGAGAGAGTCAGTTGGACCTTAGATGATAGAGGGGCAAAAGGGGCACTAAGAGGAGACAAGACCATAGCGGAGAGACAGAATGAATTCTTTGCTTCGTCCTTACTGAAGAAGATGTAGGGAAGTTACCCATGATTGAAATTCTGTTTAAAGGTGATGCATCAGAAGAATTGAAAGAAATATCGATAAACCGGGAAGATATATTAAAACTATTTAATAAACTAAACAGTAGCAAATCACCTGGACCAGATGGTATACACCTGAGGGTGTTGAAAGAACTGAAATATGAGATTACAGACCTACTATTGTTAATCTGTGAACTATCATTAAAATCATCTGTAGTACCCGAGTATTGGCGAATGGCCAATGTAACACCAATTTTTAAAAAGGTTTCCAGGGGTGATCCGGGAAACTACAGGCCATTGAGTCTGACATCAGTACTTGGCAAAATGGTAGAAACTTATAAAGAACAAAGTTACTGAACATGTAGATAGTTATGGTTTAATGGGAGAAAGAAAACATGGCTTTAGCCATGGATAGTCTTGTCTTACTAATCCCATATTTTTTTGAAGGTGTGAATAAACAGGTATACAAAGGTGAGCTGGTCGATATTGTGTATCTGGATTTTCAGAAAGCCTTTAACAAGGTCCTTCATGAGAGACCCTTGGCAAAGTTAAAAAGTCATGGAATAGGAGGCAGTGTACTATTGTATAGAAAAGTAAATATAACAATAAAAAGTAGCAAATAATGGGACATAAAACATCAAGTAATAAAAATTTTAAAATAACATCAGTTTAACAAATGGCAGAACATAAATTCTTAATGGGTTAATATTTAGCCACAGTGGCCAGTGTTCTTTAAATGTTGGCTAAATTTTAAAAAACAACCCCCCCCCCCCCCCCCCGGATATTCAGTGCTGGTATTCAGATAATGGCTTGTTCTGAATTTCCTTGTGCCAGTGCCGAAACTATCTGTATAACTGCATCTTTCAGTGTCGTCATATGGATAGGCTATATGGATAGCAATTAGAACAGCTTTTTTTTATCCTAAGTTATGTGTACAGCTATCTGTATAGCGGTGCTGAAAATCACTGTTCTAGGAATAATTTGCCGCTCTATCTTCACTCCAGCTATAGGAAAGAAAATTTTTAACAGGTAAGCTTAAATTTCACCTTTGTGAGGATCATAGAGATCTTGAAAGAACAAAATGCTCATATGTCATCCTAGTACTATCGAGATGGTGCCACAGACAGGATATTCAATGGCACTATCTAGATAGTGCTACTGAATAATATCCTGGTCAGTGGCATTTATCCATTTAGCAGGTGTTGCTGAATGGATAAGTGCTACTGAATATCGACCCTTAAATATTTATTACCTTAAGTAAAAGCCATACTGTACACCCAAAATGTAACCTGTTGATGGGTGGGTGAGTTGTCATTTACTGACCTCCTCTCAAAGCAGAGATGACCAGAGGTTTGGTACAGTATCTGAAAATATTTATGATCAGAATCTTTCCTATTGTATTTCATAGGCCATAGGAACAATTGAAAGGTCTGTTCCTTATCAGCCAGATCAGTCCAGATATGTAGCTTATTGTTACTCTACCAGCCGATGGAGACAGAGATCCACAACCTTTACAGTGACATTATTGTATGAGAGTGATGTAGCTGGATAGTTTCCTGATATTCATTATCTCTAACAGATGGTGAGCATGTGCTGGACTTGTGTAGCAGATTTCTAATGTGCTTCCTGAGTAATAATCTCAAGTCTGCTTTTCCACTGGTTAAGTACTGGTGGAATAAGGGCCCAAGGTCTCACCGAAAACTTCTGTGGTTGACTCCTTTGGGTGACTTCCCTTTCTGGAGGCTAGAATGAGGCAATTGCTGTGGGGCAGAAACCTTCCCACCCATCTGTCTCTGCGTTTCTGTCTTTCAGGGAAAACTTTTAAAGATCTTTTGGGATAACTAATAAAGCAAAAAAAAAAAAGCTACTTCAAAATTGCAAGCCATATTTGATCTAGTTGGGGGGGCAGGCCCTCATGGAATGGGTCAGTGAAGGTAAGGTATGATGGAGAAGCAGAAAAATAAGTGTTGCAGAGGGAATGCAGCAGTGGTTGGTGCAGTACCGCAACCATCTTTTTCCATCCAGCATGCTGTACAGAGGTGGCTGAAGAGAGAGCGCGTGAATTCTGTGAAGTACTTGACTGTACAGCCTTCCTGTCACCGGGGGAAACTTTTGGGAATTCATGGTCTTCTGGCTGTAGTGGCAGCCATATGAGACATACTATCTTGCCATGAAAACCCAATAGATAGTCACAACAAAACAAATTGCACTATAATGCTTGAAGATGAGACCCTCAGGTCAGAAGGCACTCAACTGGCTACTGGGGATGAGTTGATGACTTTTCAGAGTAAAGCCAGCATTTATGATGTGGTTGGATCAAAGCCCTTGGGACATCTGACAGCTGATATAGCTGCATATGAAATGAGAATCAGAAGCTGCAAAGATGTCTTATATATTGGGACATGAAACATACAAAGCATGAACCAAGGGAAGTTGGAGTTGGTCAAGAATGAAAAAGAACGTGTATAACTTGATCTGTTG
This sequence comes from Ichthyophis bannanicus, assembly GCA_033557465.1. Lineage (NCBI taxonomy): Eukaryota > Metazoa > Chordata > Amphibia > Gymnophiona > Ichthyophiidae > Ichthyophis > Ichthyophis bannanicus. The sequence continues at coordinate 458,334,809 of CM066033.1, forward strand.
GGTGTCGGCAAACTGAAATGGAGTGTCCTCAGGCACTTGCATCTGATGATAACATGATATACTGTGCTGGAAATGAAAAACAAAGAAGAAATGGTGTTGCATTTAGAATTAAGAAGAAACTTGAAAGAACTGTAATGAAATACAATGCAGTCTGTGAATGCTTAATTTCTCTCGTCTGAGGAATGTCCATCAACATAACTATTACTCAGGTATCTCCAGGAACAAACAGGAATGTAGTCATCACATATGGGTATCGTCGGTACCGACGGAGCCTGCGCGGGAACGCTCCCCAGCGTCCAATTAGAAAGCTTTTGGGAGCATCTCACAGTGCCTGCGTGCTGCCTTCCTGTCTTTCCCAACTGCCTCTCTCCAGTTCTTCGTTTTCCGCGGAGCCAGCAGGTCGTGTTCCTGTCACCGCAGAAAATTTCCCTTCTTTTTTGTGGTCGCGTCTGCCTTCCTCGACGCTTTACCGGTACCGCCGGTTTTTCTTTCTTTCTTTCTTTTCTTTAAAAAAAAAAAAAAAATTCTTAGTACTTTTTTTCCCATTTTTTTTACAGGTGCACGTGCCATTTTGGGCCTTAGGCCCAAACATTTTTTCCATAATGGAAAAACCCTCTTTGGGTTTTAAAAAGTGCACCAAGTGTGGCGGTACCATCTCCGTCACCGACACCCATGAATGGTGTCTGAAATGTTTAGGTCCTGACCATTCCATCTCGGAATGTATGGCCTGTGCCATGATGTTCAAGAGAGGTCGACAGAACGACGTCTTCCAGGGCTTCGTCTTCCTCCCGTGGATCTCAGGTAACTAAACATAAGTCTAGCCGGGCCTCAAAGGGTAGATCTCCTTCTAAGCATCGAGATGCCTTTGGCGTTGCCCTTGAGGATTCTGCACCGGCAAAACTGCCCCGGCGGGAGGCTTTGGCTTCCAAAGCATTATTGGGGCTCCATTTTGTTCTCGAGGCCTCGACCTCGGCAGAACTACTGGTGCCATGCTCTGGGGTACTGGCGATCCTCTCCGGTACCGACATCCAGGCATCAGCAGCGTCGATAGACCAGAGGGTCTTGGCTATTGAACGCAGTCTGGTGGCTCTCCTTGCAGCATCGACACCCTCGGAACCGCGTCAAACAGTTCAACCGGTATCGGCATCAACTCCGGCACTAGTATCGGTACCGGTACCGACAGCATCGACATCGGAGTCCGCATTGCCGGCACCCAGTCATGCGATGCCTTCTGGTACCATTACACCGGTACCGATTTCCCTCGGTACCGACTTCGGTCAGTACGGATATCGGGCTCTTCAAGAGCATCCCGACAGAAGGTACTTCGAGTCCTCAGAGGAATCTGAGGATTCTGACAGTTCTGTCGATGCGGGAATACTTCTCCCGGAGGAACCTTCCTCCCCTAAACATAGGATGTCTCCTCCAGAGGACATTTCCTTTCAGGATTTCATCAGGGAGGTGGCTCGGGGTCTGTCCATTACTGTGGCCCCTGAAACAGAGTCCAGAGCAAAGGAGTTGGAAATTTTACAGTATCCTAAAACTCCTAAGGAGGCAGCTACCTTGCCCATCCATGAGATCTTGCATGATCTCATGTTAAGAATGTGGGAGACACCTCTTACCACCTCTCCTCATTCTCGTAGACTGGATACTCTGTATCGAGTCCCTCCTTGTCCTGGTTTCCAGAAAACTCAGCTTCCTCACCACTCTATTGTAGTGGAATCAGCTATGAGAAGGATCAAGAGTGCAAAGAGGCATGCCTCTAATCCTCCAGGACGTGAGTGCAGAACTTTGGATGCTTTTGGACGTCGTGTCTTCCAAGCTTCCATGCTTTCTGCCAGGATCAGTTCTTATAGTCTATATATGGGAATGTTCCTGAAGGAAGTCACAGGTGATTTAGAGGCTTTGAGTCCTCTTCTTCCTGAGGATAGAAGGCAGGATTTTCTCACATTGGTCAAACATGCCCAAGATGTTTCTAAATTTGTCAACCGTGCAGCTTTTGACTGTTTTGAGTGCATAAGCAGAACCTCTGCCATTGCCATAGGTGCACGTAGAATTGCTTGTTTCCAGGCATCTGATCTGGAGCTCTGGGTACAAGACAAACTGGGAAATATTCCTTGTACTGTTGAGAACCTGTTTGGTAAAGATTGGCAAGAAAAGGCCAATGAGTTGGATGCTGACAACTCCACCTTGGATAGATTATCCAAGTCCACAGCTGATCCTGCAAGAAAGAAACCTTTCAAGAAACCATTCTTTTCTAAAAAGAAAAGAGATTATCCTGCTTATTCTCAGCAGGGACGTTCTGCAGGTCAGCTTGTCAGGAAAGGTCATCAACCACCCAAACAGAGAAAGGCAAAGACTGCTAAGCCTCAGCCGTCCCAGCAATCTCAGCCTCCTCAAGGCCTTTGACTTTCAGCTAGAGAACTTAGCCTTCCTGGCTCTCATTGGACCAGAGCCTTCCACCATTCCAGGAAGGTTGTGTCACTTTGCCCCCAGATGGGGGCAAATAACAGCAGAGCATTGGACACTCTCCATCATAAAAGAGGGGTACAAGCTTCATTTTTTGAGCATGCCCCCTCCCACAATGATAAGGCAGTTCAATTCTCCGACCTCTCTCATCAGTCTGTTAGGTCAGGAGGTCACTACCCTTCTTGCCCAAGGGGCAATAGAAGAAGTACCCATCCATCAGCAGGGTACAGTGTTTTACTCCCCCTATTTCCGTATCCCAAAGAAAACAGGGGGATACAGACCTATCTTGGACCTCAGAGAATTGAACAAATTCCTTGTCAAAGAGAAATTCAAGATGATTTCTCTCGGAACTCTGCTGCCATACCTTCAGAGTCAGGATTGGCTTTGTTCTGTAGATCTCAAGGATGCGTACACCCATGTTCTCATCCATCCAACTCACAGAAGGTTCCTTCGGTTCCTTTTTCAAGGAAAGCACTACCAATACAGGGTGCTTCCTTTTGGCCTGGCCTCAGCACTAAGGGTGTTCATGAAATGCATGGCTGTGGTAGCAGCATTTCTCCGCACTCTAGGGATATTCGTCTTCCCCTACTTAGACGACTGGCTCATACGAGCCCCAACAGAGTCAGAGGTCAGGACTTCTCTATCCTGCACAATGCGTATCCTTCAGTATTTGGGTCTGGTAATAAACATCCCAAAATCCAGTCTACCTCCCACTCAGTCTTTAGAGTTCATAGGAGCTTTGCTGGACACCAGAAAGCCAAGGGCCTATCTCCCCCAGGCCCGTTGCTTTCATGTGGTGCAGTTAGCTTCTTAAGCAGTGCTGAAGCCTCATCTCACTGCCCGAGAAATGCTACAACTACTAGGCCATATGGCATCTACTGTGCATGTGGTTCCCTATGCTCGCCTCCATATGAGGGCAGCCCAGTGGACTTTATCCACTCAATGGACCCAGGCATCAGGGTGCCTGTCAGATAAAATAGCAAACACAAGTCGACTTATTTTGTCCCTCCACTGGTGGAAGTCCACTCAAAACCTGTTGCTGGGGTCCCCTTTTCAACAACCCTTACCTCAGGCAACTCTCACAACAGATGCTTCTCCGATGGGTTGGGGAGCTCATCTGCAAGACCTCTCCACCCAAGGCACCTGGTCTCCACAGGAGACTCATCTACATATCAATCTCTTGGAGCTCAGAGCAATCTTCCTTGCTCTTTGAGTGTTCCACACCCTGCTCAGCTACAAGACAGTCCTCATTCATATGGACAATCAGGTAGCCATGTTCTACGTGAACAAGCAGGGGGGAACAGGCTCTCTGTCACTTTGCAAGAAAGCTTTGCGACTATGGGCCCTCGCCAGAGAGCATCAGATTCATCTCCTGGCAGTGTATCTTCCAGGCATACAAAACTCTTGGGCAGACAGACTCAGTCGAGTTCTGCTTCCACACGAGTGGTCTCTGCATGCAGACCAGGTGGCCAACGTTTTTCAAATTTGGGGAACCCCAGACATAGACCTCTTTGCAAGTCCATGGAATGCCAAACTTCCCCGGTTCTGTTCCAGAATTCCGGCTCAGAAGGCTCAAGCCAGAGATGCTTTCCTCCTTTACTGGGGTCAAGACTTCCTGCATGCCTTTCCACCCATTCCCCTAATTCCCAAAACCCTGTTCAAGCTTCAGAGAGACAAAGGCCGTATGATTCTCATAGCTCCACATTGGCCACGGCAAGTGTGGTACCCTCTGCTTCTACATCTCTCTCAAGCTCCCTCCCTGGAGTTAGGGTCTGCTCCAGATCTCCTGTCTCAGGAGGACGGAATGTTATGGCATCCCAATCCCCAGTCTCTGCATCTGAGGGCTTGGTTGCTGAAGGCCTAGATCTCCATGATCTTAACCTCCCTCAGCAAATAAAGGATATCCTTTATGCTTCCAGGAAGCCTTCCACAAGACGCTCTTATGCTTTCAAGTGGAAAAGGTTTACCATTTGGTGTTCGCAGAAGGGTCTTAACCCCATCGCCATACCTCTGGAATCATTACTGGAGTATCTCCTTCATATATCCAATGCAGGACTTAAGACTAACTCAGTGAGGGTCCATTTGAGTGCTATTGCAGCTTCCTTCAAGCCCCTAAATGGACAACCTATCTCCTCCCATCCTCTTATAGCAAGATTTATGAGAGGCCTTCTGCTAACTAAGCCTCCCATAAAGCCACCACTTGTGGCATGGGACTTAAATTTGGTTCTTGGTCAGCTCATGAAGCCACCTTTCGAACCCTTAGCAACTACCTCCTTGAAATTTCTTTCTTGGAAGGTTATCTTTCTCATTGCAATCACATCAGCACGTCGCATCAGTGAGTTGCAAGCACTAGTAGCTGATCCACCTTATACAAGGTTCGGTCATGACAAGGTAGTCCTTAGGACTCATCCATGCTTTATTCCAAAGGTGGTCTCGCCTTTTCATCTAAAGCAAGCGGTCTACCTACCTGTGTTCTTTCCAAGGCCTTATGCATCGAATGCAGAAAGGAACCTTCATACTTTGGACTTGTGATAAGGAAGCTTATCATAGTTCAGGAAGGAGCTATAATAGAGGTGAAGTGACTCTGAGCAAGCAACCTGTCTGTTCTGGTAGAAATAATAAAACAGAATGTTTCCATAAAAGACTACCAGTCCCAGAATGCACCAGGTTTCCAAAAGCCATTAGAAGAGCTGAAGTGGGGAAACGTGTGTTCAATCAGGAGGGCTATGAGGTAATCCCCAAGCACTCATCTCCAAGGGCAGGGCTTGATTCAGCACAGCTGCGCTGTGCTAGGGTGGAGCATTCATCTAAGCAGGATAAAAGAAAAGCTTATTCTACAGAGAATCATCAGAGGCAGCAGAATCATCTTGATCAGAAGCACCTTGATCATCCTGACCATCATCATCAGCAGAAGCCAGAGCTGACGGACAGAGAGAGTAAGAAACACTTTGGAAGAAAGAAGAGAAAAGCATTTGGGAGGTCTAGAGGAGTCCATAGCAGTACGTATACTGGGAGGCATTCCAGAGGCAAGCATACACCATTGGACTTTGGAAAGCCAGAGGAGTGGGGTTGCAGAGCCAGGAATCCCCGGACGGCACCTGTGAGGGAGACGGCTGCACTTGGAAGGGACCCTAAGACCAGTGCAAGAAGGTATGTGAAGAGAGATCCAGTGTCCAGGGATCTTGATTGGAAGGCTGGGCATAAGAACTGGACTACATACTGGCCAGGATATTTAGAGAGGAACTCTAACAGCAATGGAAGCTCAGGTATGAACACTGATCTATGCCCTAGCTCTTCACTGGGAAGACAGCAGGGAAACAAGTATTGTCCTGAGAGTGTTCCATTGAGAAATTCCTCTGTGCCAATCCATGATATTGAACCCATGATAGTTGAAGAAGGGGAAGATGTTATAAATGGGGACTTTGAATACATGGATTGCTCTCTGTCTAAACTTCTGTGGTAATATGCTGTTACAAAATACAACCATCACAAAGAAATATAAACCTGTTCTTTAATCTACTCAGAAAAGCTTCTGAGTAGGATTTGAGCCACGTAATAGAAAGTAAACCGGCCAAGAGATTTTCAGCTGGTAATTGTTAGCAATTGAGCCTTGCCTAATTGCCGGTGAGCTCTGAAGGGACACTTCTGAGTGTGTGTGCAGATACAAGAAGTTATCCCTGAAAAAGAACATTTTTTTTCCTACTTTGTGGGTTTTGTTTATTCATTGAAGCATTGTTAAGAAGATATTAACAGGAGCCTACAGAAAAGACCTTTCTGTTCCCATCAAGGTCTTTATGCTTTGATTTGATTGCTTAACAAGTTCAGCTGTTGTTTTTCCTTATTTGTTTTTCTAAGTATAATACTGAAAGCAAGTATTCCTTTTTATGTGCTACCAAGTATATCTGTGTTGGGAGAAATAACCCCATAAATAAAATATCTTCTTTGCTTTACAGTCGAGCAAGCACAACTAATTTATTGTGAACGGCTGAGTCTGGTATGAATGGACTACATTTCCCACAATCCTTTGCAAGTCATATTAATATTTGCCTTTGCCAAGACTGTGGACATTCTCACCCAGCGCCCCCGTTTACAGACTGTAAAAGAGCTTTAGCCTTTTATTTACAAAGAACACAGCAACATAGAAAGTCCTCTGAACTCTTTGTTGCTTTTGATTCTTCTCATTTGGGACCTCCAGTCTCCAAGAGAACATTATCTAACTGGATTGCTCAGTGTATATCCTTTGCCTATCAGAGTAAGAATCTTCCTCTGGAGGGCCATGTCACAGCTCACAATGTGAAAGCCATGGCAGCTTCAATGGCTCATCTGCACTCTGTGTCTATCGACGACATCTGTCGAGCAGCCACCTGGGCCTCGGTTCATACCTTCACAGCCCATTACTGCTTGGACAAGGACTCCCGCCGGGATGCCTTGTTTGGTCAGGCTGTTCTCTCAAGGGTCCATGTTGAATAATGCTGAGAAGATCAAGAAAAGGTGGAAAGAATCTACAGAATCATCATGCCATAAAGATCAAGTGTTCCACCAGCCGTTTCAACCTGTACCTTATGATCAGGAACCATTGATGTTGAAAGAAGTTGAAGCAGCATCGAAAGCATTATCAAAGAATAAAGCACCAGAACAACAGCTCCTAGGCTGCCTGGACTGCTGTAGCCGGTGCTCGGCTTCAGCGTGGTTTTTCTCCTTGTGCCTCAGGAAATCGGGCAGGCGGGCCCCGGGCACCCTCGTGTCGGCAGGGACTTGTTACCTTTAAAAAAACAGCTTTCTGCTGAAGTTCCTTGTGCTGGCAGAGAAACGCGGAGGATTGGGGCAGAACAACAGCTCCTAGGCTGCCTGGACTGCTGTAGCCGGTGCTCGGCTTCAGCGTGGTTTTTCTCCTTGTGCCTCAGGAAATCGGGCAGGCGGGCCCCAGGCACCCTCGTGTCGGCGGGGACTTGTTACCTTTAAAAAACAGCTTTCTGCTGAAGTTCCTTGTGCTGGCAGAGAAACGTGGAGGATTGGGGCAGAACAACAGCTCCTAGGCTGCCTGGACTGCTGTAGCCGGTGCTCGGCTTCAGCGTGGTTTTTCTCCTTGTGCCTCAGGAAATCGGGCAGGCGGGCCCCAGGCACCCTCGTGTCGGCGGGGACTTGTTACCTTTAAAAAACAGCTTTCTGCTGAAGTTCCTTGTGCTGGCAGAGAAACGTGGAGGATTGGGGCAGAACAACAGCTCCTAGGCTGCCTGGACTGCTGTAGCCGGTGCTCGGCTTCAGCGTGGTTTTTCTCCTTGTGCCTCAGAAAATCGGGCAGGCAGGCCCCGGGCACCCTCCTCTCAGTGGGGACCTTGTTATATATTTGGTTTCCAGTTGTCACCGCGGAGCGTGTTCGCGGAGCGTGGATCGAAGGAGCGTGATCAAAGGAGCAGGTCTTGCTCCTTTGGCGCTCCTTCGGCGATACTGCGGCTCTGCTCTGCGTTTTGTCTTGTTACCGGTTGAGTGATGGGGAAACGGAAGGCCAAGAATGTTGATAAGGCCCCTGCTGCAGCAGGTCTCGGAGAGAAACAGATTGGTCCATTGGACAGGCATTTTGTGTCTGTCCCCCTTGCGCAGTCTTCACCAGATGGAGTATTCCTCAATTCTAGTGGGAGATCTCCGCCTCCATTGCCTGCGCCTCCAAATCTATGGATTTGTCAGTTAGGACTTCTGACTTCGCAAGTATAGCTAAGTTACCATTGGTTTTACCTACTCCTGTTAAATTGCAATCTTTGAATGTGGTGTCTGATATTTCTCCTACCTCTCCTGATGGTGATATAACATTGAAAGATATCTGGTCTGCTTTAGTAACTATTGATAAGAAAGTTTCTTCTACTTTAAATGCGCTTTGTACCTTCTCTCAAGAGGCTGTTTTAACCTTTCAGCAACTTGATGAGAGGGTTAATGTTCTTGATAATGTTGTTCAGTCCTTGAATTCTCAGGTTCCTCCACTTTTGGCAGCGCATACAGTTGCAGTTAAAAATTCCTTGGTTTTATACTCTCGGGTGGAGGCCTTTGAGAACTTTTTTCGTGCATGCAATCTCAGGTTTCTTAATTTTCCTCATACTTCTCTTTTAGCCCCTGGAATACTTTTAGAAAAGTATTTCAAAGAAGTCCTTAATATTCAAGAGCCGATTGTTGTTTCACAAGCTTATTATATTCTTGCTAGTAGTAAAAATGTTAATCCTCAGGAAGGGGGGATGGATGAAATTGTGCCAGTTATTTCAAATCTAACTGCATTTTTAGAAGATTCTACTGACAATATTTCTACCCGCTCTACTTTACTAGTTACTTTTGCCTCCATCGAGGTTAAGCAGCGGATACTTCGTGCTTTCTTTAAGAAGAAATCTGTCCTCTTTTGTGGACAGTCTCTTAACATTTTTCCCGACGTATCCCGCGAGACTCAGCTTCGTAGGAGGCAATTTTTGGCTCTCAAACCCAAGGTGTTGGCCTTAGGGGCCACTTTTTTCCTTCGTTTTCCATGCAAATGTTTGATTGGGTTTGAGGGGGCCTCTTATGTTTTTATGGATATAACTCACCTTGAGAAATTTGTGTTTGATCGTTCAGGTGTAGGCTCTGGAGATAGGTCTGGTAATTAGATGGTAGGTTCTCCAATAGTGTAGGCTTTTAGCCTGGTTTTCCGTATAAATTTAATTTCTTTTCCTAGTTAAATCTGGCAGTACCATTTAATGTGGACTATATATTTTATTATGTTTCTTATTACTTATGTATTTTGTATCATTCTTATTATTTTCCTTTTTTAATTTGGTGTATATTTCACTGTAAATGCTTAATTTAAAAAAAAAAATAAAAAATAAAAAATAAAGCACCAGGCATGAATTGCATTCCCATTAAAGTATTACAAGAATCAGATGCAGCTGTTACCATACTTACAAAGATCTGCCAGGAAATTTGGAAAACAACATCATGGCCAACTGACTGGAAGATTCTACTCAAGATCATTCAGCAGAGACTAACCATACCTGGAATGAGAACTGTCTGAAGTGCAAGCAAGATTCAGGAAAGGGCGAGGAATGAGAGACACCATTGCGGATGTGAGATGAATCCTTGAAAAGACAAAAGAATATCAAAAAGATATCTATATAATTTTTATTGACCACAGCAAGGCTTTTGACTGTGTAAACCAGGGGTGTCAAACTCCGGTACTTGAGGGCCACAAACCAGTCTGGTTTTCAGGATGCCCCCAATGAATATTCATTAGATATATTTGCATACAATGGGGGCAGTGCATGCAAATATATCTCATGCATATTCATTAGGAATATCCTGAAAACCTGACTGGTTTGCAACCCTCCAGGACTGGAGTTTGACACCCCTGGTGTAAATCATGAGAAACTCTGGGCCACATTAAGAAGCATGGATATACCAGAACATCTGATCTCTTGCTTAACCTTTACAAGGATCAAGAAACAACAGTTTGAACGGAACAAAGAGAAATAGAATGGTTGAAAATCAGTAGGGCTGCATACTTTTTCCCTCCCTTTTTAATTTATATGCAGAACAAATCATCAGAGAAGCAGTACTGTATGAAGACAACCAAGGTGTCAAAATTGGCAGAAGACTCAACAACCACCTTCGCTTTGCTGATGATACCACAATACTGGCTGAAAGTGAAGATGATCTGAAACATTTGCTTCTTAAGATCAAGGAACATAGTCTTAAAAAGGTCCTGCATCTTAATGTAAAGAAGACAAAGATCCTGACAACTGGCAAAATCAAAAAGTTCATCGTTGATGGAGAAGAAATTGAAATAGCTGAACAACTTTTAACCTGCTTGGATAATCAATAAAGAAATGACAAGCAGTCAAGAAATCTGATGACGCATTGCTCTTGGCAGAATGGCTGAAGGACCTATACAAGATTCTCAAGAGCAGAGATGTCTGTCAATACAAAGATTCGACTTGTCCAAGCCATGATATTTTCAATAATGTCATATGGATGCAAAATTTGGACAGTGAAAAAGATTGAGAGAAAGAAAATCGATGCTTTTGAATTATAGTGCTAGTGAAGAATTCTGTGTATACCATGGGCTGCCCAAAGAGCAAACCAGTCCAGTACTAAAGGGGATCAAACCTAAGCTTTCTTTAAAAGCTCAGATGCCAAGACTTCGACTTTCATAATTTGGACACATCATACGAAGAGAGATCATTAGAGAAAAAGAAAGACATCCTGCTTGGCAAATTTGAAGGTCAATGCAAAAGAGGAAGACCAGCAATGAGATGGATCGATACAATAACAGCAGCTATGGATGCCATTCTATCAACAATGAGACACTTGATTGAAGACTGAACAGAGTTTAGGACAACTATCCAGAACGTCACCATAAGTTGACACAGACTCGATGGCACTTAACAACAACATGTGGTTTAGTAGTTGTAAACCTGCACTTTAGACCATTGCCCTACAGCCTAGATATCCTGGAGTGCTGCTGCTGGAGTTGGGGAAGCCCTTTCCTTAGCAGGCAGATAAGTCTCTTGCCCCTAGTGTAAATAAGATTTATATGAAAATAAACTTTTCTCTTTATTCTTACTATGCTTCTATTATTGCCTTCACAAAATCTCTCACTGACTCCATGGGGGCAATTTCTTATCAGAATCTGTAAAAGTCATGTTGCCTGACTGACCAGATAACAGTGTGCTCTTTAAATCACAGAAAAGAAACCCAAGGAAGTGTCAGAAAATGACCCAATTTTGGAAGGGCTCAAGATGCCCTTTTGGTCCTTCTCACTCAGAAAGGGGGCTCAAGGGTACCAAGATCTGGGAAAGTCTATACCTGCTTCCCATGGAAGACATGGAGGATTTTTTGGTGTGTTTCTAAGTTTGATGCTCCAGTTTCGGCAGTCACCCATAGTGCCGCTATTCTAGTCAAAGTGGTCACATTTCTCTGGAATCCTCAGGACAGGAAGGATGAAACCATGCTAAAAAGGCCTTTGGATTATCTGGTCTATCCTTGCAGGTAGCTATTTATGAAGACTCTGGTGCAGACCTTGTTACTTTGGGTTCAGTAGCTTCCAGAAGGTCCAGAAGCAGCTCACCTGGAGTCAGGGGTGGTATTCCTGGCTGATATCTTGTATGACCTCATTAACAGCTTTTCTAAGAACTTAGACAAGATAGTCACAGCTCGGGGGGTTATTACAGCTAAGTTATTGGTCAGTAGAAACAGCTTCCAAGGTTTAACTCAGTAAACTATCTTTTAAGGAAGATTTATTTTCAGAGAGGGCTTGGAAAAATTCAGCACAGTCCTAGGAGAACCAAAGCATCAGAAACTGCATGAAGGCAAACCTCAAGCTTCTTCCAGAAGAAGCATTGGAAGGTCTCATTTTAGGTGACCAGAAAGTCCAGGCCAGATAAAGCTTGCAGAAAGTAGCTTGGGCATCATTCATTCTTTCTTCAGGTATTACCACCTGGCCTGGATATGCAAGCTAGAGAAGATGCTGTCTTAAAGCAGGAGTTCTCCAAACAGCTTTGGCCTCCTCTCACCCAGTGTAGGAACAGCCTTGATACTTCCCAGATGTCTGGACTGGTCTGGTTGGATATTAAGGGAAGCGAAATTTAAGCATACTTGTTAATTTCCTTTCCTTGAATCCTGCTGGTTCTAGATTCTGGCTAATCTAAAACAGCATGTTTATTTCAGATTCTTGTTCTCCAGAATGAGAGAAGTGGAGACTGGGTACTTTGAGGGTTTATATCCATGTTCATGGTCCTTTTTGGGGTCAGCAAAGTTGGTTCCTCTTCTAGTTTCTAATTTAAGGTTTTGTGATTCAGTGTTGGTTCTTTATGCTTTGTTATTATCATACTGGTAAACAATCCAGCTACACCACTTCTTTTACAATACTGCCAGGGTGATAGAACCATATATCTGGACTGGGCTGACAGGATTCAAAGAAAGGACATTTTTTGTGAGGATCGTAGAAGTCTTGAAGGAACATAATGTAATAACTTTCCAGAAAAAGAAGGTGCCAAATGATGCAGCATTTGATACAATAACATTACAAGCTTAAACTTAGCATGGTATTCCACTGGCAGCCGATGCAGATCTTTGAACAAGGATCCCTGACTTTCAAGCTTCCTATTAATCTTGTTGAGGTGTTCAGAATAAGTTGTAATCTTTTCAGAAACTTCCTAGGTAATCTAGTAAAAACTGTATTACAATACTCAAACTTGTTTAAACCAGAGTCCGAACCACTGTCCTCAAGCCATTAGGGTCTGATCTGTTTTGTGCATGTAAGACTTCTTTGCATTGGCTGATTTCCCAGTAAAACTGGTACATCACTGAAATTGTAAAGCTTTGTAGATTAAAATAGAACTGATACTTCAGTATTATAGCTATAAAGAAGTTGACAGTTGGCTGTGGCTCTTTGAATCTCATATCAATGTGGAGTGTCTCACTGAGTGACAAAGATTGAGCATCACTACATTAACCTGCGTTACTTAGACAGTATCCTGGATACATACATGAAAAGAATACTTCATGCCTCTGTTCTGCTGAACTGTTGGATAAAGACTGTCTCTGCTTCTCTTCTACCTTTCGATCTTTGAACTTGGGAAAGTAACTACATGCCCTTGTGCCACTAAACGATGCTGTACTTCATGGGATGACCTCTTTGTGAATGTTACAAAAGTAGTTGAAAATAACGTTTTACATCTCATCCCGTGTTCCTTCTTCCTCATGCTATAGCAACTGTGTAGTTTTTGTTAAAAAAAAAAATAAATAAAAAATGTGTGACCGGAACTAGAGGAACACTCAGGAGCATAGGGAGGAGGCATAACCAATAGAAAAAGGGAGATGATAATACCATTATACAGGCTGTTAGTGAGACTTCACCAGGAGTGTTGTCATTCTGGAGACCATAAGGCACATTTTAGAAAGGCTGTTTACATGCAGTCTGGGACGTCCAAGTCAAAATGTCCGAAATTGCATGGGAGGAGCAGCAGAGAAGGTGGGCACATGCAAGTGGCACGAGAAAAAGAAACGGGGATGTGCACAGTAACAGGACAGACGCATGCAGGTTTTCACTGATTTTAGAGATATGAACGGGATGGATCTGGGAACAGACATGTCCCACGATGCTATTTCAGAACATGCATGTGTATCTCTCACACATACATCTCCTGGCCTGCCATTTTATAACTGACATAAACCCTAACCACTGAAGGAAATGATACACCCACCTAATATAAATCCTTCTCTCCTAACCCTAAGTGCAAGGGAAAAAAACTTTGGTACAGAATACTTAATGGAAAATCTTATAGAGATATATGTATAAAGATGATGGGAACCATCAGAATGGGGCCAGGTGGGTAATTAACAATTCCTTTGCATATTAGGTGCGTTCAGTTTGGCTGTGAAGCGTTGGACTGAGTCTTTTCCTCCCTCAAGAATGCTGCCATACCCTTGACTCAGGTGATCGAAACCTGTGGGCAGGTTAGGTACAACTGGTGTGTGAATGTGGCAGGTACAGCAGTGTCTGCTTTATCTGGAGTGATTTGTTACAGTATGTCAGTGTTCTCAGATAAGTGCCAGAGACTTGTGTGTAAGTACAGGGATATTATATCTTGGAAGCCAGCTAAGCCTTTTATTACAAATAGTGCTGTAAAGAATTTATTGAACGTCATATGGAACGAAAGCAAGAAACAGTGCAGTAAAGAATCCATTGAAATGTAATGCAGAACGATGCAAGTTATAAAAATGTTGGAGCTATGACAATGAATGGAGACGTTTGTTATGAGTAACGTGGTGCATTAAGAGGATAAAGTGCAATTTATTTTTATGGAAAGTCTTGAAGCAAAAAATAATATATATAAAAAAGTAAAGTATTAACAATAAAGTAAAAAGGACTGTTTTTGGTGTGTTGGGAGCTAATATGCAAGGGAATTGTTAATTACCTGCATGGCTCCATTCTGATGGCTCCCACCACCTTTATACATATATATATATATATTTTTTAAGTATTCTGCACCAAGGTTTTTTCCCTTGCACTTAGGGTTAGGAGAGAAGGATTTATATTAGGTGGCTTTTACAAATGGAGATATGCAGCAGTGTGGCAACTAGGAAAAAGGCCCCTCTCTTTATAGGCATGCTTTTTTGAAGGAGTGTAGCAGTGAGAAGGCATTCTCCTCACCCCTGAACAGTTGTTAGTTTGCCGAAATGAGAATTTTTCAGATGGCTGTTTGTTCTTAGGAACAGGTATAGACATGTATAAGTCCATCAGTGGGTTGAGATGTGTAGCACCATTCTAAAATGCACATGTGTATCTCTTTTGGAATGCTCTGGACATGCCTCCGCCATGCCCCCTTGCAACATACACGTGATCACACCAGACATGTACATTAGGAACTTTCGAAATTGTCTCTTGGAATGTGGGTGTGATTGGCACGCCTGAATGAGCATTTAAACATGAAAATCATGAATAGAATTCTAAAATGACCCTCCATATCTCTGAAAAGGTGTACACAGAGTGTGGGCAATCAAAATGGTGCCAAGTCTGTACTAAAATCTCTATGCAATGGGGTTTAAGGACTTATATACCTTAGAGTAGTGCTTCTCAGTCCTCTCCAGGAGGCACACCTAGCTAGTCAGGTTTTCAGGATTATCATAATGAATATCATAAGATGAGTTTGCATAACCTGGGTCTTCAATGTATGTGTATTTATCTCATGCATATTCATTGCAGTAATCCTGAAAACCCAACTGGCTAAGTGTGCCTCAAGGGAAGAGGGTTGATAAGCACTACCTTGAAAAGAGGAGAGGGAGGGAGTCTATGTCATATAAAATGCATAAGAAGCAAACCTTGTTCATTGGAAAGGAGTAGATTCAGAGACATTAGAAATTATTTCCTCATGGAAGGGGTGGTGGAAGCAAGGACCAGTGACGGGATTCAAGATCCAAGAAGATGTCCAGTGCTGTTTGGAGCTCCCATTCTCGCACTGCCTGTTGAATTTTCTTCGACACTTGATCATAGGTAAATACAAGGGGAGAATCAGTGGTGCTTTCCTAGAGCCCCTGTGATGGACTCTGTGGGAATTGTTGATCCAGAGTTTCCTGGTTCCTCTCAATCTTGCTATGTCTAGTGATTCCGTTGTGAGGGTTGGCAGAAGAATAGCCTCCTTTCCCTCCTGTGGAACATGTTATTCTTAACTCAGACAGTTGAGTGACACATCCTGTCCCCTGTGTACAGCTGCCAGTATTCTACAAAGCTGTCCTGAAAAGTTTCTAGGAAAATTGCACTCGGAAGGCAGCTGCAGTAAAT
Organism: Ichthyophis bannanicus; assembly: GCA_033557465.1. Classification (NCBI taxonomy): domain Eukaryota; kingdom Metazoa; phylum Chordata; class Amphibia; order Gymnophiona; family Ichthyophiidae; genus Ichthyophis; species Ichthyophis bannanicus. The sequence continues at coordinate 458,350,569 of CM066033.1, forward strand.
GCATTGGTTGCTGATGCTTCCAGTTTGGTAAAGCTGGATGCTACATAAACTTACCTTGTGGGAGAGATTACGAGAAGGGAAGAACATGTGGAAAATCCTTTGCAAAGGTGTAGGCCAATCTATTTTCTGCAGTGGGGAAGTGCTGGTTCCAATCTTACACTTAACTGAGGTTTCGAAAACTCTTAGCACTAGACCACCTTTGGAGAAGCCAAGAGTAGTGGCATTAGAAGCAATGTAGACTCTGCTGGCCTTTCTGGAGAAAGCAATTTCTCCAGTGAGCTTATTAATGGGTTATTTGTTCACGCTTTCAGATACAGGGAGGGAATCTGTCTAATCTTGGGAATAGACTGGTAGAAACGGAGCACCAAGTTAAATAGTTGATACCCACTCAGGTTATGTTGCTACATGATGAAAAAAAATGTATCCATTATAAGTTGGAAAATCTGGAGAATATCTCTAGGCTTTTAAACATTAGGCTTTCCAGTGGTTCCTCTGCTCTCTGGTTGGACTCATTTAAGCAATATCTTAGTGGGACCTTGGTCATTTTGGCTGATGCCTTGTCTCCTGTTAGTAAACCATTGTTTCTTAGCATATGGGAGTAAGGAGGAAGGTTAAGGAAGAAAGCACAACACAGAGGAGAATTGACCTTGATAGCTTGGATCTTATGGAAGAGGGGTTTGGTAAGTCACTATGCTAATTACTTTTGTGTTTTCCCTAGACGGGGATTTCATTCTGTGCCTTTTTAGGAAGCGTTACATTATACTGTGGCTAGATAATTTAGATATTTCCTGATGTTTGTAAGGCTATTCCAAGGCAAGAGAAATATTTCTTAAGATGTGTTGAGAGGTGTTTTTTCCTTGGTGCAAAAATGTATTAGATTCCCATGTAAATGTTTATTTTACCTGTCTTTTGAAAAAGGGGATCTGTTTGTCTGAATTTTTTGTATCCTGAAGCAGCCTTAAAAGTTAGGCGAAACTTGAGTCGACGTTATTCAGTGGCAGAAGAGACTTCAGTTCATTTAGTGGCACAACAAGCAGTCCGTTGCCTTCTGGGTTTTTGGGCGCCATTCAAGACCTACAATGTCCGTGCAATTGGGCATCTTGTGTTCCTTTAATAGGACATTGTGTACCAGCTAAATTGTTTTGTGTTTTTTAAATGCATTTAAAAGTTATAAAACTAGTTGGTGGCCAGTGATTGAATGTGGGGTGAAGTTTGTTAGTTGGTTTTGTGGCGCTGTCGCAAGTGCATTCTCAACCCCCCTCTACTGAGGTCAGCCCTTTATTCTCAGGATTTATTTTCAGAGGATGTTTTGAGACACCTATTTTCTTTAAATTTTGTGGCGTTTAGGTTTACTTAACACTTGGCTTTCCTTATCTGAATTTTATTTTACTTGTGTGGTATGAGTTCAATTTTTTGTGACCAGTTTCAGCATCAAAAGTGAAAGTGCTTCTGCTTCCTCTGTTTACAATATGTAATGGTTGGCTGTGGTTGCATGTGTTTCTATTAAGATCCCTTTGTATACAAATATGTATTTTTCTTCTTTTCAAATTTGTCTTGATTTCATTTGTTTGCATTTCAAAATATATATAAAAAAAATTCAAGAAAGCCAAGATGAAGATTATGCTTAATTTAAGGACACAAAGCGAAAACAAGAGAACTGTGGTCTGTGGCAATGAAAAAGGAAATAAAATTAGGCAGACTAGATGAACTTTAGGAGCAAGTTTACTAAACCATGTTAGGCCTTTGTAGCTAATATGCCGTTATAGTGCACATTAGCTGCAAACACGGTGCGCTATCTGTTGGGGGCGAACACAGCATTTCTTCAGCTGATAGCGTACTGCAAAAGCACAGCCTGGCAGCACTGTGGATGAAAATAACGCCACCCTTTGAGGTAGTGTTATCTGCACCTGCGCTGTCTGCAACATTGACCACAGCTGTTGATGTCCACAGTAGCCCCGTGTTGCAGACATGCCCACTCCACCCCTATCCCACCTGCTCTTGTGGATACCATGGGCTCTGTAGATAGTGCAGTGATTTTCCGTGCCATCTGCTTTTTTTCTGCGCTGTTAACGCAACCTGATAGCTCACGCTTGCAGTCGTGCTGACAGGTAGCGCAGCTTAGTAAACATGCCCCTTTCTTTGTTGCCATATTCTATGTTTCCATGATTCTAAGGCAATAGAAAGATTTGAAAAGGGAAATAACATTCTTTAAAGCTACTCTTTGAGCTTATCTGTTTAGAATACGCTCTGGCTGAAACTTTCATAGTTCTTTGTTTTTTTATTTCTCCTATGTAAGGAACATGTCACCACTCAATGGGGGGCGCTAGCACATTTACATTAAATTTGTCTGATGGAGGCAAATACATGTCTCTCAACTCTCAGTTCGTGCAGCGGTGTCTCTTGCGACCTTCACCGGGTGGTTTGCAAGGTGGCTAAAGGTTCACCATGCTCTTTTTTCCTGGTGGCTTGCTGCTGCCTGCCTCTGGCTCTCTGCTGACTCCTGCAGTATTTCTTCTGCCTCTTATCTCACGCCTTTGATGCATATGTTCTGACACTGGACACCGTGACTCTGGGTGGCAGCAGATGGTAACCCTTCAGGCTGCCATCAGCTAGAATGGTGCTAAGTTGGAAACTTAACGTTTGATGAAGATTCAGCAGTGCATATGAAAGAGAGTGGGGTTTTTTTTTGCTACAGAAGAATCTTTTAATTAAAAAAATTTGCATACTGAAATGTTTGCCAGTTACTATGCATGGAAAGTATTCTCGTATTGTTTTTTTTTAAAGCCAAACTATTGTACTTAATTATTATTTTGCTCACAGATATTTTAATTACCTAATTTGTACTTTTTTCTTAAGTTCACACTTTTTATTAGCAGTATTTTTTGAACTTTTATGAATTTAATCCTCTGCGTTTACTTTTCTATAAGTGTATTCCATCACTAGGCTTTAAAGTATCCTTGCACTGGGTCAGATAGCTCAAATCTTCGAGATCCACAGACAGAATTGATTTTCAGGATATCCATATTGATCATTTATCTGGTGTATTTGTTTTAAAAACCTGACTAATTGTGCATATGCAGGTCATTCTAAAAATCAGACCTGAGTATGGCTCTCAAAGGGCTGGATTTGCTTGGTACTGACCTAGTGCTCAGAGCAGAGAACTCAGAAACATAGGTCGCAGCTTTGCTTTGCCAAAGAAGGAGATCTTGTCAAACAGATTTGATCAATATCTTTGTTTTGGTAACTATAGAATTAAATTGGGGTGTACATCTGAATTTCAGCCAAACCTTTGACACTGTCCCACATTGCAAATGCAATGTGTGCCTTTGAGTCAGTGCTGACTCCTGGCGACCCAGCAGCTCCTGGGTTTTCTTGGCAGCGTAACCAGAAGTAGATTGCCAGACCTTTCTTTCAAGGCAATGGAGGGCTAAGTGACTTGCCCAAGGCCACAAGGAGTGCTAGTGGGAATCGAGCCCTGGTATCTTGGTTACCAAGCCAGTGCTCTAACCACTAGGCTCCTCCTCCACTCTCACATTAGAAGCTCATAAATAAACTAAGCGGCCTAAGTGCGATCCTCAAGGTTTTAGTCTGGGTTTGAAACAAGATGGGTGCTGAACTGCAGAGGAAAGTGGGGAAATAGTGTTCATTCCCAGGAAGGAAGGGTTATCAATGGAATGCTCCAGACATTGGTGCTGTAATTAATTCTGTTCAGTAATTTCATGAGTGTTATTTCAGAGTGGTCAACTAAATTTTTTGGTTTGTAGATAAAATCTACTACTACATTAATCATTTATATTGCAGCAAAATAGCCACCCCTGAGGAGGTAAACAAAATGAGGAGTGATCTAAAACATCTCAAGGAGTTGCATGTGCTTGACAGCTAAATTCAGTACAAAAAATGTTCAGTCATCCATTTTGACGAGGGAAATATTCAAGGGAGCAGGGTGTGTGCGTGTTTGGGGGAGGGAGAGAAGAAATACAGATATGCATTCAGCAGGAGAGAGATTATGGGTGATTAAATCTGACAATCTCAAGATAGCAAAAAGTGCATCAAGGCAAGTGATAGAACCAGAGGAGAATGATAAGATGCACAGGGAAAAATGTAACCAATTAAAAAATACGAGGTAATAATACTTCTGCAGGTGATATGGGCGAGACCTCATGTACAATATTGTTCCCAGTTCTGGAGCAGCAGTCCAGGGAAAAGCTTCCAGTAGAAAAGAAGCTCTAGAAAAAGAGGGCATGATATGAGGCTTAAAGGGACAGATGCAGAGGTAATGTTAGAAAAGATTTATTCAGAGAAGGATGGGATAGTGGTAGAGGCCACAAAACGGTAAGAGAATTCAAGAAAGTCTGTGGTTAAGTAAAGAAGATCCCTGGTAGCCAAGCAGTGAAGAGAATCAACTGTGGTCTATATGACAGAAAGGGAAGAAACTGATGGACCTTGTAATCCTTATGTGCTGTCATATCCTGTGTTAGAGCAGTGAGCTGAGAGCCAGGGAAGCCAGGGTTCAGATCTCCGTAACGTTCCTTCTGACCTTGGGCAATTCACTTAACCCTCCATTGCCTTCAATACAAACTGTAAGCAATCCAGCAATAGGGCAATACATGCTGTATCCACATGTACCTGCCTTGAGCTACTATTGCAAAGGAGTGAGCTAAATTGAAATAAAAAATATAATCGGACCTATCACAGACATTTTATTTCCTATATCCATTTCTATGAGACCAGGTATGAATGACCAGCCAGCTCTCTACTCAAAATACGGTTTAATAGGGGAGAGGATTTAAGATGATGCCTGCAGGAGAAGACTGATTGCTGTGAGCTGCAGGCTGAATTACCTTCCTGGATGCTGACATGGGGAAGGCGTACTGGAAAACATGAGGGGAAGGTGCAGTTACCCTCCAATGGCCAACAGACCACCCCAGCTCCGTCAAATAACTGCTGAGCAATCAACCTTGTGATAATGTTTGAATTCGTCCATGAATGCTGCTGAAGAGCTAGTTGAAGCAGAGGCTCTACTGGCAGAAGAAGTTTCACTCAGTCTAGGTGAACCGACAGCTCCTCCCACCTCTGTGAAAGGGCTCTCCTGAGATGCTGAATACATGACTGACTGGCCTGGTAGTAGCTATCCCGGCAACAAATAAGTTGCAGAGCCAGGGAAAGTCACAGCAGTCAGTAGGATAGTGGCGCTGTATAGCCCTCAAAGCAGAAAATCTGCATGTAGATCAGAGAAGTGAGAATCTGCATTTTTGTGAAGGTGTTAACACAGCAGGGGTGGGTTTGCAGATTCCTGTTGAATCTATGACTGCTGCTACAGAGGCGGCTGTTTCTCTACTGCAGTGGTTCTCAACCTTTTTTGTACCGTGACCCCTTTTACCATTGGTCAACTTGTGGTGACCCCCAATGATAAAATCAAATGCGTCTCTCTTCCTTTACTGTTAACGCATTGTCGCTGTAATCATTTGTTGAATTATTAATATATTATAGGCCTTTGCAATATGTTTTTATTTATAAAATTTACTTATTTAAACCACAATAATTAATCACAATAACAAGTAGCAATATTTGATTTCAAAATTATGATGCTTTTGTAGTCAAATCACTAATATGAAATAAAATTATTTTTCTACCTTTGTTGTCTGACCAATTTATTCTGTGATCATGCTGGTCCCGATCTGAAGCTTCTGCTTTCCTGTCTTCTCTTATCTCTCTTTCTGTGGTCTATGGTCCGTCTGCCATTTCTTATCTCTTCTTTTGTTTTCTTCACTTCTTTCCGTCAACCTATTTCCAGTCCCAGTAACCAGCCCCAGTATCAGCCCCTTTCCAGTCCTCACTCTCAGTACCTTCCAATGTCAACTTGCATTCCCATGACTGCCACTGGTGTCCATTCCCTTCCAGTCCCCCTCCTTCCCCACTGAGCAGTCCCTTCTAGTACAAATACCATGGCGGCCCCTCTCAGATCCACTCTCTTCCAGTTCCATTCTCCCATCCCCTCGTATCAGCCCATTTGTAGCCTTAGCCCCCAGTTTTCTTCCAGGGCCAGCAGCTCTATCCTCCCCACCCCACAATCAGCCCATTCCCAGTCAAAGCCCCCCAATCAGCTCGCTTCCAGTGCTAGTCCCCCCTCAGCCCCATTACCAGTGCTAGCCTCCCCTAATCAGCCCAATTCCAGTCCTACCCCCCCCCCCATCAGCTCATTACCAGTCCTAGCCTCCCCTAATCAGCTCATTTCCAGTGCTAGTCCCTCCTCAATCCCATTACCAGTGCTAGGCTCCCCTAATCAGCCCATTACCAGTCCTACCCCCCCATCAGCCCATTTCCAGTCCTAACCTCCCCGATCAGCTCTTTTCCAGTGCTAGCCCCCCATCAGTCCATTACCAATACTACCCCCCTATCAGCACATTACCAGTCCCAACCCCCCCTTGATCAGTCCATTCCCAGTCCTATCCTTCCCTAATCAACCCATTACCAGTCCTAGCCCCCCCATCTGCCCATTATAATCCTAACCCGCACTGTCTCTCCCCTCTGTCCAGCATTTATTGCCCTTCTGTATAGTATGTCCCCCTGTCTCTTCCCTTTGTCCATGTCAGCCCCCCTCCCTCCCTCCATCCATCCATGTCAGCCCCCTCCCTCCATGTCAGCCCCCCTTCCTCCCTCCCTCCATCCTTCCATGTCAGCCCTCCCTCCCTCCCTCCATGTTAGCCCCCTCCCTCCATCCATCAATGTCAGCCACCCCTCCCTCCCTCCATCCCTCCATGTCAGCCCTCCCTTCCCTCCATCCCTCCATGTCAGCCCTCCCTGTCAGCCCTCCCTCCCTCCCTCCATGTTAGCCCCCTCCCTCCATCCATCAATGTCAGCCCTCCCTTCCTTCATGTCAGCCCCCCTCTCTCCATGTCAGCCCCCCTGTCCATGTTGGACCCCTCCCTCCATCCATCCCTCCATGTCAGCCCCGTTGCAGGTTCCCTGCCCCCTCCTCCCCTCTCCCTGTCTGCCTGCTACTGCCCTGCTGTTCTTCTACAGCCGTGGCTCCCTTGTCTCTTAGGGAACCGCGGCTATACCTGTAAAACCGTTGCGGAGCCTTCCCGTCTCTCGCCAGGCTCCGTGCAGCATTGTCCCGCCTCCAAATGAAGTGGTAAGCCTTCTATTCAAGTAAAAATCCTTTCTAAAATTATCCCCATGTTGGAAGGTTGGTTGATGCCTGTAATAACCTTTCAGCAGGGGTGCTGGCAACCAAATAAATGGCAGATTTTGGCAATGCTTGGGACAAACGCAAAGCATGGAGTTTAGAGATTGGTAGGGTATAACTGAAAGAAGAAATGACAGAGGGACATGCTTGGGGCAGTTGTGCAGGGTGGTGGTAAGAGCAGTGTTGAGGGGTTGGATTGCTGGGGGAGCTGGAGTTGATTTTGGCAATGAAAATTTTGCCTGCTTATTTAGCTATGTGTAATCAGGGAAAAAGGCGTTTCAGATATCTGAGCTGATGTGATGGGCTAATTGGTCTTTATTTGTTGTCTTTTACTATGCCTCTGTGTTACGTTACTATGTCTAGGATGGACCCTAAAGTTACTGCTTGGGTTAGAAATTGTTTGGGTGGGAGGCGACAAAGAGTACAAGTAAATGGAGCTCACTCTGAGGAGAAGGATGTTACCAGTGGTGTGCCCCAGGGATCTGTCCTTGGTCCGATTCTTTTTAACATCTTTGTTAGTGATATAGCGGAAGGGCTGTCGGGTAAGGTTTGCCTCTTTGTAGATGATACCAAAATCTGCAATAGAGTAGACACCCAGGAAGGTGTAGATAACATGAGGAGGGATCTAGCTAAGCTTGAAGAATGGTCTAGAATTTGGCAGCTGGGATTTAATGTTAAAAAATGTAAGGTCATGCATTTGAGCTGCAGCAATCCAAGGGAGCAATACAGTATAGGAGGTGAAGTACTTTTGTCCACTAAAGAAGAGCGGGACCTAGGCGTGGTTGTGTCTGATGATCTTAAAGTAGCTAAACAGGTAGAAAAGGCGACGGCAAAAGCTATAAGGATGCTTGGGTGCATACGGAGAGGAATGGCTAGCAGAAAAAAGGAGGTGATAATGCCTCTGTATGTCTTTGGTGCGACCTCATTTGGAGTATGGTGTGCAATTCTGGAGACCGCACCTTCAAAAGGATGTGAACAGGATGGAGTCGGTGCAGAGGGTTGCTACTAAAATGATTAATGGGCTTCATTATAAAGCATATGAGGACAGACTTAAGGATCTTAATATGTACACCTTAGAGGAAAGGCGGGATAGAGGTGATATGATTGAGATGTTTAAATACCTCCGTGGCATAAATGTTCAGGGAGAGAGCCTCTTTCAATTGAAAGCAAGTTCTGCTACGAGGGGACATGGGATGAGGGTGAAGGGAGATAGATTCAGGAGTGATATGCGGAAATATTTCTTTACAGAAAGAGTAGTGGATGCATGGAATAGTCTCCCAGTGGAGGTGGTAGAGATGAGGACAGTAACTGAATTCAAAAAAGCAAGGGACCAACACAGAGGATCTCTAAAGGTAAAAAGTGGACTGTTGTAGTTGTTATGGAAGGACAGACTAGATAGGCCATGTGGTCTTTTTCTGTCATCATGTTTCTATGTTTCTAGTAGAAGTTCAAATGAAGGGCGCCTAGAACATGGAGGATCTACCTCAGAAGATACAGAACTGACTATAAGTGGGCCCCTCTCATTCCTTGGGCTCCCCTGCATGGCAAGGCTGCTTGGGTGGAATTTACAGCACTGACTATATCCCTTCTGTCCATTTCAGACCCTCTGAAATGGCTGGCTAGATTTAGGTTTGCAATTGAAACTTCTAATTGTGACTGGCTAGAGGGAGGAGTGGCCTAGTGGTTGGGGCGGGTTGCCTCAGGCCAGAGGGTCGGGGGTTCAAATCCCACTGGATGACAGCAACCTCGGGCCAGAGGGACTGGGGTTTCTAGCCCCACTGGCACTCCTTGTAGTTTGGGCAAGCCACTTTAACCCTTCATTGCCTCAGGTACAAAAATAGATTGTGAGCCCTTCATCCCTGAATGTACACCGCTTTGACTCAGTGAAAAGCGGAATATAAGCATTGCTAGATAAATAAAATAGGTAGCTAGTTTGAATTTTCTATGTTAGCTAATATTGTGTTCCTGCCTAAACTCTGCCTCTCTGGCTGTGCACTTTGAGTGGCTAAATCTAGCTGCCAAGTGAATATCCAGGTGGCTAGATTTAGCTGCTCTACTCAGATTTACAAACAGAGTTATTAACATGCTCTATGGCATTGGCATGCGCTGACACCATTAATATGTCTTGTTTTACCACAGATTCCATTTTACGCAGTGGTACATACAGTAGGTACTAGTAAGAAACATTACTGACCTTCGCATGCAGTTGCACAGTAGCGCATTGCATAACTCTGGCTGTAAATCTAAGCAGAGCATAGTCGGAGAAGCAGAGTTTGGGCAGAAGCGCAATGTGAGCTAGTGCACGTTGGTAACTAGCTGTCAGATAGCTAACTCCCAAAGTCTAGTAACGAAACACTTCACTAGATGAATTTATCTCATGCGGCACTGTAATACTGTGGCTGTAAAAACAAACAAACCCCATGCTTATTTTGAACTGTCATATGGGAGATCTGGGTTCAGTTGCTGAACCCAGCTTCTCCTCAGGCTGGCTGGGGAGGTAGTATTCACAGTCCCCAGCAGTGACGTCCTTATCATTACACGACAGTGACATCCACTGGCCAGACTGGATGTGTGCATGTACAAAGTCGTACATGGAGCTGCGGTTTGTGGCCCCTTTCTAAGGACTCTCACTGTAGTAAATGGACTAGATGTGAGGAAATTAAAAATGGGCAAAGCACCTAGATCTTGTAGTGATGTATCCCAATAGAAGCTGATTCTGATTGAGGTATAACCCAAAGGAGTAGAAAATAGTTGCTGAACCGGAACAGCAGTGGTCACTGTGTGGCCCAGTATGTATTACATTAAAACTTTATTTGTATGAAGTAGACTATAGACAAAATAGTTCACCTTTCCCTGAGATCTCATTTTTTTGGGTTATTCCTTATTCTTAGCTTGTTTTGGCACCATGCTTGTTATTTGGAGTCTGCATGTCTTGTTGAATCTTTATCCTACTACTACTGTTTATCATTTGTATAGCGCTACGAGGTGTATGCAGCACTGTACAAGTAAAAGACAGTCCCTTACAATCTTAAGTCAGACCACACAACTCAACTGCTGTTGCCTTTGCAGCAGTGTGGGAGATGACGAGACACAAGGCATAGTGGGCCTGTATCTGCTCATCTTTACAGGCCCGAGGAATGAAATGCAATGTTCTTGTGAAACAGAGCGGGAGTCCTCCGCCCATGTTGCCACTGGTGGCGGGAGGTGCTGTGATGTCGCCTACTCCTCACAACTAAAAACATGATATTGCAGCACCTCTTCCTATTGTCAGCAGCATGGCTGGAGGACTCCCGTGCAGCTTTGCAAGAGTGTTGCCCATTACTGTAGATTCCTGGAGTTTTGTAGAAAGAATGCTGTCCCTCTACAAAAAGATGGTCCCTGAAGATAATTAACAGCATCCATGCCTTCAGGGTGTTGGCGCCCTAGGCATATCTTAAGCTTTACAACACCCCCCACCCCAGCTGTCAAAATCTATTGTTTAGTTTTGAATGCCCATCTCGCTGCAGCCTAGTTGTCCTACTGGTTGACCCGGCCCTGTGTGCCTTGGTGTTGAAAGACAGAATGTCTGTTTTTCAGATAGTAGAGTCACTTCTCAAGTCTTTTCTGTGCTGTGAAACCCCTTACATTCATGTTTCTGCGAAGATTTATTTTCTGTTTATACACCCTTGTGAGATTTTACTTCCAAAACTAGCTGACTGTCTCTGCCGTTTATTATCTGGTGCCGTCTCAGCTCCGCCCCGACAATAAGTGCCATTGACTATCCTGCTAAGCGGCATTATAGGGGTTTGCAAGTCTGTGAACTGTCTAAATGCCTTTGAATATCCCCCTTCCCTGGGTTTCTTACTTTATTGGTGATGTTTGTCGTCTCATTTGTTCTTCAGTTAGAAGAGTGGAGGCGTCCTAGAGAAGGACTAGCAAAATGATAGAGGGCCTGCATCAACAACCTTATGAGATGAAGGTGAAGAACCTAAATGTATTAGGCTCTAGAAGAGAGACAGTCACTGGCATAAAAGTATAAACCAGACACAGAAAACAAACCTTTTTCAAAGGAAACAGTGTTCTAGAGCAAGAGATTATGGTCTAAGGCTCCAAAAGGATAGACCCAGGAAGGATCAGCATCAGAAAATAGGTCTTCACAGAAAGTGTGGTGGATTTATAGAATGATTTCTGTGCGGAGGAGGTAGGGAGCGAAAGAAACAATTCAAGAAAGCTTGGAATAAGTGCAGTGACCCCTGGTGGCCAAGAAGTGAGTGAAAGCTGGGACCCAACGGAGGGTGGGGGGGGGGGGGGGGCGCTATTGCATTGTACCAGGAATGAAATGAGCAGACTAGCTGGGCCTTACAGTCATTTACCACCTTATTCTATGTTCCTGTGTTCAAGCACAGGGATGCTTGCTTTATTCCTCAATGCCAGGCATTCTGTGTGTTACTGGGGGCAAAGGAGCTGCCATTTCTTCTATTGTACCATATGCTGTGAAGTGAGGAACAAGAGAGGGAATATATGAGTCGTATTCATGCACTAAGGTATGCGTACCAAAGGTAATTATTTCATGATCTCTTTTTGTTGTAAGATAGCATTTGTTTCATCATAAAACAAAAGACGATTTTAATAAGAGCCTTTTATTGGAGAGACAATTGGAACAAATTAGTATCAAATGAGATTTTTGTCTGCTGTAGTGCTCAGCAAACCCATGAGCAATGTTTAAATAGTGTATTCTTCTCTGGAAATTGAACAAGTCCTATTTGAGGGGGTTAAAGAAGCTATTTTGCTGTCCTTTATGCTAACAGCTTCATAAGTGATTGGCCTACTGTTGGCATTAAACAAAAAGCGTTTGGCTCTTTATTATCATTTGTGAATGCAGCTATAATATTAATACAGAGACCTAGAATTATGCATTGAGAAATGACTTTAACGGAGGTGGATGCATGTCAATGCGGCGATCCCCAGATGTTCAGCGCAGAAGATCCTTTTTTATACAGGGCCAATGGTGCTGCTAATTTCCCAGCAGCAAAAGCCCTTGTTAGCTGGAGTGCTGGTGTGTTAAGAATAGCGCCATAAATAACTTGAAGAACTGCAAGTTGAAGGTGCTTCTCTTAAAGACTATTGTTAACTAAACATTATTGCCAAACAGATGGGAAGCATTCAGCGGCCTGATGTTTTTAGGTCTAATTATATTATCACCAGTCCTGTACGGCTCAGTTGAAGAGGTGTATCCAGAGGCCAATTTATAATCATTTAGCCAACACCTGTTTGGGAGAAATTGACAGGCAAAGGGCACATTTAAAAAAAATCACATATGTTCTTGTATTTACAGGCTCAATGTGAACAGAATCCAGCTGCAAACTTGGTAAAAGAGCACAAGGCATGAATGTGCACAAAGCCTCCCTGTCTGTTAGGGGTTTTTTTAATTTTATGTTATTTTTCTACCACCAAACTTTCTACTTTTACACCCTGGTGATGAGAGGGTGACAGCAGGGAGATTTTTTACTGTCTTGATTTGCTGGATTTTATTTTACTTACCAGATTGAAGGGGCTTGTTCCATTAAAGAAAAAAAAATAAAATGGGATAAAGTACCAGGTTGCTTCAGGAGCACATTTGTAATATCTGTAGCAGGCCATTGATTTTCTGTGTAAAACAAACCTATTCCCACCAATAAAGCCCCCAACACTCTGGTTCAGTTGTAAAAGAATGGAAATTAGGTGAGCTCAAGGTTTTTCATGCAAATTACGTGTAGAAATCGGCAAACTCACTTTTCTTACCAGTGCATGAACTGATTTCTGGTCCACAGATGGAACTTCTGTGGGTTATTATACAAATGCTATTGTATAACAGAAATTTTGTTGGGTAATTATACCCTGAAGCCCAATGTTCATTATGAGTTTTAGCAAATGAAGTTTCTAGGTTTCCATTGCACATCACTCCAGATCCCTCTCATAGCCGAGCTCTTGTAGGGAAAGACGGAAGGGTTTCTTTGCATACAAACCAGACCTAGTGTTCTAGTATACATTCTTTATAAAATAACAGTGTAAGGCTCCCATTTCATAGCAGTTTGAACCATTAAAATCTTTAAGGCAAACCTTAACATGTAAGAAGCCCATATCTATGCTTTTGCAGAAATTAAAAATAAAAGCCCTCAGCTGTGTCTATTGAGTGCAAAGCAAAAACTGGGATGGCTCAAAATTCAGGGCAAAGAATGTTGTAAAATCTTTCTGCATGGCTCTAGGTGAAGGATTAATCTTGGCAAAGGAGACTGAAAATGGATAAAATAGAAGATGACGACAAAGTTAGTTTTTATTTCTAGTCTTTCAGGGATCAGTATTCAAGAACACATTCTACATTTATTTATCTTTCTAAGAAAATATCCCCTTTCAGTTTTGCCCACTGTTTTTCTACATCCCCCAGCTGTTCCCATCCTACTAATGACTCCCTGAGGTATTGTCCCATCTTGGCAAAATTAGTTTTCTGAAAGTCTAAGGCGCTAGCTTTTGAATGGACTTTATCAGCCCTAGTCTTATGCCATCTGGTGATCACTGGATGTGAGATGAACTCCCACGGTAACATCGGAAACACTTTCCCCAATGGTAAGCACCAGGTCCAGTATGGCCCCTTCACATGTGGGCTCTGTTATCAGTTCTCCCTATTTACTAGGACCATGTGTTAATGCCAGTAGCGGTCAGGAAAGTTAGATTTAGCTCATGTCTTTTTGCAGAGGTTCCAGGTGAGTTACATTCAGGTACAACAGATATTTACTTTTGTTTGTACCCGAGGAAATGAAATGGAGGGTTACGTGACTTGCCCAAGATCACAAGGAGCAGTAGTGGGATTCAAACCCGTCTTCCCTGGTTCTCCCCAGCTGCTCTAACCATTAGGCTATGGGGGATATTTTAGAAGCCCTAGTTGTGAGTTGGATGTCTAAACATGGGTGCTTAAATATGCAAAGCATGGAAACATCCCTCGAGCCCAGTGCAAGAAAATCCTTGTAGCACAGGAGCGTGGTGGAGGAATGGCCTGGGTGGAGCAAGGGAGATGCACGACATTGCAATTTCAGAATGGCATAATCACATCTGACCCTAGTTGGTGAGACGTTCATGCCTATACCTAGCCTAGAGTTGTAGATAGTTTACCCAGTTCAACCCAAGTTCTTATATCCTGTTTTATGTAAGTCCAGTACGGTTTCTCCTTACTTATGGATAATGTTTCTGTTTTATGTAAACCGAGCTGACTCGAAGAGTGCGGTATAGAAAAGACTTTAAATAAATAAAAAAATAAATAAAATACCTGCTCCTGACCATAAATATGATAGAGAAAAGTACTCATTTTATGGATGTGTAACTTCCAGGGGGAAGCGAGAAATGCGTTTTCCTAACCACGATTGTATTTATGTGCATGAAATACTATATGCCAAACATATTACTGGCCTACCACTGCATGTTTGAGTATTCGAAATGGCAGGTGGGGATGTGCAAATCTCATAGCATAGTCCCCACCCCTTCCCTTCAGAAATAGTCTTGCTGGTACATCCAAGTACTTGGTTCTGAGGCTGTACAATTTGGGGACATTCCCAGGCCTTGCAGTCTGCACGGGACCCACTTCCATAATCTGTTACAGGAACTTTCATTTTTCAGGTTGTAGATGGATCAGTTTCAGAAGGCCTCCCTTCATTGCTGCCACTCCCGCTGATTTTTGGATGTTCTTCTCTGGACATCCCTTCTAAAATGCCACTTTACATGCTTAGTTAATACAGTAGTAAGATGCTTTGTGGCTCCAGGGTGATCCAAGTAATGGGATTGATCAGGTTGGTTTTACAGGGCCTGTGTCTCACTTAAAACAACTTCTGGATCCTCTTTTCTTTTTTTTTAGCACCTGACACATTTGATTGCAAGAAATAGTAGAGATTCTTTTGTATTCTCTTGCATTTCTGTATTCTATAGTGCATCACTTAGGAAGGGGAGTTCTGCAGAGCACAAGACTCTACTGGAAAGACTACAGAACATTGGACTACACGGGCCCACCCTGAAATGGTTTTACTCGTACCTGACCGACAGACAGATACAGGTCAAGGTAGGATACAACACCTCCCGACCCATAAAAGTCACTCAGGGCTGATCCTTGTGGTACTCCTTATCAGCACTATTATTCAACCTCTACATCCAGCCAATATGCGATGTCATGAAAGAACACAACATGCAATATACAATCTACGCAGATGACATCATGATATGCACACCTATCTCAGTCGACAACCCGGACTACTCCAAAATAACAAACTGCCTCATACAAATGATAAGCTGGTTTCAAAATAACAACCTCTCAATAAACTTCAACAAGACAGAGGCCATGATCATCACGTGAAATTCGGACTTCGACCCACCACCCAACATCAAGATAAAAGACACATCCATACCCATAAAAACAGAGGTAAAGTACCTCGGAGTGACCTTGGACAAGGAGCTGAACCTCCACTCACACATAAGCAAAACAACCAAAAGTGCATACAACAGAATGAGACTCCATCAGAAGATTTAAGCCCCTCCTCGCCACAGAGCACTTTCGCACAGTCTGCCAGGCTCTAATAACATCAATACTAGACTTCTGCAACCCAATCTACCTTGGGCTACCAAAGCAGATACTCAGACCACTACAGCTAGCACAGCTGTAGTGGTCTGAGTGTCTGCTTTGGTAGCCCAAGGTAGATTGGCATAATATCTGGTACTCCAAGACAAGAGCACATCACACCAATACTGAAAGACCTGCACTGGCTCCCAATCAGCGCACGCATCAAATACAAAACAATCATAAACATATTCAAGATCAAACAACTTTCCTCAGCCATAAGCCTACACACACTCATTCAACCAGACACAAGCACACGGCCAAGGAGAAGAGGCACAACCAACCGAGTAAACACCCCAATAGACTTCGTCAAGACCCGCAAGGACACTGCAGAACGATCACTCTCACTGGCTGCTCCATCAATCTGGAACACCCTCCCATTTGAACTGAGACGAACCACAGATCTCAAGGACTTCCGTAAACAACTGAAAACAACTCTATTCATGGAACACTATGGACATACCACTTGATCTACTAACCAAACCAGAACTACGGACCCTCCCCCCCCCAACCTTGTATATAAAACTGTATAATAGCACACAATGTATAATAGCTCACAATGTACAATAGCGTACAATGTAGAAAACACAATTTAAATCAGATGCTCACCACCACAAACACTCAACACACATCACTGCATGAAAACGCTTGTTCACTTTTTGATTGCTTGCCGTGAGACCGCCTTGATTGAAGGAGAAGGCGGTATAGAAATACTGTTAAATAAATAAATAAATTTAAATGTGAGGCTAATTGTTCTTCCTACAGAGAATGATATATTTATTTATTTTTTATTTATTTATTTACTTATTTACATTCTCTTATATACCGCGCTATTCTGCATCAATGCGGTTTACATTGAACAAACTGAAATTACATTGAACAGGGCATTATAACTTGGAGATAACTATTTTACAGGGAACATATATAAAAGGGAACCCCCTGAATCACTGGTATTCTGATATTTATTAATATGGCTTGGCACACTATACCACTCCAACAACTCCAGTAAGTAAAATATTGCTCCTGGATAATATGTTGTGCTATCGTCAGGGCTTTTTTTTGAGAGGCAATGTGGTGGTATGGAGTACCAGCACCTTTTTCATTGCCTGCTAAAATTGACCCGTGATCCTAATACATTAATCATAGAGCCCTGCATATGAGTACCAGCACCTTTTTGCTATGAAAAATGCACTGGATATTGTACCAATCTGGACAGTGTGGTAATATCATTTACTTCGTACTTCCTCCTGGCTTATTGCTTGTATATCATCACAACTAGTTTTCAGGTAATGTAGTGCTGCAGGAAGAGCTGGATTGATAATTCTGAAGCCAAATACAACTGTATGTTCTGAAATGCATGATAATAGTAGTAGAAGTGTTTATTTATTTAGCAGTATTTAGCTCACTCCTTTCCAATAGTAGTTCAAGGCGAGTTACGTTCAGGTACAGTAGACATTTCTCTGTCCCCAGAGGGCTTATAATCTAAGTTTGTACCTGAGGCAATGGAGGGTTAAGTGACTTGCCCAAGGCCCCAAGGAGTGTCAGTGAGATTTGAACCCGGGTCTTTCTGGTCCAGGCTGTTGCCCTAAATATTAGGTGGCTACTCCACTCCAGTAGCTCCCGGATATGTCTGCTTGTCGAGCGAGGGCTTGGAAGGAGGGTTGTGGTCGCAACTTAGATACCACGTTTTGTCCATCACAGAACATCTTCTATACAAAAGGGAGAAAGAAAACCCTCAGTTGCTTCATATTAGTGCAATTCACAGGATAAAGGAGAGAAAAGGTTTGTACAAGAAGCATACAAAGAAATACATTAAAGTGCATAAAATGGCCTTCAAACCCATTCAGTTGAAGAGCCTGGTTAGGAATATAGGGGTTCAGTTGGACTTGAACTTCAGTTTGATTTTGCATGCATCATCTATGCCTAAATTGGTGTTTGTGATTTTAAGGATGACATGCCATTTTTGAACATACTTGTCAACCCCTGATATAGTAAGCGTGATGCCAAGGTTAGACTACTAGAAGTCTCTATTGGCTGAAATGTCTTGTAAGTCAGTCTGTAGGTTTCAGATTTTCTCCGGGAACAAGCAGAAAGTCAGACCTCACATATGGGTGATGTCGGCACCGACTGAGCCCTCGTGGAAGCATCCCTCCAGCTTTCTAAGAAAGCCTTTTGGAGATACCACCACGCATGCGTGGTCCCCTTCCCACCCAAGGGTACCATCTTGCTCAGTCTCCTTTTTTCCGTGGAGCCCTTCAGACGTTTGTCTGGCTTGTCCCCGGAAAAAGTTGATTTTTCTCTCCGAGTTTCATACTCGCCATCCGGTATCGCACCGGTACTCTTTCCGCCACTGACCTCGTTGCCTCGGCGTCGAGTTCGGTCTATTTTTATAGTTTTCGTTCTTTTCTTTTCCTGGTGTCTTCCTTGCCTTTTTTCTCCCACTGGAACCCAGAGAGTTTTCAACCTCGCAGGGGTACGTTTTTCCCCCATGACTACCAGTGGCTTTAAGAAGTGTGATCCGTGCTCTAATATTATGTCTTTGACCGACACACACGACTGCTGTCTCTGCTGCCTTGGGCCAGACTGCAACCCGGCAGACTGTGGCCTCTGCCAAAGGATGCCCATTAAGGCCCTCAAGCTGCCAGCAGCAGCAGCATGATAAGCTTTTCCCCCGAGTCCCCGCTGCCTCCGAAGGCCAGGGCCTCGTCTGAGACCACGACATCTCAGGCAGAGTCTTCCAAACCCGAGCCTCATTGCAGGTCCTCAGAAGGGGGGTCTCTCTCTCGAGGGAACCCAGGAAGAAGAAGAAATCCTCAAAGGCGCGGTGTCCTTGGATGGATCTGACCGGCCGGGTGCTCCCCAGCCCCGGTCCCACAGTCCGAGACGTTCGTCCAAGGCATCGGAGAGAGAGCGGACTGCGAAGTCCCCCGAAAGGATCTGACCACAGACCGGCCTCAGTCCCCAGACATCATTCTCGTCGAGGGGGGGGGGGGAGCTGGCATCAGGCCCAAGTCCCTCAGTGCCCACGCCGAAGACTGCAGAACCTTCTGGTTTGGAATCCAGAATGGAGGCCCTGGAGCACAGTTTGTCTACCTTCATGGACCAGCAGCGGGTGCTGTTGTCTGGCATGACCAGTTAATCCGCCCCGACCACCGGGCCCTCGACGTCCAAGATGTCCTCGGAGGCCGAATCGATCCCCAGCCAAGGTCGCGATCTGAGTTCCGACGGACTACTTCGAATGGGAGATGGAGGACGAGGAGTACCCTGATACCCATCACCACCGTGACATCCCATCTGACTCTCACGTCTTGGAGCCCCGACAGCGGTCCTTGCCAGAGGATATGGTCTTCCTTGATTTTGTCAAGGATATGTCAAAGGCCCCTGGTGTTCCTGACGGAGTCAGAGGAGAACCCTCAGGCAGATGAGTTGGAAATCCTCCAGTACGAGGCTCCTCTGTGGGAATCGCTCAAGGTGCCCTCCCCCCCCCCCCCCATCCTGGAATGGCTGATGCTCCGAATGTGGGAGACATCGGCTTCGGTACTGGTGGTGAGCAAACGGCTCGACTCGATGTATCGAGTCTGCCGGAGCCCGGGCTTCCAAAAGTCACAGCTGCCACATAACTCCAGGGTGATGGAATCTGCCATGCATCAGCTGAAAAGCCAGAAGACTTACCTCTCGGTGCCCCCTGGCAGGGAGGCCCGCACTTTGGACGACCTCGGCAGAAAGTGCTACCAGGGCTCGATACTCATCGGCCACATCCAGGCCTACCACCTGTACATGGGCATGTTCCTGAGAGACCTGGTGAAGGAACTTGCCTTGTTCTCTGCTGGTCTCTCCGATGAACCCTTGCAGCAGTTCAAGAACCTGGCCAAGGCAGTCCATGAATGCTCCAAATTCATGTCTCGAGTGGCCTATGACGGGTTCGAGTCGGCGGCTCAAGTAGCGGCGGCTGGCATCTGTGCACGACGCCAAGCTTGGCTACAGTAGTCCAACCTCGTGCAGTGGGTTCAGTACAAATTGATCGACGTCCCCTGCCAAGGAGAGAACCTCTTTGACATACCCGTGACCGACAAGGCTGCTGAGCAGGAGACTGGGTTCATGACGAGGACCAGGCTCTCCAAAAAGACCGCTTCCCCTCCCGACGGAAGAACTTGGGTAAAAAGTCCTTTTACCGGAGGAAGGGAGCTGCTTACAGAAACTACTCACTTTTCAGGCCTCTCCAGCTCCCTAACAGAGTCTGCAGGCCAAAAACCTGGGCATGGCCCTCATAAGCAGAAGGCTCAAAAATTCCAGGCTCCGGCTCCGGCTCAAGCCCAGCCAGGGGAAGTTTTTGACTCCTTGAGCATAGCCTATCTACCCCAAGGAGATCAGCAGCCCATAGGGGGACGTCTGGCCCTCTATGCCCAGAGGTGGTTGACCATGACCACTGACTCCTGGGCACTTCGGGTAGTCAGGGAAGGTTACCTCCTCCACCTGACAGACACCTTCCCCTTATTTCCCGGGAGAGTCCCTCAGGTCTCCCCTCCACCAGGACCACCTACTGAAGGAGTTGACAGGTCTTCTTAACAAAGTGGTGGAACCAGTGCCCCACCATCTCAAGGGCAAGGGGTTTTACTCCAGGTACTTCCTTGTGTCAAAAAGGACAGGGGTCCTAAGACACATCCTCGACCTGCGCAACCTCCACAAATTCCTGGTGAGGGAGAAGTTCAAGATGTTCTCCCTTGGAACATTGCTGCCATACCTCCAGCAGTGAGATCAACTATGTTCCTTAGACCTCAAGGATGCTTATACCCACATCCTCATTCACCCCAACCACAGGCAGTACCTGCGGTTCATAATGGGGGGCAGGCATTTTCAGTACAGGGTGCTCCCCTTCAGCTTGACCTCTGCCCCAAGAGTCTTAACAAAATGCCTGGAAGTCATGGCCACCTTCCTCTGTCTCCAAGGAGTCTTCGTCTTTCCCTACCTTGATGGCTGGCTCATAAAGGGAGGCATGGCCTCAGAGGTGCAGCAGGGCCACCCCACGCACCATCCAGGTTCTGCAACACTTGGGGTTTGTCATGAACTCCAGGCACTGTGTGGGGGAGGAGGTGAGATGGGGTAGTTTATCAGGGCAAAGATCGACACTTCCAGTCGAAGGCATTCTTGCCCAGGGACCAGGCCGACTGTCTCAGGACTCTGGCTCGGGACATTCAGTCCCGTCCCTCGGTGCCCTCTCGGATTCTTCTGCGCCTCCTCGGGCACATGGCCTACATGGTCTACGTCACTTTTGACTCTCACCTCCACATGAGGGTGGCACAGTGGTGTCTCTGGGACTAGTGGTCGCAAGCCACGGTACACCTCCGAGACAGAGTCTTTGTGACCCATCAACTGGTGGACTCCCTGGACTGGTGGCAGTCTCTCCAGCATCTCGAGGTGGGCATGCCTTTTCAGGCCCCAAGCCCCTCGAGGGTCCTCACCACGGGCACCTCCCTGCTCGGCTGGGGAGCCCACTGTGGAGATTTCCACACCCAGGGCAACTGGTCACCAGACGAGAGCACCCAGCATATCATTCTCCTGGAGCTCCGAGACACACTTAGCCCTAAGAGTCTTCTGTCACCACCTGCATCACCAGCCGGTACTGGTCCAGACGGACAACTGGGTGGCGATGTTCTGTGTGAACAAACAGTGGGGCACGGGGTCTTGTACCCTTTGTCAAGAGACACTGGTCCTCTGCTTGTGCGTAATCCAACAGGGTATCCTCCTGCAGGCAGTGTACCTGCCACGCCAGGACAATCTTCTGGCCAACAGGCTGAGCAGAGTCCTTCGGCCACACGAGTGGCAGCTGGACCCCAGGGTAGCCAGTTGACTCTTCCAGCTCTGGGGGGAACCTGTGATGGACCTGTTCGCTAGCCCAGGCAACTTTGTTGCACCGCTTCTGTTCCTGGCAGGCCCACTCCTCCAGGGTGGCAGCAAATGCATTCCTTGTCTCATGGTCCGAAGGCCTCATGTACGCCTTCCCTCCTACGCCGCTGATCACCAAGACCTTGTTCAGGACCCTCCACGACAGGGCCTCGCTCATCGTGATAGCTCCTCGGTGGCCCAGACAACTGTGATTTTGGCTACTCCTCCAGTTGATGGTGGAGACCCCTATTTCCTTGGGGATCGCCCCAGGACTCCTATCCCACGAGGGGGGTGCTCTCCTGCACCCCAACCTGGGGTCCCTGTCGCTGACAGCATGGCTACTGCGATGGTGACTCTGGCCCCTTTCAACCTTCCGGTTGAGGTGGAAGACACTCTACTGGCCTCTCACAAGGCATCTACCAGAAAGGCTTATGCCCTCAGATGGCACAGGTTCTCGGTTTGGTGCGCCGAACATGGGGCTGACCCTTTCCCCTGCCCGGTGGCTCTGGTGTTACAGTACCTTCTCCTCCTCTCTCAATCTGGACTCAAGTCTAACCATCCGAGTGCACCTTAGTGCCCTGGCAGCACACCACCATCCGGTGGATGGTAAGGCCCTCTCGGTCCAACCCTTGGTAACCCATTTTCTTCGGGGCCTACTCTTATCAAAGCCCCTGGTTTGCCCTCCAGCAACCAAATGGGACCTCAACGTATTGTTGGGGCCAACTCATTCGCCCGCCCTTCGATCTTCTGACTACCTGCCACCTTCACTACCTCTCTTGGAAGATGGCTTTCCTTGTCATGCTTACCTCCTCTCACAGAGCTAGCGAACTTCAGGCCCTTGTGGCGGAGGCGCCCTATACCAAGTTCTACAAGAACAGAGTGGTACTTCGCATGCACCCCAAAATCCTGCCAAAGGTAGTGTCGCACTTCCATCTCAACCAGGAAGTGGTTCTCCCTACCTTTTTTCCAAGACCTCACTCTAGTCAGGCGGAGACGGTGCTTCACACCTTGGAATGTAAGAGGTCTTTGTCCTTTAAATCCAACGCACTCAGGGCCACCGCAAAGTTTCTCAGCTTTTCATCTCCTATGACCCCAATAGACTGCGGGAGGCGGTGACCAAGCGTACACTGTCCACACGGGGGGTGGACTGTATCGCCCTCGCTTTTGAGCAGGCAACGTTCCTGCTGGAAGGCCGCATCACGGCGCACTGTGTCAGGGCCATGGCAGCCTTGGTGGCAAACTATGCTCTGTCCTGATGGTGGACATCTTTCAGGCTGCCACCTGATCTTCAGTCCATACCTTCGCAGCCCATTATTGCCTGGAAAGAGAGTTCCAACGGAACAGTGCCTTCAGCCAGGCTGTGCTCTGTAACCTTTTCGGGGTTTAAGCAACGCCTACCCTCCGACCCTTCTGTGTTCATGCTACTGGAGTGCTGGTTCATCGGACACAAGGGGTCCTACTGTGGTCTGTGTACATGGACTCATTTGCTGCTGCTTGTGGCTCACCGTGAGGGAGCTCCTGTTTTTGCTAATGGGCTTTCGGTAGCCTGTAGCTGGGGAGTCCCATATGTGAGAATTGATTGCCTGCTTGTTCCCGGAGAAAGCGTAGTTACTCACCTGTAACCAGGTGTTCTCTGGGGACAGCTGGAATCAGTCATCACAACCCTCCCTCCTCCCCTTGGAGTTGCTCCTTGACCATCTTTTATTTTTGCTGTCTTTTAGCTATGTCATCTGACTGAGCAAGGTGGCACCTTTGGCTGGAAGAGGACAACACATTCATGGTGGCATCTCCCAAAGGCTTTCTTTGAAAGCTGGGTGGATGCTTTCACGAGGGCTCTGTCGGTGCTGACATTGCCCAAATGTGTGGACTGATTCCTGCTGTCCCCGAAGAACACTTATTACAGGTGAGTAACTACGCTATCCAGAATACTGCAGCAAAAATATTGTTGCGTAGAGAGCAAACGATCTTATTTTGGCTATTCTGAAAACATTTCAGTGGTTTTAAGGTCATAATGGTATGGGCCCAAGCTACCTATGTGATAAATCCACATGGTATATTTTGGGTCGTCAGTTGTCATCATTGCAGAAAGCTTTGTTAGCCAATACAGACAAAGTATAGTTGAAGCAAACACAAGATTGTTCCTTCTTTTGTTGTTTGCCCTTTAGACCTTGGAATTTACTTCTAGAGGATGTTTGGTTCTATGGAGATTATTTGTTCGAAAAGGAGAAAAAATTGTGACTTTTCCAGAAATGCTTGTGATACTGGTACTGGTATGTTGTGGATTTAGAAACTACTGGAATTATTATTTTTATTCTCTCATTTTTCTTCAGTAGTTCTGTTTTAAATGTTATTGTAGTCCTTGTTTTGTGGTGGTGTTTTTAATTTTGTTGTACATTTTGACGAGCTTATGGAAATACAATTTATACATCTAATAAATTACATTAAGCAATAAACTCCATCCCTGTTATCAACATTAGATTTAGATGAAGAAATAATTTTTGCAATCCTGGGATTAAGTTTTTTGAACAAAGAAAAATAATTGATTTACATCCCAGAAAACATAATTAAAATCTTTAAACTTAGAGGTATGTCTTCTAAACCGGGCTAACTGTTAACCCAAGCTATCAGCTCCTAGGTCCCTTTGAGTAATATGGGGACCTAGGTGCAGATAGCCCGGGTTAACAGTTAGCCCGGTGTAGTAGACATACCCCTTAACGTTACACTCCCAGACGTATTTTTTTCAAAAATTTTAGTGTGGCATACAAGATTGCTTGCCTTAGACTCAAGCGAAAAGGAACTATTTGAATTTAACACATTTAGATAAATCTTCTCTGAATTTTGGCAAAAAAGTTCAATATTCAGTCTCTATCTGGATCCAGGATGAGAGAAGTCAACAATATAGATCCCTCAGAGAAATTTTTCATTCTGATGCAGTAAACTAGTGGCATGCAAATTACAGTAGTGTAAAAAAAAAAAAAGTGTGCGTTGTGAGAAAAAACAGCACACACCACCATAATATGTGGCTGTTTGTGGTATTACAAATAAAAAGTCTCCCTTCTATCAGTGTGAGTGAGGAGTTAGTTGTGCACTGATCTTCCACCCTGCAAAATTTCCCTGGTGGTTCAGTTTGTTCTGAACTCCTTGCAATACACCCTGCAAAACCTTTCTGATGTCCCAGTGGGGTCCTGACCTTTTCCCAACACTTTTGACTCCTCCAGCTCTCGCTGCCCTTACCAAGGAGTCTCCAATGATAGACCAAATCCCTTACCATACAAATTATACTTACCAGATAGGCATCCAGCGACAATACTCTTTATACGCCTTCCCTCAGGCGATGTGGCAGAAAACAGCTCTAAGGGTCAGTTTGTCAAACAAGGAGTGCTCCCAAGCACTGGGGAGACTGACGTTAGTGACATATCCCAACAGACTATTATAGGTCAAATGCTACCATTTTCCAAGAAGATGTGAAGAGAGTGTAGCTGCTGGATGCATCCCTGAACTTGGTAAGTGTAATTGGTCCAGGGGGGAGAGGCCAAGTTCCTCTGGTTGAGGGCCTCCATGTGCCAAGTGTCTGGGTTAGGAATGCTGTGACTCAGGGTGCCCTAGACCAGATAGGTCTGGAAAAGTGTCATGGGAGTTGAGATGATGAGGGAGCTTCACTCGGAGTCCGGAGGCAAAGAGGTTGAGGGGGCATTACTGGGAGGCGAAGGTGTTGTGAGAATCAGGGGGAAGGGGATCCACTTGGGCCACCAGGGATGTTGGGCCATCTGCAGTGAAGTGCCACACTTCTCTGATAACTCTTTCACTCCCACACTGCATCTTTACACCAGCCATGAGATGGCATAAAAATATAACCTAGGAGAAGAATAAAAAAAATAAGTTAAATTTTAGCTTGGTGTTCTACATCAGAAACAATTTATCATTCAGCATTTGCATGCATACTATGCTAACCTTTAGTGCGGCATTTTTATCAGATTTTCCCATGCTAAAATTTCCTACTGCATCAGGAGGTAAATTAGTGTGGGGAAAATCTTGAGTAAACTATTTCACTATAGGATAGTGCAGCTTATTGCATTGGGGCCTGACACCATAAAGTTCCATTTTGGTTACATTAGACAAACAAGTCTTCTCCAAGTGCAATGTCCTCCCCCTAAGTGTTTCATTGCAAATTCTATGTGGCATATCATATGGCTCTTCAGCAGTGGTTTCCTTCTTACCACCCTCCCATATAGGTTATGTTTGTGGAATTGTCTTGAAATTGTTGAACACTCAATATTTTATCCAGTCTCGGCCAGAGATTTTTGTAGTTTTTTTAAAATCTTTTTTTAATCACAAGAAGTCTGCACTAGTTTGGCTTGCTCTCCGGGCACCGCTTGGCTAATTTGCATAGCAGCCCCAACAGTATTTTGATGGCATTGGGGAAAACCCCCAATGCCATCAAAATGCTATTGGGGGCCATGCTCGACAATAAAATGATCCCTGGTGGTCCAGTGGCCCCGATCCCACCCCCAACAGCATTTTGATGGCATCGGGAAAGGCCCTTGATGCCATCAAAATATTGTCAGGGGCCGTGCCTGACAATAAAATAATCCCTGGTGGTCTAGTGGCCCCTCCCATCACCCCCATTAAATAAAAAAGAACCCGGTGGTCTAGCGGCCCCTTTCCCCCCACCGCCCATTAAATAAAAAGAAAACCTGGTGGTCTAGCGGCCCCCAAATTCACCTTAAGTGGGAGCGCTGCCTACGTGCTCCTGCTCTGCGATGGCCATCTTGCAAAATGGCAGTGTCTGGCCCCACACGGTGATTTTTCAAGATGGACGATGCAGAGCGTGAAGGCGGCGCTCCCACTTAAGGTGAATTTGGTGGCCACCAGACCACCAGGTAGGAACTGCTAGACCACCAGGTTCTTTTTTTTTTAATTTAATGGGGGTGGGGGAAAGGGGCCGCTAGACTACCAGGTATTCTTTTATTGTTGGGCACAGCCCCCGACAGTAGTTTGATAGCATCGGGGGCCTTTCCCGATGCCTGATCATCTGAGGAGATGACCTAGGCATCGGGGAAAGCACCCGGTGCTATCAAAATACTGTCGGGACACACGTTAGAGGTTTACGTCTACTCAGACCCTGAAGTAAAGGTTTTGGCTCTGTGACTGGTTCTGAAATCCTCTATGCCTGTGTCTGCATCGGGCGTAGCTATGATTTGCATACCAGCCCGGCTGATTATAGTAGATTTAAATAATTCAAGTTCATTTAAATACACGTGGCGTTAGTTGGGCGCTAGTTTTTCCATCCGCATATATGTCTGTTTCCTGCATTTGCAGGATCGTTAAAAGTGTTTAAATGTGGCGTTAGGGGCTTGTAAAGCCGGCGCTAACTTTCTGCATTGACCTGAAAGAGAGGGAAGCACTGTAGAATACAGCTGTATTGTGTACATGTAATTTCAAACTGAACTACAGCTATAACGCCTGCAGTTGGTAAGCCAGGCACTTTTTGTTAGTAAGAATTAAAGATTTATATTTCATGGACTCCAGGTTAAGCTAATTTTAGTTGTATGCCTGGACTTTCCTCAGACCCAGGTCCTGGTTGTTCACCCACACTATTACATGTTCTTTTTAAATAATTATATTATTGTTCTTTCAGCAGCTCTGTTTGGCATGTTTAGACCTTTGCTTCAAATTCACTTCATATAACAGAAGCAACTTAATTCTTCATCCAGGAGTGTTTGTTATCAGCTCAGCTAATATGATTGGACACTTGTGCACTCTGTTTAACTTGTTATGGGCCTTGTTAAAGCAATTTGTCAAAGTGGAACTAATTTGGGTGAGCCATTAAATAGGGTGTGAAGACTCTTACAGTCAAGACTTTTTCAAATCTTATTCTTCATTACTTTTTGAATATATCTATGATTTCACTTGACAATATAGAGTGTAGATCAGTGAAACAAAGCCCTACTTCAGTGTATTTTATGAAATGTATTTAATGATTTGCATTTTTTTAGGCAGATGATTGTGAAAAACATACATGGGTGTGAAGACTTATGCAAGGCACTGTATTACATTTACCCCTCTGCTTGTTTTGTATACTATAGCTTACCTTCCATTTTTTATGAAGTTTTGTAATCTTGGAGATATAATCTTTTAAAATCATACTTGCAGTATTTGCCTTTTCAGTACAACCTTTCATTCTTATGCCAATCTCGCCAAACTGCACAGTAGGACCTTTCAATCCTCTTGGATCTACAACAGCATGACAAATAAAAACCCAAAGGAAGAAAGGGATCTTATTCCTGTTTTTTGACTCTTACTCCTCATTGAATTATCAAAAGAAAAGTGTACTGTTACTTTAATTTGATGTTTTAAAATTATTTATATTTATGGTTAACTCTTTATTAAAGAAATAAGCATACAACAATGCCAGTGTGTGGTGACTCTTATACACACCAGCTAGAATCAGCATCAAACATTTGTATCATTTTTATCGAGGACCTTCTGATTTTAGAGCTTTTGAAAATGTGTTTGTTTACCAACTAATTTTGTGATTTTGAAGCTCTATAAAATTGATGTTCTGTGTTTTTGTGTGGAGCATAATATTATAACAGGGTGCCAAGGTTTGGGAGTAGGGAAGCTACCTACTTTTAGCCTATTTTATGCAGACACATAAGATATGCCATACTGGGTCAGATCAAGGGTCCATCAAACTCAGTATCCTGTTTCCAACAGTGGCTAATCCATGTCACAAGTACCTGTCAGGTTCCCAAAAGGTACACAGATTCCATGCTGCTTGTCCAATGAGTAAACGGTGGATTTCCTCAGTCCTTTTTAATAATTTTTTCTGGACTTTTCCTCCGAAAACTTATCCAAACCTCTTTTAAATCCAGCTATACTAACAGGTTTTGCTACATCCTCTGGTAACAAATTTCAGAGTTTAATTACTCGAGTGAAAAAATATTTTTTTCAATTAGTCTTAAATATGTGCTACATTGTAACTTCATTGTATGTCCCCTAGTCTTTCCACTTTTTGAAGGGGTAAACAACCAATCTATATTTACCTGTTCTACTCCATTCATTAATTTATAGACCTCTATCATATCTCCCCTCAACCGTTTCTTTTCCAAGTTGATGAGCCCTAACTTTTTAAGCCTTTCCTCCTAAGGGTATCGTTCTACCCCTTTAGCATTTTTGTTGCTCTTCTCTGTACCTTTTCTAATTCTGCTCTGTCCTTTTTAAGATATGGCCTATGTGTATTTTATAAAGTACTAGCACAAATCCTGCAGAAATAGTGCTAAGGTTGTGAGCGCTGATATTTACAGCTGCTTAGAAGCAGACCTAACCGTTAGCACATAAAGTACGTGCATCAGTGCAGTTCTGTCCGTATTCCTCCCAAACTTCTTCCCTGAGCATGCCTACTTTACAAGTACACTCCTACAGTGGTGTGCAAAAGTCTGGAATCACTTGTGAGTTTTGCGTTTTTCGTACTTTCTAACGTTATTTTTTAAAATTTTGCATTAGCCCAGCATATTCATCTTTCTACCACATTAAAAGGGATACATTTGGCTATTAGAGTTGACTTTTTTGCATTCCTTGCTTCCAATTTAAATACTTTACAGACACTGGGAGATAGCTACTGCGATTTTTGTGGATCCTGCGTCAAAACTGGATCGAGATTATCCAATATGCGCACGTTATTTCTGACCAATCAGGAGGCTGGTTTCACTAACCAATCACAATGCAGATATCTAGCCAACAGTGCTGCTATAAAAATGTGCGGAATTTTTGAATTTCATATGCTTTCTGGATCGACCATGAAGATGACTCGGACCCTGACTTTGGAGGAGCGTGTTCATGTGTCCTATATGAGAGAGGAAGGATTTTCAAGCCGTCAGATAGCCAGGAAAGTTGGCTGCAGTCAGAGCGCTGCTGTTAAGATTCTACAGAAGAAGAAAGAAACTGGTTCAGTGGTGGACAAGCCTCGTTCAGGTCGTCCATGTGCATCAACATCACGCCAGGACCGCGCACTATGACGCATTTCACTGACTAATCGCAAGTTGACCTCTCCTCAGCTACTTTGAGAGTGGTCAGACAAGAGTGAGGTCAGTGTCAGCTCATCAACAGTTCATCGCCGGTGCCTGCAGTTTGGTCTCCGGGGCTGCAAAGCATGGAATAAGCCACTGATGACTGACATACAAAGGCGCAACCAGATCGTGTCGGCGAGAAAACACTCAACCTGGTCGACTGAAATATGGGAAAAGGTGCTATTCAGCGATGAAAGCACCTTCTGCCTGTTTGGTAACCAGGCCCACACCTATGTGAGGAGATTTCCTGGAGAGGAATTCAAGCCTGAGTGTCTCAACCTCACTGTGAAGCATCCTTTGAAGGTCATGGTCTGGGGCTGCATGGCTGCCAGTGGCGTTGGACTTCTTCACATCCTCGATGGAATGGTCAACGGGGCCAAGTACATCACCATACTGCAAAAGTGCATGGTGCCATCAGCACACCAGCTGTTTCCTGGCCAGTTCCTTTTCCAAGATGACAATGCACCCTGCCATCGCTCCAGACAGGTGATCATCTGGAAGCAGCGGAACAACATCAAATCAATGGACTGGCCTGCCCAGTCGCCAGATCTGAATCCATTCGAGAACCTGTGGCACAAGGTGGCCTTGGAAATATCCAAGAGGCATCCAACATCAAAGCGTGAGCTGATTGAGTCACTCATTGCAGCTTGGAACCGCGTTGTCACCAACGATCACCTTGTCAGACTGGTTCATTCAATGCCGACAAGGTGCAGTCAGGTGATCAAGAACAAAGGGTGGCCCATCAAATACTGAGCCATCACTGGCACATAAAAACGGCCTTTTTCAAGGCCACATCATTAATTTGAAGGAAACCTGGCGTGCGTCCATAATATTTTAAAGCATACTTACAATAATATATCGTTGGTCAACGATGTACGTTATGAGATTTTCACAGAAAATCTATCAACAGGACAACTATGGGGAACAAACTCAGAAAATAAGGGCCAAACCAGTACTAAAAGTTGGCCCTAATAGCCAAATTTATCACTTATCATGAGATACACAGAAAAAGCCTCTGGGAGGAAAAGGAAATTAAGATATAAGGTCATGAAGTTGAAAAAATGTGAAATTTACAAGTGATTCCAGACTTTTGCACACCACTGTAAGTGCACCACACACATTTTTAGCTGTGACATAATTTTATATGAGACCATTTACTTAGGGGCATGTTTACAAAGCCGCGGTAGCGGTTTGCGATCGTAATCGGAGCCGCGGCCCCATTGATTTCAATGGGGCCGCGGCTGCGATCGCGAACCACTACCGCGGCTTTGTAAACAAGCCCCTTAGTAAATCAGTATTTTATGCACAGAAAAGGTTTAGAAAATTAATTTTTTAATTTATTTTTGTTCACATGGGATATTGCATGTATAGGAAAAATAAATCTGGAAACCCTATTTGAGAGTATAGCTAGTTGTGACCAAAGAAAAGCTTCTGCTAAGATTTGCCCCTTGTTGATCTGCAGTGCTGTGTCCATTTTTATAGACCCTGCATAAGGCAGGTTTATGATGAGGGGGGCCCCTGGTTTCCCGAAGAATTCTGCCTTTTGCTGCAAAATTGTGGGAAACGAGCAAATCCTGACACTGCTTTCTCCAACTGCCAAGCTCCACGCTTCCACACCACCTTCTTCAGGCTAATGCAGCGTTTTCTTCCCTTCACTTAGGCTGTCCCATCTCTAATATTTTTACTTCTGACACGTCTCTGGTATTCGATCTCCAATAATGACCAGTTTGGGTCACTTGGAAGCACCTGTCTGATCCCAAATAGAAAAACCCATTCACGCTCATTCACAAAAGCAACAGGTGGTGACACCCTAAGGTTCCGTCTCTTCTTCTGGATTGTTGCCCCTTCAGTTTCCTCCTTTTCCTTCTCCAAGGCATCACACCTCCGTTTTCCTCCTCCTCCTTTCTGGGACCGCTGCACCTTTTGATCTCTTTCTCTTTCTGTGTTTGTTTTTGTTTTTTTATTGCGTTGAATGAAGCCAGGAACATACAGTAGTCATTTAACACTCAAACATTTGCAAAATTAGGCCCAGCATATTCTTTATGTTTTTGCTGATCTCTTTCTGTTCTTCCCCTGCCTCCAATTTATTTTTTTTCTTCACCTAGTCTGGTACACTTGCAGTATCCTTCCTCAGGCTGCGTACTTCTGATTTTGCCTTCTTTTCCCAGGCTGGGCCACTGCACCTATGATCTCCTTCCTTCCCAGGCCACCACACCTCAAGTCTTCTTCTCTACAGTTCCATTAAGCTAGTTTTATTGATGACATTAGCCCAAGAGGACCAGCACACCAGATGTTCCCTTACTGTTGACGAGAAGTATGCCTTGGTTTTTTGTTTAAACCAATTTTAATACAATTTTCAGAGAAATGTTGGAGAAAAAGTGGTAATTGGGGTTTATTAATGTACAGCTAACCAAGGACCATTATTTGTAATGTTAATTTAAATTTTGTTTTGCTTAGGTTATGCTAGTTTTGGATACCAGGAACCAACAGACCTTTATTCTAAAAGTAAGTATAATTTGTTTATTAAAATGGATTTCCACATTGGTTAGCTTTTATTAGAACCCAATTAAATGTGTTTCCAGTTTCCCCCATAGTCACATGCTCATCTTGCCTCTAGTGGCACAATGGCTGATGTGCAGGTTCTTGGGAAATGGGCATTCTCAGTATTATTCCATTTCAAGGCAGTACTTGTTAAGCTGTAAATGTTTGAAAAGCATTCCATTTACGTCTCCAACACATTTATTCAAATATATTTAAAGTGAATATGGAATGTATTTTAACCTAATATTTAGGAAAAAGAAAAAAAAGTCTGCATATGATGCACAGGGTCTACTAAAGATTCCCCAGGCTCTTGGTACAGCTCTCTGTCAACTCACACTGACTAAGTTGTGAGCTCTGCAGCGGCAGGACTCTCACAGAGAAGAATGTGCTTTTTTCCATAAGTCCGCATACCTGTACATTGATGCTACTGCTGTTTGCCTGTAGACTGTGCTAAGGTGAGAATGTTGAAGAATCTCTAGCTTGACTGTAGTAATGTCACCTGCAGCCTTCTCGAAGGTGGTGGAGAAAAAAAGAGCAAAACTAAGCTAAAAATGTCCGTGGTCATGAATGATGACCCATAGACATTAACCCAGAAATCTGCATACTATTTACTATCACAACACCCATAGATAAGTGGTTTCTTTATATTATCAGACTCTTGAGAGGGAATTAACACAATCGTATAATTGTGTGTAATTTATTCATTAAAATATAAGTGATAGCAGTCATCCGTTCACCAGATTGCCAGTAGTAACCGTTAAAAGCCATCTGGTGGCAGGTTTTCTAGCCTCTGTAGCCAGTTTGGTGATTAGTTAACTTGTAGGTATTACTCCCTTTCGAGATATAATATATATACGCTTCTTGGTTACTCTAAGGTAGGCTGATGCTGGATGGGAGAAAAGGAAATGGATAGATAAAGGAGCTAATTGGAAAGGGAGGGACATTTAGGGCAAGGGCAGCATGCCTTTGTTAGAGGAGAGGAAACAGCAACAAAGGGGATGTAGACTACTTGGTAGGATATGTGGCTTAAGATGTAGGGTTTGGACATATGAAAGAAAAGGGAGAAGAGCCAGAGCGAGACAGTCAGCAGTGTAAGGTAGCCTGTGAATATATGGCATGGGCTGACCTTTGTCTGTTTTTGCTGGTAACTGTGGGGAAGAATAGGTAGAACTGGAAGATACTGATAGAGTTGGCAAGGAAGGGAAAAAGAGAAGACTATGAGAGAACAACAGAGGGCAAGAACTGTGAGAATGTTAATATTTTTTGTAAAGCAGGATCTGCGTGTGAGGGAAGGAAAGGTCTCAGAAAAGGTGCAATAATGCTCTATTTTGTACATTTTAGGATTTCAGAGCAGTACTTACATGCTGGAGGCACTTAGCCTTTGACCTTGTGCCTCTTAGTCACCTTAGCTGTGCAATGAAATGTTTTAGTGGGCATCTTGCCACATGTCTTTTATCAGTCTATATTATCTGCCTTCTGTGTATCTGTTATTTTGTCTATTGATCATAATCTGAACTCTTCTCAGCTTTCCCACACACATTTGAATCCAGATCTTCTAGGGCCAAAATAAACTTCATAATCTGTCTGAAGGACTCTTTCCTTCTGTGCTAAAATGCATTATTTCCAGGAACAAGCAGGAATGTAGTCCTCACATATGGGTATTGTCGGTACCGACGGAGCCTGCGCAGGAACGCTCCCCAGCGTCCAATAGGAACGCTTATGGGAGCATCCCTCAGCATATGCATGCTGCCTTCCCGCCTTTCCAACTGTCCCTCTTCAGTTCTTCGTTTTCCGCGGAGCCAACAGGATCTATTCCTTGTCACCGCAGAAAATTCCGTCTTTAAATTTCTTTCTTGTGGTCGCGTTTGCCTACCGCACGACGCCTACTGCTACCGCTGGTTCTTTTCTTTTCTTTTCCTACAAAAACCCCCCAAAAAGCTTAAACTAAGACTGTTTCTTTTCAGAAACTTTCCTCTTTGGTGCTAGGCACCATTTTGGGCATTAGGCCCCATTTTCCTAAATCATGGAAAAGCCAACTAGTGGTTTTAAAAAATGTACTAAGTGTGGCGGTACCATTTCCGTCACTGACACCCATGATTGGTGTCTAAAATGTTTAGGACCTGATCATTCTCCAACTGAATGACTCTCCTGTATGGGGATGACCAAAAGAGGAAGATAGAACCGGGCCGCAAAGCTCGGTACACTCTTTTCTTCAGATGCCAAATCCATTGCATCGACATTGTCAAGGGCCTCTTCTTCCTCCCATGGTTCTCAGGTAACTAAACATAAAAAGCGGTCCTCAAAGGGTAGCTCTCCTGCTAAGCATCGAGAGGCCATTGGCATTGCCCTTGAGGGAACCACACCGGCAAAACAGCCTCGGCAGGAGGCTTCGGCTTCCAAAGCATCGATGGGGCTTCAGGATGTTCTCGAGGCCTCAACCTCGCAAGAACTACCTTGCCATGCTCGGGGGTTCTGGCCATTCTTACCGGTACCGACACCCAGGCATCGGCAGTGTCGATAGACCAGAGGTTTCATGCTATCGAGCGCAGTATCGCAGCTCTTCTTTCAGCTGCGGTACCGGTGGTCCCAAGGGCACCAGTGCCGGCATCGACACCGCTGCCGGTACCGGCATCGACACCGCTGCCGGTACCGATGGTACCGGCCCCGGTGGGAACTCTTCCCATGCCATCTCTGGCTGGAGTGGACAAAGCGGTACCGGGTCACCTCGATACCGACTTCGATCGGTACCGGGATCGTGCTTTGCAAGAGCATCGGGGTCAGGAATACTTCGATTCCTCCGATTCCGAAGACTCTGACAATTCTGCTGGCACTAGAGGGTTTCTCCTAGAAGATCCCTCTTCTCCCAATGCAGAATGTCACCTCCAGAGGACATGTCATTTCAGGATTTTATCCGTGATATGGCCAAAGATCTTTCAATCACAGTAGCTCCTGAAGAGGAACCCAGAGCAAAGGAATTGGAAATCCTCCAATATCCTAAAGCTCCTAAGGAGGCGGCTACTCTGCCTATCCATGAAATTCTGCATGATGCTCAGAATGTGGGAGACACCTCTGACTACTTCTCCTCACTCTAGGAGACTTGATACTGTGTATCGAGTTCCACCATGTCCTGGATTTCAGAAAACTCAGCTACCACACCATTCAATGGTAGTGAAATCAGCCATGCGTAGGATGAAAAGTGCAAAGAGGCATGCAACCAATCCTCCAGGTCGTGAATGCAGGACTCTGGATGCTTTTGGACACAGAGGTTTTCAAGCTTCCATGCTTTCAGCTATGATCAAGTCATATATACTATAAATGGGAATGTTCCTCAAAGAAGTCACAGGAGACTTGGAACTTATGAGCCCATTTCTCCCAGATGATAAGAGGCAAGATTTTCTTGCTCTAGTTAAGCATG
This sequence comes from Ichthyophis bannanicus, assembly GCA_033557465.1. Classification (NCBI taxonomy): domain Eukaryota; kingdom Metazoa; phylum Chordata; class Amphibia; order Gymnophiona; family Ichthyophiidae; genus Ichthyophis; species Ichthyophis bannanicus. The sequence continues at coordinate 458,386,280 of CM066033.1, forward strand.
CTCAGGAAGTCTCCAAGTTCCTCAATCGTGCAGTCTTTGACTGCTTCGAATCATCAGCAGAACCTCTGCTATTGCCATTGGCGCACGACGGATTGCCTGGCTACAGGCATCAGACTTGGAGACTTGGGTACAGGACAAGTTAGGCAACATTCTTTGCACGGGGAAGAATGTCTTCGGCAAGAACTGGCAGGAGAAGGCTAACGAGTTTGATGCTGACAATTCTACCTTAGATAGATTGTCAAAGTCTACAGCCACTCCAGCCAAAAGGAAGCCTTCTAAAAATCCCTCTTTTAGCAAAAAGAGGAAGCTTTATTCTTCCTATACCCAGCAGAGTCAGACTCCAGGTCAGGTTGCCCAAAAGGGACAAACTAGACAGCAAAAGAAACTAAAAGGCCCGAGAGCCCAACCAGCTTTCCAGGTTCAGCCCCCTCAAGGGCTTTGACTCCTTCCTAGAGAGCTTTGCCTTCCTGCCTCTGAGGGGTCCCCAACCCCCCAATATTCCGGGCAGGTTATGCCACTTTGTCAACAGATGGCATCAGATAACAGCAGAGGATTGGACTTTGTCCATTGTAGAAGAGGGGTACAAACTTCATTTTCACTGCATACCCCCTCCTACAATTCTAAAGCAATTCAATTCACAAATCTCTGCAGACAATCTGCTAGATCACGAGGTCTCCACACTTCTTGCCCAAGGGGCAATAGAGGAAGTACCCATTCTTCAACAGGGTGCAGGGTTCTACTCCCCCTATTTTCTTATTCCAAAGAAAACAGGAGGACACAGACCCATTCTAGACCTCAGAGAATTGAACAAATATCTGTTTCGAGAGAAATTCAAAATGATTTCTCTAGGAACTCTTCTGCTATACCTTCAAAGCCAGGACAACCCACCCACCTCCCCTAGGAGTTCTCTCTCTCTCTCTCTCTCTTTGTCTCTTTCCTCTCTCCCTCTATCCTTTCACTCAGCTACAAACTTAACTGAAGAGGGACAGTTGGAAAGGCGGGAAGGCAGCGCGCATGTGCTGAGGGATGCTCCCAAAAGCGTTCCTATTGGACGCTGGGGAGCGTTCCCGCGCAGGCTCCATCGGTACCGACGATACCCATATGTGAGGACTAAATTCCTGCTGTTCCCGGAGATCACCTATTACAGGCGAGTAGCTATGCTTTCTTTGCACCGTAGATTTACAGTCACACCTCTGTTTGATTGGGAGCACAAAGATGAAGACATGCTTGGGTGTCCTCTGATTACATTGTAACTAGTGGCAAGGCAGTGTAGTATTGACTGATTATATCATAAAATTATCAGCTTGCTCAGGTTTCAGCTGAAGAAGCTAGTGATCAACCCGATGCATCTGACAAGGTTGGCAGCATGGGAGATGGGAGATTTGGATATGATTCCCAAGATCAGCTTTTCCTCAGGCCAACCAGGACTGGATATTGTGTGAAGGCAGCATTCTCAGTCTTGTGGGGGAAGGTGTGGTGGTAGGGAGAGTTCACTCAGTGATACCTACAGGTTAGACTTCAGGTGCATGCATGCCAGGTTCTGTGGGAAATAGAAGTCTGTGGTTCCCAATTGAGGGTGAAGATCATAAGAACATGCCATACTGGGTCAGAACAAAATCCATCAAGTCCACTATCCTGTTTCCAAAAAGCTACATAGGTTCGACAATGCTTGTCCTAAAGTAAACAGTGGATTTCCCAGATCCTCTTTAATAATGGTTTGTAGACCTTTCCTCAAGGAACTTGTCCAAACCTTTTTTTAAACCCAGCTATACTAACGGCTTTTACTACATCCTCTGGTGACGAATTCCAGAGTTTGATTACACGTTGAGTGAAAGAATATTTTCTCTTATTAGTCTTGAATGGGTTACATTGTAGTTTCATTGCGTGTCCCCTAGTCTTTCTACTTCTTGATGAAGTAAACAACCAATCTATGTTTACCCGTTCTACTCCATTCATTAAGTTATAGACGTCTATCATATCACCCTTCAGCCATCTCTTTTCCAAGTTGAAAAACCCTAACCTTTTAAGCCTTTCCTGATAGGGGTCTCCTTCTCTCCCTTTACCATTTTGGTGGTTCTTCTCTGTACCTTTTCTAATTCTGCTATATCATATTTAAGATATGGCGACCAGAATTGCATACAATATTCAAGGTGCAGTCGCACCATGGAACGATACAGAGGCATAATACCCTTGGTTTTATTCTCCATTCCTTTCCTTATGATTCATAGCATTCTATTTGCTTTCTTGGCTGTCACTGCGCACTGGGCAGAGGGTTTCAACGTATTATCCATGATGACACCTAAATCTTTTTCCTGGGTGGTGATTCCTAATGTTGAACCTTGCATTGCATAACCATAGTTTGGGTTGTCTATCCTAGGTGCATAACTTTGCACTTATCCACATTAAAGTTCATCTGCCAGTTGGACGTCCAGTTTTCCAATTAACAAAATCCTCCCGGATCACCCCTGGAACCCTTTTTAAAAATTGACATTATGTTGGCCATGCTCCAATCTTCAGGATTACAGATGATTTTAATGATAGTTCACAGATTAATAATAGGTCTGAAATCTCATATTTAAGTTCTTCCGGTCCAGATGATTTACTACTTTTCAGTTTATCAACTACTTATAATACATCTTTCCAGTTTATCAATATTTCTTTCAATTCTTCTGATATATCACCTTTAAATACCATTTCAGGCATGGGTAGCTTCCCTACATCATCTTCAGTAAAGACTGAAGCAAAGAATTCATTCAGTCTCTCCACTATGGTCTTGTCCTCCTTTAGTGCCCCTTTTACCCCTCTATCATTTAATGGTCCAACTGACTTTATCACAGTTTTTTTGCTACAAATGTACTTGAAAACATTTTTATTGTGTGTGTTTGCTTCCATGGAAAGCGCTTTTTATAAATTCTCTCTTTGCCTGCAATATCAATGCCTTGCATCTAACTTGCCAATGCTTATGTTTCTCGTTTTCATCATTTGGCTCCTTATTCCGTTTCCTGAAAGATATTTTTGGCTACAACAAACTCTGAACTCACCTTTAAATCATGCTGGCAGTTTTTTGGCCTTCCTTCCACCTTTCTTAAAGAGTGGAATATATGTGGTCTGGGCTTCCAAGATTGTTTAAAAATACTATGTACATGCTTGATGTAAACCTTTAACCTATGCAGCTTCTCCTTTTATTTTTTTCTTAACTATTTTCCTCATTTTATAGTAGTCTTTTTGAAAGTTATAATTTCCTTGTCATCCTTCCTCTATTTATTAAATCAAATGCGATCATGATATGATTACTATTGCCAGGTCGCCCTAAAACTGTTATCTCTTGTGTCAGATCTTGTGTTCCACTAAGGACTAGGTCCAAAATAGCTTCCCCTCTTGTCGGTTCATGAACCAGTTGCTCCAAGAAGCAGTCATTTATTTCATCTAGAAACTATCTCCCTAGCATGTCCTGCTGTGACATTGACCCAGTCGATACTGGTGTAATTGAAATCACCCATTATTACTGTGTTGTAACTTTTGTTAGCTTCCCTGATTTATTTTAGTATTTCATCATCCATCTGTTCATTCTGGCTAGGCGGATAGTAGTACATCCCCATGGCCATTGCCTTTTCCTTTTTACATAGAATTTCTATCCATAGAGATTCTACAGTGTGTTTTGTTTCCTGCAAAACTTTTATCCTGTGTGACTCAATGCCCTTTGATCTGCCTTGTCATTGTGATATAGTTTGTACACAGGTATCATGGCATCCCATTGGTTGTCCTCCTTCCACCAGATCTCTGAGATGCCAGTTATATCTAACCTTTCATTTAGTGCTATATATTCTAGCTCTCCCATCTTATTTTTTAGACTTCTAGCATTTGCATATAGGCATTTTAGAGGTTGTATTTTATAACTATTAACAATCTGGTTATCAGTTGACAAGGGTAATTTGGAATCTTTCAGCTCTGTCTGTTCTGTACTTAAAGGCATCTGGGTTATTTTTATTAGGATGCCTTAACTTCCCTCTTTTGTTAGTATTCGTCAGGGATGCATCTTCCAAACCATGCGTTCTTGGGCAATCGTCTACTTTCCCCTGTGACCTAGTTTAAAAGCTGCTTCATCTCCTTTTTAAGGGTTAATGCCAGGAGCCTGGTTCCACCCCGGTTAAGGTGGAGCATATCCTTTTGGAAAAGCCCCTCCCTTTCCCAGAATGTTACCCAGTTTCTAATAAATCCAAAACCCTCTGCCTTGCACCATCATCTCATCCATGAATTGAGACTCTGGAGTTCTGCCTGCCTTTTGGGTCCTGCACACGGAACGGGAGGCATTTCTGAGAATGCTACCCTGAAAGTTCTGGATTTCAACTTCCTGCCTAAAAGCCTAAATTTATCCTCCAGAACCTCCCTCCCACACTTTCCTATGTCATTGGTACCAACATGTACCAAGACAGCAGGCTCTTCCCCAACACTCTCTAAAACCTTGTCTAGGTGGAACGTGAGGTCCGATACCTTTGCATTAGGCAAGCATGTTACCAGGTGATCCTCACATCCACCAGCCACTCAGCTATCTACATGCCTGATGATCAAATCACCCATTATAATGGCCATCCTAATCCTTCCCTCATGGGCACATAGCCCTAGAGAAACAGTTTCAGTATAAGAGGGTTTTACATCACCTGGAGGATAAGTCCTAGCTAAAGGATCACTTCCTGTCACACCAAAATGATGCTCTCCTTTCAAATGACCTCTCTCCTCCATGGCAACAGAGAGCCTGCGGACTGGAGGTGGGACTTCAGTACTACATCCTTGTAGGTCTCGTCTATGTATCTTCTGTCTTCCTTAGCTTCTTCATGTCTGCTACTCTAGCCTCCAGAGATCAGACTCGTTCCCTGAGAGCAAAGAGCTCCTTCCATCTAGTGCACACGTAAGACTCCTCACCAACTGGGAGAAAATCATACATGTGACACTCAATGCAAAAGATTGTAAAACCCCCATCTCCCTGCTGGACTGCTGCCTGCATCTTAGTTTTAAGGATTTGTTTAGGTATTTAAGTTGTTTACTTACTTAAAGTTGCTAAGGATACTTGTACCAATGCAACTATACCTAATAAATTTAAGGGACTTTATTCACTTCAAGATTAATTGATTTCAGGGCTTTAATTAATCTATTCCTGATGAGGATAAGGATAACTAGCTGAACCTATGATGACTGGTCTAGACGGGGGGGGGGGGGGGGAGAGGGAGGGTGTTAAAAATGGAATAAAACCATTAGCAGTTGTAAATGAAGTTTCATGGTACAGTAGCAACCATAGATGCAGATTTTGATTGAACTGGAAGCTGAGGGGAACAGGAGGAAATGAGGGGTACCAGCAAAGTAAGGCAAAAGGGAGGAGTAACCCTGTAGTTAGAGCAGTGGCCCGATGACCAAACAAAACAAGTAAAAGTTGCTATTTTGTTTTTTGTTAGAAGCAAAACATTTTTTTGGTCTAAGATCATTTTATGCTACATTTTGAGGGTTCAGTGCACCTGCTGGCAGCATCCTTGACTCGGTGACTTGGTTTCGCTGTCTACTTACGTCATTTCACAGCTGTTGCGTATTTGAAATATTTACAGATGCTCTAAGCCATCTATTTCCCTGTAAATGCTTTTCTTTTTCATTCATCAGTAGAAGGGTGGATCATGTTTAACCTCCGTGATACAAATTTCCTTCTTAAAACTTTTACTGTATCTACTTGAAGTTGAGGTTATCTGCTGTCTTCCTGTTTTGCTCCCAGCCCACTTTTATGGTACTTAATGCTTTCCAGTGTTTATGGAAATATGGGAGCAATTGATAGCATATGTGTGTGTTTGGGGATGAGGGAAGCGGCTCTCCTTTTCTTTAAACTTTGTATTGATTTAACAATGTCTTTGTTAAAGAAAGATAAAGAAGAAAGAAAGAAGTCACAGGGAAATAACACAGTGTGTCATCCCGATGACTTAGTTTGAGAGAGATTCTAATAAAAACATTGACCCATGTAATTGATTTTAATGGCAGCTTTATGCCATCTTCTTTTCTCTGGATACCTGCCAGATGCCATCAGCTGAGCCTCGGGGGACTAAGGGGCATGGAGCAGCAGATGAGTGGTTTTCTCTGAAGCCCAGCGTAACTGGGATAGATTAGCTTGGCTGATAAGCACAGAGCACAGCAGGCTCCAAAGGCAGGCGAGGGTACAAGTGACCTTTCTGTTCTCTGTCAGGGTCTGAGGAAAAGCAGCGAGTGCAGCAGGCACAGAAAGACCATCGTCCCCCGCTGCGTACCTAACATGGTGCGTCTGCACAAGTACATCATCTCTGAGGAGTCCGTGTTCCTCCTGCTCCAGCATGCTGAAGGTCGGTCCCTGCTTTAACTTGCTTGTCAAACCATTATTTACCAAAATTTCATAATGGTGTGTGCTATGCTTCTGTTTTTAATAGTACTTACTAAATCTGTTTCCATATAGAAATACATAAAGAACTATTTCTCCCTCCTCCTGCATATAAATATACACACGCACATATACACGTGTCCACCCTAACCCTCCCCTCCCCACGGCTGCTCTTTGTTGTGGAAACTTAACTGATGATGGATTGTTCATTTGTCTAAACTTTAGTAACGTTACTAGAAATTCTTAACCAACTTTTCCACAGGAACTGATTTGGCAGAAAGTGAACTGTTTATACACATCTAGCCGCTCCAGAGAAGTGAACACTTTCTATTCTTATGCCACTCTCTGCCAAGTTAACCTGTTAAGGTTAAGGACTTGCTACTGGAATGTCAAGTAATATATCCCCCAAAGTATTCATTAATTACTCTTTTTTTTTTAAGGGAAGAACATTTATTCAGAAATGAGCCTTACAAAGTTGATTCACTCCACTTTTATATGAATCCAGCCAGTGGCTACACACATGGTTTCAAAGCAGTGCTATAAAGCAGTATCTTCAAACTGTTCCCCAGACCTCTTGCTTTTCATATATGAAGGGGAGGAAGGGAATGGATGACAAAAGAAATCTTGAGTTTTATTTTTTCCCCAATACCTGGATTTAAGTTTTCCTTTCCTTCAATAATGAATGCAGATGATAAATTTAAAGGGTAGTCACCCTGCAAGCTCAAGAGCTGAGATGTCTGTGGATGGGAGTCAGGGCTGTGTTTGGGAGGGCATGAGGAGTGGGGGGGTGTTTTCAACAGAGAAGTCAGTTGTGTGCATAATACTTCCTGTAAAAGGTTTCGAAACTCTGAGTTACCAAATGGAGTTGTGTAGATCTGGCAGCATCATTGACTATAAAATTACCTCCTGAAGATCTGGAGCTCTTATTTGGAAGGTCCTATTGATAGGAATGTGGCTGAATTTCTACCCCAAGGCCTAGAGGAGAGAATGCCTGTAGTAGGCTTTAGTTAGATTCTGACACATCTTCTCTGTGAGAGGGGGATGGAAGTGTTTTGCCCCAGCTGTTTTGTGAAGGGGGAGGAGGAGTAGCTCAGGAGGAGGAGATGGTTTTGGTTATACTTTGTGAGACAGGGGTTTATGAAAGGGAAGAAAATTTGGTGGATTGTGCCTCCTGCCCTTAAGGGCCTCAAACCAGTTTGATATACTGGATACCATAAGAATATAGGACATGGTAACTTCTTGGCATTTTTTTGGCTAAAATCTTTTTCATGAGGTGAAGATAAGTTTCTTTTTGGTCTTTTGGCTGAGACTGAGGAGAACCTGTGTAATACAGAAGATAATACCTTTCCACCTGACCCCACTAACAAAACTGGGGGAACAGATAAGGATGGGCCTTCCCAGTTTTCTTCCAGTCCGAGTACAATAGTCCATACCTGATCTCTGGCTTTATCTTTACTGCCTCATAACTGTGACTTCTCTCCACTTATCACATGCTCTGTTAAATTCTACTATTCCTCTTCGTCTCTCCGGGCCAGTCCAGGCACCTTAGGGTTGTCGACCTTCTCCAGCAGCTGAGGACTGAATACTGAAGTTTTGCTGACATAGTATCCGGCTCCCCTGTTGGCAGAACCTCAGTCTTTCAGTCCTCAGCAGCTGGAAAGGACATTAAGCTGACTGGCTCCTGGAGAACGAAAGGAAATGTTAGGCTAAAGGACTACTTTTTATTTTCTTTTTGGTTTTAATTAGCAATCTGATTTCAGGAGAAGAGCTCTAGCCGGGCTCTTCTCTCCAGGTGCGCAGAGCTTTGATTTTGACGGTTAAGAAAACCAGTGTTACCGCGGAGCAGTAGAGGCAGAGCCTGCCTCAGTCAGCAGCTCTTACGCCGGGGTGAGAGCGGACGAAGGTACTGGGAGCCCCAGAGACCATAAGACCGCCTCTGGACCCAGGTACACTCTGCCGCTAGCAGCAGGAGTGAGTGACGGGAACAGGAAACAAATTCAGCGGTATACCGGACATCTTCGAGGGACGCTTCAGGTCAGTCAGGTGGCCGGCTAATTTTGGCGGCTCTGTTTTTCTAGCGTTTCTAAGACCACGCAGCTTGCTGGCCCGACGAGATTAGGTAGTGGTCGTGGAAGGCTCGTAGAACCAGGGTTCTTTGTTGGCATTTTTGGTTTAATAGCACTTGGTTTTGTCGCGCTTAGGATCGGCGGCATGGAGAGCAGGCCAGAATCCTGCGATCGGTTAGGGGGCCTTCAAAGCGCTACGGAAATGGCGGGAATGGCAGCCATTTCAGATACAAAGGGAGTTTTGGAATCTGCTCAGTCAAGGACCGCAAAGAAAAAGACAAAGTCAAAAAAGCCAGTTAAAGTGGGGGAAGCTCCTTCACAGTTGTTGCCTGCACCGCAGGGGACCTTGGAGTCTGTGTTTTCAGCAGAATTTATTTTGGCTTTACATCAGGCTTACTGTTTAAAGTGGCATCAGACTTAGGGCAAGAGCCAGATCCCCCTACCCTCCCAGAACCAAGACAAAGAAATTTCTCCGTTGGACCCGGGAGAAGGTACTTCCCAGTCGGTCCAGGGAGCACAGGGGAGCACCGATAGCTTCGGTCTGCACATCCCAGAGCTCCAAGGGGTTGAAGAAAGAGAGATCCTTACGGAATCAGGTCTGGTTCAGTGGGCCACTGATCTGGAGGAGGGTGAGTTAGGAGCCAGCGAGGATCCTAATCTGTTTAGAGTGTTTAGGAAGGAAGAATTGGGGGCGCTTATTTCCCAGACGCTGGCAGCCTTGAATATCGTTCTGCCAACGGCTCAGGTACAACCCTTAGAGGACCCTCTGCTTCAATGTTTTAAAGTGGAGCAAAGGTGTTTTCCCATACACAGAGTTATGAAGCAGATGGTGGAGTCTGAATGGGAATGTCTGGAGGCTACCCTACAGGGAGCTCGGACTATCAGACGTTTGCATCCGTTGCCGCAAGAGGAACAGGACTTACTGAAGATGCCTAAAGTGGATGCCTTGGTATCAGCGGTGACTAAGAAAATGACAATTCCTCTGGAGGGCGGAGTGGCCCTTAAGGATTTGCAGGATAGGAAACTGGAAACCCTCCTGCGCTCTGTCGCTGAGAGCAGCTATCTGTGGGGCGTATGTTTCCAGAGCCTCCATTCTATGGATTCAGGGCGCTACTCAGACTAAAGGAGATGAGGAGGAAGGTGCAAAGCTGGAGTCAGCCGCAGCTTACCTGGCGGATATGTTCTATGATCTCGTCAGGATTTCAGCGAAGTCCATGGCGGCGGTCATTGCAGCCAGGCGATTTCTATGGCTGAGAAATTGGGCGATGGACGCATCGTCTAAAGCATGGCTTAGTAAGCTTCCGTACAAGAGAACGCTTCTTTTTTGGGCCGCCTTGGAGAAAATTGTAAAGGATCTGGGGCAATGTTCCCTCTAATTTTCTGTAGGCTGTGTGCGCATAAAATATCAGCTGTGCAGCTTTTGAAGGAAGATTACATTTTTTGTGCGCCACATAACGACACTTGGAGTTATATACTTTAAAATTTGACTATACGTCAGAATACAGTATGTACACCACATTGATTGCACTAGAAAATATTGTAGAACTTGTGAAAACCGTAAATACACAACAACTTTTAAATTTTAAGACGTCTGTGTTTCCTATCAGAATCAGAACCGTAATTTTTGTGCGCTCTGTTGTAAAGTATGTGCGCTCGCTTGGCAAGGTGTGTGCGCGCGCACACGCGCACAGCTTAGAGGGAACAGTGATCTGGGGGACTCTAAAGGAGGTTGCCTCCCGGAGGATCGCCCAAAAAGCCAGAAGCCTAGCGGTTTGCATAGAGCTCCATCGCGGGAGTTTCGCAGGTTCAGGGGATCTCGTTTTGCCCCATATCAAAGGGGGCGCTTTGTGGCCCGAGGTCAGTCCTTTCGAGGTGCTAGGGGGTTCAGCAGGGGTTATTTCGCAACCCAGCAGAACTCTAGCAAAAAGCCACAATGAAGGGAGGTTGGTCCAGATGGAAATTCCGGTGGGAGGACGTCTACAACATTTCCTTTCCGTCTGGACCACCATCACAACAGACCTGTGGGTTCTGGAGATTATACGCGACGGCTATGCACTCAAATTTGCACGGCCATTAGCGGAGGCTTTCGTGGTGTCGCCATGTGGGTCTGCGGAAAAGAAGAAGGCGGTATCCGAGACGCTGCAGCGGTTGCTGCGTCTTCGGGCGGTGGTCCCGGTTCCTCACGACCAGTTAGGGTTAGGTCAATACTTGATTTATTTCGTGGTTCCCAAAAAAGAGGGATCATTTTGCCCTATTTTGGATCTCAAAAATGTGAACCGCTGCCTGAGGGGGTTCCGCACTTCCGCATGGAGACTCTGTGGTCAGTTATTTGTTCGGTGCAGCCAACGGAGGTGCTTACGTCCATAGATCTGACAGAGGCCTATCTTCACATTCCAGTCAGACCGGAGCATCAAAGGATTTTTCATTTTGTGGTGCCCATGGGGCATTTTCAGTTCCAGGCGTTGTCGTTTGGTTTGGCTACTGCGCCACGGACCTTCATGAAGGTGATGGTAGTGGTAGCGGTGGCTTTGAGACGAGAGGGCGTTCTGGTGCACCCGTACCTCGACGATTGACTGATTCGAGCGCTGTCCGTGTCAGAATCCGTAGCGGCAACGGCGCGGGTGGTGAGTCTCCTAGAACAGTTGGGCTGGGTAATAAACCAGGCCAAAAGTCAGTTGCTACCGGTACAACAGCTCCTTTACCTGGGAGCAGTGTTCGACACAGAGATAGGAGCGGTGTTTCTGCCAGAGATCAGGGTACAAAAGATTTTGGGGCAAGTAACTGCCTTCTTGAGCTTGAAAGCTCCGACAGCGTGGCGTTACTTGCAGCTTCTGGGGTCCATGGCGGCGGCCTTGGATCTGGTACCCTGGGCACGGGCGCATATGCGTCCATTGCAGTAGGCCTTGCTGACAAGGTGGTCACCTCAGGATCATCCCCTGGATCGGAAGTTGCCTCGTTCACAGGAAGTAAGCGACAGTCTGCTGTGGTGATTGGATCCCGTCCATCGTCGGGCGGGAGTGCCATTGTGGCAACCGGACTGGGTGCTCATCACTATAGATGCCAGTCTCATGGGCTGGGGTGCGCATTGTCAGTTGCACATAGCTCAAGGGTGTTGGCCGCCGGAGGTGACAGGTTTCTCCATCAACCTTTTGGAATTCAGGGCGGTGCGCCTGGCTCTTCATGAGTTTCTCCAACTCGTCGAAGGGAAAGCGGTGCGAGTATTCTCTGACAATGCAGTGATGGTATCCTATATCAATCGACAAGGAGGAACAGGCAGTGCAGCCCTGTTGGAGGAGAGTCAGCGGTTGATGATGTGGGCGGAGTCGCACCTGGTAGCTCTTTCGGCGGCACATGTGGCAGGACGAGACAATGTGCAGACCGATTATCTCAGCCAGCATGTAGTAGATCGGGGGGAATGGGAGTTAAACACGGCAGTGTTTCACGATCTTACCCGCCGATGGGGACAGCCGGTAATGGATCTGATGGCCACCTTCGACAATTCCAAGGCGAGTCGGTTCTTCAGCAGATGCAGAGAGCGTATGTCGGAAGGTCTCGATGGTTTAGCACAGCCGTGGCCGTCAGGGGTACTCCTTTATGTATTTCCTCCATGGCTTATGATCGGGCGAGTCATTCGGCGGATAGAGAGTCACGACTGTCTGGTGATTCTCGTTGCACCAGACTGGCCCAGGAGAGCGTGGTATGTGGACTTGGTCCGTCTCCTGATAGACAGTCCTTGGAGGTTACCTGCTCGGGCGAACCTCTTGAGCCAGGGTCCGCTTCTCATGCCAAATGTGGATCGCTTCTCGCTTACGGCTTGGCTCTTGAGAGGGAAAAGTTAAGGCGTAGAGGTTATTCATCGTCAGTGATAGCCACTCTCTTGAAAGCCAGAAGACTATCTACTTCTCTAGTGTATGTTCACATTTGGTGTATCTTTGAGCACTGGTGCGAAGAGCGGGGCTTGCGGCCGGGCAACACTCTAGTTCCAGAGGTGTTGTCGTTTCTGCAGGAAGGACTGGATAAGGGGTTAGCCCTTGCTACTCTCAAGGTTCAATTGGCGGCGCTGGCATGTTTTCGAGGTAAGATAAGGGGAGTTCTCCTCTCAGGGCATCCGGATGTTCTGCATTTTTTGAGAGCGGTGAAAAACATGCATCCTGCGGTTCGGACAGTGGTTCCGGCCTGGGATCTGAATTTAGTTCTCGAAGCACTGGCGAGACCTCCCTTTGAGCCGGCGAAGGAGGTGCCGCTCAAAGAGCTATCATGGAAAACCGCTTTCTTAGTGGCCTTGTGTTCGGCAAGGAGGATTTCCGATCTTCAAGCGCTTTCGTGTAGAGAACCGTTTCTGCAATTCTCTGAAGAGAAGGTAACATTGCAGCCAGCTCCCTCTTTTCTTCCGAATGTAGTGTCTAATTTTCATGTGAATCAAACTATTTCGCTTCCAACCTTTAAAGACCGGGAAGGACTGCCCATCGATGAGGTTCTACGTAAGTTGGATTTAGGTAGAGTTCTTAGAAGATACCTGAGGAGGACGAAACTTTTTTGCAGAACAGACAGGCTATTTGTGCTCTTTGGAGGTCCTCGAAAAGGGGAGGCAGCCTCCAAGGCCTCGCTTGCTCGATGGGTGAAACACGCCATAGCAGCGGCGTATCAGGCAAGCGGGAAAACGCCCCCGGAGGGGCTCCGCGCTCATTCAACTCGGAGCCAGGCAGCATCCTGGGACGAGTGTGCCTTGATTCCGCCTGTGGATATATGCCTGGCGGCTACTTGGTCATCTCTGCACACTTTTGCAAGACATTATAGATTGGATGTTCAGGCCAGGGGAGACGCAAATGTGGGGGTGTCGGCCATCATTGTGGGCCTAGTGGGTCCCTCCCAGGGTTAGGAACTGCTTTGGTACTTCCCTAAGGTGCCTGGACTAGCCCGGAGAGACGAAGAGGAAGAAGAAATTAGACCTTACCTGCTAATTGTCTTTCCTGGCGTTCTCTCCGGGCCAGTCCAGGACCCACCCAATGCATTTGCAAATTAACAGGGTTTAATGAGCTTCTTCTGAAGTGTTGGGGATGGGTGAAGAAAGCCCCCAGATAAGTGAAAGCACCCAGGTAGGTGATACATTAAATACCTTTATGGAAATGGGTAACAGGGGTAACATATGGAAAGCAGTGTGTATAAATGCCCGTAGCATGGGAAATAAGATCCCTGATGTTGAAGCTTTGGTGGGAGTGGCTGACTTGGATTTAGTGGCAGTTACAGAAACATGGTTCACAGAAAACCATGATTGGGATGTAACTATACCTGGCTATACTTTATTCAGAAAGGACAGGGTAGGAAGAAGGGGAGGAGGAGTGGCACTATATGTAAAAACTACTATTAAAGCTTTGGAATTACAGAGCTTAAAAGGGAGAGAGGAGGCATTGTGGGTTAAACTAGAAAGAGGGAAAGAGAAATCTATTTGCATTGGTGTGATATACAGACCTCCCTCACAAGAGGAAGAGGTGGACAGAGTTAATTGAAGACATATGCAGCATTGCTAGGAAAGGGGAAGTGCTACTGATAGGAGATTTCAATATGCCAGATGTTGATTGGCACATTCCTGCTGCAGTATCATCTAGAAGTAAGGAGATCCTGGATTCTCTACAGGGAGAACTATTCAGGCAATTGGTAACAGACCCCACACGTGAAGGGGCCATACTGGACTTGGTGCTTACCAATGGTGAAAGTGTTTCTGATGTTGTAGTGGGAGATCATTTTGCATCCAGTGATCACCAGATGGTGTGGTTCAGTATTAGGACTAGGGCTGTTAGAATCCATTCCAAGGTGAGGATCTTAGACTTTAGGAAGTCTAACTTTGCGAAGATGGGCCAATACCTCAGGGAGTCGTTAGTGGGATGGGAACAGCTGGGGGATGTAGAAAAACAGTGGGCAAAACTGAAATGGGGTATTTTAAGGGCAACCAACCTTTTTGTTAAAATGGTAAATAAAGGCAAAAGGAAAAGGAGACCGCTATGGTTTTCGAAGGAAGTAGCTGAAAAAGTGAGGAAAAAGAGGGAGGCCTTCATGAAATACAAGAGATCACAGAGAGAGGAAGACAGGCATCTGTATTTGGAAAAACTTAGAGAAGCTAGCAAAGTAGTCATGAAGGCAAAGATTCAAATGGAGGAGGAAATAGCCAATGCAATAAAATGGGGGGATAAGACATTTTTCAGATATATTAGTGAGAAGAGGAAGGGCAAAAGTGGTATTGTCAGACTCAAGGGTGCAGAGGGGGAATATGTAGAAGCTGATAAGGATAAAGCGGAATTGCTTAACAAATATTTTTGTTCTGTGTTCACAGATGAAGAACCAGGAGCAGGACCTCAGAAAACACCCACAAATAGGAACAGAAGCGAGGGATATCTTGAACAATTTTCAGAAGACTGTGTTCGTGAGAAACCAGCTCAACTTAAAGTAGACAAAGCGATGGGACCGGATGGGATACACCCTAGAATACTGAGGGAACTTGGGGACGTTCTAGCAGCTCCACTGACTGACCTTTTCAATGCCTCGTTGGAGTCGGGAGTGGTGCCAAAGGACTGGAGAGAGGCTCATGTGGTGCCTTTACACAAAAGCGGAAGTAAGGATGTGGTTGAAAACCACAGGCCGGTTAGTTTAACTTCGGTGGTGAGTAAATTATTCGAAACGCTGCTGAAAGAGAAAATAGTGAGGTTTCTGGAGTCCAGGATCCGAGGCAGCATGGATTCACCAGAGGCAGGTCTTGTCAGACAAATCTGATTGATTTCTTTGACTGGGTGACCAGGGAGTTGGACCGAGGGAGAGCTCTAGATGTGGTGTATTTAGATTTCAGTAAAGCCTTTGACACTCTTCCTCACAGGCGACTTATAAACAAACTGAGCACCCTAGGGATGGACCCTAAAGTTACTGCTTGGGTTAGAAATTGGTTGGGTGGGAGGCGACAAAGAGTACAAGTAAATGGAGCTCACTCTGAGGAGAAGGATGTTACCAGTGGTGTGCCCCAGGGATCTGTCCTTGGTCCGATTCTTTTTAACATCTATGTTAGTGATATAGCGGAAGGGCTGTCGGGTAAGGTTTGCCTCTTTGCAGATGATACCAAAATCTGCAATAGAGTAGACACCCAGGAAGGTGTAGATAACATGAGGAGGGATCTAGCTAAGCTTGAAGAATGGTCTAGAATTTGGCAGCTGAGATTTAATGTTAAAAAATGCAAGCTCATGCATTTGGGCTGCAGCAATCCAAGGGAGCAATACAGTATAGGAGGTGAAGTACTTTTGTCCACTAAAGAAGAGCGGGACCTAGGCGTGGTTGTGTCTGATGATCTTAAAGTAGCTAAACAGGTAGAAAAGGCGATGGCAAAAGCTAGAAGGATGCTTGGGTGCATACGGAGAGGAATGGCTAGCAGAAAAAAGGAGGTGATAATGCCTCTGTATAAGTCTTTGGTGCAACCTCATTTGGAGTATAGTGTGCAATTCTGGAGACCGCACCTTCAAAAGGATGTGAACAGGATGGAGTCGGTGCAGAGGGTGGCTACTAAAATGTTTAGTGGGCTTCATTATAAAGCATATGAGGACAGACTTAAGGATCTTAATATGTACACCTTAGAGGAAAGGCGGGATAGAGGTGATATGATTGAGATGTTTAAATACCTCCGTGGCATAAATGTTCAGGGAGAGAGCCTCTTTCAATTGAAAGCAAGTTCTGCTACGAGGGGACATGGGATGAGGGTGAAGGGAGATAGATTCAGGAGTGATATGCGGAAATATTTCTTTATGGAAAGAGTAGTGGATCCATGGAATAGTCTCCCAGTGGAGGTGGTAGAGATGAGGACAGTAACTGAATTCAAAAAAGCATGGGACCAACACAGAGGATCTCTAAAGGTAAAAAGTGGACTGTTGTAGTTGTTGATATGGAAGGACAGACTAGATAGGCCATGTGGTCTTTTTCTGTCATCATGTTTCTATTTTTCTATGTCTGTAGACTATGCATTACCAGGCTTAAGGGCATATAACTTTCTGAGCAGAAGGTGTAATTGGGGAACTTACGATCAAGGAGCTTGGTCGATATGGTCTATGGGGCTTCCTCGTGTTCAGGTGGGGTTCGCTTTACAATTTAAAAAAAAAAAAAAAAAGGGTTGTGAAAAAGCAATTGATTTTTTTAGGCGGGCTCTGTCTCTTCATTGTTTTGGATAGTTTGATGTTCGAGTTATAGTTTCAGTTTGTTTTTAGGCTGCTTGTTAAGTGTTAGACTGAGGTTCTGCCAACAGGGGGAGCCGGATACTATGTCAGCAAAACTTCAGTATTCAGTCCTCAGCTGCTGGAGAAGGTTGACAACCCTAAGGTGCCTGGACTGGCCCGGAGAGAACTCCAGGAAAGACAATTAGCAGGTAAGGTCTAATTTCTTCTTATTCTTTTCTACCACTTCCATTGGTAGGATGCCTTATGCATCCAAAATGCCTTCTGTGAAGAAATGTTTAATAGTACACTGAGACCCTTCCCCAGAGAGTGTCCTATAACTCCCTTTATTCTAGAACATCCTCACTGAAAAATGCTTGCTTCCTGTATATTTATCTTTTTGAGGTATTTGAATATCTCTCTCTTTTCCTCAAGAGAATATGGGGGGGGGGACGACGACGAGATATTCAGCAGTTATAAAGAGGCTGGCCATTGCCGCTTAACTTACAACTGGATATTCAGTGCTGAGCCATATCTGGCGATTGGCACTGAATACTCTGTTTACCTGGTTAGCACTTTTGCTATACGGTTTGCAGCAATATTCAGCCAATGGCTGAATAGTAAAAGTCCCTAAACTTAGGAACAGCCTGTCCTAACTTTAGGCTTTTAGCTGTCTGGTTAGTGGCTTACTATTACTGCTGCTGGGCCAGCTAAAGGTGCTATCCCCACTCCACCCCTGCCGCTAACTGGTTAGTGATGGGGCATTTAACTGGATTAGGTGGGGATATCCCACTGTTTGTGTTTCAGCCAGTTAGCAGGTCTGCTAACCAGCTAAGATGTGTTGAATATGTCCCCGTTACATATTTAGGACCTTATGTATCATGTCACAGGGCTTTTGGTTCAAATCCTATGGTATTTTGTTAGCTTTTCTCTGCACTGCCTTCACTCTGTATCCTTGTGGAGATGTATGCTTCAGAAATGGAATTAATACTCTAGATGAGGTCTTGCCAATAACTTGTATATGGAGTGTCACCTCCTTTTTGCATTTTGGTAATAGCTATCCCTCTGTACCCTAATATTCCTCTTTTCTAGCCACTAACTTATTCTGATATTTCACAGCCCTAAATTAGAGCCTTGGAACTCAAGTAAATGTCATGAATATTTACTGTGGTCATCTTGAAAAGCAAACCATTTGCAGCCCTAGAACATAAAGTTCGATAGTCTTGGTTTTGGTACAAAAGACATGAGCCACTGAAGATCTTTGCATAAGTACAAAATCGTAGAACTCTGTAGAGATTTTAGCCTCGGGGGTTTTACATAGAGAACCAAAACTCCATCTTTCTTAAAGATTATTTTAATAAAAAGAAATAGTTAATTGAAAAAAGCAGTCCTTAGATAAATCTTACTATAGATGAAGAATATAGTCTTTTTCTTAAGCTGAGTCCTTTTACATTTAAACTAGAAGGCAGTAAATAAGGATATAGAGAAAACTCAGCAAGAACGAATTCCAGCCAGATGAATGTACCTCATGCTCTAATTGTTATGTTATTGATAGATCTCTCTTGGAAAGAAACGGAATAGAAAGTTTGACAAAAAAAGGTGCAATTGCTCATTTTCCAGGTTGCAAAACAACTTTTTTGTGTTCATGTGGTAAAGTGTCTCCTCCTGTAAGATCCATCCCTTCTAAGATGCTCACTTTGAGAATGTTCTGAAAACGCATTCTTCCTTTGGGGCTGAACCAGTGCAGTATTTCGAAAGTATGTGTGGAAGATACTCGCACTATGTTGGTCGAAAATATTACTGGCAGATTGATTTTGAAATTCCTTAAGTAGGTCCCCCACAGCTTGTTTGCTTCCTGGTGGATGATAAAAGCTGTCACAGATAGTAGACGTGGCAGTGCAGTATTTAATTTATGCAGTGTGTGTGATTTAAATTATGTCCTAGCCAATCAGCACCATTTCAGACCAGTCCAGAATCTGTAGTGGAGGAGTAGCCTAATGGTTAGAGCACTGGCTTAGTAACCAAGAGACCAGGGTTCAGTTATAACATAACCCTCCATTGCTTCGAAAGAAAGGCCTAGCAATCTACTTCTGGTCACACTGCCAAGAAAACCCAGGAGCTGCTGGGTCGTCAGGAGTCAGTATTGACTCGAAGGCACACATTGTATTTTTTTGCCAGAATCTACAGTTCTGTCTGATGTTGTAGCTCTTGTGTCCTGGTTAGATCTATAGGTTCTTTTACTAGTGGGCATTAAGGTGTTGCACCTAAATAACCCGCCCTTAGCGTGAAACCATGGTGCATTAGGTACAACACCTTCATGTTAACCGTTGGGGGTGTAGAAAACATTTCCCTGGCAGTTAATGTGGAGCCCTGTTCTATAGCTTGTGCTGCATTAGCATGGGTGCACCTAATGCCACCTATTGCAGTGACTTTAGGTGAAGTCATGCTAATGCAGTTAGCTTATAGTGTGAACACTGCATGATAACTGCGCTGAACTTGCCATGACCACTCTTTGCCCCAGCTCACTCACTTGCTATCCTAGCATGAGTGGCAGTTAGCGTGAGAATCATCCTGCACTGTCTTGGCCCTCTGCTAGCTGGCATTGCACATCACCAGAACATGCTCTGCCAGTTATCTCCCATTAGTAAAAGACCCCCCCCCCCTAGTGTGAACAATATCATTTTTGCCAAACAGTTGGCACGTATCAGTTAGTTCCATGGCTGTTTGTAAGGAATCTTACAATTTGCAGAGGAACAGTGCAAAACAGATTCCCAACTAAGTCTGTGCTGCTGCTGTGGAGCTATTGCTACTGGGTAATCCCAGTTGTTGTTACTCTGGCTATTTTCAGGGACCGAACAGGAAGTCAGTCCTCACATATGGGTGATGTCACTGATTAAACCTGCATGAGAAATGCTGACATCTTTCAGAGAAAGCCTTTGGGAGGTCGACCATGAATGCGTTTCAGTCTTCCCACCTGAAGGAGCCATCTTACCTCAGTCTTCTTTTTTCTTCTGAGCTCTCCAGACATCCGTCTGTGTCCCGGAATCTAGTTGTTTTCCCTTGGCTGGTTTTCCAGGCTTTTTCTTTCTTTTTTGGGTTGCATGTTGTTTTGGTGTCTTCCTGCCCGACTCTGGAAGCATCTGTGCTTCGGTGTCGCATTTTTTCAGGGGTTTCTTTTCTTTCATTTTTGGCGCACAGTTTTTTTCTCTCACGCTCATCCTCTCATCGGTTGGTTCATGACAGGTCTTTGTTGTCCCATCCCCCAATATGGCTGCGGCCAGTTGCATGGGACCTGAATGTTGTCCTTGGCCAGCTGCTCGCTCCACCCTTTGAGCTGCTCACTTCGGCGTGCAGTGTCAGTGAGTTACAAGCTCCGGTAGTGCATCCACCATATATACCAGGTTTTACAAGAATAGAGTGGTCCTCCTCACTTATCCCAGATTTCATCCTAAGGTGTGTTCTGCTTTTCACCTCAACCAGTCGGTGGTCCTGCCCACCTTTTTTCCCCAAGTCTCACACCAACAGGGCAGAGGTCTCCTTACAAACTTTGGATTGTAGGAAAGCACTGGCTTTCTATCTGGCATGCACTAAGTCCAACGCTGCTCCCCCCAGCGTTTTGTCTCTTTTGACCCAAACCTGGGTGTTGCCATCTCCATACACGCCTTCTCCATTTGGGTGATGAACTGCATGTCCTTTGCTTATGCCTAGGCTGGATTCAATTTGGACTGCCATGTCACGGCGCACAATGTCCAAGCTATGGCAGCTTCTGTAGTAACCTCCACTCAGTCTCCACAGTAGAGATTTGTAGGGCTACTACATGGTTGTCTGTCCACACTTTCCTAGCACACTACAGTCTGGATGCGGATTCCTGGCATGACACCTTTGGCCAAGCCATACTCTGGCACCTCTTTAGGAATTGACGCAACTCCTTCCCACCGGCCCTTCTGTCCGTCCAGGCTACCGTAGCGTCAAACTGATGTTGTGCCTCTACTTAATGTTGACTCTTGGAACTGTTTCACGCTTTTCCGCTGTTCTTCCCGGTTTGTTTTTTTTTGGTTGCCTGTAGCTTGGGAGTCCCATACTTGAGTACTGTCTTCCTGCTTGGTCCCAGAGAAAGCATAGTTACTCACCTGTAGCAGGTGTTCTCCAGATACAGCAGGAATCAGTCCTCACTATGTCGTCATACTGAGGTAAGATGGCTCCTTTGGGCGGTAAGACGGGCACGCATGCATGGTCGATCTCGCAAAAGCTTTCTCTGAAAGCTGGGGAGCATTTCCTGTACGGGCTCTGTCAGTGATGTCACCTATATGTGAGGATTGATTCCTACTGTTCACAGAAAACACCTGCTACAGGTTAGTAACTATGCTATTTATTTTATTTATTTAACAGGTTTTATATACCACTTTATCATTTCAATCAAAGCGGTTTACATTGAAACTTAAACTTGGTAATGTACAGGGACATTGATAACTTGGATTTTTCTGAGGCAATGTAGGGTTATGTGACTTGCCCAAGGACACAAGGAGTGCTAGTGGGAATCGAACCCTGGTCTCTGGATTCCCAAGTCAGTGTTCTTAACCATTAGGCTACTCCTCCACTCTGTAATAGATGCAGATCTAAAATTTTGATTTAATTGCCTGCATTAACTTAAAATACTGTTATACTTCTTAGTAGTTTAGAAAACTATATACATCAGATTAATTCTACATCAGTGACTTCTGTAATGCAACATACACTCATAGTACATTGTTTGTACAGTACAGTCACTGTATGCAGTGTATGCAGTACAGAATGCAGAGCTGATAGCCAAACCCACAATCCGCTACCTAGGTATCACCTTGGATCAATGGCTGGACATGAAAACCCATATAAGAAACACAGTAAAGACAATATACCATAAAATACGGACACTACGGCATCTACGACCACTACTTGACCCCACCGACTTCTGAACAATCTATCAAGCCCTAGTAATCCCACACTTCGACTACGCTAATGCAATCCTATATGGCCTCCCGCAAGCATCGCTAAACCCACTCCAGCTTGCAATGAATGCAGCCGCAAGAGTTCTATACGGAGTATCAAGGATGGACCACATCACACCAATTCTGAAGAAACTCCACTGGTTACCTATACATGCCAGACTTCATTACAAGATCTTAGTTATAACCTTCAAAGCCTTGAACAATCAGCCCCCCACATCCATCACAGAGTTGATCCACATTACACCCCCTAACAGAATCAGAAGATCCACAGCGGTGAACACCCTGATAATCCCAAAAGAAACAACGAAATGCACAAAGGCAACATCTAACAGGGCCTTCATGATCTATGCTCCTAGAGTTTGGAGTGCCCTCCCCACAGACATGCGAGTCATCACTAACCTGACTCAATTCAGGAAGGCACTGAAGCATCATCTGTTCGTAAGACACTACCCAGAAACCAGCTGCAGAAATCAGGCAGCAAGCACTCTCACCAGTCACCTTGACCCCCCCAATAACACACCTAGCACGAAAAGGGGCAGCCAGCCCCATCTGTCCAGTCCCGAATAGACTATAGTTGGAAAGTATAGCCATTAGTGTAAATAACTTGTAGAAAGTTACCCCAGTTATCCAAGTTTTAGTTCCTGTTCATTGTAAATACAATGCGGTCCGTCTGCATGGTATAAGGTTCTGTTGAATGTACACCGCACTGATATGTATAGCGCGGTATAGAAGAGACGTTAAATAAATAAATAAAATAAATAAATGTTCATGTGCGTGTGTTGCCATTATGGATATTCTTTTACCACATTGAACTGAAGTGATCGGGGGGTTTATAAGCCAGTTAAATAAATAAATAAATAAATAAAATATGGGCCTGTCAGTACAACCATAATAATCCATTATAGAATTATTGTAGACTCTGCTCTAGAAATGTGAGCTGTCTCAGCATAAGTAAATTATAGGGTTCATTTTTAAAGATTTCTATTTGAAAACCTAAATAATCCAGTAAAGGTTTATAGTTAACAAATCCGAAGGTTCCCTTCATTCATAGTACCTTGCTTTACCCCTTGATACTAGAGAGGTTAAAAATCAGTGATTTATTTTAAATTTTTAAAAAGTCAGATTTTTTTTTTAAGTATTTTACATCAGACATTTTTTTCCTAAATTTGTTTTTTAAAGAAGTTGCCTTTTAACAAAACAGGTCTACATAGTGATAAATTGAATTTTAACAATGTTACAGCTTGAAGATATCTATTGGAATAGGGAAGGTTACTTCTAATAGGGCATATAAAAAAGGATTTGCTGGAGACATTTTCCAGCTTGGGATGTAGAGAAAGCTATCTGTGCTAGGTCTGTTGATTATGGTTGGTTTTGGTGTTTATTCCTGTCGGTCTTCCCTGAGTATTTAAAAGGTTTCAGAAGCCACAGGTGGCCACCGAAGGGAATGACTCACTTCTGTGTACCTATACAGAGCTAAGGATCTCTAGCAGTGCTATCAAAATTAGTAGTACTAGTTTGGTGACCATCAAGGCATCGAGCACAGTGCTTTTGCATCGGCTGTATCAGAGATTTTTGCTTTTGTGAGCTATTTATGAGGTGGGGAAGAAATGTTGGAGAGTGGCATTGGGTTGGAGATATGCTTTTTAGAGGTTAATTATATAAAGGTCACCTAAAACACTAGTGTAAGTGGAAGAGCTATACTTTAAATTCACTTGGTCTCTAGCAGGTGTAAATAAACGTGCATTAAGTATGCAAGTAGACATGCAAATTAAGGTATTTTCTCCGGGAACAAACAGGTAGTCAGTCCTCACATATGGGTGACGTCGGCGCCGACGGAGCCCTCGTGCGGAGCAAATCCCCAGCTTTCAGAGAAAGCCTTTGGGAATTGCATCATGCATGCGCGGTCCCCTTTCCGCCCAAGGGTGCCATGTTGCTCAGTCTCTTTTTTTCTGCGGAGCCCTCTGGACGTTGTCTAACAGTCACTGTGGAAAAATTTTAAAAAGTTTAGAAATTAGTTTCTTTTCTTTACCGGATCATCATCAGTTACCCTTCCCGCCTTCGGCTCGGTACACCAATATCGAGTCCGGTTTGATTTTTAGGTTTTTGTCCTTCGTGGCTAGCGTTTGTGCTCTTTTTCTTTTTCACTGGCAGCCCAGGTCTTCGACCTCGCAGGGCCCCTTTTTCCCCTGATGGCTGCCAGCGGGTTTAAAAAATGTGATCGGTATACTAAACTAATGTCCCTCACCGATACCCATGACTGCTGTCTCCGGTGCCTCGGGCCTGACCACGACCCGAAGGTCTGTGGCCCATGCAGGAAGATGTCCTCAAAGGCCCTGAGAAGCCGCCAGCAGCAGCATGATAGAATTTTTTCTGAGTCTGTACCTTTGCGGGCCCGGACCTCGTCTGAGGCCTCTCTACGTCTCGGGAGGAATACTCCGAGCCCGAGCGTCGTAGGGGTTCCTAGGAGAGGGAGTCTCCCTCACAGGAACATCGAAGGAAGAAAAAATCCTCAAAGGCGTCATCGTTGGATGGCTCTGAACGGCCTGGTCCCTCCCGGGCCGGTCGTGGAGCCCCAAGCGCCGGCCCGGATCCTCGGAGATGGAGCATCCAGTGAAGCTTCCTCGACGGGATACGGAGCAGCCGAGGCAGTTAACAACTGTCCTCGTCGAGGACTCCCCTCCAGGGGAACCGACGTTGGGCCCAAAAGTGTCGGGACCCGACCCGGTGGCTGCAGAGCCTTCTGAACTTGGTCTCAGAATGGTGGCCCTGGAGCGCAGTATGTCTGCCTTCATGGAGCAGCAGTGGGCGCTGATTGCCGGTCTCACCGGTTCTTCCACCTGGACCACCGGGCCACCGACATCTAAGTCGACCCCAGAGGCCAAGCTGATCCTCGAGACCATGCGGACTTGAGTCGATCCTCAGCCGAGGTCCTTCTTGGCTTCCCGCTCGGGGCTGAGGTCATCGCCGCCGGTTCCACTGGTGTTGGGGCGGTCAATGCCGGGACCCTCGATGCCGGAGCCCCTCGATTCCTCCTCGTAGGCATCGGGATGGGAGATGGAGGAGGAAGAGTCCACGGACACTTATCAGCACAGGGACATCCCGTCCGATTCCCCGGTGTCCGAGCCTCGGAGAAGGTTTCCCCCAGAGGACACTAGGTTCTTGGACTTCGTGAGGGATATGTCAAAGGCTCTGGCATTCCCCACGGAGTCCGAGGAGGATCCTCGAGCCGACGAGCTTGAGATCCTCCAGTATGACTCTCCCCCTTGGGAGGCCCTTACTGTACCAGTGCCTCCGATCCTGGAACTACTGATGCTCTGCATGTGGGAGACACCAGCGTCAGCGCCGGTGATCAGCAAATGGATCGACTCAATGTATTGAGTCCGTAAGAGCTCTGGATTTCAAAAGGCACAACTCCATGGTTGTGAAATCGGCCATGCGCAGGCTGAAGAGCCAGAAGACGTACTCCTTGGTGCCTCCTGGCAGGGAGGCCCGCAACTTGGACGCCCTCGGCAAGAAGTGCTTCCAGGGTTCAATGCTGACTTGTCGAATCCAGGCCTACTAGCTGTACATGGGCATGTACTGTCACGCCACCACCACTCGCCTCTAGCTTAGAGGAGCGTGGTTAATAGAGGAACTTTCTGCTATCTGCTTTTTCAGCTTTTTTAAAACTATTTCCCCACAGTGCCCTATGGGAAATGTAGTCTGTGTTTAGCTGTATAGGTGCATCAGGCAAAAAGTTGTAGTTAGGCTCAAAGAGGTAAGGCAAATGACAGAAATTTATTTTGTACACAATGGTTCATTCATACCACATACAGGATTAGGTGTTTGTCTTACTACATCAAAGGCTAACACCTTGTAAATGAAGACGTGCGGTTTATTTACAAACAAAGCAAGGATACTTATTCAGAAAGGCAAGTAATTCTCTTAGTTACACATGAGTAGTTAGAAAAGATAACTAGAAAGCAATTAGAATAATGATAACTAAAAGCACTTACTTACAGAAGAAAATAACTAGTGCCACCCCCTTACTACCTGGGCCTTGAGGGTTTCCAGGTAGGAGGGGCCTTTGATGCCCTTCAGGGGTAGAGCACTAACATTTGACCCCCAGGGATTCTGGGAAATGTAGTTACTGGGCCTCCTGAAGGATTGAGGTTGTAGTTGTAGCTCGAGCAGACAAAGGCAGGCAAAGAAAATTTCTTTTAAGAGGGTTTATTTCCAACGCATTGAAGCTCAGTGCTTTCAGATGCAAAAGAAGAATAATGCACATTCAGCAAAAGATGGGAAAACCAAATATACAGAAGTTGCAGTGCTGAGGCAGCTTTCATTCAGCTTATTCACAGTTCCTTCTCAGACTCACATTTAGGCAATCATGTGACTCTTCAATGAACAGAAAGCAATGTCCTTTCAACGGCATGGCTTCTCAGCTCCAGCATGTGATTACACTTATTACCTTCATAAGCTTTTCACAAGAGAAACAGGTAAAGTAATCTTTCTACTATATTCTTTTCATGTAGTTTCAAAACTCTTTATCATGGCTATCTTCAATAATACATGTAGAGCAATCCATGGCTAGGTCTTGTTCTGTTGAAGGCAAATAATTATCTAACTGCATTTCTTCCTCACAGCTATTGGCATGCTGTACAGGGTTAATAGCAGAGGCTGCCTTTTGCTCTAAGAACTCCTTAAACTGTGCCAGAAGTAATTCAGCCTGCTTATGCTCTTCCCCAAGCTGATATCTTTCTTCCTCTTCAGGCATACGTTTGTTTAAGGCTCCCAGCTCCTGGTAATTAGCTATGCTGTTCTTATCAAAGCAACAATTCTCCGTGTGGGTAAAACCCCACCCCCACTTATCCTTAAGAGCAAGTGTTGGGTTTGTCTTTAGAAGTTTAACACGTTCTGGAGACTTTCTGAACAAGCAATCATAATAAGAAATGTCAGCTTTACCTTGGCTCAAGTCCTCTGGATAAGCATTAGCACTTCTCCTTCTACTGGCTTTCAGGATTTGTGCTCCAGCTGGCTTATCATTAGTCCTTGTGCTTTGCAAGTGAATATGAGGCTGAACAATTCCTCCGTACTTTTGTCTGTTGTTGCTTTGAGTTTTAGTACTGTATTTCCAGCTCTCTTTGGTCCAGGTATCAAACCTGCTAGCTCCTTTAACCCCAGGCTGTACCTTATAATGAGAGTATCTCCAGGGTGGATCCTTAGACCACTGATTACTGCTCAAAGGTCCTGCTTGGTTCTCAGGTAGCTCTTCCTGTAGTTCCAGGTCTCTCGGTGCTTCTGAGTCGCTCTGTCCTTTGGAGTCTCTCTGTGCTTCTGAGTCTCCCAGTAACTCTTCCTGTAGTTCCAGGTCTCTCTGTGCTTCTGAGTCTCTCTGTCCTTTGGAGTCTCTCTGTGCTTCTGAGTCTCCCAGTAACTCTCCAGGTTCTCCTGATTCAGCTAACTCTCCTAACCACTCTGACTGTGTTTTAACTGCTTGCGTATTTAACAAGCTCTCACTACGTTGCACTGCCCGCCTCCTGGTTGGGCGTGCCCAGTCAGTGACCAGACCTGTCTCCTCCCCTAAGGTGAGGTGTGGTTTTAGATCAGCTGAGTGTTTTTTTCCTTTTGAAGTGAAAATCCTGCTTCTCAGTGCAGTACTACCTTTCTCCACAGGATTTTCAGCTATCTCCATTGCTTCTTGAGGAGCTTCCTCATCACAGATCCCCCCCCCTTAAGATATCACAGGCTGGCCTAGCCTCGACGGCACAGCACGCGATACAATCTATGGGTTCTGCGCTACTTTGCTTCTGTTTGGACTGTTGTCCAGGAGTGGCTATTGTGGCTAGCTGGGCTAATGCTCTTTTATCATGCCATGGTTTTAAAACGCTGACATGGGAGACTTGCAGGTGACCTTTTCTATTTTTAACCAAATATGAAACTGGACCTAACGGTTGCACTATCTTATAAGGGCCTTCCCATGGGCTCTCAACCTTTGACTCCAGCCCAGTTGTCATCACAACAACCTTTTCCCCTATGGTCAGTTGGCGTGGTTTTGCTTTCTGATCATAATAACAGGGCTTTTCACTTACTCCTATGGACAATATTTTTCCTACCTGCCATGTCATTTCATTCTTCTTCACCCTTGACAATCCGTAAGGCCGTTGCCTTATCCCTTCGCCGTGGGGCGTCACAACTTCATGTGCAGGTTCGTGTTTTCGGGCCGACGAGAGTCCTTCATCAACTCTGGGTTCAGGATTCTCCTTGCATTCGCTAGCTGGGGTCCGAGGTCCTCTTCTTCTGCCTCCTCCTCCTCCACAGATGCTGACACTCCTTGCAGGCTGTTGGTCCCTGTAGATCCAAAGCCTTTTGTGCCGCGAATCGTTGTGGATAAGGCAGATACTTCTTCTAAAGGTGGAAGACCTACACGTTCACAAATTAATTGTGCGATTCGATCCCCAGTCTTTATCTTGAAATCGTCTCTTCCAAAGTTGAAGATAAGCACTTTCACTGACCCTTGGAAGTCTGGGTCTATTACACCAGCTCCAATGTCTATGAAATGCTTAAGCGCTAGGCCAGAGCGAGGAGCTAGACGTCCATAACATCCCACTGGCATCTCTAGCTGCAGGGCAGTGTCCACCAGGGCTCTTCCGCGTCCTGGGACTATGACATCTTCTGCACTACTGAGATCAAATCCCGCCGCGTTAGGCGTAGCTCTCCTGGGTGCTTGAGCATTAGGGGTCATCTTGCAGTACCTCAATACAAATCTAGATTTTTCTGCAGTGTCTTCCTTTGAAGTTTCCTTCTTCGGTCTTTGTTTACTGGCTTGGGCAAATAAAGGCCGAGGAATCAATTTTACTTTCTCAGTTGCTAGAGCTTGAGCTTCCTCTTGGGATTTTCCTGAGTGTAAATCATCTCTCTCTTGTAACCTTTGTTCTAGCCCTTTATGAAACTGTGGCCAGTCCCTACCTAGAATTATAGGCTGGGTCAGTCTAGGTACAACTGCTATGGGGATGGTTTTACTTACCTCCAACCCTTTTATGTGGAGCCTATAGACAGGATATGTGGAAGTTCCCCCATGAAAGCACTGAATCTTTACGGAGCTCACAGGCTGAATTACTTCTCCCTTTCTCATGGCCTCAATTCGCTGCCAGAGCTCTTTTGAGAGCATGCTCTGCTCAGCTCCTGAATCTAGTAATGCCAGGGTTGTAATTCCCTGCACCTCTACAGAAAGTAGAAAACCCTCTCTATTCTTCTTAAAGCTGTCTGCTACCAGTGCAGTTTTTACAAAGCAATGCTTTTGAAGATGGCCCTCTTTACCACATTTATAGCATCTTTTTTTGTTCACAGGATTTTTCAATAGAGGCATACACATTTTTACAGGCTCGTCTTGCATCCTCCATCTCCTTTCTGATCCGCTGGCGACTGTCTCCTTTGAAGTATTGCTATCTCTCTGGGCAGTTAGCTCTGCCTCCATATACCTTTCAGAGAGTGCAACAGCTTCCTGTGGAGTTTTACCGTTTTGCAGGATTAGGAAGGTGCGGATTCCATTGGGTAGAGTATTCATATACTGTTCTAACACCAAACTATCCAAAATAGACTCTATGGATTTCCCTTCTGGAGTTAGCCATTTATCTATTAGACTGCGAATTCTATGACATAGAGTTTTAGGGGTTTCACTAGGCCTTAGTTTCACATTCCTTAACGATTGTGATAAACTAAAGGAGTGAGCCCTAACCTTTCTCTTACTGCTCTTTTTAGCTCTTCATAGCTTCCTGCAAGCATAGGTGGCATGGCACGGTAAGCGGCCAGCGCTTCCCCAGTAAGGGATGCTGCTAAACGGATAGCCCAATGCTCCTTAGGCCACGCACTAAGGTGAGCGACCCTCTCAAAGCTTTCCAGAAAGTCATCTACATCATCACTGTCAGTAAGGTGGCCAAAATTGAACAGTGTTCCTGCCTGCAAACCAACAGATTGTAAAGAGTCTGTAAGACCGGAACCTGATGTAGACACTGGTGTTACAGTTGGCTTCTTCTGTTCTTTCACCCATTCCTCCATCAGCTCAAGGAGAGGCTTCTGTTGCGCTTGGAAGCTCGCATTCGCTCTCTCTTGCGACTCCAACGAAAGGTCTCGCTGGCACTCCAATTGTGTCGCCATCCATTGGAACACGTCTTTGAATTCGACCGTCATCTTGGAACTCTGCAAACAGAAAATACAGACCCAAGTGCGATACCAAACACTACACTTGTCTTTTCTGTGTTTACTTTATTTTATTTATTTATTTATTTTTTCACTAGTCACCACTAGGCTACACCCTTGCCCTGGTATCCTAATCACCCTGGGTGGATACCCTTTACCTGGCTTAGGTGGTTTTCACGCTTATCACCAATGGGAGATCCTGTAGCCCTCCTGAAGTCTCCTTCCTCGGCTGCTCCTCAGCTGGGCTCCTCGGGAAGTTGGCTTCTGCAGCTTGTGATGTGGCTACTTCTTGCGCCTGCGCAATATCCTCTATACTACGCCACTTTTGCCACCACCTTACTACCTGGGCCTTGAGGGTTTCCAGGTAGGAGGGGCCTTTGATGCCCTTCAGGGGTAGAGCACTAACATTTGACCCCCAGGGATTCTGGGAAATGTAGTTACTGGGCCTCCTGAAGGATTGAGGTTGTAGTTGTAGCTTGAGCAGACAAAGGCAGGCAAAGAAAATTTCTTTTAAGAGGGTTTATTTCCAACGCATTGAAGCTCAGTGCTTTCAGA
Source organism: Ichthyophis bannanicus (assembly GCA_033557465.1). Taxonomy (NCBI): domain Eukaryota; kingdom Metazoa; phylum Chordata; class Amphibia; order Gymnophiona; family Ichthyophiidae; genus Ichthyophis; species Ichthyophis bannanicus. Next base: position 458,416,629 of record CM066033.1, read on the forward strand.
CGCAAAAGAAGCTAATTACAGAAAAATAATACTTCACTGAAAGAGTTATGAGATAGTGCAGCTATGTACAGAGAATAATTATTCACCAAACTGCATCATGGCAGCCCTTTAAACATCAGCTGGGAGAGAATACAGCAAAGGCTGGAAAAGGTCTGGGATTCTTCATGCATGGCATGTGCCTGGCCAAGCAGATCGACGCTCTCTCTGTTCTGGGTTTTTCTTTCTATATATATAGGCTGGAAAATGTGTTGCAGCCGGCCATCACATGATTTCTCACATGAACTTCTCTACAGTTATTCTCCACCCCATACACCTTTGCTGATAGTAGTTTGACCAGTCCTTCTCTAGCCTTTGCTTGCTCCCAGCCTTTGGTTTCCGGGCAGGCATCTGACAATGCTCACCCCCCTTGGTTTTAGAAGCTCAAAACTTCTACATTATAATTGATGAATTCTTATCCTGTCTACATTGGCTAGGTAAATGTTTCTAGGTGAATTGTTCTTTTTTGTCCTCTCTAATGGATCTCCATTCATTTGCTAGAAGAAGAACTCCTCCCTGGTCTTTCAGTATCCCTCAGGCTAGATGTGTAAGCAGTTTCTCACCAGATTGCAAATACAGCTTTGGTCTCTGGGCTAACTTATACAAGAAGATTATGTAGAGGGCTTTTTCTTGTATAAGTTATCCCTCTGTATAGTGGACCAACAGTTGGTCTCTGGGCTAGCAAGCTGGTTCAGCATGATTTCTCACAGGCAGAATGGCTCAAGAGTTCAATTTCCTTGCAAAGTTCAATATTCCTTGCTGATCCAAATAAATCTTTAATTAGTAATACAGTGTCCAGGACTCTTTGAAGTAGAGCATTGTCCAAAACAAATCCAAACACAAAAATGGCTGTTTAAAGGTTCTCTATAGTTCAGGATACACAGTCTTTAACAGCAAAGATATTGCATTCCCTTTTTAGCCTTGCTGGCTAAAGCACAAAAACAAAATCACATTTAAAGTCTGTGGTAGTTTAGCTTCTATTCAGCTTCCAACCTTTCTTGGTTACCTTCCAAGTAACAAATATAATCCAGGGGCAAAAGAAAGCTTTGTTATAATAGCTACTTTAGCTTACCCCAGTGTCCTCATTCCAGCAGCAGGTGATTAACAAGCTTATCACAGTTCCAGGCTTGCTCCTTAGTTCCCGTAAACTTCCCCTTTTAAAACACGAGGGAATCACGGCCACCCTGCTTGTGGACTTATGGGTACCTTTTCCTGGAAGAGTTTCTTTCAAGACTGGCTTGCTTTCTCTACGTTCCCAGGTTTAAAGCTTGGCAAAAGGAACAGTCCATGGGAGTGTCTTCATCATTCAGCTTTACCTCGGGCTCTCCCAGCTGCATAGGTTCTGACTTCCCGTCCTGCTCACAGTGCTCAGCTAACAGCCTCCCTGGGAATCTTGGAGTCTCCCTTGTTCCTGGCTCCAAACTCTCCTGCAGACGTGCTATATGCCAATTAGCACTCTCTTCTCCTGGAAGCTCAATTCCTCTGCTCTGCTCTGCTCCAGTCAAGCTTCCCCTGCTTGTGTCTGTGCCTCTGCTCGTGTCAGCCTGACTTCCTGCTTCTCGTCCCCCTCTCTCACACTCTGGCCTAGGTTTATACTTCCAGGGCTCTAGCTCCAACTCCTCCCTATCCAGGTGATGGCAATCAGCCTGACATTGGGCACCTGAGTGCTTGGAGCATTCACTGCCTAAGGGGTTCTGGGCCCTGTATCCTCTCCCCTTCATTCCACTAGGGGGAGCATGAAATGTTGGCCACGTGGAAGTTTTCTGATTCCTGGAGGTGTTTGTGGCTTTCCTACCCTGATTTGGTGAAAGGGGGCCCTTTACTAGGGTGAATTCCCTGTCTCTTTGTCCTCCCCCGGACTCCGGATAGGCCTCCTTGCCACAGTACCTGAGGGATCTGGGGAAGGAAATCACTATGTTCTCGACTGGTTTCTCTGAGGGACCTTTGCAGCACTTCAAGAGCCTGTCCACTGGCGTCCATGACTGCTCCGAAGTTCATGACTTGAGCAGCCTATGACTGGTTCGAGTCAGTGGCCTAGGTAGTTGCGGCGGGCATCGGTGCACGCCGCCAAGCATGGCTACAGTCATCAGACCTTGAGCAATGGGTTCAGGACAAGTTGGTCGATGTCCTATGCCAGGGAGATAACCTCTTTGGCAAACCCATGACCGACAAGGCTGCAGAAATCGAGTCCGAGTACATGACGAGGACACGGCTCTCAAAGAAGACCTCTGCCCCTTCTAAGAAGGGCTCGGGTAAGAAGCCCTTTTACCCGAGGAAGGGTAGTGCTTACCGAAGCTACCCCCATTTTCAGGCCTCCCCGGCTCCCCAACAGGGGCAGCAGGCCAAGGGTAAGGGACCTGGCCCACGTAAGCAGAAAGTCCCCCAGGCACTGTCTCTGGCCCAGCCTGGTAGCGGCTTTTGACTCTCACAGCATTGCCCCTCTCCCCACAGGGGACAGGCAATGCACAGGAGGAAGGCTTGCCCTGTATGCCCACAGATGGACAGCCATCACCACCGATGCATGGATCCCTCAGATAGTCCATCAGGCTATCTCCTTCATTTGACCCAGGTACCTCCTCCTTATTTCCCAGGAGAGCCCCTCAGGTCTCCTCTTCACCTGGACCTTCTTCTGAAGGAGTTGGCTGGTCTTCCCAAGGATCAGGTGGTAGAACCAGTGCCCCACCACCTGCAGGGCAAGGGCTTCTTTTCCAGGTACTTTCTGGTACCAAAAAGAACAGGAGGCCTCAGACCCATCCTCGACCTGTGCAACTTAAACAGATTCTTGATGAGGGAGAAGTTCAAGATGCTCTCACTTGGAATATTGCTGCCTTACCTCCGCCAGGGAGACTGACTATGCTCCTTAGACCTAAAGGATGCATATACACACATCCTCATACACCCAGACCACAGGCAATATCTCCGCTTTGTGGTGGGAGGCAATCATTACCAGTACAGGGTACTCCCCTTTGGCCTGGCCTCCGCCCCCAGGGTATTCACAAAATGCCTGGCAGTGGTGGCTTCCTTTCTCAGACTCCAAGGAGTTTTCGTCTTCCCCTACCTAGACCACTGGCTCATCAGAGCCACTTCAGCCAGAGAGGTCCATCAGGCCACATCTCGCACAATCCAGGTGGTCCAGCATCTGGGGTTTGTAATCAATTACCCCAAATCCAGCCTTGTTCCCACTCAACAACTAGAGTTTATGGGGCCAGACTCGATACCCTTCAGGCAAGGGCTTACCTGCCAGCAGACAAGGCAAAAAGACTTCTAGCCCTGGCACGCCAGGTGAGTCGCAGATCCCAAGTGTCAGCAAAGCACTTTCTGCGCCTCCTCGGGCACATGGCCTCCACAGTCCATGTAACACCAGATGCCCACCTCCACATGCAAACTGCTCAGTGGTGCCTCAGAGACCAGTGGACACAGGCCATGGACAGCCTCCGAGACAGGGTCACAGTGTCCAGATGATTAGTACATTCCCTGGACTAGTAGCTTCAACCATTCCACTTGAAAGCGAGGATGCCTTTCCAAGCTCCTCAACACACGAGGATCCTGACCATGGATACATCTTTGCTGAGCTGGGGAGCCCACTGCCAGGGGCTTTGTACTCCGGGTGTGTGGTCTCTGAATGAGAGAACACAACAAATCAATTTCTTGGAACTCCATGCCATCCGCCTGGCTCTACGAGTGTTCTTGCGGACCTTGGCTCACCAGCATGACTTGGTGCAGACAGACAACCAAATAGCCATGTTCTATGTGAACAAGCAAGGCGGCATGGGGTCCTGCCTACTGTGTCAATCTGTGCTCCTTTGCAGTCCGGCATGGCATTCATCTGACGGCAGTTTACCTGCCAGGCCAGGACAACTACTTAGCCGACAGACTAAGCAGGATTCTCCAGCCTCACGAGTGACAGCTGGACAGGGGAGTAGTCCATTGGCTTTTTCAGACCTGGGAACGGCTAGTAATGGACTTGTTTGCGAGTCCGCTCAATCACCAGTTGTCCCGGTTCTGCTCTAGGCAGCCACACCTGCACAGGGTGGCTGCCGACGCATTTCTCATATCATGGTCTGTGGGCCTCCTGTATGCATTTCCCCTGACGCCTCTGGTGGCCAAGACTCTATTGAAGATCCTCCAAGACAAGGCCTCGGTCATCCTGGTAGCCCCCAGATGGCCGAGGCAACCCTGGTTTCTGCTTCTACTCCAGCTAACAGTGGAGGCCCCCATTCCCCTGGGTTCCTCTCCGAATCTCCTGTCCCAGGAGGGGGACACTCTCCTGCACCCCAATCTCAGCTCCCTCAACCTAATGGCATGGCTGCTGAAAGGGTAGTGCTCACACCACTCCTCCTTCCAAAAAATGTGGAAGAGGTCTTGCTGGCCTCAAGGAGGCTGTCAGCTAGATGGACCTATGCCTTCAAGTGGCGTAGATTTGGGGTTTGGTGCGAGAAGCAGAAGGTGAATCTTTTCTTCATCCAGGTTGCAGTGGTATTACCATACCTTCTCCACCTTTTGGATTTGGGCCTTAAGTTCAACTCTGTCAGAGTTCACCTCAGTGCCCTTGCAGCAAACCACTTCCCGTGGAAGGGAAGCCTCTCTCTGCACATCCCCTGGTTTCTAGGTTCTTAGAGGCCTGCTTCTGCTGAAGCCCCCGGTCCGCCCTCCGGCAACTGAATGGGATTTGAATGTGGTTTTAGGGCAGCTTACTCGGCCATCTTTTGAGCCGATGCAACCTGCCATCTACGCTACCTTTCTTGGAAGGTAGTTTTTTTGGTGGTACTCACGTCGGCTCAGCGAGTGAGTGAGCTTCAGGCCCTTGTGTCCGACGGGCCTTATACAAGGTTCTATAGGAACCGGGTGGTGCTCCGGACTCACCCCAAGTTCCTTCCGAAAGTGGTCTCTTCGTTCCACCTCAACCAGGAAGTGGTGCTGCCTACCTTCTTTCCCAGGCCACATGCCAGTCGGACAGAGATGATTCTGCATACCCTGGACTGCAAGAGGGCGTTGGCCTTCTATATTCAGCATATGCAGGGCCATAGAAGGGCTGCTCAGCTCTTCGTATCCTACGACCCCAGTAAACTGGGGATGGCTGTTTCCAAGCATACGCTTTCCACTTGGGTGGCGGACTGTATTGCTTGGACATACAGGGCATCCGAGCTTCCGTTGGAGGGTCGCGTCACGGTCCATCGGGTCAGGGCCATGGCGGCATCAGTGGCTCATTTCCGCTCTGTCCCGCTGGCAGACATCTGCCAGGCCGCCACCTGATCTTCGGGTCAGACTTTCGCAACCCATTACTGCCTGGATAGGGAGTCCCGACAGAATAGTGCTTTCGGCCAGGCTGTACTCTGTAACCTTTTCGAGGTCTAGGCAACTCCTGCCCTCTGACCCTTCTGTGTCAGGCTACTGGAGTGCTACTCTCTCAGTTAGATTCCTATTGTGGCTGCTTGCAGCTCTTGTAGAAGGAGCCTATTTTTCAGCTGTGGGTTCTCGGTAGCCTATAGCTGGGGAGTCCCATATGTGAGGACTGACTTCCTGCTTGTTCCCAGAGAAAGTGTAGTTACTCACCTGTAACAGGTGTTCTCTGGGGACAGCAGGAATCGGTCCTCACGACCCTCCCTCCTCCCCTTGGAGTTGCAGTCCTATTATATTTTGGGGTTTTTTTACGTCTTTTTAGCTATGTCATTTGACTGAGCAAGATGGAACCCTTGAGCGGGAGGGGGACCGCGCATGTGTGATGCAATTCCCAAAGGCTTTCTCTGAAAGTTGGGGATTTGCTCCGCACGAGGGCTCCGTCGGTGCCGATGTCACCCATATGTGAGGACTGATTCCTGCTGTCCCTGGAGAACACCTGTTACAGGTGAGTAACTATACTTTATAATCAGCCCCTGTATTTGTGAACTCTTCCTGAGCTCTGCCCAGACCATGCCCCCTGCTACACCTGTCAGCAAAATACAAACCTTAATGCCAATGTGTGTATTTTATGCCAGTCTGTATTTTCTGAGAGGCTATTGGCATATGTAAGTTGCCACATATGGTTGTTAATGACTTTATAAATTATCTCCTGAACGTCTGGAACACTGAGTTAAAGGGCCTGTTGATAAGAATGTGGGTAAATTGTACCCCAAGGCCTTGATGGGAGAAGGCCCTGTCGTAGGTTTTATTTAGATTCTGACCCATTTTCTCTGTGAGAAGGGCATGAAAGTGTTTTGCTCCAACCATTTTGTGAGGAGGGGAGGAGGAGGAGTTTGGGATAAGGAGATGGTTTTGCTCTGTGAGAATGTGGGTTTATGATAGGCAAGGAAAGGAAATGTGGTGGTTTTGTTCTGGTTATTTTGTAATAAGAAAAATATTATTTATCTATTTAAAGAGGAATAATGGGTTATATCATCATTCATTGTGCTTTTGTAATTTTGTAACTTAATATGATTTTTAGTTTTGTGGTTCATTCTGAGTCTGTGTGAGATGATGGCAATTATATATTTAAAATAATATTGCTGTTGGAACCAATTTTTATCTTTTGTTACAAAAGCTTTATAAATAGGTTTCAACACAACCAGGACTTTATTTGGGGCCCAGTCTTATGGTGTTCACAGAGACCTCCCCGTAGATTAGAAAAGACTAAAAAATGTCTCACTACTGTCTGAGACTAGCGCTTAGCCTAGAAGATTCCAGCAAGCTGCTCTCTGCTGGTTTTACTGGAGATCAGTTTCATCGGAGGCAGTATACTTGTGCAGACAGTATACAGAACTTAAACTTGGCAGGCTTGAGACTTAACTATCAGCTCTGTCATCTCCCAGCAAATTTGTGTAGTCAGGCCATTACTACTTTCTAAAAGTGCAAACTGTGGGGCAGATATATTCCCAAAATATCTATGATTTAATCTAGACCCGTGATACCTGTTCACTAAAGTGAATGGGAAATGAAGATAAAATCTCTTAGGGTATGTGAACTAAATATCTGCGTCAGTGAGCGATGGTAAATAAATTATCCAAATCGTAACACACAAGTTGGATATATCATCATTCATGCCATCTGATGCGGTGTGAACACTAACATGGTTTTAAAAGAGCTTGGGATGTTTTTTTTGCCATATATGAGCCTTAGGGTAAATATTTCATTCTTTTAATTTTTCTTTATATATGTTTAAGTGACTTTGGGATTGGCCTCTGGACCATAGGGCTAAGGGGATTTCCCTTGGGGTTCTCTGATCTGTAGGATTGTAGGCAAGGACTTTATTTAGCTGTTTTGATATACCACTTTATCTCAGAGTTTAAGCAGTTTACAATTAACTGATCAACAAACTGTTACATGGAACATGGGGCCTGAACTTGGAAGGTGACAAGATTATATTATACATTGAACTTTGAAATTCTTGCTTATATATATTACTTACATATTTATTAATGTTTTTTAAAAGTGTTTCTAAATAAAATTATGATACCATTTATATATTTGATTGTCACATTTGACTATATGAATTAAGTGTTGTTAATATGAATTAATGATGTGGAGGCCAATTCTGTTTGGTGCACGTCTGGGCCGTCCGGACATCCAAAATCTGGATGGCCCAAATATACACCCGATTCTACTCTAGACTGCCCCGCAGGAGAAGAATTGGGGCCTAAGGCTTGGATGTCACAGATGTGCCCCGATTCCATCCTGCTATACGCCTCACTGATTCCCTGGCTAGCTCAGCCTGGGCTCGTACATGAAGCCGCAGTACAGTTACATCCTGGCACTGTGGCTCCATGCAGGAGCCCCGATCGCTCGTACAACACCAAAGTGTCCTTTTCCCTGCCACTGACCCCTGATCAGGCCTGCCAAGGTCTGGATCGGGCTACAGAGAAACCCCTGCCCATCTCACCGCTGACTAGGGTCCCAGGCTGGCTGGCCTCCAATGGCAGTGAAGACAAATTCCACCTCCGAGGTGGAATAACTCCTCCGTCTAACTGGCCATGCCCAGATGTACAGGGCCATCACCAGAATAGGTCCTCTACGTCCGGTTTGGGGATCATGCCTTCAGCTCGCCCTCACTCCTCCCTCGGCCCGCCCACTCCCGCCCTCGTACAGATCTACCTGCACTCCTCCCTCGGCCCGCCCACTCCCGCCCTCGTACAGATCTACCTGCACATCTCTACTGTACGTGTGGGGAACTGTTTGGCAGGAATACGACCTGGGCATTTAGCAGAGACTAAACATCCGACCGGGAGGTATACCCCTGCTAAATGCGGGTCAGAATAGACCCCATAGAGTCTGACTCTTTTTTACTTTGTAAGATAGGCCACATATGGGCCCATGTACTTTCCCTGCGTTCATGCGCCATCTCGAGAAATTACCCTCTAAACTGATGCTTTCTGATTGGTGTTTAAATTAAATCAGCTTGATTTAAATCAAATTTACTATGCTTGGTACAATGAACCTTATGCCAAAAAAGATCTTTCTCATTCTGTTTTTGTGTATGGAAAAAGCCTTTATTGATTAAGTCTCACTAGATCTTACTCTTCTATTCAGTGGTATGCTGATGGATTTGATATGACTTCCCTTACCATCATCTCCTACAATAATTGAGCACACTCTGTTAATTTTAATACATTTTGGACCCCATTTACTGTGCTGCATTATCTGCTTAACAAAAGAATCATTGTGCGCCATTAAGGTGACCCCTTAACAGCGCATGGCAATTTCTGCGTTAACCATCCGGTGTGAAATGGGTGAGGAATGCGCCTTACAGTTAACAGATGAATAGTTGCCGTGCATTAACGTGGCAGATAATGCGGCAAAGTTAATGCCACTCGCAAAATGTAGCTAATTCCATCACGTGATCTGCCATTTAGTGAATGTGTGGGAAAGAACTTTATTCTGCGTTAACTGATTGTCAGAACACACCCCAACGGTTAACGCTTTGTAGTTATTGTGTGGCTGTTAGCTCACAATAGCTGCAAAACATTACTGCACTTCAGTAATTAGAGTCCCTGGTAGATTATTTTATAGCTGTGTGCATGGTAAAAGATTCATATTTACGTTTTTCTCTGTGGACTATGCTGGATTTTCAAAGCAAACGTTCGTATAGACTTCAGTTTTGAAAATTATCCCAGGAAAACTGTGGGTCATGCTTACTAAAGGTTAATGCACATTAACAAGTGTTAACTTGCAATGAGCACCACCATGATCCGTTTATTTCTATGGGTGCAGCGGTACTTAGAGCACATTAACATTCATTAATGCGTGTTAAACATGCCACTATGTCTTTATGGTTATACCTGATTTTTGAGGTACACAGTATTTCTTCATTTACATGTATACACTTGAATTTTCAAAAATGTTTTAGTGAAAACCCTGCCCGGCCCCTTTCCCAAAGAGTGCCTTTTCCTACTTCAGGTGAAGGTAAACATACACAGGCTGTATGCACATATTTTTACTCACATTTTGGACAAGCAGATTTATAAAAGTCTATTTCCGTAGGTAAAGCACAGTTTTACTTGTAGAAATGGCTTTGATAGTAATGTGCTTGGCCGGTTCAAGGATTGGAAGCCTGCCCTAGGTGTGCCTCTCCATCCTTCCGCCCCTCTCTGCATCCTGTAGCAGTACCAATGGCAAAGGAGCTGCAACAGCACTTACCAAAGGCTCCGGTGCTGTGTTGGTGGTTCCTACCTGCTATCTTTGGCGCTTTTATCCCCTTTCCAATGCAGACTTTCTGTTTGGCATAAACTGGAAGCCTGCATCGGAGGGGGTGGAAATGGCTGAAGATAGCAGACAGGAACCACGACGCAGTACCAGAGCCTTTGATAAGCTCTGCGCGTGGTTCCGTTGACATTGCTGCCGCCGCCGCCGTTGCTGCTGGCCCCAGAGAGGGGTGGCAGCAGTAGCACTGGGAACCCCCAAAGGACCAGCATTCTAGGCAACCACCTAGTTCACCAAGATCTAGCGCTGGCCATGGTAATGTAGTGTGTAAATGTTGAAAATTACTCATATTGCTCTTTCTCCAGCCTCCTCCTTAAGATCAGGAAAGAATTCTTGTATTCATTTCTTCACTTTCTACTTTTATTTTTCCTTTCTCCAGTTTACCAGACCAAAGTACTTGCCCAAGTTTGGTTACAGCAAAGACGACTAAATTCCAAGCATTGTCGTTATCTTTCTGCTTTAATTCATTTATTGAAAACTGACGTCGGACATCAGTTGCACTAGAGAAATGCAGCTAGAATGGGAAGAAGGGGGCTCAGCCTAAAAAATAGATGGCAAATATTGACCTGCTCTCTTCAGGGATATCTTTATGTGAAAAAAAAAATTAAGAGGCATAATTCTCCAGGACCAAGCAGGAAGTCTGTCCTCACATATGGGTGACGTCGGTGCCAGCGGAGCCCCCGTGCGGAGCATTTCCCCAGTTTTCAAGGAAAGCCTTTGGGAATGCAGCGCGCATGTGCGGTCCCCTTCCCGCCCAAGGGTGCCATCTTGCTCAGTCTGATGACATAGCTAAAAGACAGCAAAAAATCAAAATGAAGTATATGACTGCAACTCCAGGGGAGGAGGGAGGGTCATGAGGACTGATTCCTGCTGCTCCTGGAGAACACCTGTTACAAGTGAGTAACTACTCTTTACTGAACATTATTGTATGTTAAGTGCTGTCATGGCCATTGGAATCAAATGGGCTGTGGCAGCATTTAATGCGCAGTTGCATTTAGTAAACATGACCCTTAGAGCTCGGTTTACTAATATGCATTAACTAGTTAGGGGTAAATTTTATAAGGAGCCATGTAAAATTAGCACACCATCTATGTGCCTAAATCACAGTGTGTTAGTGATTTATGCACATAAATGAGTATTTATGCATATACTTTAGCTGGTCATTTTATAAGTTCATGCATTGGCCCAATGGCACTACTTTCACTGTGGGTGCATGCATGGGAGGAATTTGGACAGAGCGAACAAGTCCTTGCGTAAGTTATAAAATACTATAATTTATGTACATGCTTTACAAATCTAGGCATTTACAGCAGCCTTAGGATTAGCGTAAGTAATTGTGCCTTAAATTGAAGTGTGTTTTTGATCACTTATTCAAGTATTTTTTTAAAGAAAAAGTATACACCTATTTTCCTTTATAAAATAGTACCTAACAAGATGCCTACACTAGGCCCGAAAGTAAAGTAGGCACTGTCTTATAAAATTACTCCAATTTGCTTAACTTGAATTAACCTGTGTTGATGTGCATAAAAGCACTACTACTACTGAACATTTGTATAGCGCTACAAGATGTACGCAGCGCCGCACACACACACACAAAAAACGGTCCCTGCTCATCAGAGCTTACAATCTAGTCAACTGTACAGGGTAATTCTATAAGAGGATGCCTATGTCCAAGTAGTAAAAAGGCACCTATTTTGTAAAAGCAACATAGGCACCTCTGTGCTTGTATAAAATAGGCTCCCAGAACCAGTTTCGATAGCATGCCAGTGCCAACACACACCTTTACATATACTCTGAAGTTGGTGTAAATTTGTTCTGGTATTCGCCACATGTACCTGCATATTTTATCAAATACACATGTACACTATAATTCCACCTCTGCTTCTCCCGACCTGTGTCCCTAGGAATGTTTGAGTGGTATACTTATATGTGCGTATGGTATATATGTTAAAATGGAAGCACAAGTTTATAAAAGGCCTTTTCTGCATGTAAAACCGGCTTTATGCATGGAAAATAACTGCATTCCATTACTGCCATAGTTAGTGAATAGTTCCCATTAGTATTTATTTTATTTCATTTGAAACATTTCTAGCTGGTGTTATCCAAACGTCGTGAGACCTTATATTGTGAGTAGTCTTTTGAAATTTACGGCAGGGTCAGAGAACGTTTTTGTTTTTTAAATAAATGCTTCCTTTGTCGGGAATTCAAGGAGATGGTTTGCTATACTACATTTTATCAGAAAATTATTGTACTGCCTCAGTGGCTGGTTCAGCTTTTCACATAATGTGAATGACTAAACGGGAAGCGATAATGCTGTTTAGGTCATGGTGGTAGCTGTATATTGATGTAATCTCAAATAATAAGAAAAAAAAGACTTCTCTTATAACACTATACTGGCATTCCCTGCTAATGGGTTTTAAGCCGTTTTACATGATTCATGAAAAAAAGTAATTTATTAGTACATCATTCATAAAAGTGTAATTGTATACACAGACATATGCAGTCTCTTCTTTCTCACCCTGGGGTGAGCATTTTCAAAGCAGAGTAAAATTGGATGCACTGGAGAGAATAATTTCATGCCATATTTATTTACGTATCTCTATTTCACAAGGAATCTGCTTATGATAAAATGTTTGTGGCATTCAATGGCATTTAGCATAAATGAATAACTTTGATAAGTAATATGCTTAGTGATGTGTTGTTACATGTAATTACTAATTAGCAGTTAACATATTTTCTTAGTTAACATTGTAATGCAAGCAGTTGTAAATGACATTTATACCAATCTTTAGATCATTTCTATTATAATCTGTACCCAGTGGTACATCGCAGCATCCGACTAATTTAAAATGAAAAGCCCTCTTTGGAAATGGTTGGTTGTTGTCTTTGTACTAAATATGGGCCGTTCACTCCTGCTGCCTCCAGAGTAAAGCCGTAGCCCATCTCACTACTTTTAAGTTCAAATGTCTTCTATTTTATTGAGACGATAACAACAAATGCAAAACTTTAACATTAAGATGCCTGCTACGTCAACATAGAGTTGTTTGTACAATTTGTTTGTACAGTTGTTCCTTGTAAATAGTTAATACCACTGTTCCTTAGCGTCCCTCCAGTCTAGTCCTGAACCTCTGAATTTTGCTCCTCCTCCAGCAGCTTGGAGACTGAGAAACATCACTCTTGTGATGTCACTGGTACATAAGCTCTGGAACCGCCTTCTCCCACCAGTTACCTCAGTCTCCAAGCAGCTGGAAGATTGGTGAGCCTGGAGGTTCGGGGCTCACTAGAGGAGCAATTAAGAAGAGTTAGGCTAGTATAGTTTCCCAGGAGTTTTCATTTGATTTGGTCTGATTTGATTGAATTAAAAAAGAGTAGGAATTGCCCTTTCTTGTTTTGATTTATCACTTTCCCTTTGCCGGTAGTGCTGAAGCCCTCCCCCCCCCCTCCACCGGTGGGAATCTTCTTTGTATGCAGCAAGCTGCCTAAGGGGAGAAGGCTCCGATTCCCGAACCCAATAGTAGGGGTGAGGAATGAGCGGAGACGAGACCCATAGCAAGTGCAGAAGCACTGCCTGCCAGCGCTATTGGGCCAGCGATGGGGCAGAGCGGTTTTTTCTCTCCTCACGCTTTCAGTCTCTTCGGCGTAGGTTTCCGAAGCGGCGTCTCCCACACAGCGGTAGAGTCAGTGGGGAGAGGTTTTACCTCACAGTTCACTTTGCGAAGGTAAGGGGGGTCCTTCCTGCTCTTTTGGGAAGCTCAGGGCTCAGAAATGGCGGTGCGCTGAGACGGGCTTCGGCGGTGCAGGCCGAGCCACGTGCCAGCTGCGCGGGAAATGCCAGCTTGCTTTTCTGCTTTGCTGAACCGCGGTATGCAACTGGGGAGCCTCGTTTTTAGTAACATTTTCTTGTAAGTTGGTTGGGAAGGTGCTCGGGGCTCCGTGAGTGCTTAATTGAAAAAAACAAAACCCCGGTACGTTGGGTGCTTCAGATAGAGTTCCTCTTCTGAGCAGAGCTCTGGTGCTGGCATAGACAATAAGTCAGTAACAGCGCTCTAAAATGGTGTTAGGACACCTCCCCTTCAGCGGGATGCCTATTAGGCCACACTGTTTGCTCTGCGGTGCAAAAAGGGGGCGCAGTGTCAGAAGCCGGTGTGTGTAGGGGCTGCAGTCAGGAGGCTGCGGCCATGGATCAGGTCTCAGAGGTGATAGAAGACACTCATAGGGGAACTTCCATTGCCATTCACGAGCCCGGTTCCCCAATCCTCCCATCTCTAGAGCTGATTCCAGGAACTACTTCTGCTCCAGATCTCCCCTGTTTGCAACCGGCATTGCCAGGGGGTCTGGTGGCTATCTTTTCACTGGATTTTGTTGCGCTGATCCAGCATGCTTTTGGCAATCCTCCGGGAAAGCCTTCCCTGGGTTCTGCAGATTCGGACATGGGGTTGAAGAGGCCTGGGACTCCTTTGGATACGGGAGTGACAGGAATAGCGGCGAAGAAGTCCAGGACCAAAAGGGATCAATCTGAGCAGTCTGTGGTATCAGAGGGTCTCCGTTCGGAGGAGCCGGATCCTGATCTGGACTTGGATGAAGAGCTGGAGGAAGGCGAGATAGCGGAACAAGAAGACCAAGCGAGAGTCGTGCGCGTTTTTAGGAGAGATGAGTTACTGGCGCTTATCTCTGAAACTCTAAAGGCGCTGAATATGCCGTCAGGGGGTCTGGCGGAGGATTCTACCCTGGAGGACCCGTTGTTGCAGGCATTTCGAAAGACTCAGCGAGCTTTCCCTGTGCACAGGGTGATTAAGAAGATGATTCAGGAAGAATGGGACTTGCCCGAGTCCGCTCTTAAGGGGTCTAGAGTTATGGCGCAGCTATACCCTCTAATAGACCAGGATCGAGAATTGTTTGTCTCCCAGAGTGGATGCCGCTGTTTCGGCGGTTACTAAAAAGACTACCATTTCCGTTGAAGGTAGTGCGGCCCTTAAGGACGCTCAAAACCGAAGACTGGAGACACCGTTGAAACAGGTTTTTGATGTCAATGCACTCTCTTAGCAAGCGTCTATTTGTGGAGCTTGGGTGGCAAGAGCCTGTCTGCGATGGGTACAGCGTATTCAAACAGAACAGACAGAAGAGACGATGGCAGAAGCGTCCAGATTGGAGTCGGGGGCAGCCTATCCAGCTGATATTCATTCTGACCTTATCCGGGGTCTTTCTAAGAGTATGGCATCGGCTATTGCGGCTAGGCGGTATCTTTGGCTGTGCAACTGGGCAGCTGACGGCTCTTCCAAAGTGAGATTAAGTAAGCTCCCTTTTCGGGGGAAGCTACTGTTTGGAGAGGATTTAGATAAGTTGGTTAAGGATTTGGGGGAGTCAAAGGGCAGTAGGTTGCCCGAGGACAAGCAAAAACAGGGGCGTTCTGCGCCCATGACTAAGAGTCAACAAAGGGAGTTTCGGCGTTTCCGTTCCCCGAGGTTTGGACAAACTCAGCAAGGGTGTTTTCCCTATAGAAACCAGGGGTTTCGGGGATTTCAAGGAGCAGGCAGGGGGTTTGCGGCTTCCTCCTCTACCTCAAGTCTTAGAAAATCACAATGAAGCTGAGGGGACCCAGGTGGGACTGGTTCCCGTAGAGGGTCAGTTGCAGGAGTTTTATCCTGCCCGTGTCCAGATCACTTCAGATCAGTGGGTGTTGGAGATTATTCGAGAAGGCTATGCGTTGGAGTTTCAGAGACCAGTGACCGATTCTTTCATACAGTTGCCGTGCAGAGCAAGACTCAAACGCAATGCCGTGCACGATACGGTGCAAAGGCTGTTAGTGCCGGTTCCTCCTGACCAATGTGGCTGCGGTCGATACTCCATATATTTCATAGTGCCAAAGAAGGAGGGAACATTTCGGCCAATTCTTGACTTCAAAAGAGTAAATTGCTTTCTCAGAGTGTTGCATTTTCGGATGGAAACCCTGAGATCGGTCATCGTTGCAGTACAGAAAGAAGAATTTCTTACGTCCCTGGACTTGTCAGAGGCGTATCTACACATTCCAATACGGCGGAAGCATCAGAAATTCCTCAGATTTGCAGTTCCTATGGGACATTTCCAATTGCAAGCGTTACCTTTTGAGCTGGCAACGGCGCCACGAACATTCACCAAGGTGATGGTGGTAGTGGTAGCGGCTCTACGAAAGGAGGGAGTGTTAGTACACCCTTATCTAGATGATTGGTTGATCCAAGCGAAGTCAAGAACAGAAAGCAAAGAAGCTACGGCCAAGGTAGTAGCTTTCCTGCAAAGTCTTGGTTGGGTTGTCAACATGTCCAAGAGCAAGTTACATCCATCTCAGCACCTGGACTACCCGGGCGCGTGCTTCAACACGAGCATGGGGAGAATTTTTCTCCCTCAACAGCGGGCACTAGGACTCCGGAAGCTGGTCCGAGAGTTTCTCAGGAAACCGTCTCACACGGCGTGGAACTATCTGCAGCTACTAGGGACCATGGCAGCGACGCTCGAGTTATCTGTGGGCGCGAGCCCACATGAGACCGTTGCAAAGAGCGTTGTTATGGAGGTGGTCACACCAAAAGGATCGGTTGGGGCAGGGTCAGTGACTGCCCTGCCCTCTGGAGACGTGCGTGGCGCTGCAGTGTGTCAAGCCCCAGTCCTCCGCCTAGGGCTCAGAGGGTTGGGGTTGCCATTATATGCTCCTGGCAGAAGGTGAGATAAAACCTTTTGCTCCCGCTATGCCTGCTGGGAGTGGTAGTTCCTTTGCCCTTTGATAAGGAAATAGTTGTGAGACCAGTGGTAAGGCAAAATGACAAGAATTTATTC
Source organism: Ichthyophis bannanicus (assembly GCA_033557465.1). Classification (NCBI taxonomy): domain Eukaryota; kingdom Metazoa; phylum Chordata; class Amphibia; order Gymnophiona; family Ichthyophiidae; genus Ichthyophis; species Ichthyophis bannanicus. Next base: position 458,433,138 of record CM066033.1, read on the forward strand.
CCCAACAAAAAGATTCAGTACAGATTAAATCAGGATACTCTTCAGGTGTTTGCTCGAGGATATTTACAGAACTTAAACTGATTGAGCTTCATACTCACTCTTTGCTCACAAAACATGCAATGCATATCATATGTAACAGATAGAAAACATAACAGCTTCTTCTCACAAAGAAAAATATCTTCTTTCCCTTTGTTCACACTCAGCTCTCTCATACACATTTAGCAAAGGGATTCTATATCATCTGCCAAACACAGTGTACAGTCCATAGGCACTTCTGCTGAGTCACTCTCATTAAAGTCCTGTTGCATCTCTTCAAACTCTGGAACTAAGGAGTTTGGCTTTAAGCTGTTATTATACGGCTTAGGATAATTTCCCCCTAAGACCTCTGGTGCTTCCTTTGGACCCAGTTCTATATGGTAAGGATTGGAAATACCTGAGGTTGTGGAGATTCCTCTCTGGCTTTGTTCAGCTAGCTTTTTCCAGCTGTAGGGAAACACTCTCTGATTCCCTGTTTGGATTTCTTGTCTGGAGCACTGCTCTGGTTCCCAGTCCCAAACTGAGCTTTGCAAACTCCTGGGTTTAGTGTTAGGTTCCCACCTGTGAGCTCCTTGAAGCTTTTTATCTGGCAATGAGGTCTGAAGGTCTCTCTGCTCTCCCTCTAGGCAGGTTTCTGACAGCAGTCTGTCCCTTCTCTCCTTCTGCTCTGTCTGCTTCAATTCCAGAACTGCAGCTGGGTTTCCTCAAAGGTCTCCTCCCAGCTCTTCTCCAACCGTCTCTCCAACCACCTCTCCAGTCAATACTCTCACCAACACTCTTACCGGCTCTCTCAGCGAGACTCTAATCACCAGCTCCTCCTTTGCTTTCTCCTAGCCAGGGTTTATATTCCTGTTCCCTGAGCCTTGGGTCTGCCTTCCTGAACAGGTGTGTGTAATTAGGTTCCAGGCTTGCAGTTACGTCAGAGCTTGGGTGTGTCAGCCTAGCTCCTGTTTCCCTATGCTTGCCTCTTTCTTGCAAACGCTGAAACGTGTGTGCAGCCTGACTGTCAGTTTGTTTAAAGGTAAAATCATCCTTTTCTTCTAATTCCATATGTTCAGTATGGGCTTCTTCATCACAAGTGGTGGTTACGTCCAGGGTATCTAGGAAAAGGGATGCCCTTGGAAGCCCTGGCATGGATATCGCTGACGACGGATGCAAGTCTCATGGGCTGGGGGGCTCACTGCCAAGGAAGATTCGCTCAGGGGCAATGGACGGACCTGGAGAAAGTCTGGTCCATCAACAGATTGGAGTTGAGAGCGGTAGCGAGGGCGCTTCAAGTTCTTCAGCCTTATCTCAAAGGGAAAGCCATTGGGGTGTTTTCCGACAATGCGACCGTGGTAGCATATATCAATCATCAAGGGGGCACCAGCAGTGCTGCACGCGAAGCAGAGGCCAAGGATTTGTTCGTGTGGGCCGAGGAGAGTCTACTGGCATTGTCGGCAGCTCATGTAGCGGGAGTGGACAATGTGGAAGCCGACTTCTTAAGTCAGGTAAGAGTAGACCCAGGAGAGTGGGTACTGCACCCGGAAGTGTTCGCAATGCTGGTGCGACGTTGGGGAACGCCGGTAATGGATCTTATGGCGTCTTTCCAATCGGCACAATTCGATCGCTTCTTCAGCAGAAGAAGGGAGAGAATGTCGGAGGGCCTGGATGCTCTCATACAAGCCTGGCCGGAAGGGCAACTCCTGTACGTGTTTCCGCCCTGGGTGTTATTAGGTCGGGTGTTGCAGCGCATAGAGCGTCACAGGGGACAGGTAATATTGATCGCGCCGGATTGGCCAAGAAGGCCATGGTATACCAACCTGATGAGACTTTTGGTCGAAAAGCCGTGGCACCTTCCCCGTCGGAGAGACCTTCTCTCTCAGGGTCTGCTGTACTTGCCTCAAGTGGATCGGTTCTCGCTTACGGCTTGGCTCTTGAGAGGGCAAGGATGAGAGCAAAGGGATATTCAACGGCGGTTATTTCCACCTTGCTGAAGGCCCGTCGACGGTCAACCACCTTAGCCTATATCCGAGTATGGTGAGTATTTGAGGCTTGGTGTGCGGACTGACAAGTGGCGCCATTAAAAGCTTTGGTCCCGCAGATTCTGTCTTTCTTGCAGGATGGTTTTCAAAAAGGCTTAGCAGCCTCGTCCCTAAGAGTTCAGTTAGCAGTGCTGTCCTGTTATAGGGGAAAGATTCAGGGAGTTACGCTGGGAGTACATCCGGATATTAAATGTTTTTTAAGAGCGGTAGCTCTATTACGGCCCCCTCGTAGACAGGTAGTGCCGACGTGGGATCTGCCTCTGGTTTTGGAAGCGTTGGTGCGAGAGCCCTTTGAACCACTGTCGAGAGCGTCTCTAAAGGACCTTACCCTTAAAGTTGTGTTCTTGGTGGCTATTGCGTCGGCAAGGAGAATTTCCGAGTTGCAAGCACTGTCCTGCAGGAAACCTTTTCTTTCTTTCTGTGATTCAGAGGTGGTTCTGAGGCCGGTACCATCTTTTTTGCCAAAGGTGGTCTCGGTTTTTCATATGAATCAAGTTGTTTCTTTGCCGGTTTTCGGGTCAAACAGTGAAGGCCCTTCCTCAAGGCACTTACAGTGGTTGGATGTTTGGAGAGCGTTAAAGAAGTATTTGCGAAGGACGGCTGCTTTCCATAAGAAGGATAGGCTCTTTGTTCTATTTGCGGGAGCAAGAAAAGAGGAAGCAGCATCTAAAGCTTCTATTGCCCGTTGGGTGAAGGAAGCGATCGCGTCTGCATATCTTTTGAAGGGCAAGCTGGTGCCGAAAGGCTTGAGAGCTCATTCTACTAGAGTGCAGGCGGCTTCATGGGCGGAGTGCAGTTTAGTGCCTGCTGTGGAGATTTGTAAAGCAGCAACCTGGTCTTCTCTGCATTCCTTTGTCAAACATTACTGTCTGGATGTTCAGGCGGAAAGGGATACCTGTTTTGGATCGGTGGTGCTTCAGGTGGGTCTACAGGGTCCCACCCACTGAGTTTTTTCACTGCTCTGTTACGTCCTCAGAGGTTCGGGACTAGACTGGAGGGACGCTAAGGAAGGTGAAATTAGACTTACCTGCCAATTGTTGTTCCTTAAGGAACTCCAGTCTAGTCCCGTATCCCGCCCTGGTGGTTACAGTGGACGTGGGCCTGAAGCAATATGTAAATTACAGGTAAGCGACAGGTTCGAGAGGGGACGAAATAGTTCATTTCCTCAGGGTATGCATTCTGGGGGTAAGAGTAGGCTCCATGGTTTCCATAAGGGGGGAGAGCGGGTCTAAGCACTTATGGAACACTTATGTGACAATGTATATAGTTTTTTTATGTATTAGACACAGTTCAGTCAGTTGGTACGGTTCTTTGTTTGTAGTACTTACTACTTAATTGTTGCTCCGGTGAGTCTGCTTTGTCAATAGGTTACTGGTGGGAGAACGCGGTTCCGGAGCTTACGTACCAGTGACATCACAAGAGTGACGTTTCTCAGTCTCCAAGCTTCTAGAAGAGGAGCAAAACTCAGAGGTTCGGGACTAGACTGGAGTTCCTTAAGGAACAACAATTAGCAGGTAAGTCTGATTTCACCTTCCATGTAAAAGTTATTCAACTGTTAACTGTAAACCGCCCTTGATCTCTGGAAGGGGCGGTATAGAAGAAATGTATAAATAAATAAATAGAACATTCAAAAACAGAGAGATTACAAAAATGTGTTCCCGGATACAAACTAATCTACTTTACTCCATCTGTGCACATATTTAAGCAACTTCTTGTGCTTATCATCCATTGCTGCTTCATATTTATGTCTTGCACGTACAGTATTCCACCATAAATTTGCATCTAAAAGAGAATTCTTCTTCCAGTAATGTAACACCAGCCTTATCACCAGTGACAAAAGAAGATCCAAGAGGTACACCATATTCCCAGTGAGATCAATGTTTACTGCCATTGATTTCCAAATAAGTATGCGGAACAAAAATTGTTCTTCCAAATATTAGGATTCTGCAGACCTTGCCCCATTCCACTTTCCAGTATGGCTGCAAATTAGGACAAGAATATAGTATATAGGAGGGCATGCCCACCTCTTTTTGGATGACTAACAGTGGTTGTTTCAATTAGCAGCGAATTTGGCTACGTTCACTGGGATCAAAATGTTCTCCAGGACCAAGCAGGAAGTCAGTCCTCACTTATGGGTGACATTGACGTCGATGAAGCCCCCATGCGGAGCAATTCCCCAGCTTGCTAAGAAAGCCTTTGGGAATACTGCGCGCATGCGCGGTCCCCTTCCCGCCTAAAGGTGCCATCTTGCTCAGTCTTTCTTTTTCCGTGGAGCCCACCGTGTCTGTCCGTGTCACCCGGAAAAATTGACGTTTTTTCTTGCGATTTCATCGTGTATTTTTCTCCGGTTCGACGCCGGTTCCCCTTCCCGCCGGGTTCGGTACATCGGTATCGAGCCTGTCTTCTATTTTTAGGTTTTTGCCCTTCGTGGCTGGTGTTCACTCCCTTTTTTGTCTTTTCCCTGAAAGGCCGGTCCTTTGACCTCGCGGGGGCCCTTTTTCCCCGATGGCTTCCAGTGGTTTCAAAAAGTGTGATCGGTGCAAGAAACTGATGTCTCTCACCGACACACACGACTGCTGCCTTCGGTGCCTAGGCCCAGATCATGATCCTAAGATCTGTGGCCCGTGTGGCAAAATGTCCACCAAAGCACTTCGAAGTTGTCCGCATCAGAAAGAGAGGATTTTCTCTGACTCTGCCTCTGGCCAGGCCCGGACCTCGTCTGAGGCCTCGTCGTCTCGGGAGTCTGATCCCGAGCATCGCCAGGGTTCCTCGGACAGGGGGTCCCCCGATCGGGAACATAAGAGGAAGAAACGGCTCGTGAGGGCGGTGTCGGAAGAGCTCCCTGGTTCCTTGAGAGCCAGGTCTAAGACCCCCGACCGCCGTCCCGGGCCCTTGGAGCAGGAGAAGCCATCCAAAATGCCTCGCGTGGAGCCGGAACCCGTCGGACACGTAAGTCCTGTGGTCCTCGTGGACTCTCCTCCGAGGGAGCCGCTGCCGGGGCCCGAGTCGGTGGCTGCTGAGTCTCCTGAGCTTGGATTCAGGCTGACAGCCTTGGAGTGCAGACTGTCTGCCTTCATGGATCAGCAGTGGGTACTGATGGCCAGCCTCACTGGTGCATCTGCCCCGACCACTGGGACATCGACGTCGAAGTCGACCCTGGAGACCGAGCCGATACTTGAGAGGCTTGAAGTCGTCCTCGGTCACGGTCACCCTCGACCTCCCGCTCGGAACCGAGGGCGTCGATGCCGGTGCCTTCGGCGTCTGAGCAGGTGCCACCGAGACCTGCGCGGTCGGAGCCCCCCGACTCCTCTTTGGATGAGTCCACGTGGGAGACGGAGGACGAAGAGTCCCCTGATATTTTTCGAACTCGGTGCGTCCCTTCGGACACACCGCAGTCCGAGCCCCGGAGTAGGTCCCCACCGGAGGACACCAGGTTCTCAGAGTTTGTCAGGGACATGGCCAAGGCATTGACGATTACCGCGGACCCCGAGGAGGAGCCTCGAGCCGAGGAACTCGAGGCCCTCCAGTATGACTCTCCTCCAAAGGAGGCCTTTACTGTGCCGGTCCCTCCGATGCTGGAACGGCTCCTCTTCCGGATGTGGGAGGCACCGGCCTCGGCGCCGGTTTTAAGCAAGCGGGTCGATTCTATCTGTCGACTCCGTAAGAGCCCTGGCTTCCAGAAGGCGCAGCTGCCGCACCATTCCATGGTGGTGGAATCGGCCATGCATCGTCTGAAGAGCCAGAAGATGCACTCTGCGTTGCCTCCCGGCAGGGAGGCCCAGAACCTGGATGCTTTCGGCAGAAAGTGCTTCCAGGGCTCGATGCTTGCTTGCCGTGTCCAGTCCTGCCAGCTGTACATGGGCATGTACTTACGAGACCTGGCGAAAGAGATTCCTCTCCGGGGAACCTTTGCAGAGGTTCCAGACTTTGTCCTCAGGAATCTGGGACTGCTCGAAGTTCATGTCCCGAGCAGCCTACGATGGCTTTGAGTCTTCGGCTCGTGTAGCGGCAGCCGGCATTGGAGCCCGACGCCAGGCATGGCTGCAGTCATTGGACCTCGAGCCCTGGGTGCAGGACAAATTGGTCGATGTCCCTTGCCGAGGTGAAAACCTTTTTGGCAAACCCGTTGCTGAGAAGGCGGCTGAGCTCGAAACTGAGCACCTGACTAGGACAAGGCTGTCCAGAAAAACCTCTGCCCCTTCTCACAAAAAGAAGGGCTCAGGTAAAAAGCCCTTTTACCCGAGAAAGGCAACTGCCTACAAACCTTTCCCTCAGTAGCAGGCCAAGGGGCAGGAATGGGCCCCGTAGGCAGAAGACCCTCCCAGATCCTAGAGTTCATAGGGGCGCGGCTGGACTCTCTGCAAGCAAGGGCTTACTTGCCAGAAGACAGGTCTCAAAGGCTCATAGAGTTAGCATCCCGGTTTCTCAGCCAGCCAAGGGTTTCTGCCCGACTCTGTCTACAGCTCCTAGGCCACATGGCGTCAACAGTACATGTGACCCCCAATGCCCGCCTCCACATGAGGCCTGCACCGTGGTGCCTCAGAACTCAGTGGAAGCAAGCCACAGGGAGCCTAGCAGACAAAGTAAGGATGTCCAAACCCTTCCTGAATTCCCTGCAGTGGTGGCTACACCCCCCCAACTTACTTCAGGGGGTGCCTTTTTAGGTGCCTGTCCCCACAGTGGTGTTGATGACAGATGTCTCCTTGCAGGGCTGGGGTGCACATTGTCTGGAACGGTGCACTCAAGGCCTGTGGTCTCCATGGGAGGCCACGCAACAGATCAACCTACTAGAACGTAGGCAGAAGACCCCCAAGCCTCCGACTCCTGCTCCTACTCAACAGGGAGGGGGTTTTTGACTCCCACAGCATAGCATTTCCATCTCTGCTGCCCCATTCCTGCACAGGAGGTCGTCTAGCCCTGTTTGCCCACAGGTGGCCACCCATTACAGGGGATGCTTGGGTATTGAGCATAGTCCACAGAGGCTATATGCTCCATTTCCAGTAGTTGCCCCCTGCCTACTTCCCAGGAGAGCCTCTAAGGCCTCCACTACACACAGACCTCCTCCTTTAAGAACTTCAAGGTCTGCTTCTAGACAAGGCGGTGGACCCTGTACCTCCTCGCCTGCAGGGGCACGGTTTCTACTCCAAGTACTTCCTCATGCCAAAGAGAACCGGTGGCCTCAGGCCTATTCTAGACCTCAGGAACCTCAACAAGTTCTTGGAGAAAGAAAAGTTTAAGATGCTTACTCTTGGAACACTTCTGCCCTACCTCCAGCAGGGAGATTGGCTATGCTCCTTAGATCTCAAGAATGCATACACTCACATCCTCATTTATCCAGACCACAGAAAGTACCTCAGGTTCATTGTGGGAGGAATCATTACCAGTACAGAGTACTGCCTTTTGGCCTAACCTCCGCCCCAAGGGTCTTTACAAAGTTCCTGGCTGTGGTGGCGGCCTACTTGAGGACTCAAGGTGTTTTTGTCTTCCCCTATCTGGACGACTGGCTCATCAGGGGTCAGACTTACCAGGAGGCCAGGCAGGCCACCTTTCGAACTGTATCACTCCTTCAACACCTAGGCTTTGTCATAAACTTCGCAAAGTCCACTTTGCTCCCCTCCCAGATCCTAGAGTTCATAGGGGCGCGGCTGGACTCTGCAAGCAAGGGCTTACTTGCCAGAAGACAGGTCTCAAAGGCTCATAGAGTTAGCATCCCGGTTTCTCAGCCAGCCAAGGGTTTCTGCCCGACTCTGTCTACAGCTCCTAGGCCACATGGCGTCAACAGTACATGTGACCCCCAATGCCCGCCTCCACATGAGGCCTGCACCGTGGTGCCTCAGAACTCAGTGGAAGCAAGCCACAGGGAGCCTAGCAGACAAAGTAAGGATGTCCAAACCCTTCCTGAATTCCCTGCAGTGGTGGCTACACCCCCCCAACTTACTTCAGGGGGTGCCTTTTTAGGTGCCTGTCCCCACAGTGGTGTTGATGACAGATGTCTCCTTGCAGGGCTGGGGTGCACATTGTCTGGAACGGTGCACTCAAGGCCTGTGGTCTCCATGGGAGGCCACGCAACAGATCAACCTACTAGAACTTCGGGCTATTCGCTTAGCCCTCAAAACCTTCTCTCACACCTTGGCTCACCAGTCTGTTCTGGTGCAGACAGACAATCAAGTGGCCATGTTCTATGTGAACAAGCAGGGGGGCACAGGGTCCAGCCTCCTGTGTCGGAAGGCACAGGCCCTGTGCTCTTTTGCTCTCAAACACAACATGTTTCTCAAGGCTGTTTATCTTCCTGGCCAGGAAAACTTCCTGGCGGACAGGTTGAGCAGGATTCTGCAACCCCACGAGTGGCAACTGCACCCCTTGGTGGTTCAGAATATTTTCCTGAGATGGGGGCTTCCCTCCATAGATCTCTTTGCCAGTCCCCTGAACCGGCAGCTGCCCAGGTTCTGTTCCAGGCAACCGCATCCCCTGAGGATAGCAGTGGATGCCTTCCTGATTTCTTGGTCCCATGGCCTCCTGTATGCGTTTCCTCCCACGCCTCTGGTGGCCCGAACCTTGTTCAAGATTCTCAGGGACAAGGCCTCGGTACTTCTGATAGCTCTCAGGTGGCCGAGGCAGCCCTGGTTTCTACTTCTGCTCCAGCTAGCCGTGGACACACCGCTACCTCTGGGGTTGCAGCCCAATCTTCTCTCTCAGGATCAGGGTTCCCTTCTGCATCCCAATCTCAAATCTCTCAAGTTGATGGCCTGGAGGCTGCAAGGGTAGTGTTGGCTCCCTGGGGCCTACCCCGAGAAGTGGAGGAGGTGGTCTTGGCCTCTAGAAAGCAGTCCACCAGAAACACCTATGCCTTGAAGTGGAAAAGGGTTCTCCATCTGGTGTCAGCAGTGCAAGGAGGATCCTTTCACCTGCACTGTACTGCTAGTGCTTCAGTACCTGTTGCACTTGTCCAATCAAGGCCTTAAGTCCAATTCGGTTCGGGTCCACCTCTCTGCTCTAGCAGCTCACCACTCACTGGTGGAGGGGCACTCTGTCTGTTCACCCCTTGGTGTCCAGGTTTCTCAGAGGCTTGCTTTTGCTCAAACTTCCTATCTGTCCACCGGCCCCTGAGTGGGAATTGAATGTGGTCTTGCAGCAACTGACTCGCCCACCCTTTGAGCCGATGGCTACATGTTCTCTCCGCTTCCTTTCTTGGAAGGCTCTACTCCTTGTGGCCCTGACCTCGGCCAGGAGGGTGAGTGAGCTTCAAGCCCTAGTCTGTGACAGGCCTTACACTCGCTTCTATAGGAACAGGGTAGTCCTTAGGACTCATCCTAAGTTCCTCCCTAAAGTTGTCTCCTCTTTCCATCTCAACCAAGAGGTGGTTCTTCCAACATTCTTCCCTAGGCCCCATGCCAGCCGGGCTGAGACAGTCTTGCATACCCTGGACTGTAGAAGGGTCTTATCCTTCTACCTTGAGCGTACGCAGGGGCATAGGAGGGCTACTCAGCTCTTCGTATCTTTTGACCCTAATAACTTGGGGTTACCTGTCTCCAAGCGTACCTTGTCCATCTGGGTGGCTGACTGTATCACCTGGGCTTATAGGGCAGCTGACCTTCCCCTGCTGGGTCGGGTCACGGCCCACCGTGTCAGGGCAATGGCTGCCTCAGTAGCTCATCTCCGCTCTGTACCGTTGGCAGACATCTGTAGGGCTGCAACTTGGTCCTCAAGCCAGACTTTTGCGGCCCATTACTGCCTGGAGAGGGAGTCCCGTAGGGACAGTGCTTTCGGTCAGGCAGTGCTCCGGAATCTCTTTGAGGTTTAGGCAACTCCTACCCTCCAGCCCTCTGGTTGGGCTACCGGTTGGGGTGTGTTTCAGTGAAATCCTTTCTCTGATGCTGTGGCTAGAGTGAGCTCATTTTTCAGCTCTGGGTCCCCGGTAGCCTGAAGCTGGGGAGTCCCATAAGTGAGGACTGACTTCCTGCTTGGTCCTGGAGAAAGAGTAGTTACTCACCTGTAACAGGTGTTCTCCAGGAGCAGCAGGAATCAGTCCTCACAACCCTCCTTCCTCCCCTGGGAGTTGCAGTTGTACATAGTTTATTTTTACATTTTGGTGTGCTGTTTTTTAGCTATGTCATTGGACTGAGCAAGATGGCACCTTTAAGGCGGTAAGGGGACCGCGCATGCGCGCAGTATTCCCAAAGGCTTTCTTAGAAAGCTGGGAATTGCTCTGCATGGGGCTCCATCGACGTTGATGTCACCCATAAGTGAGGACTGATTCCTGCTGCTCCTGGAGAACACCTGTTACAGGTGAGTAACTACTCTATCTGTGGGCTAACATAGACCGTGGTAGTAATGCTGACAAGAATACATGGGCTATTTTGCTTTTAAGTTTTTTCCATTGTACTTCAGATAAGCCTCCTTTCAAGTCCAACTCCCAAACACTTTCAGTCCCTCTATTGCTCCATCCAGACACAGCTACCTGAATTTTATATAGCCTGGGAGCAATTTGGGTACGGTCCCCAACTGCAACATTCTCCGTGAACAAGCATAAAGTCAGCCCTCACATATGGGTGACATCTGTGCTGACCGAGCACTTGCGGAAGCATCTCCCTAGCTTTTAAAGAAAGCCTTTGGGAGATGCCACCATGCATGTGTGGTCCCCTTCCCACCAAGGGTGCCATCTTGCATCAATCTCCTTTTTTCCGCGAAGCCCACCAGACATCTGTTTCCCCCGGAAAAAGTATCAGTTTTTGGAGTTTTTAGCTCCCTTTCTCTGGTCTTGCACTGGTACTCTTTCCGTCCCCGAGCACACTACCTTGGCATCGCATCTCAGGTCCATTTAAAAATTTTCTTTTTTTCCTCAGCGCGGTTTGCTCCTTTTTTTTTAACCTCTGACAGTGCCTCTGGTCCTCAACCTAGCTAGAGCCCTTTTTTCCTCCATGGCCTCCAGTGACTTCAAGAAGTGTGGTCAGTGCTCGAGGGTCATGTCCCACACCGACATGCACGACGACTGCCTCCGTTGCCTTGGGCTGGACCACGTCCTGGCAGACTGTGGCCTGTGCAAAAAAATGTCATCCAAGGCCCTTAAGAACCATCAGCAGTAGCACGACAAGTTCTTCCCAGAGTTTCCGGTGATACCACGCTCCAAGGCCCCCTCTGAGGCCTCGGACTCCCGTGGTGATCCCACGGGCCCCAAGTGAGCCCATGGGCCCTCCAAGTGGGGATGTCCGGTTGAGGAACACAAGAAGAAAAAGGGAGGAGTGGCTCAGTGGTTGGGACAGGTTACCTCAGGCCGGAAGGCCAGGGGTTCAATTCTCGCATGGGGACAAGCAACTTCAGGCCGGAGGGACTGGGGTCTCTAGTCCCATGGCCACTCCTTGTGGCCTTGGGCAAGCCACTTAACCCTCCATCGCCTCAGGTACACTTAGATTGTGAGCTCTTCGGGGAAAAGGGAATAAAAAGTACCTGTTAGTATACATGTAAACCGCACTGATTCTAAATAGCGCGGTATAAAAAAGAAATAAATAAAAAAATAAAATAAAAATAAAAACCCTTGAGGGCCACATCCGTGGACTGATCCGGGAAGACAGGTAAGTTCCGAGCCAGATCCTGCAGTCCATGCCACTCGTCTGAGGGCACGGAGTGGGAGCAGTCTACCATGGTCACCTGAAAAGAATCTTCCGGTAATCCGCCTTGGACCCCCAAGGCTATCCTCATCGAGGACTCCCCTTCAGGGGAACCAGCACCAGGCCTGAGTCCCTCGGTGTCTGCATCGATGGTTGTAGAGCCTTCTGGACTGAAGACCAGGCGGCCTTGGAGCGCAGCGTGTCTGCCCTTATGGCTCAGCAGCGGGCCCTGATGCCCGGCTCTGCCAGGTCATCTGCCCAGACCACTGGACCCTTGACATCAAGGACATCCCTGGATCTCGAGAGCATGCAGCCTTGAGTTGATCCTCAACAGCAGTCTTGATCCTGGTTCCATTCCACAGGACCGAGGTCTTCTCTAGTGAGTGCCCAAGGCTTCGGCTGCAGAGCCTCTGAGGGATCCAGACCAGGCTCGGGGCCAGATCATCTGGCCTGTCCCTCCCTTGATTCCTCCACTGATTACTCAGACTGGGAGACCGAGAATGAGGAGTCTCCGGACACACATTGCCACTGCGACGTACCCTCAGACCCAAACCCCCTTAGAGACTCGACGCCAATCCCCGCACGAGGACATAGCATTCCTCGACTTCATACGGGACATGTCGAAGGCATTGGCATTTGCCAGTAAGTCTGAGAAGGACCCTCACAAGGAGAAGATTGAGATCCTCCAGTACGAGGCCCCACTGATGGAAGCACTGACAGTACCTGTCCCATCTATCCTGGCACGGCTGCTTCTCCGTGTGTGGAAAACACTGCCATCAGTGCCCATCGTGAGCCGATGGCTCGACTCAATGTATCAAGTCCACTAGTGCCTGTATTTCCAGACAGCGCAGCTGCCGCATAACTCTATGGTGGTGGAGCCTAAGGGTAGGGAGGCCTGTACCTTGGATGCTCTTGGCAGGAAGTGCTACCAGGACTCGATGCCCATCGGCTGGATCCAGGCATACCAGCATGTATGGGTATGTACCTGAGGGACCTGGCAAAGGAACTCACTGGGTTCTCGGCTGGTCTTGCCGAGGAGCCCGTACAGCGGTTCCAGAGTCTGGCCAAAGCCATCCATGAGTACTCCAAGTTTGACTCAAGTAGCCTATGACTGCTTCGAGTCAGCAGCTAGAGTAGCCTTGGTGGGCATCAGTGCCCAATGCCAAGCTTGGCTACAGTCTTCCGACCTGGAGCAATGGGTTCAGAACAAATTGGTCCAGAACAAATTGGTCAATGTCCCCTGCCAGGGAGAGAAACTCTTTGGCTGCTGAGTTGGAGACAGATCTCATGATGAAGACCAGACTCTCCAGGAAGGGTTCGAGTAAAAAGCCCCTTACAGAAACTACCTTCAGTATCAGGCCTCCCCAGTTCCCCAGCAGGCCAAGGGACATGGGCATGACCGTTGTAAGCCAAAGGCTCCCAAGCCCCAGGCACAGGCCCCAGCCCAGCCTGGTGGGAGTTTTTGACTCCTTGGGCATAGCCTCTCCATCCCCAGGAGGTCAGCAGCCCACAGGGGGACATCAGTGGCCAGCCATTACCACCGACACTTGGGCACTGCAAGTGGTCGAGGGTTACCTCCTCCACCTGACACAGACACCTCTCCTTTCTTCCAAGGAGAGCCCCCCAGGACTCCCCTTCACCGGAATCTACTACTGCAGAAACTCACATGTTGCTTTGAAGACAGGGCGGTAGAACCTGTGCCCCGGCACCTCTGGGGCAAAGAGTTCTATTTCAGATACTTCCTTGTGCCAAAAAGAACAGAGGGCCTATCTAGACCTGCAGGACCTGAAGGTTCCTGGTGAGGGAGAAGTTCAAGATGCTCTCCTTTGGAACATTGCTGCCTTATCTCCAGCAGGGAGATTGGCTATGCTCTTTGGATCAGAACGATAGCTATATCCACATCCTCATTCATCCCAGTTACAGGTAGTATCTTGGATTCATTGTGGGGGGCAGCCACTGTCAGTACAGGGTACTACCCTTTGGCCTGGCCTCCGCCCCCAGAGTCTTCACCAAATAACTAGCGGCAGTTGCTGCCTACCTCTGGCTCCAGGGGGCCTTCATCTCTCTCTATCTGGACGGCTGGTTCATAAAGAGAAACATGGCCGCCAAAATGCAGCAGGCCATGGCATGAACCATCTACATTCTGCAACATCTGGGGGTTTGTGATAAGCCACCCCAAATCTTGCCTCCTCCCAACACACTGTCTGGAGTTCATCGGGAGAAGGATGGCCCAGTTCAGATACCAAGGAGCAAGTCTCGCAATGGATGTTCAAAACTTTATTAAGGGTTACAGAGTAGTCACACCCAACACAAGCCATGTTTCAGCTCTTGCCTTCCTCAGGGATGTAACAGACACTAAAAGTAATAGAAACCGCTCAAGACTCTCCTTTTCATTGAACACTTTAGTGGATACCCCTAACACTCTAGTCAGTCTCTAGACTCATATCCACACCCCATGAACAAACGGATATATTTTCCATTATATATAAGTTGTGCTTTAGAGCACTTCCTGCATGACCCCCTCCCCTTGTTCTTTTATGAAAGTTCTCTGTAATGGTTTGAGTTATAATGTTTTCTAATACAAGATCTATTTAATGGTTTGAGTTATAACGTAAACCGCTTTGATTAAATGATAATGCATTATAGAAAAATTGTTAAATAAATTATTGTACTAAACAACGTCTCTTTTGTCGGTCTTTAATTAGAGCAATAAAAATATCAGCTACACTTATAAAAAATGCTCCACTTCTTAACTATCAAAAATACAATGCTCAATTGGTGAACAGGTCTCAGACTAAATCGGGGGGGTTTTGTCAGGTAAATTACCTCTGATCACGATACCCCTCCTGTTTTGCATCAAGGACCTGAAACTTCACCTTTTACTATAAATATACAGCCCAGCTTCCTGGATCTTTAAGCAAATGTGCTTTAAACCAGTGTGCTTAGTTTAACTAACTATTATTGTTTCCTTCTGTTTTTCAAATGAATAGCAAAATTTGCTTATCTGCAGGGTATGAAAGGGGCTGAAATTTTGCCCCCACTGTCACGTTTCTGGACTGATTTTTGTGTTGGTTGCTCTCGTGGCAGCTTGCTGTTCTTTTGGTGGTCCTCGCCGCACAATGCCACTCACCAACCATATTAGCAAAGTGGTACATTATTCTCTTCCCCCCCCCCCCCCGTTGCCCACCACCGCCAACCTCGCCATATTATTAACAAAGGCTGGCCAACCTCCCCAAACTGGGTGGAGATCCCAACCGAGATCTCCCCCCTCCCCCTCATGTAGAACATCGTTCTCTTGCTTCCGCACACCAGCCGTTAGGTCCCACTGTCACAGCATGTGTTGGCTCAGGACCTAGTCACCGGCACAAGGTAAGAAACTATTCTTGCACTGCCCCTCCCCCCTGGAAAAGTAAGCTGCAACCAATGTTAGCTGTGCCGTGACACCACCTCCAAAGTCTTTTGCCAGTCGTTCAATAACAGATTCTGCCCTACAGGCGAAAGATGCACCCCATCTGTGCGATATAAACTTGCACAGCTTACTTCTGCCCAGGGGTGCTGTATTTGTAAACCTCCTGTCTGCTGGACCCATCGCTCAATCTGCCTATTTTCACTAAGCCCCGGGACCATCTGCGCTATGACTGGCAAGCCGGCCGCAGAATGATATCTGACCATACAATAACCACCCACTGCTGCAGTGACCATATAACCGCATGTCATGCTGCACGGCCTGAATAAGCTGTTTGCAGGTCCAGCTGTGCAGGTCGTTCCCCTCAACGTGAATCACAAGTCCTGCTGGCCTTATGCCGGACCGTTGATAGCAGATGCCACCACTGCATGCCCCGCTTGTCCATCAAATGCAGCCGTATGCCCGCTGGCACAAACCCGAGATGAAGAACCAATTGTTGCAAAGTGGCCCGATGGCCAGCCCAATAAACAAATTAATGACCCAGGATCCACCAATCTTCATGTGAAGGACAAGCTTCTGCAATGAAACAACAAAGCTGACTGCCATCTGATCGAACCAAGACAGCTGAGCTTTGAAAGATAACAAGTGTTGTTAACCCCAAACCCCCCCCCCCCAACGGAGCCAGGCACTGTCCTGTGTCCCTAACTCAGACATCATGTGGACGAACATATCCCATATCCGACATAGGCACTGGAGCGCCATCTGCCGGTCTGTTGGATCACCGCTGAATCTAGCCCCACCGTGGCAGCCTGGTAGCCACCCCAATATGGAAAGAATGAGACTCAAACTGCCGCTCATCACAACCCAAATGCAGCAGAACCAGGCGGAGCACTGCTGTAAACTGGAAATATGTGAATCCTCATGTAAAAATACATGGCCTTCGGATCTAGGTCACTGAGCCATGTAGACCTGCAAGTCTGGGACTCCCTCATTGCAGGTAGCCACTGGGTTCAAGCCAATCCCCTCAGCCACCGAGGCCCCCTGGTAGCCAAAAACCTCACTTACACTAATACTTCCCTGATCAGCCACCCCTGTGTCTCGTCCAGCTAGCCCCCTCCTACCCTTCTTTCTGCCTGCAGCCCTACTCTGCCAGCTCTCTCCCCCCCCCCCCACACCCAAGAGAGCAGGCTGCCCCTATGTAGGGGCTATCTCATGGGCCAAGGACAGAGAACGAGCTGCAAGCCCCCTCCCCGCGGCACCTCGAGCCAGCCGCCCTCCCCTACCTGCCCGTTGCAACACAGCAGAAATTGCCAGGCTTCCGAGACCCACCGCCAAACCCAAACTGCCATGCTGCATCCCCTCACATGTCCGCGATGCGGCCGTGCCACCACTCCACGCCCCTTCATGCCGGCTGAAGAAAACAGGCCCTACTCACCAAGGATCTGACATCTCAGACTGCCGCCAAGAACACGAGGCCCCCGACAGCCAAAAACGCCGCAACTGCTTGATGCTGCCAGTCAGTTGGAGGTAAGGGGAGGTCTGAGCCAGCGGAGCCACGAGCCCAGCCAGCTCAGCCTCCCCCCCCCCCTGCCATGTGCCAATCCTGATTAGCCAATGAAATTGCCCTGCTCTGCTGATGCAGGGCAATTTCAAATGATGCCTCTAGCTTGAACCACCCCACAGCCACTGCCACCTCCCCAACCCTTCCTGCGCCTCCAGTGCAGCAGATCCTGGCGTGCCGGGCACTGGTTACTGGGTGGCCCCCGGGACCCTGGCCCCGCAGCCTACTGCAAGTATGTCCTATTTTTATCTTTTGTTTATAACATATGGATGATATGTTTAGGATCAGATAATCCTTGGGCGATTCTATAGACAATTACTTTAGTGTCACTTTTAATTTGTATTTATTTCTTTTAATGCATACATGGTTTTGGTTTCTACTCTTTTATAAATGTTTGGTGTCTATGTGGGGTCTGCTCCACATATCCTCTTCAATTGGTTTAACTGTTCTGTGGTGTTTATAGGGATCATCGCTTTTTAAACCCTGTGGTTTTAATCAATTTTTAATTAAGGTGTTTTTAGGAAATTTTAGGATTCAATGTTATTTTGTGATCTTAAGATAATTTTAAGAGGTCTGTCTAGGTGGTTTTGTTATCACTTGTTTAATCTGGCAGTGAGGTGTTTTTATTGGATTTTAAACGCGTCTCCCATGATGCTTAGTGCAATTCTCATTAGCATTTTGTTATTTAAAGGTCCTTTATAACTACTTATTTATTTAGCTTTTATGCTAGTTTTTAAAGGACAGCACATTGGTTTTTACATATAATAGGTTTTAGATTAATATGTATTGTTTTGATTTTATTACACACTGCACTTTCATCCCTCTTTTCTCCAGGACCAAGCAGGAAGTCAGTCCTCACATATAGGTGACGTCGGCGCCGACGGAGCCCCCATGCGGAGCATTTCCCCAGCTTTCAAAGAAAGCCTTTGGGAATGCAGCGCGCCTGCGCGGCCTCCTTCCCGCCCAAGGGTGCCATCTTGCTCAGTCTTTCTTTTTCCGCGGAGCCCGACGGACGTGAGTTCATGTCACCTGGGAAAAGTTTATTTTTTTTCTGCGATTTTCGCGTTCTTATCCGGTTCGACGCTGTTTCCCCTTCCCGCCTGGGCTCAGTACACCGGTATCGAGTCCGGAGTTGTGATTTTCGTTTTTTGTCCTTCGTGACTAGCGTTCGCGCTCTTTTTGTGATTTCACTGGCAGCCCGGTCTTTTGACCTTGCAGGGGCCCTTTTTCCCCCAATGGCTGCCAGCAGGTTCAAAAAGTGTGATCGGTGCAAGAAACTTATGTCTCTCGCCGACACACATGACTGCTGCCTCCGATGCCTCGGGCCCAACCATGACCCGCTGGCCTGTGGCCCATGCGGCAAAATGTCGTCGAAGGCGCTTTGGAGCCGTCAGCATCAACGTGAGAGAATTTTCTCTGACTCCACGTCCGGCAGGGCCTGGACTTCATCAGAGGCCTCAACATCTCGGGAGTCTGACCCCGCGCGCCGTCGGGGTTCCTCTGAAAAGGGAGTCTCCCTCCCGGGAGCACAGAAGGAAGAAAAAGCTCACGGGGGCGGCGTTGGTGGAGGCTCCTGGTTCCTCGTTGGCCAGGTCACGTAGCCCTGACCGCCGCCCCGGGCTCTCGGAGTCGGAGAGGCTTTCCAAGTCCCCGAGTCACGTAAGTGCAGTTGTCTTCGTAGACTCTCCTCCGGGGGAGACGACGTCGGGGCTCGAGTTGGGGGCTGCTGAGTCTCCTGAGCTTGGACTCAGGTTGACAGCCTTGGAGAGCAGCTTTGCTGCCTTTATGGAACAGCAGCGGGTGCTGATCGCCGGTCTGACCAGTGCATCTGCCCCGACCACCGGGACCTCGACGTCTAAGTCGACCCTGGAGACCGAACCGATCCTCGAGTCAATGAAGTCTCGAGTCGATCCTCGGTCAAGGTCCCCCTCGACCTCCCGTGCGGGGCCGCGGTTGTCAACGCCGATACCCTCGGCGTCGGGGCGGGTGGCACCGAGGCCCACATGGCCGGAGCCGCTCGATTCTTCCTCGGAGGTGTCGGAGTGGGAGATAGAGGACAAGGAGTCCCCAGACACCTTCCGGACCCGGTGCGTCTCTTTGGACTCACTGGAGTCCGAGCCTCGGAGATGGTCCCCACCGGAGGAGACCCGGTTCTCGGACTTCGTGAGGGACATGGCCAAGGCCTTGGCCTTCCCTGCGGACGTCGAGGAGGAGCCTCGAGCCGAGGAGCTCGATGCCCTCCAGTATGATTTTCCTCCGAAGGAAGCCTTTACTGTACTGGTTCCTCCGATGCTGGAACGGCTGCTCTTCGTTATGTTGGAGGCACTGGCCTCTACTCCGGTTCTTAGCAAATGGGTCGATTCCATTTATCGAGTCTGTAAGAGCCCTTGGTTCCAAAAGGTGCACTCCATGGTTGTGGAATCCGCCATGCACCGTCTGAAGAGTCAGAAGATGCACTCCTTGGTGCCCCCCGGCCGGGAGGCCCGGAACCTGGATGCCCTCGGTAGAAAGTGCTTCCAGGGCTCTATGCTATCTTGCCGTGTCCAGACCTACCAGCTGTACATGTGCATGTACTTACGAGACCTGGCAAAGGAGATTGCCGGGTTCTCAGCTGGCCTCTCCGAGGAACCTTTGCAGAGGTTCAAGGCTTTGTTAGCAGGGATTCGAGAGTGCTCAAAGTTTATCTCTCGAGCAGCCTATGATGGCTTCGCGGCTTCGGCCCGGGTAGCCGCTGCCGGAATCAGTGCACGCCGTCAGGCCTGGCTACAGTCATCAGACCTGGAGCCATGGGTGCAGGATAAGTTGGTTGATGTCCCTTGCTGAGGTGAAAACCTTTTCGGTAAGCCCATAACTGAAAAGGCTGCGGAAATCGAGACTGAGACACTCACCAGGACAAGGCTGTCCAGGAAGACTTCTGCCCCTTCTCAGAAGAAGAAGGCTCGGGGAAGAAGCCCTTTTTCCCGAGGAAGGGTGCTGCCTACAAAACCTACCTTCAATATCAGTCCTCTCTAGCTCCCCAACAGAGCCAGCAGGCCAAGGGGCAGGGGCATGGGCCCAGTAGGCAGAAGACCCCCAAGCCGCCAGCTCCGGCTCCTGCATAGCAAGGAGTAGGGTTTTGACTCCCATAGCATAGCCTCTTCTCCACAGCTGGCTCCACTCAGCACAGGAGGTCGGCTGACCCTGTACGCCTACAGGTGGCCAGCCATCACAAGGGGATACTTGGGTCCTCAGCATAGTCCAAAAGGACTACATGCTCCACTTCCACCAGATACCCCCCTCCTACTTTCCAGGGGAGCCTCCAAGACTCCCTCTGCACAGAAACCTCCTCCTTCAGGAGTTGGCAAGTCTTCTAAAGGAACAGGCGATGGAACCGGTGCCTCACCACCTGGAAGGGCAAGGCTTCTACTCCAAGTACGTTCTGGTACCAAAAAGGACAGGAGGCCTCCGGCCTATCTTAGACTTGCGAAACCTAAACAGGTTTCTGGAGAGGGAAATGTTCAAGATGCTTACCCTTGGGATACTGCTGCCCTACCTCCAGCGGGGAGATTGGCTATGCTCCTTAGACCTAAAGGATGCTTATACTCACATTCTCATCCATCCAGACCGCAGACAATATCACAGATTTGTGCTGGGAGGAAACCATTTTCAGTACAGAGTACTTCCCTTTGGCCTAACGTCCGCCCCCAGGGTTTTCACCAAATGCCTGGCGGTGGTGGCGGCCTATCTCAGAAATCAGGGAATTTTTGTCTTCCCATACCTTGAAGACTGGCTCATCAGGGGTGAGTCTCTCCAGGAGGCCAGACAAGCCACTCTTCGCACTGTCTCTCTTCTTCAGCATCTAGGTTTTGTCATAAACTACGCAAAGTCCACTTTGCTCCCCTCACAGAATCTAGAGTTTATAGGGGCAAGATTTGACATCCTGCAGGCAAGAGCTTACTTGCCCGAGGACAGGGCCCACAGGCTGATGGACTTGGCCAACCAGTTCCAAAGCAATTCTCAGGTCTCCACCAGACACTTCCTGCGGCTCCTGGGCCACATGGCATCCACGGTACATGTGACCCCGAATGCCCGTCTGCACATGCGGGCAGCTCAGTGGTGCCTCAGAGCTCAGTTGGTGCAAGCCACAGGCGACCTCCGAGACAGAGTAAAGGTGTCCAAACCACTCTTGGACTCCTTGCAATGGTGGCTACATCTCCCAAACCTTCCCAGGGGGGTACGCTTTCAGGCCCCAGCACCCACAAGGGTCCTGACGACTGATGCTTCCTTAAAGGGCTGGGGTGCACATTACCAGGGCACGTGCACTCAAGGCCTCTGGTCTCCTCGGGAGGCCACACAGCAGATCAATCTTTTGGAGCTGCGAGCAATCCGCTTGGCTCTACAGACTTTTTCTCATGCCCTCTCTCACCAGTCTGTCTTAGTTCAGATAGACAATCAGGTAGCAATGTTCTATGTCAACAAGCAGGGGGGCACAGGGTCCAGACTCCTATGTCAGGAGGCGCAGGCCCTTTGCTCCTTTGCAGTCAAACAAGGAATGTTTCTCAAAGCAGTTTATCTACCTGATCAGGAGAACTTATTGGCAGACAAACTAAGCAGGATTCTCCAGCCTCACGAATGGCAGTTGAATCCACTGGTGGTCCAGCAGATCTTTCTACGATGGGGACTTCCATCCATCAATCTCTTTGCAAATCCACTGAACCGTCAGCTGCCCAGGTTTTGCTCCAGACAGCCGCATCCCCTGAGAATGGCAGCAGATGCGTTTCTGATCTCTTGGTCTGCGTTCCTCCTGCATGCGTTTCCTCCCACGCCCGTGGTGGCCCGAACTCTGTTCAAGATTCTACGGGACAAGGCCTCAGTGATTCTGGTAGCCCCCAGATGGCCGAGGCAACTGTGGTTTCCACTTCTTCTGCAGTTGGCAGTGGAAACTCCATTCCCTCTGGGGTGGCAACCCGATCTCCTGTCTCAGGATCAGGGTTCCCTTCTGCACCCCAATCTCAGATCCCTCAATCTGATGGCCTGGCTGCTGAAAGGATAGTGCTAGCTCCTTTACTTCTACCTAGGGAAGTTGAGGAGGTGGTCTTTGCCTCTAGGAGGCAATCCACCAGAAAGTCCAATGCCTTCAAGTGGCGTAGGTTCTCAATATGGTGTGCTCAGCGCAATGAAGATCTTTTCTCCTGCCTTGTGCCAGTAGTACTACAATACCTACTTCACCTGTCAGACCTAGGCCTTAAGTCCAACTCTGTTCGGGACCACCTCAGTGCTCTATCAGCACACCACTCACCGATGGAGGGGCAGTCTCTGTCGCTTCACCCCTTGGTGTCCCGCTTCCTCAGAGGCCTGCTTTTGTTCAAGCCTCTGATTCGTCCACCTACCACTGAGTGGGATTTGAACGTGGTCTTGCAACAACTTACTCGCCCACCGTTTGAGCCGATGGCTACTTGCCATTTACGCTACCTTTCTTGGAAGGCGCTCTTCCTGGTAGCTCTTACCTCGGCCAGACGTGTGAGTGAACTACAAGCTTTGGTTTCTGATAAACCGTATACACGGTTCTATAGGAACATGGTGGTCCTACGGACCCATCCGAAGTTCCTCCCAAAAGTGGTCTCCTCCTTCCATCTGAACTAGGAGGTGGTTCTTCCGACATTCTTTCCCAGGCCGCATACCAGCCGGGCTGAAACAGTCTTGCATACCCTGGACTGTAAGAGGACATTGTCCTTTTACATAGAACGTACGCGGGGGCACCGAAGGGCTACTCAGCTCTTCGTCTCCTTTGACCCTAATAAACTGGGGTTGCCTGTCTCCAAGCGTACCTTGTCCACTTGGGTAGCAGATTGTATCGCCTGGGCATACAGGGCAGCCGGCCTCTCCTTGCAGGGTCGAGTCACGGCCCACCGTGTCAGGGTGAAAGCCGCGTCAGTAGCTCATCTCCGCTCTGTTCCGTTGGCAGACATCTGACAGGCCGCTACTTGGTCTTCAAGGCAGACTTTTGCAGCCCACTGCTGCCTCGAGAGAGAGTCCCGAAGGGACAGTGCTTTCAGACAGGCGGTACTCCGCAATCTCTTTGAGGTTTAGGCAACTCTACCCTCCGGCCCTTGTGTTGGGCTACCATACGGGGGTGTTCTCAGAGGATATTCTTCTCACAAATGCTGAGGCTCTTCAGAGGGAGCCATTTTTCAGCTTAGGGTTCCCGGTAGCCTAGAGCTGGGGAATCCCATATGTGAGGACTGACTTCCTGCTTGGTCCTGGAGAAAGAGTAGTTACTTACCTGTAACAGGTGTTCTCCAGGAGCAGCAGGAATCAGTCCTCACGACCCTCCCTCCTCCCCTGGAGTTGCAGTCATATACTTTATTTTGTTTTTTGCTGTCTTTTAGCTATGTCATCAGACTGAGCAAGATGGCACCCTTGGGCGGGAAGGGGACCGTGCAGGCACGCTACATTCCCAAAGGCTTTCTTTGAAAGCTGGGGAAATACTCCGCACGGGGGCTCCGTCGGCGCCGACGTCACCCATATGTGAGGAATGATTCCTGCTGCTCCTGGAGAACACCTGTTACAGGTGAGTAACTACTCTTTTTTGGCACCAAAGCACAAATTAAAAGAACGCTGGTAGCTGCGATGCTTTTAGCTGTCAAGCGGTTATGTTAGAAGTTGATGCACACTATTGGGTCAGATTGTCACTTGGTGATTCTATTATTATAGAGTTTTAAATGGGAGAATACACGGGTTCCTTTATATATTGGTTGGTTTTTGATTTATTTAAACACGATCGACGTATTTATCATATCATTGCTGTCGGCGTTGAAAGGGTTATTTGAGTACATCCTATTTTGTCCTGATCTCCAAGTTTCTAATCACCCTTTGTTACGGTTTGGGTCAGCTTTATGTTCTATAGTTGGTTTAATTTTTATCATGTCAGGCACATCTAGTTGGTGGCACTTCATTTGTCTTTTCTGAATGCCATATATACTAGGATTGAGACTTGTATACAAACATTCATCTTTTACTTTGCAGAGAGTGCATAGACGATAACCATTTCATTTTCAAGTATCAGAGTGCTACAGTTGTGGATAATGCACTGTTCTCTTCTTTTACTCGCGTGTACAATTATTACTATTTTGAGTTGGCAATTTTTTACTCATGTACCCTAGGATTCTGCTTTTTTCTTCCTTTCTTTTCTTATAGATGTAAGAATTATATATGTTTATTATCATTTTTGTTATAAGCTTGATTGGGTATTTGGAGATTTTATACATGTATGTATATTATTTTTTATTTTGAATGGCTGTTATCCAGTTGTGTTATAGCTTGAATGTATTAGCATTGTTTTTAATATTAATGTTTTTATGGTTCTTTATTATTGTATTTATGTTTATATGGATTTGTATGATTTATTACTTTTAGTGCCTGTTACACCCCTGAGAAAGGCGATAGCCGAAACACAGTCTGTGTTGGGTATGGAACCTCTTAATAGTTTTGACCATTTATTTTATTTTATTTAGCAAGCATTTGTAGCCCGCTCCTTCCAGCGATCAGAAGCGGGTAGGATTACTATTGTGAAACTGCCGAATCAAGGCAGGTACAAATTTTGTTTACATACAGATTGTCAGAAAAGCACATCATACAGAGTTAACACTTCTTAGCTATGGGGGAGTTCATTTACATATATACATAAATACATATATACAGGATAATCTTCTTGGACTGTCGAATCAAGGCAGGTACAAATTTTGCTTACATACGACCATCCATTACGAGTCTCGCTCCTTGGTGTCTGCTGGTTTTCTGTGAGCCTTTAGAGTGCTGCTGCATTGAACACAGTTCAGGACAGAGCCTTTTCCCCCTGGACAGGGCCGACCGTCTCGGGGCACTGGCGGTAGATGTTCAGCACCGACCCACTGTATCTGCTCACCTCCTGCAGCACTTACTTGGCCACATGGCTTCCACGTTCCATGTCACCCCAGATGTACACCTTCATATGAAGGTAGCCCAGTAGTGTCTTCGCACCCAGTGGACACAGTTCATGGACCAACTGGGAGACAGTATTTCTGTGACCCGCCAGCTGGTGAAGTCCCTGAATTGGTGGCAGAACACAGCACCTTCGAGCAGTGATGCCCTTTCAGACCCCCATCCCATAGAGCAGTGGTTCTCAACCTTTTTTGTACCGTGACCCCTTTTACCATTGGTCAACTTGTGGTGACCCCCAATGATAAAATCAAATGCGTCTCTCTTCCTTTACCATTATCGCATTGTCGCTGTAATTATTTGTTGAATATATTATAGGCCTTTGCAATATGTTTTTATTTATAAAATTTACTTATTTAAACCACAATTAATCACAACAACAAGTAACAATATTTGATTTCAAAATTATGATGATTTTGTAGTCAAATCACTAATATGAAATAAAATTATTTTTCTACCTTTGTTGTCTGACCAATTTATTCTCTGATCATGCTGGTCCCGATCTGAGGCTTCTGCTTTCCTGTCTTCTCTTAGCTCTCTTTCTGTGGTCTATGGTCCATCTGCCATTTCTTATCTCTTCTTTCATTTTATTCACTTCTTTCCATCAGCCTATTTCCAGTCCCAGTAACCATCCCCATTATCAACCCCTTTCCAGTCCTCACTCTCAGTACCTTCCAATGTCAACTTGCATTCCCATGACTGCCACTGGTGTCCATTCCCTTCCAGTCCCCCTCCTTCCCCACTGAGCAGTCCCTTCTAGTACAAATACCATGGCAGCCCCTCTCAGATCCACTCTCTTCCACTTCCATTCTCCCATCCCCTCGTATCAGCCCATTTGTAGCCTTAGCCCCCAGTTTTCTTCCAGGGCCAGCAGCTCTATCCTCCCCTCACCACAATCAGCCCATTCCCAGTCAAAGCCCCCCAATCGGCTTGCTTCCAGTGCTAGTCCCCCCTCAACCCCATTACCAGTGCTAGCCTCCCCTAATCAGCTCATTTCCAGTGCTAGTCCCTCCTCAACCCCATTACCAGTGCTAGGCTCCACTAATCAGCCCATTACCAGTCCTACCCCCCCATCAGCCCATTTCCAGTCCTAACCTCCCCGATCAGCTCATTTCCAGTGCTAGCCCCCCATCAGTCCATTACCAATCCTACCCCCTTATCATCACATTACCAGTCCCAACACCTCCTTGATCAGTCCATTCCCAGTCCTAGCCTTCCCTAATCAACCCATTCCCAGTCCTAGCCTTCCCTAATCAACCCATTACCAGTCCTAGCCCCCCCATCTGCCCATTATAATCCTAATCCGCACTGTCTCTCCCCTCTGTCCAGCATTTATTGCCCGTCTGCACAGTATGTCCCCGTCTCTTCCCTTTGTCCATGTCAGTCCCCCTCCCTCCCTTTCTCCCCTCCATCCCTCCATCAATGTCAGCCACCCTTCCCTCCCTCCCTCCCTCCCTCTCTCCATGTCAGCCCTCCCTCCCTCCCTCTCTTTCTCCATGTCAGCCCTCCCTCTCTCTCTCCATGTCAGCCCTCCCTCCCTCCCTCTCTCTCTCCATGTCAGCCAGCCCTCCCTCCCTCCATGTCAGCCCTCCCCTCCCTCCTTCCCTCTCTCTCTCCATGTCAGCCCTCCCCTCTCTCCTTCCCTCCATCCATTTTAGCCCCCCCTCTCTCCATATCATCCCCACTGTCCATGTCAGTCCTCCCTCCCTCCATGTCAGCCGCCACCCTCCCTCCATGTCAGCCCCCCTGACCATGTCAGCCCTCCCTCCCTCCATCCCTCCATCAGTCCCTCCATGTCAGCCCCGTTGCAGGTTCCCTGTCCCCTCTGTCCAGCATTTATTGCCCGTCTGCACAGTATGTCCCCGTCTCTTCCCTTTGTCCATGTCAGTCCCCCTCCCTCCCTATCTACCCGACATCCCTCCATCAATGTCAGCCACCCTTCCCTCCCTCCCTCCCTCCCTCTCTCCATGTCAGCCCTCCCTCCCTCCCTCTCTTTCTCCATGTCAGCCCTCCCTCCCTCCCTCTCTTTCTCCATGTCAGCCCTCCCTCTCTCTCTCCATGTCAGCCCTCCCTCTCTCTCTCCATGTCAGCCCTCCCTCCCTCCCTCTCTCTCTCCATGTCAGCCAGCCCTCCCTCCCTCCATGTCAGCCCTCCCCTCCCTCCTTCCCTCTCTCTCTCCATGTCAGCCCTCCCCTCTCTCCTTCCCTCCATCCATTTTAGCCCCCCCTCTCTCCATATCATCCCCACTGTCCATGTCAGTCCTCCCTCCCTCCATGTCAGCCCCCTCTCTCCATGTCAGCCCCCCTGACCATGTCAGACCCCTCCCTCCCTCCATCCCTCCATCAGTCCCTCCATGTCAGCCCCGTTGCAGGTTCCCTGTCCCCTCCTCCCCTCTCCCTTTCTGCCTGCTACTGCCCTGCTGTTCTTCTACAGCCGCGGCTCCCTGTCTCTTAGGGAACCATGGCTATACTTGTAAAACCGTTGCGGAGCCTTCCCGTCTCTCGACAAGCTGCGTGCAGCATTGTCCCGCCTCCAAAGGAAGTGGTAAACAACTTCCTTTAGAGGCGGGACAATGCTGCATGGCAGGGAGTCGCGGCTGCATTAGAAGGGACTGGGAGGTGGTGAGTTTGCCGCTGCCGAGAAGCGGACTCGGCAGCTGCAGCAACTTGGGTGCTTTGTTTGTTTGTTTTTTTAACGGCAGAGTGAGGTGAGGTGAGGCGAGGCGACCCCCGTGGGAGTTGCGACCTACAGGTTGAGAACCGCTGCCATAGAGGGTCCTTATTACAGATGCTTCCTTGCTGGGCTTGGGGAGCACACTGCAAGGAACTCTGCACTCAGGGCAGTTGGTCCGAGGTGGAAAGCTTAACCTCCTGGGGCTCCAGGCCATACACTTGGCTCTTCAGGCCTTCCGCTACTCTCTGCAGCACCAGTCAGTGCTAGTCCAAATGGACAATCAAGTGGCAATGTTCTGTGTGAACAAACAAGGCTCTTCAGGCCTTCCGCTACCCTCTGCAGCACCAGTCAGTGCTGGTCCAAACAGACAATCAAGTGGCAATGTTCTATGTGAACAAACAAGGGGGCACATGATCCTGCACCCTCTGCCATGAAGCGGTGACTCTTTGCTCCTATGCAATCCACCAAGGGATACTCCTGAGGGCGGTGTACCTGCCAGGATGGGACAACACTCGACCGGACAGATTGAGCAGGGTCCTCCAGTCACATTTGTGATGGCTGGATCCCAGAGTGACCAGTCGGCTCTTCCGATTCTGGGGGTCCCCTCTAATGGATCTCTTTGCCAGCCTGGACAACTCCCAGTTGCCCCGCTTCTGACTGCAGCCCCACCCATCCTGGGTGGCTGCGGATGCCTTCCTCATCTCATGATTGGAGGGCCTTTTGTACGCCTTCCTGCTCACGCCATTGATTGTTGAGACCTTCTTCAGCATTCTTTGTGACAGGGTGTTGCTGGTCCTGGTGGTTTCACGGTGACCCAGGCAACCATGGTTCGCTCTGCTTCTTTGCTTAGTGGCAGAGGCCCCCATCCCCCTCGGCAGTGCCCTGGGGTTATTGTCCCAGGAGTTGGGATCCCTCCTGCACCCCAATCTGGGGTCCTTGTCTTTGAAAGCTTGGCTGCTGAGAGGGTAGCCTTGGCCCCTTTCAGCTTCTCAGGGGAGGTGGAGGAGGTTCTCTTGTCCTCCCGTAAGACCTCCACCAGACGAGCCTATACCTTCAAGTGGCGCAGGTTTTTGGTGCGGTGCACAGAGCGATGTGTGAACCCATTCTTCTGCTCGGTGCAGCTGCTGCTGCAATACCTTCTTCATTTGTTGTGATCTGGGCTCAAATCCAATTCCGTCAGAGTACAGCTGAGTGCTCTTGTGGCGCACCACCATGCTATCGAGGGCAAGACCTTCTTCTCTGTAGAGCCTCTTTTCACCCGCTTCCTGTAGGGTCTCCTGTTGTCTAAGCCCCCCATCTGCCCACCAGTGGCAGAGTGGGACCTCAATGTGGTGCTAATGTGGCTCACTGGGCCGCCATTCAAGCCCCTGGCTACCTGACACTTCAGGTATCTTTCATGGAAAGTCATCTTCCTGGTGGCGCTCATATCCACTTCAGGGTCAGCGAGTTCCAAGCCTTGGTGGCAGAGCTGCCCTACACCAAGTTCTACAAAACAGGGTTGTGCTCTGCACGCACCCAAAATTCTTCCCGAAGATGGCGTCTCCTTTCCACCTCAATCAATTGGAACAAAATATAAAATTGATTGGCTGGAAAGTCAGTCATTCTGCAGCTTAGCAACATTTTAAGCCTGGACTCGGTTCAGTCTTCTAAATATTCTTGCATTGCCATTTCCTCAATCTAAGAGGCCCTCCCTGTATGAGAAACTGGTGGATAGGTAATGTGCTGGATAAAGGAGACTCCCTCTTATCTGTTCCTCTTTCCAAGTCACAGAAGGTGTTAGATGAGATACAAACCACTGGAGAAAACTTTTTATTATTTGGCAGGGTCCTAGCTGGCAAAAGATTTATAGATATAGGGTAAAGCAGGTCCTTCTCTAGGGCACACCATATTTGTTTATTACAATACTACCTTTCAACATAAATAATACAATACTACCTTTCAACATAAATAATCAAAATATGCTGCATGTTAAAATAATGAGGAAAAGGAACTGCATTTGCTGATAGGATAGTAAGTGACAGAGAAAAGATGAGACAGGCTATGAAGTTATTATTGTAACATAGTGGAAGACAGCAAAAAGGAGAGGTCACAGCATGCTGAAAAAGCAATAACCAGTCTAATGTGGCGCCTCCCCCCACCTTCCAGGGGAACCAGTCCCAGGCTCAAAGCCCATCAAAAGCTAAGATAAAAGTTGGGTCTTCAGTTCCACTTTGTATTTCTTATAGAAAGGTTCTGCACATATAGAGAGAGGCAGCGAATTGTAGAACATATGTGCTATGAAGAAAAAGGCTGCCTTGTTTTAAGGGAGGGGAGATAGATGGTGTTTCCATGACCATGTGGGTCTATTTTCAGTTCCTTCTCACTTCTTTTAATGTTTTCTATTCTGTATAGTATTTTTTAGAAGAAGCTGTACTTTTATGCCTAACTTCTGATTTCTTTCTTGATTGTAGGAGGCAAGCTCTGGTCTTATGTTAGTAAATTCTTAAACAGAAGCCCCGAAGGAAGCTTTGAAGTTCCTGAAAACAAAAGATTAAATGCGACTGAAGTTCGTATGAAACAACTGACTCCTAGTCCAAAAAATAGCAGCAGTAGCAGCATTGAATCCAAGGAGAGTATTGGTGGGAACATGCTTAAAGTTCTACCACTGAAGAACAGTTTAACACCAAGTTCTCAGGATGACAGTAGCACCCAGGAAGAAGAAGGAAGAGAAAGCCCTCTTAAATGGGTTGATTCTGGATCAAGTTCGGAAGAAGAATGCACAACCAGCTATTTAACATTATGCAATGAATATGGGCAGGAAAAGATTGAACCAGAGTCTTTGAGCGAGGAGCCTTTGGTTAAGCTGGAAGGTGAGGACATAGATGCCAAAGATTTGGGGGCCTTAAAGCTATCACATTCTGCACTGAGCAGTGATATACTGAACACGCAGCTTGCATCTCAGGAACTAAAGCTCTTTACCGAAGAGACTTCTCTGGAAGCAATTAGTCCAACTAGAATATCTGACTCACTGACTAAATCCAAGAAGAGTCCAATGGAATTTTTCAGGATAGACAGCAAAGACAGTGGCAGTGAACTTTTGAGCCTTGATTTTGGGGAAAAATTCTACAGCTTAAAATCCGAACCTCTAAAGCCATTACTGCCTGTGTCAGATCATGCCAGTTCTGAGAGTCTTGAGGCCACAGTTGACAAAGTGGACTTCAAAACTCATGACACTATAAGTAGAGGTTCAAATGACTCTGTGCCTGTGATTTCTTTCAAGGATGCTGCTTCGGATGATGTTAGTAGTAATGATGAAGGAAGACCAGATCTCCTGGTTAATCTGCCTGGTGTATCAGATCAGCTTGAAGAAGGACCCCCCAAGTTCCCTATGAATGATATTGAGATCTTGGAAAGCAAGCTGTTAGAAACCCCTGATGTCTTACAACTAAACCATAGTTTAGAACAATGCAAAGCACAAGAAGAAAATTTGAACTCAGTTATGCAAGGATCCATCCATTCAATTAGCAAAGAAACATCAAATGTATTAAAAGGACAAATTAATGTTACTGAGAATGTTGTGGAGTCATTATTTACAGCTCTCACTCTGACCGATTCAGAAGGTGGGTCTCAGAGTATGGATGCCCTTTCTCAAGGTACTGTAGCGTCAACACTAAACATGGTGGGGGCAGAAGAAAGCCTGTTATTTGCAGCTGATCGGCTTTCCACTGCTGAGGAGCAGAGCTCAGCATTCGACTCTGTACAAAATGAAGAGCTTAATGTGTTCACAGATCAAGCAGATGACGTTGGTAAAATGGCACCAGCAAGCACACTACTTTTAAAGATTCGAGAGGAAGACTTGGAAGCAGATGGTGTTGGTGGAAAAATATTACAAGGCGAGAAGGAAATACATCAAATTTTCCAGGATCTTGATGAAAGATTAGCGTTAGCCTCACAGTTTATCATCCCAGAGGATTGCATTCAGAGATGGGCAGCTGAAATTGTTGTCGCCCTTGATGCTTTACATAAAGAAGGAATTGTGTGCCGCGATTTGAACCCAAACAACATCTTATTGAATGATAGAGGTCAGGAACTTTTGCAAATGCATTTCTTTTTTTTCACTGTTGCTTCCAATTAACTGAGTAGGCATTTTATCTTGTAATTAGTATCTTCATTTCCTGTCTGGAGCTTCATTATCAGTGCAGCAAATTCACCCACAGTAATAGCTTCTAGTACTTAATGATGCCATTATTCTTAATGATACTGTTTTTAGCTACAAAAGGAGTAATTACAGTTCACTTCTGCAGATAATGGAAGGGAAAAATGTTTTGATTTCTCCTGTCGTTTTGTTTTTAGGACACATTCAGTTAACGTATTTTAGCAGGTGGAGTGAGGTTGAAGATTCCTGTGACAGCGATGCCATGGAGAGAATGTACTGTGCCCCAGGTTAGATCAATCATCTCAAATGTTTCACTTGAAAAGTAGATTAGCGGCTTTCATTTTCTCTTGAAGCGCATATAGAACATACTTTTATTGAGAACGCTAAGTAAATGCCATGGCTGATAGTTTAAAGGAAATGTCATGGGATGGTTCCTAATGGTATAGAACCTCTTGCTGTTCTTAGGGAACGACATCATCTTTAAGACTGTTTAATCTACTGATGGAAATTAGAGGGTCTCTCAATGGAATTAAGCAGGGTAGGATTCTAAAAAGAGGTTAGAATTTTTGCTTTTCTAGAGATAAGTAGTCTTTAAAACCTGTTTTGATTTGTTACTGAGCTTCTGCAAGAAAAAATGTTTAATATCAATTTTGATTTTTTTTTTAAATACCACTGGTGCACTCGTTTTTAGCATAGCCCTTTACTTTGACTTGTTCACTTAATTCTTTTGCATGCTGCCTGGGTTGGGGGTGAAAGCGGTAGTAGGCTACATTTAAAAAGGTCCAGACCCATTTCTTTCTAACTCAGGTGATCTTGCATTTTAAAGCTGTCGGTGCGACCAGAACTTTTTCTAATAATCATGTCATAAGTTAGAACAAGCCGAATCCTGATCTTTTCTTTTGAGATGTTTGCTTCTTTCTTTAACTCCTGAGGAGAATAACACATTTTGGAATACCTTCCAGTCCTATTCCTGAAAAGCTGCAGTTTTCTAGAGCCCACGATGTTGAGTGTTGTGGGGGTAATTTTATAAACGTTTTTCTGCACCTAAAGGCTTTTCTTACACATGGAAAAGGCTGTTTATAAAATGTCCCGTGGTTTGCGGGTGTAAAAATACACATGCAAACAAGATGGCACATATGCCATGTATAGATGATCTCCAGGAACAAGCAGGAATGTAGTCTTCACATATGGGTATCGTCGGTACCGACGGAGCCTGTGCGGGAACGCTTTCCAGCGTCCAATAGGAAAGCTTTTGGGAGCATCCCACAGTGCCTGTGTGCTGCCTTCTTGCCTTTCCAACTGTCCCTCTCCAATTCTTCTTTTACTGCGGAGCCGACAGGTCCCATACCCTGTCACTGCAGAAAATTTTGTCTTTAATCTTTGTTTTTTGTGGTCGCGTCTGCCTTCCCTCGACGCTATACCGGTACCACTGGTTCATTCTTCTTTCTTCTAAATTGGCTAGCAGAAAAAGGGAGGTGATAATGCCTCTGTATAAGTCTTTGGTGCGACCTCATTTGGAGTATGGTGTGCAATTCTGGAGACCGCACCTTCAAAAGGATGTGAACAGGATGGAGTCGGTGCAGAGGGTTGCTACTAAAATGATTAATGGGCTTCATTATAAAGCATATGAGGACAGACTTAAGGATCTTAATATGTACACCTTAGAGGAAAGGCGGGATAGAGGTGATATAATTGAGATGTTTAAATACCTCCGTGGCATAAATGTTCAGGGAGAGAGCCTCTTTCAATTGAAAGCAAGTTCTGCTACGAGGGGACATGGGATGAGGGTGAAGGGAGATAGATTCAGGAGTGATATGCAGAAATATTTCTTTACAGAAAGAGTAGTGAATCCATGGAATAGTCTCCCAGTGGAGGTGATAGAGATGAGGACAGTAATTGAATTCAAAAAAGCATGGGACCAACACAGAGGATCTCTAAAGGTAAAAAGTGGACTGTTGTAGTTGTTGTTATGGAAGGACAGACTAGTTAGGCCATGTGGTCTTTTTCTGTCATCATGTTTCTATGTAAATTAAAAAAAAAAAAAAAAAAAGCTATAGTTTCTGAGCTATTTTACTTCAGAAACATTTTTCCTTGGTGCTAGACGCCATTTTGGGCACTAGACCCAATTTTTCCTTAAAAATGGAAAAACCAACATCTGGTTTTAAAAAATGTTCTAAGTGTGGCAGTACCATCTCCGTCACCGACACCCATGATTAGTATCTCAAATGTTTAGGTCCTGACCACTCTACTTCAGAGTGCCTCTCCTGTGGAATGATGTCAAAAAGGGGTCGGCAGAATCGAGCTGCAAAGCTTAGCACCCTTTTTCCCTCAGACGCGGTGTCTGTTGTATCGATGTCCTCCAGGGCCTCATCTTCCTCCCATGGATCTCAGGTAGCTAAACATAAATCTAGCCAGTCTTCAAAGGGTAGATCTCCTTCTACGTATCGAGATGCCACTGGCGTTGCCCTTGAGGAATTTTCACCGGCAAAACTGCCCCGGCGGGAGGCTTCGGCTTCCAAAGCATTAACGGGGTTCCAGGATGTTCTCAAGGCCTCAACCTCGGCATAACTACTGGTGCCATGCTCTGGGGTTCCGGCCGCTTCTACCGGTACCGACACCCAATCATCGTCAGCGTCGATAGACCAGAGATCTCTTGCTATTGAACGCAGTCTAGCGGCTCTGCTCACGGCTTCGGTGCTGTTGAAACCGCTTCAGACACCTCAACCAATACTGGTACCGGTGGGTATGCCACCAATACCGAGTCATGCGTCTGTCTCCGGCATCGACAGATCGGTACCAGAGCAACCCGATACCGACTTTGATCGATACCGGTATCGTGCGCTGTACGATCACCGGGATCGGAGGTATTTTGAATCCTCTGAGTCTGATGACTTCGAAGACTGCTGATACAAGCGTACTTCTCCCAGAAGATTCCTCTTCTCCTCAGCGCAGAATGTCTCCGCCAGAGGATATGTCCTTTCAGGATTTTATCCGTGATGTGGCCTGAGGCCTTCCCATCACAGTAGCTCCTGAAAAAGAGCCTAGGGCAAAGGAGTTGGAGATTCTCCAATACCCTAAGGCTCCCAAAGAGGCAGCTACTCTGCCTATTCATGAGATCTTACATGATCTTATGCTGAGAATGTGGGAAACACCTCCAACCACATCTCCTCATTCTCGGAGACTCGATACTATGTATCGAGTTCCACCTTGTCCTGGCTTTCAAAAAACTCAATTACCACACCATTCAATGGTAGTTGAATCAGCCATGCGTAGGATGAAAAGTGCAAAGAGACATGCATCCAATCCTCAAGGTCGTGAATGCAGGACTCTCGATGCCTTTGGGCGTCGATGCTTCCAAGCTTCCATGCTCTCAGCTAGGATCAGTTCCTATATCTTGTATATGGGAATGTTCCTTAAAGAGGTCACAGGAGACTTGGAGCTTATGAGCCCCCTTCTTCCTGATGACAAAAAACAGGACTATTTTACTCTTGTCAAACATGCCCAGGATGTTTGCAAGTTTGTAAATCATGCAGCCTTTGACTGTTTTGAGTGTATAAGCAGAACCTCTGCTATTGCCATTGGTGCACGTCGGATTGCCTGGCTTCAGGCATCCGACTTGGAAATTTGGGTACAGGATAAATTAGGAAACATTCCTTGCACAGGAGAAAATCTCTTTGGCAAGAATTGGCAGGAGAAGGCTAATGAAATAGATGCAGACAATATCACTTTGGATAGATTTTCCAAATCTACAGCCGATCCTGCAAGGAAAAGATCCTCTAAAAAAAACATTTTTCAATAAGAAAAAGAAGTTTTATCCTTCCTATACCCAACAGGGACACCGGCAAGGTCAGTCTGCCCAAAAGGGACAACAGCAACAACCTAGACAACAAAAGAAACCAAAAACTGTAAAACCTCAGCCAGATCAGCAGGCTCAGCCTCCTCACGGGCTTTGATTCCTCTCTAGAGAACTTCGCCTTCCTGCCCCTGAAGGGTCCAGAACCCTTCAACATCCCAGGCAGGTTATGTCATTTTGCCCACAGATGGTACCAAATAACAGCAGAAAATTGGACTCTGTCCATTGTATGAGAGGGGTTCAAGCTTCATTTTCACAGCATGCCCCCTCCTACAATTGTAAGACAGTTCAATTCTCAGACCTCTCTCGACAATCTCTTAGGTCAAGAAGTCACAACACTCCTTGTGCAAGGAGCAATAGAGGAAGTACCCATTCCGCAACAGGGTACAGGGTTCTACTCCCCCTATTTTCTTATTCCAAAGAAAACAGGAGGACACAGACCCATTTTAGACTTCAGAGAATTGAACAAATATCTGTTCCAAGAGAAGTTCAAAATGGTCTCTCTAGGAACTTTGCTGCCATACCTTCAAAGTCAGGATTGGCTTTGTTCTCCAGATCTCAAGGATGCGTATACTCATATTCTCATCCATCCATAGCACAGAAGATTCCTGTTTCAAGGAAAGCACGTCCAGTACAGGGTTCTTCCCTTTGGCCTGGCTTCTGCACCAAGCGTATTCACAAAATGCATGGCTATGGTAGCTGCATTTCTCCGCACTCTGGGAATATTTGTCTTCCCCTACTTAGACGACTGGCTCATTCGAGCCCCTACAGTGACAGAAGCCAGCTCTGCTCTGTTTCGCACAATGTGAATCCTTCAGTATTTGGGACTAGTCATAAACCTCCCAAAATACAATCTTGCTCCCACTCAATCCCTAGACTTCATAGGAGCTCATCTGGATACCAGACAGACAAGGGCTTTCCTTCTGCAGCCCCGCTGTCTTCGCATAATACAGCTAGCTTCCCAAGCAGTGCTCAAACCTTATCTCACTGCTCGAGAAATGCTACAACTGCTGGGCCACATGGCATCCACCATGTATGTGGTTCCTTATGCTCGCCTCCACATGTGAACAGCCCAGTGGACTTTATCCACTCAGTGGACGCAGGCCTCAGGTTGTCTGTCGGACAAAATAACAAACTCAGACCGTCTTATTTCGTTCCTCCAATGGTGGCAATCGCTCAAAACTCTTCTGGTGGGGTCTCC
Source organism: Ichthyophis bannanicus (assembly GCA_033557465.1). Lineage (NCBI taxonomy): Eukaryota > Metazoa > Chordata > Amphibia > Gymnophiona > Ichthyophiidae > Ichthyophis > Ichthyophis bannanicus. The sequence goes on from CM066033.1 coordinate 458,469,588, forward strand.
TTTCCAGCAACCTGTATTCCAAGCCACCCTAACAGATGCATCTCAGATGGGATGGGGAGCCCGCCTGCACAATCTTTCTACCCAGGGTACCTGGACTCCACAGGAGGCCTGTCTTCACATCAACCTCCTGGAACTTGGAGCAATCTTCCTTGCTCTTCGAGTATTTCACACCCAGCTCAGATACAAGATAGTCCTAGTTCAAACGGACAATCAGGTATCCATATTCTATGTGAACAAGCAGGGCAGAACAGGCTCTATGTTGCTATGCAACGAAGCTTTGCGACTATGGGCCCTCGCCAGAGAGCATCAGATTCATCTCCTTGCAGTGTATCTTCCAGGCATTCAGAACTCTTGGGCAGACAAACTCAGTCGAGTTCTGCTACCACACGAATGGTCTCTCCATGAAGACCAGGTTGCCCAAATATTTCAGACTTGGGGAACCCCGGACATAGACCTCTTTGCAAGTCCGCTGAATGCCAAACTTCGCCGGTTCTGTTCCAGAATCCCAGCTCGAAATTGTCAGGCAAGGGACACCTTCCTCCTTCACTGGGGTCAGGATGTCCTATATGCCTTCCCACCCATTCCCCTCATCCCCAAAACACTATTCATGCTTCAGAGAGACAGAGGTCATATGATTCTCATAGCTCCACGTTGGCCATGGCAAACATGGTACCCTCTGCTTCTACATCTCTCTCAAGCTCCGCCTCTGGAGGTAGGATTTGCTCCAGATCTTCTCTCCCAAGAGAACGGAATGCTGTGGCATCCCAGTCCCCAGTCTCTGCATCTCAGGGCCTGGTTGCTGAAGGTCTAGACCTTCAGGATCTCAATCTTTCTCAACCGGTAAAGGATATCCTTTATGCTTCTAGGAAACCCTCCACAAGACACTCATATGCCTTTAAGTGGAAAAGGTTTACCATATGGTGCTCGCAGAAGGGTCTTAACCCTTTTGCGATACCTCTGGAATCGATACTGGAGTATCTCCTTCATTTGTCAAATGTGGGTCTTAAGAAAAATTTAGTAAGAGTCCATCTTAGTGCTATTGCAGCTTCTTACAAGCCTCTAAGTGGACAACCTATTTCCTCTCATCCTTTCATAGCGAGATTTATAAGAGTTCTTCTTTTAACAAAGCCTCCTATTAAGCCAAGCGGTTTACCTTCCTGTATTCTTTCTGAGGCCTCATGCCTCCAGTGCAGAAAGGAACCTTCATACTTTGGACTGTAAAAGAGCTTTAGCCTTTTACTTGAAGAGGACACAGCAACATCGGAATTCTTCTCAACTCTTTGTTGCTTTTGATTCTAGTCATTTGGGACTTCCAGTTTCCAAAAGAACTCTATCTAACTGGATTGCACAATGCATATCCTTTGCCTATCAGAGTAAGAACCTTCCTCTTGAAGGCCATGTCACAGCTCACAATGTGAGAGCCATGGCAGCCTCAATGGCTCATCTTCTCTCTGTGTCTATCGACGACATCTGTCGAGCAGCTACTTGGGCTGCGGTACATATCTTCATGGCCCACTATTGCTTAGACAAGGACTCCCGCCGGGATGCCTTGTTTAGTCAGGTTGTTCTCCAACACCTTTTTCAGACTTCGTCAACTCCTACCCACCATCCCTGGTAGGATGCCAGAGATCATGGGGGGAAGCATGGTCCTTTCACAAGTGCTGACAACTTCCTGGGGCCATCTCCCTGGCATCTGCAGCTAGGGAGTCCCCATATGTGAAGACTACATTCCTCCTTGTTCCTGGAGATAGCGTAGTTTCTCACCTGTAACAGGTGATCTCCGGGAACAGCAGGAATTTAGTCTTCATAACCCGCCCACCTCCCCTAGGAGCTGTATCTCTTTCTCTCTCTCTTTTTCTCTCTCTCTCTCTTTGGTTTCAGCTATAACCTCAACTGGAGAGGGACAGTTGGAAAGGCGGGAAGGCAGCACGCAGGTGCTATGGAATGCTCCCAAAAGCTTTCCTATTGGACGCTGGGGAGCGTTCCCACGCAGGCTCCGTCGGTACCAATGATACCAATATGTGAAGACTAAATTCCTGCTGTTCCCGGAGATCACCTGTTACAGGTGAGTAACTACACTTTCTTGGGACATAGTTTGGATGTAGTTGGAATGTACCCACATATTTTATAATATATGTGAGTGCACACATAGAATACCTGTACACCTTTGGAGCAGATTATAGGTGTGCGTTGGAATTTAAATGCCATTGAAGCTGGTTCTGGGATCTTATTTTATAAAGACCCATAGGTGCCTATATTGCTTTATAAAATAGGTGCCTTTTGAACTTCTGATACTGGCATCCTGTTATTAATACTACCTAGCTATACAAAAACTCCAACAATCCCTCACACCCAATAACTCAATACAAGGGAAAAGGAACCAAACACTGAATCATTAATGTCCGAAGGCTCTATGAAAAGTGGAGATATTGACCCCTGTGATAAGGAAGCTTATCATAGCTCAGGAAGGAGCTATAGGAAAGGTGAAGTGACTCTGAACAAGCAACCTGTCAGTTCTGGTAGAAATAAGAAAACAGAATTTTCCCATAAAAGACTACCAGTCCCAGAATGCACCAGGTTTCCAACAGCCATTAGAGGAGCTGAAGTGGGGAAACGTGTGTTCAATCAAGAGGGCTATGAGGTAATCCCTAAGCACTCATCTCAAAGGGCAGGGCCTGATTCAGCACAGCTGCGCTGTGTTAGGGAGGAGCACTCATCTAAGCAGAATAGAGGTAGAGTTTATTCTACAGAGAATCAGCTTGAGCTTGATCATCAGTTTCATCTGAAGGATCATCAGAAGCAGAAGCCAAACCGGACGGACAGAGAGGGAAAGAAACCCTTTGGAAGAAAGAGGAGAAAAGCCTTTGAGAGGTCTAGAAGAGTCCAGAGCAGTACGTATACTGGGAGGCATTCCAAGGGCCAGCATACACCATTGGACTGGGGAAAGCCAGAGGAATGGTGCTGCAGAGCTAGGAATCTCCAGACGGTACCTGTGAGAGAGACGGCTGCACGTGGAAGGGACCCTAAGACCCGTGCCAGAAGGTATGTGAAGAGAGATCCAGTGTCCAGGGATCTGGATTGGAAGGCTGAACATAAGAACTGGACTACATACTGGCCAGGCTATATAGAGAGGAACTCTAACAGCAATGGAAGCTCAGGTATGAACACTGATCTATGCCCTAGCTATAACCTTGAAAGACAGCAGGGAAACAAGTATTCTCCTGAAAGTGCTCCATTGGGAGATTCATCTGTGCCAATCCATGATATTGAACCCATGCTTGTTGAAGAAGAGGGGGTGATAGCAGATGAAGAATCTGTTTACATGGACTGCTCTCTGTCTAAACTCCTTTGGTGATTTTCTGTTATAAAGTACAGCAACCATCACAAAGAAATACAAACTTGTTCTTTAATCTACTCAGAAAAGCTCCTGAGTAGGATTTTTAGCCACGCAGTAGAAAGCAAGCCAGCTAAGGGGTTTCAGCTGGATAACTGCTAGCAATTGAGCCTTACCTAATTGCTTGTGAGCTCTCAGAGAATCACTTCTGAATCTATGAGGGAAGATATAAGAAGTTAACCTGAAAAGAACAGTTTTTCCTTTCTTTGTGGCTTTTGGTTTGTTGTTTGATACATTGCTAAGAGAATATTAGCTAAAGCCTACAGAAAAGACCAGTTTGTTGCCAACCAGGTCTTATTTCTTTTGCTTTGATTGCCTGACAAGTTCAAATGTTGTTTCCTGACTTTTGCTTTTCCAAGTTTAACACTGAAAGCAAGTAACCTGATTTATGTGCTACCAAGCATATCTGTGTTGGGAGAAATAACCCCATAAATAAATATCTTATTGGCTTTACACTTGAGCACAGCTAAATTATTGTGAGCAGCTGTGTCTGGTGTGAATGAACTGCATTGCCCACAATCCCTTGCAAATCATATAGATATTTGCACTTGCCAAGACTGTGAAGATTCTCACCCAGGCAGCCGTCTGACACCCCACTATAATAGATTTCTCAGTACATCTATCACCTCTGCCTGAGAATTGTTTGAGTAAAAGGGAGGCCTCAGTGGGGGTTGTAGGTTTACCAATGGCATGTTAGAAATAAATGCCTAACACGGAAAGCACAATTGGCAACACCCATAGATGTCATTTATCAGCCTCCCTTCACAGCATGGTTTTTTTTTTTCAATTTTTAAATGCATTTAAAGAAAAGGAAAAAGCTACTTAGCTGTAACTCAATGATTCATCAGGACAAAGGAACAAAAAATGCTGTGTTGACAACTAGTTGGCTCGTTTCGCCCGCTTGTTTGCCGGGCTGTGTCAGGACATGTCAAAAACAGCAAGTAAGCATCCCAGCCTTGAAGACTGAAAAAACCAACACTAGTGGCCATTAAAAAAGGGGAGGCAGCAGACACATAAGCAAACCAAACCAATGGGATCACACTATTGCAAGCCATTCCATTGCTTCATTTAATCCCATTGGCTGAATCGTATTGAGAGAGAAAATCCATTTTTTTTCTAAGCGGGCTAATCATTTCTCAGGATCTCCATTATACCTATCCTGGATGCCGTCAATGACTAACCAGCGTAAATGTTTCCACTTATGTTTGTAATCTAAACAATGTTGCACAATCTGTGCCGTGGTCACAGTATTAATCAGATGGGACCGATGTTTGATGAGCTGCACTTCCATTTTGCAACAAGTGCGTCCAATATACATTTTTGAACACGGACATGCAATAGAATTCCATGTGAACTGACAGGTCATTCTCCAGGACCAAGCAGGAAGTCAGTCCTCACTTATGGGTGACGTCGGCGCCGACGGAGCCCTCGCGGAGCAATTTTCCCCAGCTTTCAAAGAAAGCCTTTGGGAATTGCAGCGCGCATGCGCGGTCCTCTTCCCGCCCAAGGGTGCCATCTAGCCAGTCTTCTTTTTTCCGCGGAGCCCTACAGACGTCCCCGTCGTGTCCCCGCGAAAAAGTTGATATTTCTTCATAATTTTATTTCTTTTCCTTCGGTTCGACGCCGGTCTTTTTCCCGCCTGGACTCGCGACGCCGGTCACGAGTCCTCTTCTTTTTTTCGGTTTTTCTGACTTAGTCAGTTTTCGTTTTCGGTTTTTCCCTGGCAGCCCGGTCCTTTGACCTCGCCGGGGCCCTTTTTCCCCCGATGGCTGCCAGTGGTTTTAAGCGGTGTGGTCAGTGTGACCGAAATATGTCACTAACTGACACACACGACTTTTGCCTCCGCTGCCTGGGCCCGGATCATGAAGAAATGATCTGTGGGCCCTGCGGCAAAATGTCCTCCAAAGCATTGAGAAGTCGGCGGCATCAGCGGGATAGGATCTTCGCTGACCCCAGCCGTACCCGGACCTCGTCGGAGGCCTCCGCGTCCAAAGGTTCCAGCTCGGACCGTCGCCGGAGTTCCTCCGACAGGGGTTCTCCCTCCGGGGACCATCGACGTAAGGTGAAACCCGCAAGGGCGGCGTCGATGGACGCTCCTGGCTCCGCGAGGGCCAGGTCGCATAGCCCCGATAGCCGCCCCGGGTCCTTGGAGAAGGAGCACCTCACGAAGCGACCTCGCCTGGAGTCGGAGCTGCCTGCTCGGGTAAGTCCTGTGGTCCTCCTGGACTCGCCTCCGCGACAGCCGACGTCGGGCCCGACGCCGTCGGGGCCCGAGTCGGGGGCTGCTGGGTCACCTGAGCTCGGACTCAGGTTGACGGCCTTGGAGAGCAGACTGTCTGCCTTCATGGACCAGCAGCGGGCACTGCTCGCTGGCTTCGCTGGCGTCGCTGCCCCGACCGCCGGGACGTCGACGTCCAAGTCGACCCCGGAGACCGAGCCGATCCTCGAGTCGATGCGAACTCGAGTCGATCCTCGGTCGAGGTCACCCTCGGCCTCCCGTTCGGGACCGAGGTCGCCGACGCCGACTCCCTCGGCGTCGGGGCGGCTGGCGCCGCGCCCTGCCCGGGCCGACCCCACCGAGTCCTCGTCGGAGTCGGTCTGGGAGTCTGAAGAGGAAGAGTCGCCTGATTCTTTCCGGACTCGGTGTGTCCCCTCGGACTCACCGGAGTCCGAACCTCGGAAGCAGTCCCCCCCGGAGGATGCCCGGTTCTCGGACTTCGTCAGGGATATGGCCAAGGCTTTGGCCTTCCCTGCGGACCCCGAGGAGGAGCCTCGAGCCGAAGAGCTCGACGCCCTCCAGTATGACTCTCCCGCAAGGGAACACTTTACTGTACCGGTTCCTCCTATGCTGGAACGACTACTCTTCCGCATGTGGGAGAGTCCGGCCACCTCGCCGGTCCTGAGCAAGCGGGTCGATTCTATCTATCGAGTCCGCAAGAGCCCTGGCTTCCAAAAAGCACAGCTACCACACCATTCCATGGTAGTGGAATCGGCCATGCATCGTCTTAAGAGCCAGAAGATGCACTCCTCGGTGCCTCCTGGCAGGGAGGCCCGTAACCTGGATGGCCTTGGTAAGAAGTGTTTCCAGGGCTCTATGCTTGCGTGTCGTGTCCAGACCTACCAGCTATACATGGGCATGTATCTCCGAGACCTGGCTAAAGAGCTAGCCGGATTCTCCGCTGGTTTGTCCGAGGAACCCTTGCGGAGGTTCCTGGCCTTGTCCACTGGCATTCGGGAATGCTCAAAGTTCATGTCCCGAGCAGCCTATGATGGCTTTGAAGCATCGGCTCGAGTGGCCGCAGCCGGCATCGGTGCCCGCCGACAGGCTTGGCTTCAGTCGTCTGACCTTGAGCCCTGGGTGCAGGACAAGTTGGTCGATGTCCCCTGCCGAGGAGAAAACCTCTTTGGCAAGCCCATGGCTGAAAAGGCTGCACAAATTGAGACGGAGACTCTCACCAGGACCAGGCTTTCTAGGAAGACCTCCGCCCCTTCCCAGAAAAAGAAGGGCTCGGGAAAAAAGTCCTTTTACCCGAGGAAGGCGGCTGCCTACAAACAATACCCCCATTATCAGGCCCCTGCAGCTCCCCAACAGGGCCAGCAGGCCAAGGGACGGGGTAACGGGTCCCGTAGGCAGCAAGCCCCCAATCCTGCACCACCAGCCCCTGCTCAGCAGGGTGGGGGTTTTTGACTCCTTAAGCATAGCCTCTCCCCCCCCGCTGGTTCCTCCCAGCACCGGAGGCCGGCTGGTTCACTTCGCCCACAGGTGGTCCAGCATCACCTCAGATGCCTGGGTGCTTCATGTCGTGCGAGAAGGCTATCTTCTCCACTTCCACCAGGTCCCTCCCTCCTATTTTCCGGGAGAACCTCCACGACCCCCTCTGCACAGGGAATTACTCCTTCAGGAGTTAGCAGGTCTTCTACAGGAACAGGCGGTGGAACCGGTGCCCCACCACCTGAAAGGTCAAGGCTTTTATTCCAGGTATTTTCTAATACCAAAGAGAACAGGAGGCCTCAGACCCATCCTGGACCTGCGCAACCTCAACAAGTTCCTCGTGCGGGAGAAGTTCAAGATGCTTACCCTTGGAATCCTTCTGCCCTACCTCCAGCAGGGAGATTGGCTATGCTCCTTGGATCTAAAGGATGCCTACACGCACATCCTCATCCACCCAAGCCACCGCCAATACCTAAGGTTTGTGGTGGCAGGGAATCATTACCAGTACAGAGTACTGCCCTTTGGCCTGTCCTCCGCACCGCGAGTCTTCACAAAATGTCTCGTGGTGGTGGCGGCCCATCTCAGGCTTCACGGCCTCTATGTCTTTCCGTACCTCGACGACTGGCTCATCAGAGCAGCGTCCGCTCTGGAGGTCACCAACGCCACGCGCCGCACGGTGACTCTTCTGCAGTACTTGGGCTTTGTTATAAACTTCGCAAAGTCCACTTTGCTCCCCTCACAGGATCTCGAGTTCATCGGCGCAAGGCTGCACACTCCTCAGGCACGAGCGTACCTACCGCTCGACAGGGCTCAACGGCTCATGGACCTAGCCGACCGTTTTCGCAGCCAGCCCCTGGTCTCCGCCAGGCGCTTCCTGAGACTACTCGGCCATATGGCTTCCACCGTCCATGTGACCCCCAATGCCCGCCTGAATATGCGGCCTGCTCAATGGTGTCTCCGCCAGCAGTGGCGACAAGCCACAGGCGGCCTAGCAGACCTAGTGCGCGTCTCCGAGCCGCTGATCTCGTCTCTCCGGTGGTGGCTTCAGCAGCCGAACCTGATATTCGGAATGCCTTTCCAGTCACCTCAGCCGGCCCGGGTGCTGAGAACAGATGCATCCCTCCTGGGCTGGGGAGCGCATTGCCAAGGGGCACGTACTCAGGGCCTCTGGACCACGTGGGAGTCTGCTCAGCAGATCAACTTCCTGGAGCTCAGGGCGATCCGCCTGGCTCTCAAGGCCTTCTCCCACCTGACTTCTCACCAGTCCGTCCTTGTCCAGACGGACAATCAAGTTGCCATGTTCTACGTGAACAAGCAGGGGGGCACGGGCTCCTTCCTCCTCTGCCGGGAGGCACAGAAGCTCTGCTCTTGGGCCGTCAGTCACGGCATTCTCCTCAAGGCAGTTTATCTCCCAGGCCAAGAGAATTACCTGGCGGACAAACTCAGCAGGATCCTCCAGCCGCACGAGTGGCGTCTGGATCCCTTGGTAGTTCAGAAGCTCTTTCTAAAGTGGGGCCTCCCCACGGTGGATCTCTTTGCCAGTCCTCACAACCGGCAACTTCCTCGCTTCTGCTCTCGTCAGCCACACCCCCTTCGGGTTGCGGCGGACGCTTTTCTACTCTCATGGTCGGGGAGCCTTCTGTACGCTTTCCCTCCCATCCCGCTAGTCTCTCGGACTCTTTTCAAGGTTCTCCGAGACAAAGCCTTCATGATCCTGGTGGCCCCTCGCTGGCCCAGACAGCCGTGGTTTCCGCTCCTGCTGCAATTAGCGGTGGAGGATCCATTCCCTCTGGGGTTACAACCGGATCTCCTCACTCAGGATCAGGGGTCTCTGCTACACCCCAACCTCAGGTCTCTCAACCTAATGGCCTGGCTGCTGAGAGGGTAGTCCTCGCTCCCCTTCTCCTGCCGGCAGAGGTGGAAGAGGTCGTCCTAGCTTCGCGACGACCTTCTACCCGCAAATGCTACGCCCTTAAATGGCGTCGTTTTTCCGTTTGGTGTACCTGACAGTCTCAGGATCCCTTCTCCTGCCCTGTGTCGGTGGTCTTGCAGTACTTGCTTTACCTCTCTAATCTGGGACTTAAGTCCAACTCCGTCAAAGTTCACCTCAGTGCTCTTTCAGCACATCATGTGCCGGTGGACGGCAGACCTCTCTCCAACGACCCTCTCGTAGCGAGGTTTCTCCGAGGTCTCCTTCTACTTAAACCACCTCTGCGCCCGCCAGCGCCTGACTGGGACCTGAATGTGGTTTTACAGCGGATCACCTGTCCGCCTTTTGAACCTATGGCTACCTGTTCTCTCCGTTTTCTTTCTTGGAAAACACTGTTCTTGATAGCCCTCACTTCCGCTAGACGCGTAAGTGAATTGCAGGCCCTCGTGTCTGATCCCCCTTACACTCGGTTCTACAAAAATAGGGTAGTCCTACGGACTCACCCAAAATTTCTTCCAAAAGTGGTCTACCCCTTTCACATCAATCAGGAGGTGGTACTTCCAACCTTCTTTCCCAGACCACACTCCAGCCGAGCTGAAACGGTCCTCCATACCCTGGACTGTAGAAGGGCTTTAAACTTCTACCTTGACCGTACGCGGGAGCACCGTAAAGCTGCTCAGCTTTTTGTGTCTTTTGACCCCAATAGATTGGGGCTCCTGGTCTCCAAGCGTACTCTGTCCATCTGGGTTGCGGACTGTATCTCTTGGGCTTATGGGGCAGCCGGACTCTCCTTGGATGGTCGAGTCACGGCTCATTGTGTTCGGGCAAAGGCTACGTCAGTGGCTTACCTCCGCTCTGTTCCGCTGGCAGACATCTGCCGGGCCGCTACTTGGTCTTCGAGCCAGACTTTTGCGGTCCATTACTGTCTCGAGAGGGAGTCCCGCAGGGACAGTGCTTTCGGACAGGCAGTCCTCCGTAATCTCTTTGAGGTCTGAACAACTCCTACCCTCCATCCCGGATGTGGGCTACCGGTGGGTAATAATTCAGCGAAGATTCTTTCCTTCTGTGCTGCTGAGCTAGCGGGAGCTCATTTTTGTGCTTAGGGTCTCCGGTAGCCTTAAGCTTGGGAGTCCCATAAGTGAGGACTGACTTCCTGCTTGGTCCTGGAGAAAGCGTAGTTACTCACCTGTAACAGGTGTTCTCCAGGAGCAGCAGGAATCAGTCCTCACAACCCTCCCTCCTCCCCTTGGAGTTGCAATCATCTGCTTTACTTTTTTTGCAAATTTTATGCTGTCTTTTTTAGCTATGTCATCTGACTGGCTAAGATGGCACCCTTGGGCGGGAAGAGGACCGCGCATGCGCGCTGCAATTCCCAAAGGCTTTCTTTGAAAGCTGGGGAAAATTGCTCCGCGAGGGCTCCGTCGGCGCCGACGTCACCCATAAGTGAGGACTGATTCCTGCTGCTCCTGGAGAACACCTGTTACAGGTGAGTAACTACGCTTCGTCAGTTTGAGAGGATAAGTCTTCCCTGTGTTGGGGTCTGTCCACATTTGGGCAGTGTACATGGTTTCGCACATTTCACAATGACCACAGGGTGTAAGTTGTCCTATTACACCTCCCGGAATGTGTTGAGGAGAAAAAGAAAAATCGGAGTGAACTAAGGCATCTCTCAAATTGCGCGCTCTGGTAAAAGCAATACAGGGGCCACGTTGAAACAATAGATACAAATACATGCCAGTGTTTATAGATGCATAGAGCTATAAACTGCTTTATCAGAATATCAGAAAACACATACATGTTTCTCCATCTCTTCTGTGCATTTCTTATGGAGTAATAGGGAAGATTGGCAAATTTGGCATGCAAATAAGCCTTGCAAATAACAGTTGGATAGCCTCGTCGTTCTAACCTTTCTGTCAGTATCCTAGCTTGATAGTGGAAATCCTGATCCACTGAACAAATGCGCCGCAATCGTAAAAACTGTCCTATTGGTAAGGCCCGTTTTAGCTTTATTGGATGATGTGAACCAAAATGCAGCAAATTATTGCCGTCTACAGATTTGCGGTATAGAGTCGTATTTAAAGTGCCATTCTTATAGGTGACTCTAACATCTACAGTAGAAATGATATTTGAGTGGTAGAATATATTGTCGTGAATTGCACCAATCTAAGACATGTCCAGAATTTGATGATCTTAACATTCTGGAACTACATGAGCCCCTCTTGCAGATGATGCAGAGACCAACATGATCTTAAAGACTATAGCATGATGTTGTTAAGTTATTAAGTGTCATCGAGTCTATATCGACTCATGGCGACCCTCTGGATAGTTGTCCTAAACTGTGTTTGGTCTTCAGTCAGGCGGTTTATTGTTGATAGAGTGGCATCCATAGCTGCTGCTATTGTATCGATCCATCTCATTGATGGCTTTTCTCCCTTGCGTTGACCTTCTACCTTGCCAAGCATGATGTCTTTCTCTAGCGATCTCTCTCTTCGCATGATGTGTCCGAAGTATGAAAGTTGAAGTCTTGTCATCTGAGTTTCTAAGGAAAGCTTAGGTTTGATCGCCTCTAGTATGGATTGGTTTGTTCTTTGGGCAGTCCATGGTATACACAGTATTCATCGCTAGCACCATAATTCAAAGGCATCAATTTTCTTCCTGTCTATCTTTTCCACTGTCCAACGTTCACATCTATATGATGTATTTGAAAATACCACGGCTTGAACAAGTCAAATCTGGGGGAAAATATTTTTTTCATTTGGCGCATACTTAAGTCTGTTAGTGTATCTGGTTTTAAAAAGATTTGGACAAGTTCCTAGAGGAAAAGTCCATAAGCCATTATTAAATCTGGACTTGACATATAACTGCTTCTCTGGGATAATCAGCGTAGAATATGTCTCTTGTGTCTTAGATTAGCCACGATTGGAAACGGGATACTTGGCTTGATGGGCTTTTGATCTAACCCAGTATAGCAAATCTTATGTTCTTATTTTAATTCTTGGATGTTACAGTGAACACAGCAGATGATGACAGATAAAGACCCTTCTCCGGGAACAAGCAGGAAGTCAGTCCTCACATATTGGTGATGGCACCGATGGAGCCCTCACAGAAGCATCCCCCCCAGCTTTCAAAGAAAGCCTTTGGGAGATGCCACCACGCATGCGTGGTCCCCTTCCCGCCCAAGGGTGCCATCTTGCTCAGGCTTCTTTTTTCCGTGGAGCCCTTCAGATGTTTGTCTAGCCTGTCCCCGGAAAAAGTTGATTTTTTTCTCTCTGAGTTTCATAATCTCCTCCAGTATCGCACCAGTACTCTTCCTGCCACCCGACATCACTGCCTCTGCCTCTGGTTCGGGTCTGTTTTTGTAGTTTTCATTCTTTCTTTTTCTGATGTCTTCGCTCCTTTTTTTCCAGCTGGCAGCCTGGAGAGTCTTCGACCTCACTGGCGTACTTTTTTCTCCCATGGCTACCAATGGCTTTAAGAAGTGTGCTCTAAAATTGTCTTTGACCGACATACACGGCTGCTGTCTCCGCTGCCTCGGGCCAGACCATGACCCGGCAGCCTGCGGTCTCTGCAAAAGAATGTCCAGTAAGGCCCTCAAGAGCAGCAGTACGATAAGTTTTTTCCCGAGTCCCCGATGCCTCCAAAGGCCAGGGCCTCTTCTGAGGCCTTGATGCCTCAGGCGGAACCTCCCAAACCCGAGCCTGGTCGTGGGCCCTCAGAAAGGGATCTCCCTTGAGGGAATCCAGGAAGAAGAAGAAACCCTCGAAGGTGGTGTCATTGGATGGTTCCGACCAGCCGGGTGCTCCCCGGGCCCATCCTGCAGTCCAAGACTTGTCCAAGGCTTCGGAGAGGGAGCAGCCTACAAAGGTCCCCCATAAGGACTTGACCTTGGACCAGCCTCGGCTGCCAGACACCATTCTCGTCGAGGACTCCTCTTCGGGGGAACTGGCATCAGGCCCAAGCCACTCGGTGGTACCCGTGCCGATGGCTGTGGAGCCTTCTGGCCCGGAGTCCAGAATGGCTACCCTGGAGCGCAGTTGTCTGCCTTCATGGATCTGCAGCGGGCGCTGTTGTCTGGCAGAACGGGTTCATCTGCCCCGATCACCAGGCCCTCGACATCCAAGATGTCGCTGGAGACCGAGCCAATCCTCAATGTCCTTCAACCTCAAGTCTATCCTCGGCTGAGGTCACGATCCAAGTCCCGCTTGATAGGACCGCGGTCATCACCGGCAAGTATGCCGGGCACCGGTCGTGGATCATCGGGAGCCCCAAGGCCCGCAGAGCAGCCCTCCTATGAGCCCTCGACAGACTACTCTGAGTGGGAGATGAAGGATGAAGAGTTCCCCGATACCCGTTGCCATCGCGATGTCCCATCCGACTCTCCTCTCTCAGAGCCTCGACAGCAGTCCTCACCAGAGGATATGGGCTTCCTTGATTTTGTCAAGGATATGTCAAAGGCTCTGGCATTCCTTTCGGAGTCGAAGAAGGATCCTCGGGCGGATGATTTGGAAATCCTCCAGTACGAGGCCCCTCCGTGGGAATTGCTCACGGTGCGCATCTCCCCCATCCTGGAATGGCTGATGCTCTGAATGTGGGAGACACCAGCTTCGGTACCGGTGGTGAGAAAACGGCTCGACTCTTTTCGAATCTGCCGGAGCCTGGGCTTCCAAATGTCTCAGCTGGCACATAACTCCATGGTGGTGGAGTTGGCCATGCATCGGCTGAAAAGCTAGAAGACGCACTCCTTGGTGCCCTACAGCAGGGAGGTCTGCACTCTGGATGCCCTCAGCAGAAAGTGCTACCGGGGCTCAATGCTCATCGGCCACATCCAAGCCTACCAGCTGTACATTGGCATGTACCTGAGAGACCTGTCGAAGGTACTCACCGGGTTCTCAGCTGGTCTCTCCGAGGAACCCTTGTAGCGGTTCAAGAACCTGGCCAAGGCAGTCCTTGAGTGCTCCAAATTCATGTCCTGAGCGGTCTATGACTGGTTCGAGTCGGTGACTCGAGTAGCAGCGGTGGGCATCTGTGCATGGCTCCAAGCTTGGCTACAGTCGTCCTACCTCGAGTAGTGGGTTCAGGACAAATTGGTCGATGTCCCATGACAAGGAGAGAACCTGTTCGGCAAACCTATGACCGAGAAGGCTGCCAAGCTGGAGTCGGAGTTCATGACAAGGACCAGACTCTCAAAAAAAGACCGCTGCCCCTCCTAAATGGAAGGGCTCAGGTAAAAAGCCCTTCTACCTGAGGAGGGGAGCTGCTTACAGAAACTACACACCTTTTCAGGCCTCCCCAGCAGGGTAAGCAGGTCAAGGGACATAGGCATAGCCCTCATAAGCAGAAGGCTCCAAAACCCCAGGCACCAGCTCCGGCCCAGCCATGGGGGAGTTTTTGACCTCTTGAATATAGTCTATCTACCCTAAGGTGATCAGCAGCCTACAGAGGTGGTTGACCATCACCACCGACTCCTGGGCACTTCGGGTGGTCAGAGAGGGTTATCTCCTCCATCTGACTCAGACATCTCCTCCTTATTTCCCGGGAGAGCCCCTCAGGTCTCCCCTCCACTGTGACCTTCTACTGAAGGAGTTGTCAGGTCTTCTCGAGGATAAAGCGATGGAACCGATACCCCACTATCTCAAGGGCAAGGGGTTCTACTCCAGGTATTTCCTCATGCCAAAAAGGACAGGGGACCTAAGGCCCATCCATGACCTGCACAACCTCAACAAATTCCTGGTGAGGGAGAAGTTCAAGATGCTCTCCCTTGGAACATTGCTGCCATACCTCCAGCAGGGAGATTGGCTATGCTCCTTAGATCTCAAGGACGCGTATACCCACATCCTCATTCACCCCAACCACAGGCAGTACCTGCGGTTCATAGTGTGGGACAGGCATTTTCAGTACAGGGTGCTCCCTTTTGGCTTGGCCTTTGCCCCAAGAGTCTTTACAAAACGCCTGTCAGTCGTGGCCACCTTCCTCCTTCTCCAGGGGATCTTTGTCTTCCCCTCCCTGATTGACTGGCTCATAAAGGGAGGCACAGCCCTCTGTACTGACTCTGTACTGACTCCATCCTGTTTATATCCTTTTGAAGGTGCGATCTCCAGAATAGCACACTATACTCCAAATGAGGTCGCACCAAAGACTTATACAGTGGCACTATCACCTCCTTTTTTCTGCTAGCCATTCCTCTCCGTATGCACCCAAGCATCCTTCTAGCTTTTGCTGTCGCCTTTTCTACTTGTTTAGCTACTTCAAGATCATCTGACACGACCACGCCTAGGACCCGCTCTTCTTTAGAGGACAAAAGTACTTCACCTCCTATACTATATTGCTCTCTTGGATTGCTGCAGCCCAAATGCATGACCTTGCATTTTTAACATTAAATCCCAGCTGCCAAATTCTAGACCATTCTTCAAGCTGAGCTAGATCCCTCCTCATGTTATCTACACCTTCCTGGGTGTCTACTCTATTGCAGATTTTGGTATCATCCATAAAGAGGCAAACCTTACCCAACAGCCCTTCCGCTATATCACTAACAAAGATATTAACTTAGCCCTGCAAGTTTTCTGCCATCACTTGCGTCATCAGCCGGTGCTGGTCCAGATGGATAACCAGGTGGCACTGCTCTGTGTGAACAAACAGGAGGGCACGGCTCTCATGACCTTTGTCAGAAGGCAGTGGTCCTCTGCTCGTACGCAATCGAACAGGGTATCCTCCTGCGGGCAGTGTATCTACCAGGCTGAGCAGAGTCCTCCAGCCGCACGAGTGGTAGCTGGACCCCAGGGTAGCCAATCAGCTTTTACAGATCTATGGGGAACTGTTCACCAGCCCAGACAACTTCGTTTCCCCTCTTCTGTTCCCAGCAGGCCCATCTCTCCAAGGTGACAACGGATGTGTTCCTTGTCTCATGGTCGGAAGGCCTCATGTATGCCTTCCCTCCCACACTGCTGATCGTCAAGACCTTGCTCAGGACCCTCCACGACAGGGCCTCGCTCATCCTGATAGCCCCTCAGTGGCCCAGGCAACCGTGATTCCCGCTGCTCCTCCGGTTGATGGTGGAGACCCCCATCCCCTTGGGGACTGCTCCAGGACTCCTGTCTCAGGAGGGGGGCTCTCTTCTGCACTGCAACCTGGGGTCCCTGTCGCTGACAGCATGGCTGCTGATAGGGTGACTATGGGCCCTTTTAACCTTTCGGTTGAGGTGGAGGAGATTCTGCTGGCCTCTCGCAAGGCCTCTACTAGGAAGGCTTACGCCCTCAAATGGCGCAAGTTCTCGGCTTTGTGCGCCAAGCATGGGACTGACCCGTTCTCCTGCCCGGTGGGACTGATGTTACAGCACCTCTCTCAATCCAGGCTGAAATCTAACTCTGTCCGTGTGCACTTTAGTTCCCTGGTGGCACACCACCACCTGGTGGATGGCATGCCCCTCTTGGGCTAGTCTCTGGTGACGCGTTTTCTTCAAGGTCTGCTCTTATCGAAGGCGCCGGTTCACCGTCTGGCAACCAAATGGGACCTCAACGTAGTGTTGGGGCAGCTCACTCGCCCACCCTTCGAGCCTCTGTTCACCTGCCACCTTCGCTACCTCTCTTGAAAGGTGGTTTTCCTGGTTGCACTCAGCTCTGCTCACAGAGTTAGCGAGCTTCAAGCCCTAGTGGCGGAGGCGCCTTATACTAGGTTCTTCGAGAATAGTGGTTCTTTGCACACACCCCAAATTCCTTCTGAAGGTAGTGTCGCTTTTCCATCTCATCCAGGAACTGGTGCTCACTACTTTCTTTCCAAGACCTCACTCATTCGAGCAGATACTGTCCTTAACACCTTGGAATGTAAGAGGGCTTTGTCCTTCTATATCCAACACACTCAGGGCCACCGCAAAGCTTCTCAGCTTTTCATCTCCTACGACCCCAGTAGGCTGAGGGAGGCGGTGACCAAGAATATGCTGTCCACCTGGGTGATGGACTGTATTGCCCTCATCTATGAGCAGGCGGGGGATCCCGCTGGAAGGCCATGCCACAGTGTACCGTATTAGTGCCATGGTGGCCTCGGTGGCAAACTTGCGCTCTGTTCCTATGGTGGACATCTGCCTGGCCACCACCTGGTCTGAAGTCCATACCTTTGCAGGCCATTACTGCCTTGAAAGAGAGCCCAACGGGACAGCCCATTGTGGCCAGGCTGTGCTCCATAAGCTTTTTTGGGTTTAGGCCCCTCTGACTCTTTGTGTTCTGGCTGCCGGAGTGCTGGTTTCATCGGATGCAGGGATCCTACTGTGGTCTGTGGACACGGACTCATTTGATACTGCTTGCGGCTCCCCATGAGGGAGCCCCTGTTTTTGCTGTGGGCTTTTGGTAGTCTGTAGATGGGGAGTCTCATATGTAAGGACTGACTTCCTGCTTGTTCCCGGAAAAAGTGTAGTTACTCATCTGTAACAGGTGTCCTCTGGGTACAGCAGGAATCAGTCCTCACATCCCTCCCTCCCTCCTCCCCTTGGAGTTTCTTCTTTGCCATCTTTTATTTTTGCCATCTTTTAGCTATGTCATCTGACTGAGCAAGATGGCACCCTTGGGCGGGAAGAGGACCATGCATGCATGATGACATCAGCTAAAGACTTACTTTGAAAACTGGGGGGATGCTTCCACGAGGGCTCCGTCGGTGCCGACATCACCCATATGTGAGGTCTGATTTCTGCTGTCCCGGGTGAACACCTGTTTCAGGTGAGTAACTACGCTAAATGGCCCATCCAGTCTGCCTAGAAGGGTGGTTAAGCTGCTAACTCCCACACCATGCAGGTTACCCTCTCTATGCCTTCAGTCATTACACTACTATTTTGAGCCATCCTCTTGCTATTTAGGGATCATCTGTATATATCCCATTGATGATTTTTTTTAATTCCCTCACTGTTTTGGTTTCCGTCTTTGGGAGGGCATTTCAAGCATCTACAAGCCGGTCCATGAAATAGTATATCCTGATGTTGCTCCTCAATCTGTCTTCTTGTAGCTTCATATCATGTTCCCTAATTCTATGGTTTCCTTTCCTTTGGGAGTGGAGGGGTATGTTTCTTCTACATTAATGTCGTTCAGGTATTTAAATATTGGTGTAAGAGACGTGCACAAAGTATTTTGGGGGGGGGGTTTCACACGTTTTCTGATTTTGGGGTATTTTTTCCCCTGTTACTTTCACATATCAGTTTGTGGTAATGTGGGAAGTGGTGGGATGGGGTTTTCTGTACAACACTGGCTAGACAGCAGTTCAGAGAAAATAAAAGCAGTTTTACTTCTCGACTTGTTAAATCTCCACAAAGCAAAAACCAGAACAGGCAGCAGTTCAGGGAAAACAAAAGCAGCTTTACTTCTGTCACAGCTTGTTAAACCTCCACAAGTTGGTTCTCCCGGCCCTTCCTCCAGCCCCAGTTAAAGTTCATACTTCAGAATCCTCTGCACGGCTTGCCTTGGAAGGACCTCTGGCTCCATTGGTCTCTCTCCCTCCTGCAGCCTGCTGGGTTCTTAACCTCTCCCTATGAGCCACACCCTCCCAGCCCTGAACTCTGGTCTGCAGACTCTCTTAAAGGGGACTGTTGATAATCTCTTTGGTAAGGGACGGGTAACATTCTGTAGACCCCATCCCGCTGTTTTAATAGGGAATTTTTTGTGTGTGCTAAACTGACTTAACTTGCACACACTACAACAAGCACCTCTCCATATGCCTAATCTCCCGAGCACCCACCTCGAGCAGCGACCTATCAGGCATACTACAACACATATCTGAGAGTGCCATCTCCACAAAAGAGCAAATAATCCTTGGAGACTTCAACCTCCCATCACTCCAAGACAATTATGCCGAAGCCTTCATCAGCGCCATGGAAGCAATGAACCTAACACAGATCATACATGAACCAACACACGAAAAAAGGAATACACTTGACCTCATATTCCTGAACTCCCAAAATGCCACCTCATACAAAAACCCAGAGATAGTGTGTACCATGGTCAGACCACTATCTCATCAACATCTCCCACACCTACCAGCACACCAACGTTAAAGAGAACAAACATACAAGAAGATTTAAACCATTCATCAAAGAGGACTTCCTGGCACATATACTACCTAAACTCCAAACAAGTTCAACCAATATCAATGATCTAATCTTAAACTGGAATACTACAATCTCCTCTGCATCCTGTGCAACAGCAAAGAGCACCAAAACCAAACGTACCTCAACAAAAGCCCGATGGTTCACCCCCACCCTACGGAGACTAAAGACCAAACTCAGAAGAGCGGAGAGAAGATGGAGAAAAACCAAAAAAGAAGAGGATAAAACAAAATACATGAATGAACTGGACGCTTACCACACAGAAACTGATAAAGCAAAAAGAACCTACCACTCAAAGATCATAAACATATCAATAAACAAACCACGTGAGCTCTTCGGGATTGTCAAGAAGCTAACAAAAGCACCCAACCACTCCGACCAGCTACCAAACATACCACCAGAACTATTAGCACGCCAATAGAAACAGCTTCAACAACCACAAAATCCACAACTGAATGCAGAAGCAACAACCCACCCTACTACCATAAACGCAAACTGGAGCACATTTGAAACAATCACAAAACAAAAAATAGAATCCACCATCTCCTCCCTAAATACTACCACCTCTCAACTGGATCCCTGCCCTACAGAATGGATAAAGCAATCCAAAGAGGACTTAAGCACACCCCTAACCCACATTATTAATGAGTCCCTCAAACCAGGACGCGTGCCAGACATCCTCAAAACCTCCATCATCCGCCCATCCCTAAAAAAACAAAACCTAGACCCCCTTGACCCTGCCTCCTTCAGACCCATAGCAAGTCTTCCATTCACCACCAAAATCTTCGAGAAGATAGTCCAACAACAATTTCAGGACCACTTGGATGATAACAACATACTGGACCCACAACAGCATGGTTTCCGTCCTATCCACGGAGTCGAGATCCTCATGACATCATTAATGAACACCCTCATCAAGGGCACACAGACCAAGCACTCTGGATACGCTATGATCATCCTGGACATATCTGCAGCCTTTGACACCATCTCCCACAACATCCTCCTACACAGACTCCAAGAAATTGGCATCAAAAATGTCATACTTCAATGGTTCCACTCCTACCTGAACAATAGACAACAACTAATCTGCACAAACTTAGCAACCTCCCCCCCCCCTTCCAGCAACACCAAGGAGTACCCCAAGGATCCACACTATCCGCCATGCTCTTCAACATCTACCTACAACCTCTCTGCTCAATCATACATGCTCATAACATCAACTACCACATCTATGCAGATGACATAATGCTCTATGGACCAATCACAACCACCAACCCGGTGAACAAGCACCTATCAGACTGCTTCATAGAAGTCTCCAGCTGGCTACAAAGGAACAACCTGTCCATCAACATAAAAAAAACCCAGAAGCCCTCATAGTAACCAAAGACCCAAACTTCACCCCACCTACGCACCTCAACTTAGGAGCCACACAAATACAAATTCAACCACACATAAAATACCTAGGAGTCATCATAGACCAAGCGCTCACACTCAAACAACAGATCAAAAAAAACTACCGGAATAATATTCCACAAGGCTAAAACAGTACAACGTCTAAGGCCCCTTATTGACCCACAGGACTTCAGGACAGTTATGCAAGCTATGACGCTCCCCCACCTGGACTACTGCAATATAATCTACCATGGACTGCCCCCCACCCACACCAACCCACTACGAACAGCCTTAAATACCACAGCAAGAATTATCCAGAAAGCAAAAAAACAAGATCACATCACCCCAGTCCTGAGAGAACTGCACATACTCCCTCTCGAAGCAAGAATCAAATACAAATCTGCCCTACTTATCCACAAAGCCCTCTACCAAACTCAGACTTCTCAGCTCCACACTCTATTGCCCCAACCCACCCACAACAGAACAACCAGACAAACCACCAACAACACCCTCACCATTCCCCACGAACGAACTAAATACAATCAACGGACCTGCAACAGAGCCTTCGAACTGTACGCACCATCCCTCTGGAACTCTCTACCAAGTCAAATCCGAAACAATGGAGATCCCTTAACATTCAGGAAACAACTAAAAACCATCCTGTTCCAGGAATACCTCGGACCAGAAACAAACATCCATCACTAAATACTCCTCCAGACCTCATAACATACCCTCAGATCTATCTATTAAGAGTCTCATGTCCACTGTTTTGTCCTTAATGTTTGTTCAGATCATTAATGTTGGCCCCCTGGTGACAGACCCCCCCACCCTAGAATTGATCACTGTCCCCCGCCCTTCAATTTTAAGCCGCTTTGACCCAGTGAAAAGCGGGATATAAATACAGTTAAATAAATAAAAAAATAAATACATTTAAGGCATAGTAACGAATGAACACCCCTACTCTTTATCATAGGGTATACATATGTAAGTCTTCAGGCTTTTTCTTGTATGTCTTCTGCAGCAGACCCAGCATTATGCTGGGTTCTCTTCTCTGGACTTCCTTTATCCTACTTATATATATATTCTTTTAACATTATGTTTTGTTTCTAAAATTTTACATGCTTTCTTTGAGAGTATATTCTAAAACTTCTAGGTTTTTTTTGAGAACATAAGACAATTACGGTTGCTAGAAGCTTAAATGTATTGTATCCTTCTATAAAATATTTTTACTATAAATTCATTTTTGATCAATTTTCATTTTAAGCAGGTGTGGACTAGAGCCAATTACTGTATAAAATAGGAGCTTAGAAAATGACACGTCTTTTTCTCGTGACCTTAAGACACATTTGTTGCATAAATACTGTATTTGAAAGTTTGAGAATGGTTATGTTGTATTATATTGCATGTCATTCAGATAATTATTCCCTTTCATCACAATCCTAAGACACATTATTTCTGAAATATTTAAAGAGTGAGGATTGTTATGCTATCATAACATCATAATTGTCTTTTTAGATTTACTTTTTCATTTTTTGATCTTTGTAATTTTATTATGGACTGTATTTTTTTTACTTCTTTATTTATATTTTCCAGCAAAATACAAAACAAAACAAATTACAATAAAAACAAAATATAAAAATCCTTATCTTTAACAAGAAGCAAAAAAAAGGCTATTCACAGCCTACCCCATCCTATCCCTCCCATCATGCGATCATCAAGGACTATATAGAAGAAAAAAAAAAGAAAAACAGCTGAAGGCCTGAGAGGCCTACAAGGGCTATAGAACATCCAAACACTCCACTACATAAAGACGAGAAGATTTGACTAATGACCCATTATTGTATCTCATATCGTGCTTTGGAGATGTAATTCTGAAGGGGTTTCCACTTAAGAAAAGTGGAAGGTATATGAGATCTACCACACCGTGGCATTTGCTCATATTTGCAGCATAAGCACAGGCGGTTCCACCATTCATACCAACTAAGCTCTGCTGTATGTTTCCAGTTAGAAATGAGATGCAGGGCCACTCCCAACATGAAGTCAAATAGAAACTGACAATCTCTCTGTAATGACAAGATGCCAATTGCTGACTGAAAAACGACCACAGACCAGGAGAGAGTGGCCCTGAATCCCAGCACCTCTTGAATGCGATTACATATTGAAACCCAATAAGACTGAATGTTAGGGCAATCATACACCACATGCCCCAAAGTGCCGAAATCTCCCCGACAAGACCAACACTCATTCCCAGCTGCCTTATTCCATTTGGCAACCTTTATTGGAGTAAAGTGCACTCTGTGCGCAAAGAAGTATAAAGCTTGTGAGATAGAGGCAGACTGAAAAACCCTGTTTATCTTACTCCAGAATTTTGTCCAAGTTTCCGGAGAAAGAATTTCCCCAGTGTCATGTTCCCAGATTCATTGAACACCAATGGCCTGAGAACTGTTGTTCTGAACCACCAGTTTATAGTAGTGAGAAGCCACCTCAGAGGCCATATGCGCTTAACCTATCTTATTCAACAACCCCCACTCATCAGACAACGATGTAATATCCAAGTGGGATTTCTCTGTACAATGCCTCAGCTGAATCCACTGGAAGTATAGGGATTTAGACAAATCAAATTCACTTTATAAAGAAGCAAAAGGCTTCTACTTGCCATCCATTATCAGTTGGTCAACACTCCAAATGCCCCTGCCTAAACCATTGTTTCCATGCAAATGAACTTTGATTAATTTTAAAATAAGGACTGTGCCAGATGGGTATTAGTTTTGATAGACAATCCTCCTTAGGAATTACATTCGCTAACTGTTGAAAAGCCTTCTGAGTGTCCGATATAACCCTATGAGACTTCAGCCTTTTAAAAGACACCATGCCAGGAAGGAGATTTAAGGAGAAAGGAGTACTTAATCTCTCTTCTAGGTCAAGCCATGCTGGATGTATACCTACGGCCCCCTCCACCCATCGTGAACCTTGCTTTAGCAAAAAAGCACAGTGATAGGCCTGAAAGTCAGGGAAATTCACACCCCCCCCCCCTTTTCTTTTTTAGATTTAAGATTCCTAAGAGCAATTCTAGGCGGTTTATTTTTCCATAGGAGTTGAACCAGAATCCTTTCAATTTGGTGATAAATTTTACTTGTAAGAAAGACTGGTAGCATTTCTAACACATAATTCACTTTAGGAGTGATAGTCATTTTTATAGCTTCAAGACGACCCCACCAAGAGAGATAGACCGGCCACCACTTTGCTGTTATACCACGAACCATAGATAGGATCTCCCCTTCATTGTACTGTAGGGTTTCACTAAGTGGGTAGCAATAGTGAATTCCCAAATCTCCGGGAACAAGCAGGAATGTAGTCTTCACATATGGGTATCGTCGGTACCGATGGAGCCTGCGCAGGAACGTTCCCCAGTGTCCAATAGGAAAGCTTCTGGGAGCATCCCACAGCGCCTGTGTGCTGCCTTTCCCAACTGTCCCTCTCCAGTTCTTCGTTTTCCGTGGAGCCGACAGGTCGCACATCCTGTCACCACAGAAAAAAAATCCCTTCTATTCTTCTTTTTTGTGGTCGCATCTGCCTTCCCTCGACGCTACACCAGTACCGCTGGTTCTTGTTCTTTCTTTTCTTTAAAAAAAAAAAAAAAAACGTTCTTCTCGCGTCTTTCCAGTAATTTTCTCTCAGGTGCCACGCGCCATTTTGGGCACTAGGCCCAACTTTTCCTTCAGAATGGAAAAACCCTCTTCGGGTTTTAAAAAGTGTTCTAAGTGTGGCGGTACCATCTCCGTCACTGACACCCATGAGTGGTGCCTCAAATGTTTAGGTTCTGACCACTCTATTTCAGAGTGTGTTGCCTGTGGGATGATGTCGAAAAGGGGCCAGCAGAACTGAGCTGCTAAGCTTAGCACCCTTTTTCCCTCTGATGCAGCCTCCATTGCATCGACGTCGTCCAGGGCTTCGTCTTCCTCCCATGGATCTCAGGTAACTAAACATAAATCTAGCCGGTCCTCAAAGGGTAGATCTCCTTCTAGACAGCGAGATGCCTCTGGCATTGCCCTTGAGGGACTTTCACTGGCAAAATTGCCCCGGCGGGCAATGTTCCCTATAATTTTCTGTAGGCTGTGTGTGCATAAAATATCAGCTGTGCACAGCTTTTGAAGGAAGGTTAAATTTTTGTGCGCCACATAACGACACTCGGAGTTATATACTTTAAATTTGACTACACGTCAGAATACAGTATGTGCACCACATTGATTTTAATCAAATTAAATGAAAATAGACGATTACTAAATGAAGCAGGAAATTTCTAGTAATTACAATCATAACTTCTAGACCATTCTTCAAGCTTAGCTAGATCCCTCCTCATGTTATCTACCCCTTCCTGGGTGTCTACTCTATTGCAGATTTTGGTATCATCCGCAAAGAGGCAAACCTTACCTGAAATCCCTTCCGCTATATCACTAACAAAGATGTTAAAAAGAATCAGACCAAGGACAGATCCCTGGGGCACACCACTGATAACATCCTTCTCCTCAGAGTGAGCTCCATTTACTTGTACTCTTTGTCGCCTCCCACCCAACCAATACTTTGTCGCCTCCCACCCAACCAATACTAACTCAATGCTCTTTCATTTTGGGTTATATCATAAATGCTTTTTCTCTAGGACCAAACAAAAGAAGTAAGTCCTCACATATAGAAACATAGAAAAATGACGACAGAAAAAGACCACATGGCCTATCTAGTCTGTCATCAATGGAGCCCGCATGGGAGCACACCCCAGCTTCCATAGGAAGCTTTTGGGAGGACCATTGTGCATGCATGCTCGTCTTCCTGCACGAAAGAAGCCATCTTTATTTATTTAGTCAGTTTTGTATACCATCTTAACCTTCAAGCAAAGTGGTCACAACACAATTGGGGGATACATTTTAACACAAGGGGATATGAGACACATATGCTAATACTTATAGGGAACATGGGCAATGGAGGGTTAAGTGGCTTGACCTCAGTCTTTCTTTTTCCGCGGAGCCTGTCAGATGCTGTTTGTCCCCAGAAAATCATTGGTACCTCACCAGTATGTTTCAGAACTTTTTCTCAGTATTTTTTGGTCACATGCTCAATAACCATCTTTTTGCCCATTTCAGGGTCCGTCTGTGCTTTGGCGCCGCATTTTTCTTTGGCTTTCTTTTTTTATCAAACCCCTTGGTCAGCTAGGACATTGGCATCCTTTGACTTGGTGGACGCTGTCTTCCCTGATATGTCAAAACCAGCCAGTGGTTTTAAAAAGTGCACCCATCTTGATGACGGACCGCCACAACTGGTGCCTTCAGTGTCTCTGACCTTACCATGAGCCCTCCGCCTGCACTCTCTGCCTTCAGATGACACACAAGGGGCTCAGGAATCGAGAAAAGCAGCAAGAATAGCTCTTCGGTTCTTCCGAGTCTTTGGCAATTGTTCCACCATCGACACTGGCATCAAAGCCCTCTGACCTCTGACAAGGTTTTGGCTTTGTGCGGGGGCTGGACCCATTCGGAGCCGAGGGATCACAGACCATCAGACTGGCAGCTCTCCTTTGAAAAGAAGTGCCCCCAGAAGGATTGGACTCCAGCCCTATTGACATCCAAGGTATCATAGCCCTCGATGAGACTCTGAGGTTGAGGGCCGGAAGCATCCCCCCAAGCTGCACTGGCAGGAGGAGCCACCTCCCAAGGCACTGGAAAGGCTGGCAGGAGACTCCCGAGGCTGTCGCCATCAAGGAGTCCCCACCAAGGGAACCAGTATTGGTGCTGGTGGCTGCTGCACCGGCTCCAAGCTCCAACACATCAGAAACCGCTTTTCTTGCACAGTGCATGGAAGCCCTCGAGCGCAGCCTTTCTGTGTTTCTGACCCAGTAGACTGCCCGAGACCGGCACACCTCCTGTTCCTTGGCACCGCCCCTTGGAGTTAGGTGATAATGCCATTGTCGACAGCTGCGTCACCATCAGAGGTGCAGCCCATATTGGAATCACATGCTCTTCAGTGAGAAGATAGTGGTTCCAGGACACACACAAGGTCCCTCTCAGTGCACTGCCTTTCTCCCCTGAGTGCTTCGGGGTCAGACCGTTGGGAGCTTCTGTCTCCCTCCATCCCAGCCATGAGCCACAAATGCCATGAGGAAGTGTATTGGTGCTTTGATTTCCTCTTGGAATCGGATTCCAATGAGTGGGAAACCGACGAGGAATCGCTGGAGACCGAATGGCATCAGGACATTCCCTCTGATCCCTCACCCCTGTATGAACGGAGGAAGTCCCCTCCAGAGGATTTGTTTTGCCATGAGCTTGTGCAGTAATGTAAACAAAAATTTCACGCTCTCACATTCACCAATTGAAACAATTGAATCTTCCAAAAAATGTGATACTATTTTTCATTTCCCATCATAAAAAGGTCTCAGACAAAATTCGCAGCTCTTTAATGTGGGCTAAAATTCTGCCCCCATATTGAGCTGTTATTAGCATCAACGACCTTCTAAATATTTTTTACAGATTCATTGTCCTCAACTCCTTCTGTATTCCCTCCCCCATCCGACGACTCGAAAAAGTTCTTTAAATTTAATTTTCTCATTAGACTTTCAAAATCCACTCGGAATTGAAACGAGTCATGAACTGTGGTTGGAACATATGATAGACCCTTACTTAAAAGGTCAATGGATGTCTTTGTCAGTTCTTTCCCCGATAAATTGATCACTAAATTTAAATCTGAAGACTGATTTCCAAGATTCTTTATTTCCTTCTCAGGTGACGATGCTCTGGATGTTTTCCTTTTCCATCTCCCTTTTTCTTTTTCTTCTTGTCGTCCTTTTCTTAGCCAATCATAGCAAGCTCAGAGTCCTAAACTTCAAATACACTGACTTCAATAAAATGGCAGAGTGTACGTAAAGGAGGAGATAACGGGGTGGGAAGAGATAAAGGAAGTGGAATTGCAATGGGCTAAACTAAAGGAGGCAATAAAAGGGGCAACAGATAAATATGTAAGAAAAGTAAATAAAAGCAAGAGGAGAAGGAAACCTATTTGGTTTTCCAAAGAGGTAGCTGCTCATATAAAGGCAAAAAACACAACCTTTGCAAAATTCAAAAGCTTGCAGACAGAAGAACACAGAAATGAATACAGGATCCAACTCAAAGAGTCTAAAAGAGTAATAAGGATAGCAAAATCAAAGGCAGAGGAAAAGATGGCTAAAGATGTTAAGGGTGGCAACAAAAATTTCTTCAGGTATATTCAGGAAAGGAAAAAGATCAGAGTTGGAATTGCAGGACTCAGAAGTGCTGGGAAAGGACTCGTGGAAAGTTACCCTGAAAAAGCGAAATTGCTAAACAATTACTTCTGCTCTGTGTTTACTAAAGAAGATCCTGGGGATGGACCAGCTGTGACTCCCAAATATAAAAATGGGAATGAAGTAGATACCACACCATTCACAGAAGAAGAGGTGTTAGAACAACTTGCTAAACTGAAAGTGGACAAAGCCATGGGACCGGATGGGATACATCCCAGGATACTGAAAGAGCTCAGAGAGGTTCTTGCAGGACCGTTAAAGGATGTCTTCAACAGATCCTTGGAAACAGGAGAGGTTCCTCAGGACTGGAGAATGGCTGATGTCGTACCTCTACACAAAAGTGGTGACAGGGAAGAAGTGTCAAACTACAGGCCCGTGAGCCTTACCTCAGTGGCGGGAAAAGTAATAGAGGCACTCCTGAAAGAGCGAATAGTGAACTTTCTGAAAACCAACAGGTTGCAAGACCCGCGGCAACATGGTTTTACCGAAGCACGATCTTGCCAAACAAATCTGATCGAGTTCTTTGACTGCGTGACAAGGGAACTAGATCAGGGGCATGCGATGGATGTCATCTACCTGGATTTCAGCAAAGCCTTTGATACTGTTCCTCATAGGAGGCTTGTCAACAAACTCAGTAGCTTGGGGATGGGTCCCAAGATGGTAAACTGGATTAGAAATTGGTTGACTGACAGACGACAGAAGGTGATTGTACATGGAGCTCACTCGGATGAGAGGAAGGTGATTAGCGGGGTGCCCCAGGGTTCGGTCCTGGGCCCGGCACTGTTCAATGTATTTGTGAGTGATATTGCTGAAGGACTGAATGGAAAAGTCTGTCTTTTTGCAGTCGACACAAAAATTTGCAACAGAGTGGACTCCCCCGAGGGAGTGGTTAACATGAAGAAAGATCTACAAAAGCTGGAAGACTGGTCTAATGCTTGGCAATTACGATTTAATGCAAAAAAGTGCAGTGTCATGCACTTGGGTAGCAGAAATCCAAGAGGAATGTACGCAATAGGGGGCGAAAGGTTGGTATGCACAGTTCAGGAGAAAGACCTTGGTGTGATTATCTCTGCTGATCTCAAGGTGGCAAAACAGTGCGACCAGGCGGTGGCAAAAGCCAGGAGGATGTTGGGTTGCAT